>JAVTVJ010000650.1:0-609780 GCA_034509425.1 Eopsaltria australis | reverse complement strand
TACATTTGCTGGCCAAGGGCATTTGTGCCACTCTATCCCTCTTCCTGTGTTCCGCTTGTATTCAGCAAGTATTCCTCTTGCTGAAAAGGGGCTTGATCCCCTTCATCTGTTCTTCCATCTGCAAGTAAGATCACAGGAACCCTGTCCACATTGTGGATCTGTGGTTGGAGAATCTCTGTGGGATTTATCCAACATTTCCATGAGCCTCCTACCCATAACAGGGTCTGAAACTAGTCTAATCATTCCTTTTAGTGATAAGAGAAGCCAGAGCTGAGATCTTCCTTAAACTCTTGGGGTGGGATAATGAACTAGTTGAATCACAGAACTGGGAGTCTTTTCTGATGAACAGAGGCTGTTAAGGCGTTATCCTGGGGCTCAGGAGATCTAAGATTTGTCTCAGCTCTCTACTATGCCAAGTTTTGTGTTGATCTAAAACAAATCTCTTACCCAATTTGTGCCTCAGTTCCCTGCCTGTGTAGTTGAAATAACACTCTTGGAGTAAAGTTGATAGGAAGGATATGTTGGGTGTCAAACTCTGCCGTACTGAAGGGCTGGGCCTGGTGTGGCTCCTGGAGTGGAGTCCCCAGGTGGTCTCAGTGCCTCAGTTCCCCCATGTGTGCAGGGAAAAAAATGATTTTTCTCTCCCTGGACTTTGATGAATGGAAAGTGTATGTGTCACAGCTCTGCTATTTCGCACTGATCTCTCCACCCACATCCCAGACAGTTTCCGGGTTCTCAGCCCACCAAATCCCTCAGGCATCTCTTCAGGGGCCCTTTCCTCTTCCAGTTGAGTGCTGCCTTATCCCAGAGCTGGGTGGCGGGGTGCAGCAGACATCCCATTTGGGAGCAATCCAGAACTGCTGAAAGGCTGAGCGTGCTGACGAGTTGGTTTTTGTGCATCCCTGCATTGCAAGGGTGCTCAGCTCAGAGCTGACTTTGTTGTCTTGACTGTCTGTGAGCCAGATCCTCTGGAAGTTGGCTTTATCAGGAAATGTTGGCTTTATCAGGAAATGTGTTGTTGAATTGCACTTAGGGAGACAAGCACTTTTGAGGGTGATGTCCCCAGTTCTGCTCCAACAAGGAATCTGGATGTGCAGGAAGCATCTTACACTTCATCTGCATCTGTAGGTTTTCCTGCTTCAGGCCTGAATACCTGGCTCTGTCCATTTCATATTCTTGCCTGTGCTGGGAAATTTTTATCAGTACCATCACAGATTTGTATTTTCTCTGAGATTATACTTCACACGCCTTACACAGCTGCTCTGACCTGTTTAAAGGGGGTGGGTGTGGATACAGATGTGGTGTGTGACTGTGTTTTGTACAGACCACTGGGCAGCCACCAGAGTAGTAACTTACAGTCCCTTTTGATCTGGGCTGGTTTTAAACCAGATGTCAAGGCATGTATACTGTAAAACAGAAATTGTTTCTCTGGTCTCTGCAGAGTTCATCTCATGGGTCTTCTCCTTGCAGGGAGGAAAGAAAAGGTTTTGTGTAGAGCAGTTTTCTGCTAACCCTTACAAAAAGTCTTGCATAAAAAAGGTTAAAATTTATTTTGATATGTATTAGCTGGTCAAGCTAAACCCTGGACAGCCTCTCAGATTCACATTAAAGTTACAACCTGTGTTATCCACGCAAAGCATTTCTCTGTTGAACTAGATGCCAGAACTGGTGACTTCGTAATGACCCGTATTTCACTTCAGTTTTAATGGTGTCAGGAATCTGCTGTCTTTCATCTTCCTCTTGTCTGACCTATCCTAACACACTGAAAGTTAAATAAAATGCTTCTACCCACTGCTCACTCAGCTACAGGTGATGGTGAGAATTTTTACTTCTTTTTTCTAGGGAGTGCTTGACCTGGAAGCATGCAGGGAGATCTTCCCCCAGCACAGGAATGCCATTTGACAGTTAGTCTGGACTATGGGGCTGAGATGTTACTATCCAGCCCTTTCAGCTTTCTCCCACCTTCTGCTCATGACTGTGTAGGCTGATATGCTGAGTTGATGAAGGTTTAGACAAAATTTAAGGATCCTGTGTTGGAAAGTGTTATAGTGGAACATGAGCACGCACCCTGACAGCCATGATGCCATTTGATTCAGGTTTAGTGCCCTTAATCCTCTTGTAATGATCAGCAAAAGTTCAGACTATATGCAAAGTGAAGGAGCATTAATTGCCTTTTTCAAGCACAGGGGAAATCAAGTCACAGGAAAAGTTACATGAATAATTTTCAGGTGTTCACGAGCCTTTGGCAGAGCAGGGAGTGGTGCTTGAGCACCCACCTCTCAATCCTGTGCTCTAACTTCTAGATCAAACATTCCCAGACTTTTTTCAGTGGATGGGAGGCAGCTGAATAGAGAGTTGGCCTGATTGATGCCCTTTCTGTACATAATCACAGAATCTCCCTGTGGCAATCCTAGCAATTGCTTACGTGGGAGGTAATGGCAGGAAAATACTCTTGGTAGGATTTGTATGTGCTTTGTGTTTGCCTAAACCTGATCTCCTTGAAGTCCCAGAAGTTTGACTCGACACTTCAGTGCCAGCAGAATTGACCCTAGTGTTGGGCAGTTTTGCAAATTTGTTTCTTCTCAGTTGCTTTGAAAGCAGGTGGGGAGCCGAGGGAATGAGGAGGAGCCATCCACAGAAGTCACCTTTCCATCAGGTGACATTCCAGGGCAAGTATCAAACACCAGCAGCTGGGAACCTCTGCTTTTAACCCTTCTGCCTTTGGGATATGTCCTCTCTTGTGTCCTTAAGCATCTTAGACTCTAAAATATAGTAATCTTTGAGTCTTCTGCTCACCAAAGGGTGCAGGGCAGAGGGACGTGCGTGTTTTCCCCCAGGGACAGCACAGCCTGTGCAGTGTCAAGTGAGCAGCACAGCTTGGCAGCCTCCTGCCTCTGCCATGGGCTTTGACCAAGTCTAAAGTCTCACAGCTCACATGGGTGTGCTCAGCAGTGCCTTTAAACCAGCTGGCCACAGTGTGAACAGCACAGACTCTGGTACAGGCTGATTGCCCAGGGCTCCATTCAGTTTCTCTGGAAGGTTTTGCTGCCAGAGCTGCTCAGCCTGAGGTACTCAAGAGAACTGCAGTGTAGATACAGCCTTGGTGACTTGCTGTGTCCTTTTCTACCCTCTCCCTCTCACTGTCCTCTGTGCCTTATGCTCGGGTGGACAAAGAGATGGTACATGCTGTAAACAGTCATGCGCTTCGTTTGGCTGAGACTGAGATAGGTCATTTGTCCAGTTCAATATCCAAGGGCACATGGGAAAGTCTGGGTGTGCTGTTTCCCAGTCTGACGGTGTTTGGTTCAGTATCTTTTGACCAAAACCACCTCCTGGCTGAACTGCTAAGTTTGAATGAGTTACGGAAATGGAGAATGTGATCCAGGAATGCCAAGCTGGGCGGTGATGATGAGATCTCAGTTCAGTAGATCTTATATGGGCGCTTCTGGAAACTTCAAGGTAGTGTGCTGCTTCCTAAGCACTGTTTGTAATAGTGCAAACAGAAGAGAAGACTGACACTGGTAACTCCTGAGGCTTTTGGAGGATAACAATATCTTGCCCAGAAAACACAAAAGGGGTCATGGAAAGCTGCTTCCGAGTGTCTCTGCTGGTTGGGCTGGGGAGGGATGCAAGCTGGAGGGGCTTGACGTACAGCGGGAAGGAGGCCTCGGCTCATCCAAGCGTGCCAGGCAGGTAGCTGGCTGCCCTGTTTCTCCTTGGTGTCTGCTAGTCTCCGAGTCCTGGTTCACAGCTCCCTGCAAGCCAGGGATGGAGGAGATCCTATGAAAATGATGATATGTGACAATCAGTCACAGCAATTAGTGTTTTGGTTAACAGGCCTTTTTTGTTTTCTCTCACCCAGACAGAATGTCACAAATAAATCCTCGCCTGCATTTGCATATTAATTGGATCGGAGACGTCAAGCATCTTTCATTAAAGAAAATGATCTGCATATTTGGAGACATAAAATAGTTATTTTGATGGGTTTTTTTCATAAGATCAGGGGGTGGGGGAGGAAGGTGATGGGAGCAGTGGAAATTGAGGTAGAGTGAAGGCAGAGAAAGCAGCTTTTGTAGTTAACCCCTTGTGGCCCAGAACTAGCTGGTGCCCAAAGCAAAAATAATAATAATATAAATAAATAAATTCTGGGTCTCAAAGCAGCTTGTAGAGCACTGTACCATCCTCTCCATAGCTTTGTTCTTGACACCACGGGGATACTAGGTAGCCACAAATGCACTTCTGAAACATCCTCCCCTGTCTGCTCTGTCCAGTCACAGATCTGGCTTGTCATCTCCCTTTCCTGATAGCACCTTGGCCATCCTGACAGCTGCTTCCTCTCAGGCTGTGCCAGTATCAGGCCTTTCAGATGGCAGGGCTGCAGGATCTGTGTGCAGTGGGTGGTCTGCGTGCCTGAAGGAAGCAGTGGCAATGGGAGAGCACCTGTGTGCCTGGGGGAACACCCTGGTCACAAGGGAGGGAGATTCTTGTGTTCAGATCCTTCTTCTGTTACCCCCAGCTCAGGTGAGGGAGGTGCCAGAGGGCTGGGATGAGTGTTGGTTCCACAGCTGTGACCTTCTCCTTCTCTCTTTCTATAGTCTCTTCTGATTCAAGACAGGGATAAAATTTTCTGCAATTCAAGTCAGTAGTGGTGTACATGGTCGGCAGGAGAGTCCCCTCTTTAACTCCTGGATTTCTGCCCCCACCCCAACCTTTGGTACTTTTGGCAGCAGCCCAGGGCAGGATGTAAGGAACCTGACCCTCTGCTTTGGAAACTGACTGGGGAATTTCTGTAGGCATCATGCAGTGGCTTGAGATGGATTTTGGCTAGGACACTGAGGTTAACACTGCAATGGTTTCAAGGGTACATTCACATGAATGGAAATGATCATGTTATGGCAGATCAGCAAGTTGCTGCTTGTTAGCTGTGCTGCACTGTGGGACTCTGAGAACACTACTTGCCTGTTGCAAATTCCAGGTAAAATGTATTTGCCTGAAACTGATGCAGACAGGGACTGAGGGACTGGCTTCTCCTTCACAAGTTTCCACAGTGTTGGTGAGTGCCCTTGTCCACCTGCTCACCCTTGAGCCCGGTCGTATCCTTTCCAACCAGGCTAATGATGAGGACCAAGATCTCACCAAGCTCATTTCACTGAGGTGTCCCTAAAGACAAGTTTCTCTGAACCAGCAGGTGTGGCAGCAGCTTTGGTTTTGCAGGTTCCCAATCCCTTTGTCTTCAGAGCTGCCCTCAGGAGTCTCAGCTGAGCACTGCAGAGAAACACAATCTTGGGATTCCCTGCCCAGTGCTGAGGATGACAGAAGCTGGCAGCCTCATCAAGGCACAGCAGAAAGTGTCCTCTGGCCCCGGAACACTGGGAGAGGAGCCCGTGGAGGGTTCCCTGCCATTCCTGAACAGTGGTTTGCGTGGCACAGCTCTAGCTCTCCACAGGAATGCTCCCTGGGACTAGAGAGAGCCAGGCGTGTTTGCAATCATGGCACATCACCTATGTCATGCTTTGCTTTACTCTACTTTTAAGAGCTCATCTAAGTCAGAAGGATCCCTGAGGACATCTGCTGGGGTCAGGTTTCAGGATTTTCCATTTTTGTGCATTAGAAAACAGGGTATTTGGTTCAGAAAGTCCATCTGCCTTTTGGGCAGAGCATGGTGCTCACCTTGGTACAGCCTGGCATGAGCAGATCCCTCTGAGGCCATGTTTTCCTGGGGGAGTTTCCCCATATGCCAAACACAATTTGGTCTTGAAGCTGAGAGAGTAAGTACAAAGCAGAAGCTCTGGTTAGACAAGTACTCCAGAGCTGTCAGTAATGGAGTGTGGGGGCTGCTGGGGTAGGTTTAAGGAAATCAGCCGGGAATAGATGAGAGATAATTTGCCTTATCAGAGTGCAAGGAGCAGGTCTCTCTGGGCCTCACAAATCACTGCCAGAAGGTGGGGAAGGCAGTGCAACCCAGAGCATGTGAGTGCTGGTTTGGAGACCCAACTTCTTTTCTTGGCTTTGCCATGACCCATTTAACCTTAAACAAGTCATCAAGATATGAAATCACATCTCTCAGCCTTGATTTCCCTCTGCCTGTCTCTGATATTTTAGCCAAACAACCTCAGGCTGTCTCATCCTCAGAAATCACCTGATGCACAAGGGGTCAGGAGTAATGGAGCAGCCATAAAGGAGGGTACAAGGTTACTTTTCCTCTGTGCTTAGAATCTCTGCAGGAAATGCTTTGGCACATGGTAAAATCTTCAGAGCACTCTTTAGTAGGAAGATTCAGCTCCTGGCTCCAGAGAGCTCTGTCCTAGATGGAGGGACTGTGTTTCACACCCCTGTACTGCCTCATTTTGCAGAAATGCCTGTAATTAGCCATGATTCCTCTCTTTACCCCACACATCAAGGCATGTTGCTGGTTTTTTTCAGAATCCTGATCCTAGGAAGCCATCAGGATCCAGGAAACTTTATCACACACACTTGAAATAACCTAGAAAGCTGCCAGCCCCATATTAGGGAATGAATCCCTGTCAGAAAGTAAAGTGGATGCAAAATTTATTGACAGGCTACTGTGACTGCAGGCAATTTGTGACCCAGCCCCTTCCTTTATTTCCACCCCTCCCCATGAACAACAACCCAAAAACCCTCTTCAGTCCTGCAGCCTTTATATTTAGTATGTCTGGGTCCCTTGTCTCAGCTCCCAACATTTACAGCATGCTCGGGAGCCTTCCCAGGGGAACAAAATACAGCTGCAGGCAAGGAGGTTGGCACAGGGTCCTCCCTGTCTGCCCCACATCCAGTCCTCTCCATCATCTCCTGTAGCTCAATATAAACAGAGAGAAAAACAACCAAAAACCAAAATCCCAACACCTGTCAGCCTAAAAGTTCTTTTCCTGAGCCCAAACGGTGGCAGAGGGTTGCTGTCCTCATTGCTCCAGTGCAAGGCAGGATGAGTTGATGGCTGGAGCAGCAAGTGTATGGGAATAAGCTCCTCGTTGGCTCTGCTCAGGACAGAACATGTTAATCTTTAATGACTGAGTTTCCCCCTTTGTAAATCTCTACCATCACTGCAGCCTCCAAAAGCCTCTCATGCCTGGTGATGAATTTCCTGGAGAGGTTCATGGAGCTTCTGTAGTTTCTGTTGGGAGTGTAAAATTCTGCTTGAAGCAGAGATTTGGGATACTTGCTTGTGACTTTTAACAAAAGGATTTGTTTATGAATTTTGTTCTGCTCTTCCTTATGAGGAAGGATAGGCACTCAGGAATATCATCCGTGAGGTAGCATGGGCTTAGGCATCAGTTGCTGTAGAGATGTGAAATGTCACTGTACTATATATGTATTAGGATCTAGAGAAAAGAAAGGAAGTGTAGGATGTGCGTTAGCAGTTGAATTGCACACGGAAATTTTTCCCTTGCGGTTCTCATGGGAGGCAGGTATTTCTCAGACTCATGCTGTACCAAAGCACAGGAAGGTTCAGTGTCAGACCATGGCCACCAAGGGATCAGAGGCTCAGCTCTGAGGACATGACTGGTTTGGGGAGAACTGCGTCTCTCCGAGCAGGAGTTTGTAGTAGAAGAGGGTTTGGTGGTTTGTGGCACGTCCAGCTCAGCGGATGGGAACTGCAGATTGTCTCTTCGGCACCTGCTGTCCTTTAGCAGTCGGACGGCACCATCAGTCATATCCAGACACCATCAGGAAATTATTCCAAATCAATTATAATTGCTCTTCACCTACTTCCTGTGTAAATCACTGATGTTTCACTGCAGATACCAGTGAAACAGAGGAGCAGAAGTCTCTTCCCTTGACTTTCTGCCCGTGTCTCAGGCCCACCCAGTGAGTTTCTTGGGATGGCCCTGCCATTCTGAGAAGCAGCCAGTGATTGGGATTTAAAAGTATTGGCATGTTTTATTGCCTCTGGAAGCAAGGGACGAATGGGAGGAGGATACTGTGTGCTCTTCATGTCTCTGCGATCCATGGGCGGGTGGGGAGAGGGGCTGCAAGACAGAGTCCACACTTCCAGCATTCAGCTGATGGCAGAGGTTTTATGCAAAGGCAATGGAAGCAGAGATCTCATTAATACTGGATTAGGTCCTAAAACAACCTTTCCCAATGGGATCCTGGGTGGAGTTTACCAGACAAGTGTTCTCACTTTCTTATTCATTCTTTTTCTCCTTCCTCTCCTTGTTTCTTCTTCTTCATCTCTTCCAGGCTTGTTTGTGTGCTTAGCAAGGAGAGGGACTGGTGTTCAGAGCTGGATTTGAAGCTGAGTAAGAGACCTGCTAAGGCAGGTGGCACCTAATGCTGTTTGATTTTCATGGTATCAAAACATTACAGGCTTTTCTTTTGAAATCTCAGCAGTGTGTAAGATGGAATGAAACACCTTTGGGGAAGGGAAGGTCAGAGACTGAAATATCCTTTTAGGGAAGGGCAGAAAGCCAAACTGCAAAGGCAAGATGCATGGAGACTGTGGAGGGGGCAGAGGAGTGGGGTGAGGGCGGTGAGGAGGGATGCCAGGGGGCCGAGGCTGGGCACAGTGGGATTGTGTGTGGCGGTGGAGCCGTGCCAGCGCAGATCCTGTTTGGCCAGTGCTGGCTGGGCCGGAGTGGTGAGGAGATGCACGGCCGTGGGTGTGTGGTGGTGGGGAGCTCGGTCAGGCGGCAGTGCGCTGGGGCAGGCGCAGGCAGGCGGCTGCAGCAACTTCCAGGCGGATGATAATTTTATGGAGTCCTCAGAAGTCCAAAGTTATGTGTGTTTGTTAAGCGCCGTAACGCTAAGTTTATTTAATGTGGTTTTAACTGCTGCATGCTTTTATAAATCAAAATAATTAAAAATAATAAATTTGAAGGTTAAACAACAGCCTGTGCTGTGGCAGAGGAGAGAGAATGTCTCTGGGCTGTGTTTGTAGGGAGGGAAACGGGTTCCCAACGGCTGCCTGCACCGCCGGCACATTGCTTGGGGGATGGGGACAGGTTTCAGGCTGGTGTAGCAGGGAAAACACAGTGCCAAAGTCCAGGCTGTGGCACAGCCATATCCCTTCACACCCTGTCAAGGCCATCATGAGGAAAAGCACATCCAAGCGGCAATGGCAACCCCAGCTGTGGCCTCATGTCAGCAAAAGACTGCTGGTTCTCTTCCTCTTCTAGTTTTAAAGCACCTACAGACACTTGGGTTTGCTGTACTCCTCATAGGATTTTCCGGCTATCAATATTCTTGTTGTTGCAGGGCATTTCTATTGATGCCACATCTCAGCCTGCATTATTTACACAAAGCTATTGAATCTGTCCCAGTATTCAGGACAGCCTGACAGAACCCATCCTCCCTTTTTAGAAGTTAAACAGGCCAGGTCCCCTCACAACATGGGCTCGGGGCTTGGGAAATGCAGGGCTCCAAACACCTACCTCCCTTCACACACACTCCCTTTCATTTTAGCTCAGAAAGGTTGCCCTGAGGCACCAGGGACTGGGAAGTGGAGGGTGCTGGAGAGTGTGTGTGTCTCTTTAAATGCTCTTTGTGTCAGCGTGATAAGGAATTTGATGGCTTTATCAGAAATACCAAAGCTTTATTTAGCAGGGTGAGGCGAGCGCCACTCGGCTCCTCACAATCTGCTGATAAATAGGGGGAAGGAAAAAAAAAAAAAAAAAAAAGGAAAGAAAGAAAAAAAGAGGCAGTGGGGAGAGGAAAGTCTACACTTTCCTTTATTGCATTTGGGCATGGCCCAGCTTTCAGGGAACATGGAGCTGGATATATTCCATACCTGACCACAGCCACTATGGATGGTGAGGCCAGGTGCATGTTAGTGTCCTTGCTCAAGACCAGAGCTCTTGTGAAGCACAGAACCAGCTTGGGTTTATCCTGTTTTCTCTTCTGGTGTCCCCACTGTTCACCTGTTTGTATCTCTTGCATTATCCTTTTTCTTCTTTTGTCCCCAGTTTGCTGCATGGGTTATCTTCCCTTTCACCTCCACCCGTGGTACTCAAGCATTTTTGGGCAATATCCGGGCTATAGTATGAACCTTTGCCCACTATTCTTTCGCCATCTCTCAGACTACGGATTTCAACAAAAGGTTTGAGTCTGGCTGTTTCCAAAGTCTCATCTCCCTTACCAGGAGTTTCCCTGACAGGTTATGTGAATGGGAGGCACAGCAGTAAGGTGAGAAAGGAGAGGTGTCTCATGGGGTCATTAGGCATGGTATAGCGGTGAATTCTGCAAAGTATTCCTTCTGCAGCATGGAACTGGCAGGGAGCTCATAGCTGGAAGGGGAACATCCCCCAGATCAAGTCTTGTCCCAGCCTGCATTACTAATCCAACTGCAGGAGAATAGGCTGACTTTTGAGGGGCATTTCCACCCCTGGATCTTTGCAGTCCTCCCCGTGTCCCACTGGGCTGTGAGAAAATGTTTGTCAGTGCTCACCCCGGTTCTCCTACTGGTGGGCGTACCTCAGATGGGGAGTAGACGTGGTTGAGGAGCTGGTTTTGGTGAGATGCTGCTCTCCCACAGCAGAGATAAATGATCTGATTTATCTGTTGCAGACCCCCACATCATGGGGACCTCCTGCAGTGAGGGCAAAGCTGAGTCACAGAAATCTTCCCTCAATGCACTGTTGATGAGTTTGGGGCAGGCAATGCTGAGTGAGGAGTCTGGGATCACAACCCCATCCTGCCTGCACTGTGTAACACTATTACGGCTTTCCTTCTAAATAGGCTAAACATCGATTTGGTAGTTAAATGACAGAACTGGGAGTCAAGTCTCCTGGTCCCCAGCCACAGCTCTTCCACCAACTCCCCCATGGAAATCTGCTGCCTTCTCTTTGCCTCTGTGAAGCACTCCATGGACGTGAGCAGAGTAGCACCTGGGTTTGCAGCAGAGCAAGGAATGTGCAGGGTTTTCCAAAGGATGCCCATTGTCATGGCTCTGTCAAGGTTGAAGGAGTTGTGCTGCCTTACTGAAACAAACCTGGCCCCATGGTTGTGCAGCAGTCTGAGATCTGGATTGGGAGGTGCTCAAGACAGACCAAGTATTTCTCCCAATCTGCATTTATCATTAACACATGACATCTATTATATATCATTGCCATGTTTTGTTGTTCATCGCGTGCCTGCATGCAGGCCACACACATTGTGACAGCTTTGGTCCCTTCTTGATCTCGTGCCTCCACACCTTTTCTTTCCATCTTTGTGTTCATTCTTACTCCTCCTCTTTCCTTTCTCTCTTTCGTTTGATTTTTCCTTTCTCTTCGGCTTGCACGCATGCACAGAGACAAACGCATACGCATACAAAGCCCTTTCACAGTTGGATCATCTGTTCTTGGCTCTCGCTCACATTTCTTTTTGATGTGGTTTCTGGAGGGTTTGGGCCAAGTCCCCCATTTCTCTCTCTGACATCAGGAAGCCTGCTGCAGCCTCTGATTCCAGCCAGATCTGGTTAACTCTCTTAGAAAACCTTGCCACCTACCAGAGTACTGGTGGTCTAAGCCTAGCCGGAAAGGAGAAAGAGGGCTTGATCTGTGCTAAGTTACATCCTTATACTCTGGACAGTTACTCACGATTTACACTGATTTGCATGAGCACAGAACAAGGTTCTGAGTTGATGCAGCATGGAGTGCCCTGACTATAGAGCTGCTCCTTTAGAAGATGTTTCCCTTGTTGGGGTTGTGTGGTTGGTTTCCCTCTGCAAAGCTGGCTGCATAGGAGCAGTCCCTTGAGTTCCAGGCAGGGCTCTGCCTCTCAACTCCCATTTCAGGGCTTTTTGTAAGGATTTAAAGCACATTTTCTCTTGGTCTCAGCCTGGGACATCTCTCGGCTTTTTTGGAGCCCTGTCTGGTCCAATGCTGTCCCTCTAGCAGGGAGGAAAACCTGGTCACTTGAGCACCATGTCAGAGAGAACCGCCCATGGTCCCCGGGAAATGCAGCTGTCAGCCCCACAGGCAATTCCTTCTCTGGAAGGCAACGTAAAGATGGTGTGATTGTGAGAGGGTGAGTAGACAAGTTTAGAAAGGCTTAACAGCAATTGGGTCTAAATGACCCCTCTTCTCTGGAAGGTTTCAAAAATGCACGGTCACTTTTGGGAAGAGAGGCTTTCCTGAGTGCTCCCTGTGTGATGTCTCTTTGCGGCCGCGGAGTGGCTGCATCGCAGCTGGCTGAGCTCAGAAGTGCGGTGGAGTCCCCTGGGGGCTGCTGGGAATAGTTGTGCTTTCAGCACAGAGCGGCTGGATGGGACAAAGGGACAGAGGCAGGGACACAGCCCAGTCTTCTCAACACCCTTCTCGTGAACTCCTGCCCAAGCTGCCCTCGTGGCTAGGTTCAAATCCTGTTAAGCTGGCAGCAAAACTTTCACCAGCCTCAGTAAAGAGCAAACATTTTCAGTCAGGTCAGTTCCAGAGCCAGTAATGGGGTTAGAAGGGAAATACCTGAGCGTTAGTTTGCTTTAACAGAATGGGGAAGGAGGTGAGAGTAGATTGCTTTGGGCATGGGTAATGGGGCATGGAGACCTCACTGACTCAGCCAGCGCTGCAAACTCTGTCCTGGTCACTCAAGCTGTGGCTGCTTGTCCTCTTGTCTGAAATGAGCCCATCAGCCTGCAACATAGCAGGCTCATGTCCCCTGCCACAATGCATCTTTCCGTGTGGCACTAACTGGCCACACCAGCCAGGAGCTGGGGCCGGAGGGGCTGTGGAGCCTGGACCCCGTTGGCTTCTCTTGCAGCTCAGTGATGAGGTGGGGACAGTTTGCCCCATGGCTGCCCCACAGCCCACATGCAAACTTCACATTTCCTGATGATCTTGGGCTAAATTTGTTCCTTTCTAAAAGCAAAATTTATATAGGATGGGCTAAAAGGCCTCAGGCTCCCCCAGTGTGGGCCTGGGGTGCTGGGATAGCACAGCTCCTCCCTGAAGCTGGCTAATAGAAATCAGTCCTGATTAGGATTAGTCCAGCCAGCACTGAGCTGGCAGGCTGATAATCTAATAAAAATTCCCAGGATTGGTTTACTCTGGGGAGGATTTGTGCTGGACGCGGGAGGAGCAGGATTAGCCCAGCTGTGTTAGGGAAGGGAGGGCAGCCCAGGGTGGGCCGGGAGGCTGCCGAGAGGGTGGGGGGAGCAAGATGGACAGCAAGAGTAAGTGGAAGTGACAGGGTCAGACCGGGCCTTTGTCCTACAGCCTGATTAGAGAGTCTGCCCCCAGTTTCTTACACTTTGGGATGTTGTCGGACAAACTGGAGCTTAAATCTGTCAGAGCACAGTAGAGATTGGAGTTGACATCCCAGGAACATATTCCTTGCTGTGCAAAAATCCAGCCCTGCCGGGAAAATGTGAAATGCCCACCCCAGCCCCCTCTGAGCTGGAGGAGATGAGCTCAACTTCTTCCTTTAGCTGTGTTGGGTGGTTGAGGCTGAGCAGCAGAGAGGCTTGTCCAGAAGCCAGGATCTGCCGTGAGTGATCTGTGTTGAGTTCCATATTGGTCTCTCCAGCTTCAGCCCCTGATGGAGAGGAAGTCCTAAAAGCCAGGTTGCTCTCCAGCTGAAATCACCAGGCTTTGTTGCATGTGGTGGCAAAGGCACCCACCATATGTGAGTGAAAACTCAGCAGGAGATCTTTGTTCCTCCACAGAATCTAGGGGTGGGCAGTAAAGCTCCTTAGTATGCAGGGGGGAGGAGGAGGAGGAGGTCTGAAGCTGCAGGCAGTGACTCTTTAGGCTGGGGCTGCCAAGGACTTCTTGGGCTGCTGTTGTTGAGGAAGACCCTTAATAGAGGAGGCAGAGCAGGAAGGTAATTTTCGGGCAGTAGTAGCCAAGCCCCAGCTGTGCAGGCAGTGAGGAAAAAGCTTTGCAGTATTGTTGGTTTTTTGGCAGCCCTATGAGGGCTCCATGCCCCATGCTGGGTTGGCTGGGGAGCTGCAGGTGTGTCTGGTGCAGTGCACAGGCATGGGGAGCTCCCTCAGCCCCTCATTTGGCTGCTCTCATGGTGAGCGGAGGTCACCCAGGCAGCCTTTTTGCTGCAGGAATTCTCGGCCTGTGGTACCTGGAATGACTGTGAAAAACAGAAGTAACCCTGAAATGTGTGTGCCCATTTCCCTCATTTTAAGTTAGGAGTGTATGAGGGAAGAACAAAGACTCAAAGTTTTCACCTTGATGTTGTACAAGATGGTCTGTGGATTATTTCAGACATATTCTAGTGCAGAAACTAAAGGTGCCCTGACAGCCTGCTCTGGCTGCCTCAGCTGTTTAGTGCTCCCTAGGCAAGTCAGGAGAGAAAGTAGCCCCACAGTCTTCTGAATTCATCCTTTAACTCTCCCTGTTACTCCGTTCTCCTCACCTTCAACTCATGTAGACTGACTCTTCTGCTCCTTGCCTGGGAAGTTCATCACAAAATCCCAGACTCTCTAAATGTGTCTTATCCCTGTGGGGACACTGCAGAGAGAGATCCTTTGGAGCATGAAGGGGGGGAGTCCTGCCTGGAGCAGAAAAACCAGAACAGCCACTTGAGATGTTCCTGGACACAAGGCAGGAGCTGTATAGGATGCAAATCCCCTCCTTGAGTGAGAACTTCATAGAGAACTGCCCTTCGACCTACAGAGGGTGCAGATTTTGTGAGGGGAGTTTTGTCCTTTCAGCAATCTGCTGCTCCTGTGGATGGGCTGGAGCATTTCCCAGCTGAGTGGATCTGTCTGTGGACAAGCATTCTATAAGCTCTGGGGTCTGGTGGTTGGTTGGGACATCCTCCCCTTCAACTACCAACCCCTGTCCCCTCAAAAGGTGAAAAAAAAAAAAGGAAGAAAAAGCCTCTAAGATGAAACCAGGATAACTAAATAACAGGAGCTGTGTCCTCTCCAGGCTCGGGTAGCTGCATATATGATTGTCATCTTGATGAAATCCCCCCGGATGTAATGAGCTGATTTTCTGCTGTTAATATTGCATCTGCTGATGAAGGATTCGTTAGGATAATGGAACGAAGCTAAAATATAAATGACTCGCTGTCAAGAAGCAGCTTTTGCTAGTGTTCTCCTGACAGTTCCTCGGCCATGGCTAGGGAGTTTTGTGTGCTCTGCGCATGTTTGCAAGGTGTGTGTGATCATTGGGTCCTGCATGCACAGGGACACATGGGTGTTAGGGTGCATTCCCTACAAGCCCACTGCCCGGGTGACTGGATCCCTCTGGCACACCATGGGCCCTGGCAGGCCTCTCTGTGCCAGAGGGGACCACATGGTGATGCCTCAGAGAGCAGCAGCCAGGGAAAGTTGCTCCTTTGCTGGGCTGAGGTTGCCAGGAGAGGGGAGGGAATGTGTGCTGATGGAAAAGCATCTGTGCCTTCACTCCAGGTCATTTTCAGATCTGGCATGTTCCTTTTCTCTTCCAGTTTAATTGCAAAAGTCGCTGTGTTTTCTTTCTGAACAAGAGAAATCAGTTTAAGCACATTACAAACTGAAACAGATATTGGCTCACAAAGCTTTTGCGAATGCAGAGTATTATTTTCATTGGAAAATGCAAAAAAGATCTTGATAAAAGTGGTTGTCACACTGCTGAACAACATCTGGGCAGAAAATCTCAATGTTCCACTGTTGGTTTGGAGAGATGGGGTTGGTTTTCCTTGCAAAAAGTAGAAAGGAACCAACTCTGTCATTGAAGGGATTTTAACTTTAATGCAGTTTTGACACATGACCCTGGCATCATTTCTTACCCCATCTCAGGGCTATGCACACATCTGAGCAGGTGTTAAATCATTATTATCAGATGAGGAGGGGGGAAAACTTCTACAAAATACCTTTAAAGAATTCCTTTTCAAGTATCTTTGGTATCTTTGACTTTCTGTATATTTCATTAAAATATTAACCAAAAAATAAAATTGCCAACCCTTCCTTTTACCCTGTGCCTAAGGGCATTTGGTGTTTTCCCTTCAAGTCCATGGACACATGTACAGTTCCTGGACCCACGAGAATCTCAGCTTTCACTATTTGTTTGGGGCTTTTTGTTTATTTTAGTTTTTAATCACATTTATCTCTTTCTGATTACCAAGGGGGAAAATAAAGAATGCAAACATGAACTGTAATGGCTCAAAAATGAAATTAAAAGACCTTGTTTTCAAATGCCATTTTTCAGACAGTAATGTCAGAGCAGTGATTTTAGTTTTTCTTCCATAGCAGTTTTTCTGGGAGTGTGAAGTGGTGGTGTCCAGCCCCTCTAACCTGCACATCTTTGCTGGATATTTGAACAAAACCTAGCCTGGCACTACTTTTGGGGAATTCCTCTCACTGTTCAGACTATTCTAGTGAGGAACATTGGTGGTTTAATTGAATAATTCTTTACAAAAGACCATGAATATCAATGATGGGGGAGGGTGGAGACACATGAATATGATGCTGGAAATTTTGCATTGAAATGTATTTGATGGAAAACAGCCTTCTGACCAAGTGAAATTCAGAGAGTGTGGGGATCAACATACATGTAGCACTTTGTCAGCCTTTTTGTGAAAACATTTCTTTGCTTTTCTTCATGATAAAGACTACATGGAAGAAAATTTTCAACTAAAAACTTATTTTCCCCAAGATATTTGGCAGGAAAAAGAACAACCATTTCTGTCCAGCGTTCCATCAGAATCTGACTTGTGCAAACATAAGGAAACGAGTGAGATGTAGTGGCCTCCCTGGAGGCCAAGTGCAAGGGACAAGGCATCTCCCTGTCCTACTGAATTCCTAGAGACAACTCTGCCAGGACTCTGATATGCCAGAAAAGGCAGAAAAGGGACATTTTCTAGGGCCTGAGAGTTATTCCCAATGGAAAAGTGGTACGGAAAAAGTGGAAAACCTTTTGTGCTTCTGCTCTTTATATTGCACAGGCTTTAAAGTCTTGAACTCACAAGGAAGAAGCTGGTGAGCAATTTGCAGTTTCTTTGCTACCTCTTGGCGAGAGTAACACCGCCAGTCCCAGGAAATTGCAAGTTGTGAGCTGGGCTCCAAAAAAGTGAGATCATCCTGGAGGTTTGGAGATGGAGTAGGGAAATGCCGAAGGGTATTACATTCTTGGACTTGCAATCTGTGTCCTTCAGCCTTTCTGGGCTTTTCTCTGCAGAATTAGTCTTGGCAAGGGGGAGGAGGTGGGCAGGGAGGTCTGACCAGAATCCGCCCCTCTTGGCATCTCTGAGGCTTTTTATACCAGTTGCTTAAGGGCAAAGAGCCAGATCCTGAGCCAGCATTGGTGTCAGCAGGGCCTCCGTGATTCACACACACTCGGGCTCTCCTCCCAGTGTTAGGGAAACTCTTTTGAGGAATTTGGTTGCAAATTCAAGCATGGCTTGGCTGGGACAGAGTGTCTGTGTTATGGGAGGGACCTCTTGGCTCTGGGGCTTGTTGCCGTTTGGCAGGCTCAACCTATAGCAACCAGCCTGGGGGATAGCACAGACTTCTCAAATCCTCCACTTCGATTTTTCTTCCATTTCCTCTCTTCTCCAGGTACCTCCAGGACCTAGCAAGCCCTGTCACCTCTTCCCACGTATCAGGTCTCTTGGGCCATCACTTGGAGCACTTTTGTGTGCATGTTTCTGTGTGTCACACTTATTTTTTTTTTCTAGGGTCCCCTGTTTCATCATTATCTTAATCAGTGTTGTGTTAAGTTTCATGCTTCCTTTGACCTTTATTTTCGGCCTGGTTATGCTGTTTATATGCCTCTGACACTTGTCCCCTGGTGCTATTGCCAGGGAAACTCAGCACTGAGGCCTTTCCCTTGTCCCCCACCCCCTTGTCTCTTTCAGTTTGATTTTTTTCTTTCCTTTTTTTTTTTTCTTTTTTTTTTTCTTTTTTTTTTTCTTTTAACATGGTTTTCCTAAAAAGTTTTTTAATCAATCAAATTTGAGGCAGAAAATAGGCTTGGTCACGCCTGGTCCTTGGGTCGTGTGACACTCACTCAGGGTCCTGACAGCTCCTCAAAGGGGGCACCCGGGACGAGGAGGGGGGGCAGCACCGCGTTTCCTCAGGAAAGAGCCCGTTTCCATGGCACTGCCCCCACCTCTCCGCCATCCGCCAGCCCGACGTGGGCCCGACACTCTTCAAAAGGGGCGTTGGGAAGCGTGCGTGTGTGCGGGACCGGGAACAAAACGGAGGCGCGGGGGCGGCGGCAGCGGGGGCTGCGCCGACAGCTGCCGGGGTTCTCTGCCACCACAGCTTGTGGGGAGCCAGCGGGAGCGACGGCGACGGAGCCAGGGCCCCACCGAATCTGCATAATCAGGGGCTTTTCATAAATGCCCCATTTTTCATTCCCATCTGAGACATTTGCTCAGGGAGAGCCGGTAGCCCTGGCCTAGAGGGACAGGGCCTAGCACTCCCCTGGCCCAGTGCACGGCCCTGGCTCTGGCCTCCTCACCTGCTCTGCTCTCCTATTCCTTGTCCTCCTCTGCCCTGTCTCTGCTCACTCCTCTGTCAAATGCAGCTCATGCTGCTCTGGCTGTGGCAGGGCCCTGCTGGGGCCGAGATGGAGGGAGTGTGGAGCCAGCCTCGTGTCTGTGTCAGTGCCAGCTCCCACCTTGGCTCAGCGTGTGCCACAGCGTCCTGGGCACTGTCGCTTTTTCCTTGGGTCCTCCCTGATTCCCTCACCTTTGCCGCTCCCCACCCTTCCTTAGGAAACCACTTGCCCTTCGGCTGACTGCCTCCAAGGCTCTGTACCTGGGATTTTAAAACCTTTTTCTTCCCCCCCAGACCCTTTCTCAAGTTCTCTTCTCTCACTCTTCTCCCTCCTGTCCTTCTTTTCCCCACGCCCTTTCCAGTTCTTCATTTGTGCAGGGTCTTTTTTCTTTCTCTCTTTTTTATAATTAATGATTAGCTTTAATTGGTTTGCTTAGGCAGCCTGACAGCAAATTAGCAGGAGCCAGCCCAGGGCTGCCGAATGCCAAGTTTGAGGACTGCTGTGCTTTAAAGATGCTGTGGCGGGAGGTGAACTCCTTGGGATCCCCCCTTGGCATTCCCCTCCTGCTCTGCTGGGCTGTGCTGTAGCTGTGCTGCAAGTTGGGGGTCCGGGGCCTACCCTGGTCCTTGGTGACGTCTGTGATGGGAAGATGGGACTGGCAGTGGATGCTGTCCCTGATCCTTTGTCCCTTGCCTGGCTCCAGCACTTCAAAGGTGGCCAGTGGGCACTGAGCTGCAGGGTTACCTCTGGGATGATCTGTGTCCCCTTCCTACTGCCCAGTGCTGGTTTTCCTCCCCCTTTTTGCATGATCACTTTTATTGAGCTGGGCTCTGCTCAACAGGTTTGAGCGGAGGGGACAGGGTGAGAGGCAGGGCAGGATCTCCCAGGGAGCACTGTGCCAAGGGGGCTCTCCAGCACAGCAAAGCAGGCAGCTCTACCCAGTGCCAAAGGTAATGGGGACAGGGTGCGGAGAGAAGGGGGGCTTTGCTCTTTTCCTCTTTCACAGTGATTTCCCTTTGCTTTCCTTTTCTTTTCTTTGCTTTTTTTATAGCTCCCATTTTTCTTTTTTTATGAGAGAGAAACTGCAGGGTTCTCCCAGGGCTGGGAAGAGCGCTTGGTCCCAGGCTGCTCCCAGCCAGATGGAGGGGAAAAGAAGGGGGGCATTGGGCCCATAATCCTGGGAGGAGAGTTTTCCTGGTTAAAGAGGATTGGGGATAGAGTCTAGGACATTTCAGCATGTCGTTTTAGGAAGAAGGGGCAGACGTATTTGGGATACTTGAGAATTTTCAGCACAAAACTTTGCTGGGGGCACTGGCAGCTGTGTAGCCCTACAACTGGGGATGGAGTTAGTTTGGGCTGCGCTGCTGGTGTTGCCTTGCAATAGCAGCCAAAAATGGGAGAAATGGGAAATAACACGAGTTTCCCTCTCCTTCAGCCCAGGCCTTTTCAGCTGAGCAGTCCAAGATTGGCAGGAGATAATAGCTGGGTGAGACTGCTCAACTGGATCTATAGAGCAGCCAGAATATTCCAACCCCTCTGCAAAACCAGGAAGGTTTGTTGGGCAGGTGACAGCAGGGTATGTTTCTTGTCCCCAGGAATCCTGGACTCTCTCAGTTGTCCTTGCTTCAGGTGTTAAATGGTTGATTTGCCCTTACTGGACACCAGTCCAACCCTCCAACTGAGTGTTAATATCTACATGTGCCTTTTTATGGGATCCAGAGCACATATAGAAGTGAAATCAGAGGGATGTGGTGTCTTCCTGGGATTTCTGTCATGGAGGAGCAGCCTTTTTGTCAGTCACAGAGGTCCCTGCTGCATTCCTGATTCATGAAAGATGGAAGCCAGCGCAAACACGTCTGCTCTCAGATCTGCGTGTTGTTCAGCTGTGAGTGTACTGGCAAACACCATGCTGTGCTACCTTGCTGCAGTCTGGCCTCTTTCCCAAAGACTGGTATGATTTTAGCTCACTCAGGTGAAAACACTGATAAGACTGCAGCCGGCAGGTCTCCCATGGGCCTCAGAGGCTTCAGTCGCAGGGCTCCCTCCTCTGCCCCTGCCCCTGCCCCTGCCCCTGGCCCTGCCCTGCCCAGGACATATGGCTGTGCCCTCCCTCACAGCTCTCGTGTCCCCCCCCAGTCCTGATGACACTCTCAGAGTCCCTCACATTGTTTCGCCAGTGTTTTGGACCTTAGTTGAGCTTTGGGGCTCTGCAGAGCAAGGCTAGGGATGAGTCTTCCTATCCTGAGGGAAGAGGGAGAGGGATGAGGAGAAATGTGGGAAAAATATTTGCTAGAAAAGTCATTGAGACCTCGTAGCCCATTTCATTTTTAAGTGATCTTGGTTTGTACCCACAGTCTCTGCAGTAACAGAAGATATATTTGATTTGTGGCAAAACTTCCATGTTCTGTGCACTTGGATAGTCTTCTTTACTTTTTCACACTCCAGCTCCTCTCAGGTGTTGTTTTAAGACCCTTTTCACTTTCCTGTTTGCATCTCACTGTCCTTCAGTGAACCAGAAGGGGCTCAAGGAGGTGACCACACGCTGAACACCCTTGTGTGACAAAAAAGCTGGGACAGATCGAGCTGGTCATGAACTAGGCTGTGCCATCTGTCCGTCCTGTGTTGACCTGTGTCTAGGTCTTGCTCAGGTGTTTTTTGCCAGGTGATGCTTGGTCCAGGATGGATAGGTGACTACACACCCAAACCCTGTAGCCACAGCTGTAGCTACTAGTGAAGTGCTCCTGGTACTCATCAGAGCTTGGGGATGGGCGGTGCTGGGGTGGCAGGATTCCCACCTGTAGGGCTGAGTGCAGAGGGCTTGGCATCTGCTTGCTTTGCAGTCTGTCAAATTTATTGCTGTTACTATACTGATCGGGACACTTTCAGAACTTGGTAGTGCCACTGGAGTGTCAACTGCACAAAGTTGAAGGAAGGCACAGCTTCCTTACCAGGAGAGCGGCCACCCCTCTCCCTACTGTCAGCGCTGTCTCTTCCCTTCTGATTATAGCAATATGGGGGCCAGGATTCACCCTCTCTCTTTGCAGTTTAGGGGCTCCTTGATAATCGTGTAGTTCTTGACAACTGAAGAGCAGCTGAGGTTCACCAATTGTTTCACTGTAGAGCTGCAGGGGGGAAACTGAGGCATGGAATTGAAGGTGCCTGGAGATGTCCTCAAAGCTCATGAAGTGACCCGCTGAGGGATTATTCCACCTGGGCTCCAAGGTTCTCAACACAACCCATCCCACAGGCTACCAAAACAACCCATCATTGCAAAGGAAACAAGGAGAGCACATGATGCCTCCTGTCCTGTCCTGCTGTGCCTTTGGCTTGTCTTGCTGCCCTTCCTTTCCTCTTCTTCCTCTGGCACTCGCTGCTGCCAGCACATGCCCTGACTCCTGCCTGGACAGCCTGAGCTGGCTCCTTTAAGGCAGGCACGCCAGGGGATTGCACGCGGTGCCAGCCTTCACTGTGAGTGCCTCTCGCACTTCCCCCTTGGAAAGTTTCCTGCCCAATTGTTATGTGTGATCCGATCTGAAAGTTGCTCTCTAAGCTTCTTGTCACATTTTGACTTAATGAAGTGCAACTGGAGTGGGAATTGGGGTTCATCACGCCAGTCTCACTGCGCTCCCTTGTTGTCAGAAAACAGGGGCGGTTGGGGACCGTAATGCAACGCTGCAAGTCGTTATCATTCCGGTCAGTCTGTTTAACACAAAATTAAACAAAGAACTAATTAGTGCCTCATGAATTAATAAATGCGCAGTTGCTGGGTAGGAAGGGGAGGAAGGAAAAAAGGTTGTTGAAGGAAAGATACTGAAAAAGTCGAATTAGGATGTTGTGTCAAGGGGAAAAAAAAACTGAGTCCACTTTGGTGAAGAGTTTGGATCCATTGGTTTCCTTGGAATAAGCTCCCCTCCTCCTCCTCCTCCTGCATCCTACATGTCTGCTCTGGAGAAGTGATGAGCGGCAGGCACAGGGAAGAGGCAGCTTTCAGTGCTTCTTCAGGGAGACTTACAAGAAAGATGGGGACAAACTTTTTAGCAGGGCCTGTAGTGATTGGACAAGGGGTGATGGTTTTAAACTAAAAGAGGTGCAATTTAGCCTAGATATAAGGAAGAAAATTGTTATGGCGAGGATAGTGAGACCCTGGCAGAGGTTGCTCAGAGAAGCTGTGGCTGCACTGTCTCTGGAAGTGTTCAAGGCCAGGTTGGATGGAGCTTGGAGCGACTCTGTCTAGTGTAAGGTGTCCCTGCCTATGGCAGGGGAGTTGGACTATGACCTTTAAAGGTCCCTTCCAACCCAAACCATTCTAGGACTTTATGATTTTCCAGTGATGTTCCCTAGAAGCTGGATCTGGGGTCCAGTAGCCAAATATAAATCTTTACCCAAAGGAGATGTGGGAGCTAAGAGGTGTGGGGTAGAAGCCCATCACTGGAAAGGAGGGAGACTTCAAAGGTGTTCATGATGAGCAAGTCTTCTCTCTTTGTCTGAAGGCTTTTTTCCTGGGGAAGCCACAATTGACACAGTAACAGTGCGTAATCTCAGATTAACTATGTCCCAGCAACCCCCCCCCTGCTCCTTGTCCTCCCTGGCCCCCTTCCCACACGGAGCAGAGCTGGAGGCCGGCCCGCAGTGGGGCTGGCTGTGAGGGCTGTGCTGGACGCCCGCCAGGCCGTGCCCACAGGTGCTGTGCCGTGCCACGCTGCCAGTGAGCGGGCTCGGCTCTGGCACATTGTCAGGCAGGGAAGCAGAGCTGGGGGAGGGAAGAGTCCATCCTTAAGAGGACATGTCAAGTACAATTAGCGTTATCTGTCTAAATATGTACTGGGAACACAGAATACAAGAGGAGGCCTGGCTGGCTTTAATGGAGACATATGCAAGGTCATATTGCCTCATACAATCCCCCAATCTGATTTGGGGATTACACATTCTAAGTAAATTGGCGTTATTCCTCTTGCATCATTGATAAGCTGCGGCCAAAAGAAGAGGAGTAAAAAAAAACAATTAAAAACCCAATCCCAAGAATTGATCGTGCACAGGGGTTAGGGAGTAAAGGCAGAGTTACAGGCAGAGAGCTTGGGAAAGAGGGAGAGAACAAAAGAGAGGGAGAGAAAAAACAGCGTGACAGAATGGCAGAGAAAGCAGTGGAAAGAGCAAGGAAGAAAGGGAGAACAAAGGGAAGAAAAAGGTGGAAGAAGGGATGCCAGAAGGACCAAGGATGCCAGGGTGAGAGAAGCACCTCAGGTTGGGGAGCTCTTACTCCAGCCATGCCCTCAGCCTTTTTAGCATGAGGATTTGAGTAGGAAAGGAAGGAGCCAGGCTGATTTGTGCACTTTCCTCACCCAGGGGGCTCCGTCCTCCTGTCCATCCATCCATCTGGGATATCTCACCAGCTCCCTCCTGCTCTGGGTCCCAGCCAACACATGGCATCTATCTTTGGCAGTGGCAGAGTATCAGTGATGGGAAGAGGCTGTCCACATGCACAGAGCACCAGGGCCCTGGAACACAGGGACGAGCCATGGCAGCAGCATGGAGTCCCCTGAATCCCTCTGACATTTGTCCTACAAGGGACTCAAGAGGGTGTCAGAAGGGCTGAGTGGCATCACACCCTGCTGCACCCGGGGAAGAGAGCATGTGGAGAGCTGGTGTGTGGCGTGGTCAGCTGGGGGTCCTGCTGTGTATGCCCTCGGGGCACTTTGTCATTCCACTGCCACCCTGGGCAGTTGTGGGAGCTGTTTTGGCAGGGCTGCAAAACAGAGGCTACAGGAATGAGCCAGGGACCCTTGCTACTGTGCATGAAGCCACACTGTGCTCCTGGCCACCTCCCAACTCTGGGAGAGGGAAGTCCCTGTCTGGCTGCAGAGCAGTCCTCCCCCAGCTATGAGCTCTCCTCCCGCCCTGCCTGCACACAATAACCCCCTCCAGAAGTCTCATGGCACAGCTTTTATGCTCTGTCCCATTTTTGGAACATATGGTTTTAAATAATTCAATTTACTTTTCGTGTGTTTTGCTGTGACTTTTTTTCCCCTGTCCCTTTCTCCTTCCTCCTCACTCTCTTCATTCTCCTGGGTGGAAAATGCACAGATGAGTGGATAAGGGGGTTCAGTGACATGGGACCCAGTCCTGCACCCCATCATTTTTGTGTCCCATAAGGTGTGCAAGGGAGGCCTCAGCATTAGCACACAGGTGAACCTCTGGGAAAGAGGGACCAAGAGAGGAAATGTGAGGATTGGGATGGGAAAATCTGACATGGAGCAGAATACAACCTTAGATGTGTGGGCAAGGTATGGGGCAGACCAGCAAAAGGTCTGTCTCTGATACCTGGGGAGCAGAATTCAGGCCAGTAATAGCTGCTCTGAATATGAAATTATTCCCAACCCTCATTAGGAGCCTCTTGCACAGAGAAGTGCTGTGGGGTGTATGGCACTATGGGTTACAGCCAGGAGCAGGAAAGCATTTTGTTCCCTTGTGAAGTCTGAATGTCCCATGCTAGACCATGTTCTTACCCAGCTTTTGTGAGTCTTGGCTCTTACTCTGGTGTGCCCTGTGTGTTAACTGGATCCTTCTTTTCTCACTCCAGAATGAAGTGAATTTAGAGCTAAAAACGAGGCAAGAAACGAGGCCTTGAAATCTCCGAAAGGTAGGAGAGACTTCAGACTACAATGGGTATGTCACTATGCCCTCCTGGGTTCTCTTTTCCTCTGTGCATCTCTCACATTTATGGCCTGCTCATTGTGGCCATGTCTGCACTAGAACTTCTGGGGTTGGACTGTTGTAACTCATAAAGACAGATGGAAACAGAAGAAGGTCGAGTGCAGACATAGCATATGTGTGTCCTAATCCTGTCTTTGCCTTTGTACACCAGTTGTTCTGGGCACCTGGTTTTGTCACTGAAGGTTTTCCTCAATATCTTCTCTACTGCCTTTATCATTATAGCTAAAAAAGTGTGTAAGGATTTTGGTTAAAGGGAACTGCTTTATCTTCATCCATGTGTGCTGTGGGAGATGGATATAAGGTCTTTTCACTGAATAGGACGCAGTCTCCATCTACTGTGAAGTTTTGCTGACCTCAGTTCACATAATTCAGGTGATGATGTGCATGTTCTCCTCCTCTTCTGGCACATTTTTAACTATTCAGACTGCAAAACCATGGTGGTAGTGTGGAAGCATTTCTGTGCCTTCAGCAGAATCTAGGCTTTCCTGGGTTTTTGCTTTACCTAGACCCTCATGGTCTGTCTTAGAAGAGAAAACCCCAGCTTCACAGTCTCCTAGAGCTGGATGGTCACTTAGTCTGTGCCTGGTAAGAGTTAGAAGTCTAGAGCCCAGGGAAATGGAAGGTGATATTGTCTCTTAAATGCCTTATCTCCATGTGCTGGGTAAGACACTCCCTATGCCACCTCAGATAATGGTTACCAAGAAGTCCCAGCCATGCTGAGGCAGTTCCTGCTGTCCCTGGCTCTTCTTCCTGGCCCCAAGAGGACCATTAAGTTCCTTGTGTGTCGCCTGAAGAGGTCCCACTCTCCGCCCATGTCTCTGCTCTGTACCCCCTGCATCACCAACCACTTCTGGCCTCTCGCATTGCTCCCCTCCATCCCCAGGCACCAAGACAAGTCTGAGGGCAGTAGAGGCTGTGGGGAGGGTGGGAAGTGCTCTGCCCTGTGAGACCTTACTCAGAGGTGCCAGGAGCACTCACTGCGGTGTGTACACTTCAGAGCATCCCTGCAGCAGTGGGGACCCCCAATGCCCAGTTTTGGGGAGCTCATGGACTGAGTCCGAGCAGCATCAGAGGGGCCCAGGCTGGCTGGGGTGGGAGGGGGCCCCAAGCTGGGCTGGGCAGTGTCAGAGGTGACCGGTGGAAGGCCAGTGTTATGTAAATACTGCTGCTGTAACATGGCAGGCCTGAATGGGCCCACGCATCCATCCATCATTGCCGGGGAACAGAAGCCTCCCTGGGAGCATGGGGGGCCAGCAGTGTGGGGCATGCAGACACAGGCAGCATGTGCCCTACTCATAAACTGTTTGTTTTCTTTTTGTCTCTCTCGTTTCGGGGCACCCCACCGAGAGCAACTCTCTGTTCTGTCCTTGCAACCTCTCCCCCAACCTTCCCCCCACCACTTCAGGCCTTCCTATCCTCCCTTCTTTCCCCGGCCCTTAAAAAAATGGAGGGGGAAAAAAGGGGGATAAAAAAAGTCCTCAGTTCACATTGTGGCTTCTTTCTCTGACTTCAAAGGCTCCTCATCATTGTTTGGGATCGGCAGGCAGTGGCCCTGAAAACGTGATCACAGCCGGGCACAGTGTAGGTCACCACTGAGCGCCATGCTCCAAGTGCTGAAAGGAACAGGCAGATTCTTCCCTTTTCATGCTTCACAACCCTGGTTACAGCACTCTGCCTCGCCCGCATGCTCCTCACTGCATGGCTATTCTTGCTCTTTTCTCCTCCTTTTCCTCCTGCCCTCCCTCTCTCTGTTTCTCTCAGGTTCTTCATTTCTCTGTTCGTTTGCTTTCATCCTGCCCCTCTCCGTGCCCAGCATCACACGCTTCTCACACTTTCTTCTCCTCTTTCCATTACATTTCTTCCTCACTGTCTCCTGCCTGGCACTGCTGCCACTTCTCTCTCTTATATGAATCACTGTTTTATTTCTCTCTTTTCCCTCTTCTAAAGGTCAGGTTGGAGGTTGATTTCCTCATGCTCCCCGTTCCTCTTTAGTAGCAGCCTTCTTTTGACATTTGCCCACATTTCTGTCTTCACCTGTGATATCTCACTCGCTGTGGGATGTGAACTATGGCAGAACTATGGCAGTTCTGTAATTTCTGGATTAGTCCTAGACAGCTGACAGCCCTCCCTGCAAAGGTGTGAGCCCACTGCTTTCATGTGCAGTGGGTTTATCCCCCAAAATTTAGCCTGGCCTCACATGGGGAGGCAGCACACAGTGCCTGCCATCAGTGTCAGCTTCCAAAGTTGCTCTTTGGCTTTGCTGGTTAACCTGAAGGAGTGAACAGGTAGGGTTAGTGTTGTAAATAGATTTGGAAAGCCAGGCACTGACTTCATATATATCACAGGTAAACATTTAAATCTTGTAGGTCTAACACGGAACATGACATTGATGGTAGTGCTGAGGGCAAAGTTAGGCAGGGATAAGGCAGAGGAAAACAGGCCCAACAGTTTAATGGGCTTCCCAGGACACTTTCTCAGTGGATTTCAATGAGGGAACAGCACTTTGTTATGCTGAAGCTTGGGCATGTTTGGCAGCACAGCGAGATGGCAACTCCCTGCCTGCAGAACATTCCCCAGCAATATCTGGAGCTTCATTTTGCTGCAGGGGAAGAGCCCAGGACTCTGTGCCCCTCCAGCACCCATCCAAGGAACAGCAGCCCTCTCTCCGCCCCCGGAAGCAGAGATCACGGTGCTTGTGCCTCTGGTGATTTGTGAGGTTGTTTTAATGCCGAGGAGCCCACCAGGACTTGTCTCTTGCTAAATAGGCATATTAAGGGACATTGCAGCAGGGGTTATAGAGTAATAATTTGTTCTAATGAGCTGGTGTCACGTTCTCCCTGGCTGAGCTGTGCCCGAGCAGGAGCCGTGGTAGGAAGGGGCTGTGCTCACTGACCTGTCAGCCCAGGTTAATGAAGTACCGCTCCGCTTGGGGGTCAGAGAGCAGGAGTTCAGCCAGTCAGCAGCGGCTCGGGGGGCTGGAGGGGAAGGATGGGGCTCTTCCCTGAGCTGAATGCCCCGGGGAAGGCCTGTGCCATGCTGGACGGAGCAGCAGGATGTACGTTATGGCATTGGGATTTTTGTGCTGTGCTGGTGACTTGAGTGCCACAGCACCCTCATCAAACTGTCTGCAGGCAGGGGTGAAACTGCTACGGCTGGGCTGGGGCTTGTCCTCTTGCCTTGCAGGAGAGCCCAGGTTGACACACAGGGAAGGAGGCTGGAAAAGTAACAGAGCACCTGTGTTACAGATGCTTACAGACACGAGGGGATAGGTGCAGGGAAGTAGCCAGTGGTGATGATCAGTGTCTAGCTAGGAAGTCTACAGAGAGATCCTTACCTTTGTGCGCAGAGTGTATGAACAGCAGAAGTTCTCTTTGTCCTTCCTGTTCCCTCTTTCTCCTCCCTTGATGCTCCCCCGTGGCTTCCTGAGATCCTTTGCCTTGCAAACCTAATCAGTTTCTTCCATGCCTTCTGGGTACCTGGGCAGAAAAGATACAGGAACTTTTGCCAGTCCCCCAGTGACCACCCTTAGGAAGCAGGTTGGCAGGACAGCCTGGGCAGCTGCAGTTTGAGCAGGGCTCCACGTTCTGCAGGAGATGGCAGGAGAAGCCAGCTGCTGCCTTGGGGACCCATGGCCTGCCTTGCTTCTGTGAATGACATGACCCCATCCATGCTGAGGCAGGATGATGCCCTTGGCCACACCAGCACCCCAAGGTCTACAGCACAGGTCCTGTATACCATCTTCTTCCTTCTCCTCCTCCCACTCTTTGCTCCCCCCCTGCTTCTCTTTGCTTTTCCCTGTCTCCGTCTCTCTCTCCCTTTCATCTACTCAGAAGGCTTTACTCTACTTCCTTGTCACCCTAATTGATTGCATTAACCTTTCAGCGTATTGGATTTCCCCAGCACCGTGCAGAGAGCACTGTGCAATATGCTTATAATCCGGGCTGTAATGGACAGGGAGCAGTCAACGAGGCCCTGCTCCAACAGGTTCTGCTGACAACTTCTTCTCAGGGAGGGGGAGAGGAGGGAATCGGTGGGACCTGAGGCATGGCTGTCCTGCAGCCTGTGCAGACCCGGCCTCAGTGCTCCCCCGAGAAGGCTGGTGTTAGCTTGTGAGAATGGAGTCCTTGAAAAAGGATCTGGCTTGGGAAGCAGGGAGGAGATGTTATGTTTGACCTATTACTATAATTTCTCCTGGTGTTTGAGCACCATTCTTCCCTATCTGCTTGGTCTACAGTTTTCTTCCATCTGTTCAATACTAAATTAATGTACGCTTTACATTTAGGCACTTGTGTTGCTAGTGGCAGGATGAGAAGACAGTATCATGGAATCTTCCTTTTTTCACATCATGCTTGCCTCTGCCTTTTCCTTTAGGATGAGGATACAAGGGAAATGGACACTTTTCCTCAGATGTCAAAGAAAAGCATAGGGATATTGTGTTGATGAGAAAAACAGCACCAAGGTGCAGGGAGATCAGGAGACAGAAGCCCTGAATTATATCTCAGGCTTGACTTTGGATAAATCCTTTCACTCTCTCGTACCTCATTTTCACCCAGGATGTTGGAGGTGTTGTTTTGGTGCTGCAGTCTGCAGGAGGGTTGAGGAAGATGGAGAGCAGTTATTGCTGGGCAAGGGATGAGAAAGTGGCTGCAGACAGGCAGTGAAGCTACACAGCCAAGTGTAACTGCTCACATGGCCTGCGAGGCAGGAAATAAACCCACAGGGTCAGTGGCAGAAGCATGTCAGCCCATGAAAGGCCTGGCAGACTGCTGCCCTGGTGGTCAGGGCAGAGCCAAGAGATGCTTTGGCATCCTTTATTTTAAAGGACTGGAATGATGGATCTGTCATACTCTCCTGGCCATGGTGCCCCCTTTAAAGCCTCCTCGCCATAGGCTCAGTTCAGTACAATGCTTTGAGGATTGGGTTGAGTTTTGCTTAAGCCAAAATAATTTAAGCAAATATTTAGGAGTTTATTTTGATGTGGACCATAGGATGAGACCTAGACTCTTGTGGGGCCCATTTGTAGTTATCCTTTTCAAATAGCATTTAGCACAAGATGGTTCTTCATTTATGGTTACAGCTCACAGCGTAAAAAACAGCAATAGTGGAAGGGTTGCTGATCACTTCATAGGTTTTTAGTTCAAGTTACTTCATCTTGTTAAAAGCAGTTACTCTGAAGGTACGTGCTCTTCCAAGGAGATGTTTAGAGCTGGCCTTTAGAAACTTGGCAAGCTCCTGAGCACACTAGGAGGAGGGGACAGGGCTATACTGTGCAAGGCAAAGGTAAATCCTCAGTTTTTCCAGGAAGGAACATGAAATGACAGGAATCAGAGGGAGGAAAAACTTTATTCCAGGTGATCATTCCAAAAAGTGGGAGGCTCCTTACAAGCCAGAAGATAGTTAGGGTAGGGACTTTATTTTTAGGTTAAATAGAGAAGAACTAGAAGCAGGAAGCAAAGGATGAGAAATTTCAAACAAGCTAGAAAGAAAGCGTGAGGGAGAGCAGCACCTCCTAAATGGAAGGGTAAACAGGCACTCCGAGGCATTAACTTAATTGATTGTTCTGCAACAGGCTGAACGCTGTGTTACTCTGTCACCGTGGCAACAACCCAAAAAAATTGTCAGCCTGTTTGGATGAAGTGAAGCGAAACATTCTCTAATTTGCGGTGATCCGGGTGTTTGTTTTCCTTCCGAAGAGGTGGGGGCTCTATTGATCTATTGTTTGCACAGAGCTTTTTTTTCATGGTGATACGGGGAAAGCAGGAGCGCTGGGGTGTGCTCCCGGGGCAGGTGAGGCAGCAGAGGTGTCTCTGCTGTCTTTCCACAGATCTGGCTTTGCAGGGTGGCCATGCAAAGCCAGGAGAGGCTCCAGTGGTAGGAACCACCCTGAAGAAGCTGGAGGATGGGGGAAAGTGGGTGTGAAGAATTTGTGCCAAAAGCATTTGGCTGTGATAAACTTGTGCCAGGGCTACTGCTTTGGTCCATCTTGTTCTTGTCCCTTTGGACTCTTGAAGTTCACAGAATCATAAAACCACAGAGTGGTGGAATATCCTGAGCTGGAAGGGATCCACATGGGATCATCAAATACTGCTCCTGGCTCTGCCCCAGACAACCCCAAAAGTCACACCAGTTCCATCTGTATTGCAGTCTCTAGTGTTAGGTGGAGTCAGCAACAACTGACTCAGGGACAAGAGCAGCTCTGTCCCCCTACCAGCACCCTTTCCAGATCCAACCTATTCCATGTTATGTGTGCAGACCTGTGTCTATGACACAGCTTGTGGGAATGTATCATTGCACACTTGGGGGAGTGACAGGAATTGTGTTTATCCTTATCCCACGGCTGTGGGAACATAACGAAGTCCCCACTTTGAGCTCTTCGTTACAGCAGAGATAAAATCCCTGGGCCAAAGGAGGAGGGATTTTGTCTCCTGCGATATGGGGTCAGTGTGCTCCAAGGGGCTGTGCAGGATGGGAGATGGGGATGGCCACAGTGGGATGTGGGTGACTTGCTGCAGGCACAGCTTGGACCAGAGCCAGGGGAGCCACGCAGATGGGAAGAGGTACCACAAGTTGTGCAGAGACTTGTGCACCTCATCAGCAGTGTCTGGCCCTGCACAGCCCCAGGGGCCAAGCAGGAGCTCCCGGGGATGCCACTTGCTGTCACCACATGCTTGGTTTCAGAGTGAAATGTCGCTGCAGCACTTGCTTCAGCTGGGAGCTGTTCAGTCAGAAAGGGAAAGTGCAGGGGACTAGGGAGCAAGCCCACATGGCCAGGGGTGAGCAGCAAGGCCTTGTGCCAAGGACATGATGCCAAGAGATGGAGGCTGTGGCAGAGGAGGGGAAAGCTGGCAAAAAGGTGCTTACAGGTCTGCAGTGGGGGGAACAAGCAACAGTGGCTCAGAGCCAGTGGGAGGGTGAGTGGCAGAGGTGGTTCTGGGCCAGCAAAGGAGAGCAGAGTTTCCTTGTGACCCGGGATCAATAGGAGGGACAGGCTTGACCTTCTCTGTGCTTGGCCCTGCGGAGAGGTTTCATCCTCCTGTTTGGGGTTTTCTGCACTCTCTTGGCCTTTGAGCATCTTGGGGGCAATCCCGTGTTTCCCATACAGGGTGATCATCCTCATTACTCCTTGGCTGTGCACCAGCCCATGCACAGCTAGTCCAGCTGCTGCACAAGGACTGTCTAGATGATATCTAAGATTTCAAGAAGAGCTGTGGAATATGTTGGTGCCAACTGCTGGAGAGTGTTGCTTTGTGGGGTATGCAGGGGGAAAACCCCACAGTATATTCCTGTGCTCCTCCTGCCTCTCTCCCTGCTCCTTTCTCTGTTGTCTTAGGGGGTTTTCCTCCTCTGTTTTTACTAGTTTTGCTTTATCACCTTTTCCCCCTTCTCTCTCTCTCGTCCCCTCTCCGCTATTTCATTCTTTCCATCCAATTTTAACCTCATCTGCTCTGTTCTTCTTTCTAACAGAGTAGATGTGGGTTGGGGATAAGTGACTGTGGCTGATGGGTGAGCAGTGTTCTGACACACTGTGTCCCACTAGGGCATCTGCCCCCATGCTCCTGGTGGGTATGCATGGGTAGAGGCACCATGGGCAGGGGAGAGAGGAGTGCTGCATGTCTCCTGGGAGAAAGCTGAGCTGCCAGTTAAAGTTTGGTGGTTATCAGTGTCAGGAGAAGCGAAATAACCCTGTAACTGGTATGAAGGTGAATTCACGGTCTAGTGAGCACTGAAAATATGAAAGGGCTCTGAGACAGGCAGAGTGTGGAGAGGGGAATACAGCTCACCCATGGCCCAGGGAGTGGTGTGTCGCTGAAGCAGCACAAGGACATGTGCTGATGCCATCCAGATCATCAGCCATGGCAAACCACCTTTTGGCGGACTGGACAGGACAGGGAGGGTGCTCAGGACTACAAGTTCGAAGACAAATGAGACATGCACACATTGACATGGCAAGAACACCCTCAGAGAATGTCTGTGGGCAGCCACATCTGACTGCACAGCCCTGTGCACATGTGGCCAAGTGCCCACAGAGCGCCACAAGTGCCACAAGGCCATGCACACCCATGAGCACAGATGTGCAGACAGCTGTGCCCACGCAGGCAGGTTCCCATCTCTGCGTGTTGTCCTGTGTGGAGATGCTTCCATAGCTCCATAAACATGAGGTCACAGGCACACCCAAGCTGCCAGGGCAGTGCTCTGCCACCTGTGTCAGCTCGCAGTCATGCCAAATTCCTTTTTGGTGTAACTACACTCCAGTCAGGCAGCACAGATGGATTTATCCCAGCATATCCTGGATGTCTGTGTGGTTACCTGCTCTGAGCAGGAGAAAACTTGTGGGAAATCTGTTCTCCTTCCAGCTGGGAGAGGCCGATGCCTTGGAGAACCGGAAGCTGTGCAGAGAGGAAACCCCCTTCAGCTCTTCACCTGGAGCTGGTAATCTCCTTGCACCAAATCCCTGGAACGGGACAATTGCATTTGAAGCTCAGCTGCTGGTGATTTAGTGTTAGACATTTGCAAAAGAGGCTTTGATTAATTCGTAGTAAAATCAAGTAGCACTTGGGTGCCAGCACCACATTCCAGGGCGAGACAGCGACCAAGGTGCGCGCTGGGCAGGCTGCCAGGTGCCTGAGCAATCCCCATGGAGGTGGCAGCACCATCCATCCACAGCCTCTCCCTGCTTGGGCTTCTTAATTATTAATTTATTTTTCTCCCTTCCTTGGCAAAAAAATACTATTTGGTAATGACCTCAAATTGCAAAATGCTGATGATTTGGAGAATGTGTCACAGAAGCTCCAGGGTGATAAAGGGGAGACGAATCCCAGCCAACAATCCGGCTCAGCCAGTTTGCCTATTTATTAAAGAAAAAGCCCAGATCATTAACTTTTTTGTTGTTGTTCTGTTTGCAGGCAACTCCCTGCTGGCAACTTTCGGGTGCCCAGTAAATTAAGTATCGGCCTGGTTCAGGGCAACCTGAGCTCCTATTCAGAGCTGTGAGAAAACTGGCTTCGTTTATGTTAGCACGTGAATAAACCCTTTAGGGTACCATGCAAAAGTACTCTCCAGCATAAAAACAGTGTCAGAAAATCCTTACTCTTGCTGCCTCGTGGAGGGTCAGGTATTGTAACTGGAGAGCTGAGCTTCCCTTCTCCTCCCACTGCTTGTTCACACAGTTAATTGCCCCTCGACACCTCACTGTGCCATGCTGGTCCCCAGAGAGACAGGGCTGCAAGAGAACATCTGTAGGCACAGGCTTTGTTGGTTTCCCCATTTGCCTCCTTGGTTTAGTTGTTGAATAAAGAACAGTTTAGGGATGGGCTTGCCTGCCTGGTGCCTCTGTGAACTCCGAGAGTTCCCTGTGCTATCAGGGAAGGGTGATTACATCCCCCTCCTCTGGAACATCCCACGTGTTCGCTGAAGTAGTGCTTCAAGCTAAATCAGTTTGCTGAGGGCTCCAGCTTCCCTTAATTCAGTGTCAGGACCAGGCTTGCATGGCCATTATTCAAGAAGTTTTATCAGAAGCACAAAGCTAGCATCTGCCCTCCTGCTCGCCTCTGGGCATCACCAGCTCTCCTGCCCTGGCTTTGGCACACGGAGACTCGAAGGACTGCCTCACCAAGCCCATTTGCAGGCAAAACTCGTTCCAGCTCCTAGAGAGTCTTGGCTGTTTCACTGGCTGCTGGAGCACGGTGGCTTGTCACTAGTGCCTGGCACAGCAGCTCAGAAAACCTGCCAGAACTGAGAAGCTCATGTAGGAAAAGGGAGCAAAGACACTGCTCAGATTGCTAGCCTCTCCCCTTTGCTCTTCCAACCCAGCTCAGTTGAACTACAGCTGGATTTTTGGTTTTAATCTCAGCTGATATCCACACATTCTCCCAGAGGTAGCCACCTTCTTCCCTAGGCCTGGCTCATGTCCCTCCACACTCATTTCTCTGATGAAGCCTGCCCGGACCCATGTTCACGTGGATGCTGATGGGAGGAGAAGGGTATTTTTCAAGGTTTCTGCTGGGCTTTTTTCTTCTGAAATATAAGGATGTGCAATTTTTTTAGTTTCAATTTAGCATTGGAGAATTTTATAATTTAGTAATTAAAATCTCTGATAGGCTTTAGAAATTGCAGCTAATTGAATTTAATGGGAAGATGATTTTCAATTTTATTTGATTACCCGGACCCCTGGCATTGGTATTTATGGGAAAAAAATGGGAAATGTGCTGTGTGGGCTAAGATGGCATAATTGAATTAGGGCTAATCGGATTTCTTCGTCATGAATTTCACTATAATTTTCCTATAATTTTCCATTAGATATCTAGTTTACAAATATTCACAAAGAAATGAAGCTCTTTCGGAATGGAGATTGCTGGCTAACAGGATTACAGGGACGATAGCTCGGCACTGCCAGCCCGGGCTCCTTCAGTAATGCAATCGCTGCGTCTGCCTCACACTTACCGCCCGCCGCTGCTCCCGCACCCCCGGCCCCCGGCCAGGGCTCCCGGGGGGCCGCAGCCGCGCTTCCGCCGGGGCTGAGCGGCCTCTGCACGGCGGTGTCCCTGTGCCACCGGCGGCACACGGCTCCAGCCTCTGCACGGCGGTGTCCCTGTGCCACCGGCGGCACACGGCTCCAGCCTCTGCACGGCGGTGTCCCTGTGCCACCGGCGGCACACGGCTCCAGCCTCTGCACGGCGGTGTCCCTGTGCCACCGGCGGCACACGGCTCCAGCCCCTGCACGGCGGTGTCCCTGTGCCACCGGCGGCACACGGACCCTGTGCCCGGCACATGGGTCCCCGCCGGGGCTGCACTACACCCGCGGCATTGGCGCGTCTCGCTCGGAGCCACTCGCATGCATGCTGGCACATCCCCTGTGTCAGCAGCGTTGAATCTCAGGCAGCCCCGTTGCACAAGCAGGGCCAGCCCACGCGGATACACGCGTACTGCATCTCGAGCAGCTCTCGGAACGCACCCACCACGAGCTCGCATTAAGTAGGGTAGCAAATCCTCTCTACCCTGTGCCCCTTGACATCTCCGTGGCATTAGGCCTTCCACAGGTGTCCAGAAAAAGACAGTCTGCTAAAACATCCATGACAATCCAGCCCTGTCCTGGGTGCTGCAGGACCATGCACAGGGCTTCCTGTGTCTGTGAATTTACATGTGACTCCATGTGTGTGCACGTAGCGTGTGCTCATGTTTTCGTTTGTATCCAAGCGTGTCTCTGTAGGAACACAAGCTGACTTGCACATCCTCCAGACAGAAATCACCCTTTCCTTTTGCACTTGCCCCATGCTCTGCAAGAATAGGTCTTGCCCAGTCTGGGACCCATCCTTGGGCAGCAGTTTCCCATCCCAGCTGCCTGCTTTGCAAAGCCCGGGCTCAGCAGCTTTGTGGAGTTCGGGGTGGTATTTGCTGGTTTTGCAGGCAAAGCACCTGCTTTTGAGTGCCAGGCATCTGCCTTATTGGACCTGATGCCTGGGTACGACTATGCCCTTATGTCCTCACCCTGAAATCCCCAGGCTGCACTTTTAATTGCTGCAGTAAATTGTAACTAATTGTTAGTGCATTCAAACCCCTGCCACTCCTTCCCCCCAAGTCTTCCTGGGCCCCTGTGGAACACATTCTGTGTATGTTCAGTGCTGTATGGCCCGATCCCAGTAAAGTCATCCCCTCTGGGCAGTGGTCAGGAGATGAGCAGCATTGGCTTCCAACAGATGCTGGAAACTGTGGAGTGCCTGGGAAAGCAGTAGCCACATGGTGGGGAGCCGGCATCAAACTGTTTGAATAAGGCCAAGGGAACAGTAAATGGCAGAAGTGCTCCCAGTAGAGCCCTCCCCAGCACGCTGAGACTTAGCACAGCTGCTTTGGCAAGGGGTTCTGGGAGCCATGTGCCAATAATGTGATTGAAACTGAATTGAGAAGGAAGGAGGGAAAGAGAAGGAAAGGGAAAGAAAGCATGGATTGTCTGCTCCTGCCGCCCAGGCCCTGAGGCCTCTGGGCACCTCCCTTGACGAAACAGAAATCAAACAAAATTACAGAAATAGGGCAAGAGCATTTGCCTAATAGACTCCCCAAGCAGGAGCAGGAGGAGGGGCACAGTACTGCCAGATCTCCAACCTGCAATCTGAGAGCCAGCGCCCTGATCCCACATGAATCCAGAGCACAGTCCCAGGCCCCCAGGCCAGCTCCAGCTAAGGAGGGAGAAACTGCCAAGAAAATGGGCTAAGCATGAAAAACAAAGGTAGAAGAGACACAAAAAGGGGGATGTCCCACATCTCAGTGTGACTCACCCCCTGCTCAGCCCTGGCACACTGTCTGCAGGGAAAGCATTAAACTGTAATAATAATAAATTAATCATCCTTCCCCCTCCCATTGCACTTTTCATCTGAGGATCTCTGAGCACCTGGCAAACATTAATTACCAAGAGCTCCTGATGCCCCTGGGAGGGTGAAAAGGGACACAGAGAGATCTCTTCACCTGCCACGGAAGGGCAGATGTGGCTGGAGCGGACGTGGCGGCTCTTGCCATGGCACAGAAGCACAGCTCAGAGCAGGGTGAGGGGTGCTGCCTTCCCTCGAGTGCTTCTGGAGAGCAGGGGGTCCGGGAGCCTCTTCATGCCAGGGCACAGTCAGAGGCAGCTTTTCCTCAGAGTGGATCCATACCCTGGAGGGATAAGAGAAGGAGGGGAAACGCTACCCTCATGGGGGACACAGGAGCAGAAAGCTTCAGAGCCCCTGAGAGAGGAAAGAACCAACTTTCCTTGGGTAAGAGGCAAAGGAGGGACTATGGGGAAATAAAACCTGATCCTGTGACAGGAGATCACTGAGATAGGAAATCAGGCCTTGCCATTGCGTCAGCTGCAGGGCGTGGAATTCACCTGAAAAAACACCTTGGCAAGTTGTTCCTGCAAGGAGGAGTGGGAGGGGCAGTGGGAAGTCTGTGGAGGGGATGCTCCAGGTGTGTTGAGGTTGTGTATGTGGGTTCATGTGTGTCATGGTGTATTTGAATGTCAGTGAGCACAGAGTATCATTTTCTTGGCAGAGGGCATATGCATGTTGCGTGTGCATGCTGGGATGGGAGGGGTGGGGAACATTTGTATATTGATGTGTGGATGTGCTCAGCTCGGTGCATGCAGAACAGGTATGTTTAGAGGGTCTGTGGGGCTGTGTATGTGTAGTGACATATCCGCGTTTGTGAGGAGCTGGAGAGACAGCTGGGGTCCACTCTCTCAGGGAACAGTGGTGGTGAGCACAACTCCCACTCCTTAAATATTAAGTTCACACGAGAAGCAAAAATGAAGAAATCTGACATAAAGTGCAGTGAACTTATGGGACCTGTCAGCAAACTCAAACGTGGAAGGAAGTGTTGAGTCCAAACTAAGCTATTACAGAGCCTGCAAACAATTCTGGTTCTGTCCATTACTTCGCAGGGTGGGATATTCCTTAGCAGGTGGTGTAATGCCTGACTGAGGTATAGGGACCAGGGCAGGCTCTGCTGAGGATTGCGGGTGATATTGGCTGGGCTGGTGCCTGCGTTGGTGCTGAGCAAAGTGCAGACAGGCAGGATTTTAAAGGCAGTACTGGGTGACAGTGCTGATCAGAGTTGATGGTGTGGTTAGAAACCAGTGAGTGGGGAAGTCGGGGCAATGCTGATAAAAGCGTTGCCCATGTCTCTTAAAGCAGGAGCTTGACTGCACCAGGTGGGAAGGTGAGTCCTGTGCACGGCTCTGTTCAGGAGTGCTGCTTGGCTGGGCAGCCCCCAGGAAGGGCACACTTGCCTCCTGCCTGACACTGCTGTCCCCACTTGCTTTCTGGCCTGGAAGGTCCCTGAGTGGCTCCGTTTCACTAGATTTTGTTTAGATTTTTTTCTAAGAGAAGCCAGAATATTTGTGGTTTCCACAAATGACTCCCCTCTTCTCTTCCCTCTCCCTGCCCTCTGGCCCGCTTCGCTGCCTCTGCGTTTCTGCCCATGCAAATGCAGCAGTGCTGAGGTGATGAGCTGCAGTTCGTGTTGTGTCTCTAGGCTCAGGACACTATCTGGGTGCAGCACATCCTGATGCATGGAGCCAAACACACCTGGGCTCCTTCCAGCCCTGTGACTAACCTGTCTGGCCACTTTTGGGGAGTCACTTCCCTCACTAGTGCCTCAGTTTCCCCATCCCTAGTGGGGTAATGATGCTGGCCTCCTTTGGGAAGCACATTAAGTTCTGCTTATAAAAAGGTAAGTCCATGGGCAGCTCCATGTGAGCTCCGGTGAAGGAGCCCAGCTCTGCCAAAATCCTGGAGCAAAACGTGGTGTGTTCACAAAAACAGCCTACAACCTGCTCAAAATACCTATTTAATCAGGTAAATAATCTGCTCGTTTGTTTTAAAGAAAGAGGCTTATATCTGTGTTTACCCAACACGCCTCTCAGAACCTCCCTCGCATTCTTTGCTACTTAGAAAAATAAAGCCACAAAAAATGAGGAAATTCACTGCAAAAGGGCCCCCTTCCCCCCGCCTCCCGTGGGCCCGGCGTTCAGGGGTAGAGCGGCGTGATCTTCCTGAGGGCCATTGGGCAAGATGCGTCCAGGGTTGTGACACCCGCAGGTGGCGGCCACCAGTGCCCGGAGGGCTCCAGACCTCCTTGGTGCGCGCTCCGCACCGCACGGCCGAGCCCGGACCCGCGTGGGACGGCGGTGCCGGGGCAACCCGCCGTGCCCCCGCCTGCGGGTCCTGCCGTGCCCGGTACCCGCGGCACCGGTGCCGCTTGTCCAGCCCCGTACGCCCCCCTCCATCCCCTCGCGGTTTGCTCCGCGCCAGCGGCTCCGTCCCCGCCGCTCCGGGGCTTCTGGGGAGCCGCCGGTGACGGCCGGCAGCGATGGCAGCGGGGCACCGCGACCAGGCTGGTCCCAGCGGGCGGCCTTGCGTGCGGGGCAGCCCCGCGCTCCTTCCCCGCCGTGCCGGGACCGCCGCGGGGTGCGCGGGGGCCGCGGTCCGGGTCCGCCCGAGGTAACCCCGCTCCCGCTGCCCCCCTACCCGAGCCGACCCGAGCCGACCCAACCCGTCCCGGCCCCGCACCTGCCCCCGGCGGCGGGCCCGGCGAGGGGCGGGTCCGGCGACCGCCAGTCACCGCCCCCCGCGGCGGCGCGCCCGCCCCCGGCCCCGCTGCCAAAGTGACTCGGGGAGGACCGGCACGGCAATGACATCAGTGCTTTAAACAACTTGTTATTCGGGAGCAATCAGCTGCAATTAGGTATTAATTAAGTATTATGAAAGTTGATTATTTAAGTGAATTCGGCTTTCGTCTCTCCGACTATGGTAAGTACAGCACAATTGTCCTTTTCCTACCCCCAGCCCCCCGCCCGCCTCTCGGCGGAGCCCCCGGTCGGTGCGGCGGCTGGTGCCGGTGCCCCCGCGCCGGGCGGTGCGAAGCGGAGCGCTGTCCGCCCCGGCCGCTCCTCCGCGGCTCCGCCGCTCCGCGGCCGCGGGGCCGGCGCTGCGGGCAGCGCAGTCTCTCCGGACGCGGGGCCGCCGCCGCACCGAAACTTTTGTTGGCGGGTGCGCGGCGCAGAGCTGCGGGCCGGGCGGAGCGGGGCGCGGGGGCGGCACCAGGTGCGGTGTGGTGCGGTGCCGCGGGGGGCTTGCCACCTCTTTCACTTTGCTTCTTTCACTTGTTTTACGGAAGTTGCTCCCGCGCCCGCTGCCGCTTCGGCCCCGCTCTCCCGGCCCCGCTGAGGTGAGCCGGGGGCTCTGCTCCCTCCGCCGGTCCTTCCCGGCAGCGCGGCCCCCGCGGGCCGGGGCAGCGGGGCTGGGAGCGAGAGGATGCGGAGGGGAAGTTTATGGGGGTTTTGAAATGATTCTGTTTTTGTATTTGTTGTAAGTTGTGTGGGTTGTTTTCTCTTTCATTTTTTCCCCCTCCTGAGCTCTGGCGTGTCGGTGGTAAAGGTTGCTTGTCAGGTTCCTGTACTGCCTAAATGAAAAGGAATTTAATTTATTTGGGACAAGGCAGTGTCAGATGAAGAGGCTGCTTATTACATTTAATGAGTTGTTTTTTGGTTTTTTTTCAGCCTGGGCATATCTGGGATGGGTTTGTTTTTGTCCTTCCATGTGAGGTGTATGAGACCTCCCCCACCCCTTCACATCATGCAGGGAGGAGGAAAGGTGGCCAGGCTGGGGCAATGTTTTGGTTTTAGATTACAGGCCCTAGTATTGGGGCTGGGTGTGTTTTTGGTTGTAGCTTTTTGTGGCTTGTCCGCTGGTTTTTTATCAGGTATCAGGATGGAGAGTGGGGTCTGGCCTGGTGCTGGGTTGGGCTGGTGGCCCTTGTTGGGTGTGATAATGGACAGATCTCCATAAGGCTGGAGTGTGATTGCAACCAGGAGCTGCGGGGTTCAAAGTGTTGGTGGGTTTTCCAATCCTTGGACTGTCTGGATCAGAATCTCATTTCGATTTGACAGAAAGTGCAAATTCAGAGTTTGGCAGGAATCCCTTGGGTGATGTTATCTCCTTCTTTGGGACCAAGTCCCACCACCGTGGCCCTGTACTGGCTAACACAACTATACCTGCTCCTCCAAAATGGTGTAAACCATTCTCTGCCATATAAAAACCAAATGGCAGCAATGAGCCAAACAGGCCTGTGCTGGCGATGTGCCATGGTCCAGGTAATTACTGCCAGGGTGTATGTGTGTGTGTGTTGTTTTTTTTAATAACGAGTAAGACGGTAATAAACTGGTTGATGATTGACTGGGCCTGAACTATGTACTCTGATATTGTGAGTGAGAGGATAATTTTGTCGTCTTTTATTCCATTTCTTTACTTATTTCTACCATTGATATCAGGAACTGAGTGGCTCCGGAGCCACTTCCACCTGTGAGCACGACGTGTCGGCTCTGCTTGGGTCCAGCCGTGGGCGTGCGGCTGCCTCCCTTCTAGATCAAGAAGCTGGGATGCTGCGTGGGCAGCCCAGGAGTTAAGGATGTGGTGAAACTGCAGGAGGGCAAATGCTTTAAAGAGCACTAAACAGTGATTTACCCCGATCTCCATCTCGAAGAGCTGTGGCAGCTGCCCGGCTGTCTCGGGCCGGGGTGGCCCCAGGCGGGCAGGGCTGTGCCCCGGCCCTGCAGTGCCCTCTGCCGGCTGGAGCCCTGCCCGCTGCCCCGTGGGGCTCCCCCGGGTAGGGGCTGCCCAGCCAACGCCTTCCCCTACCCAAAAACGGGACCCTCCTTCGCTTCGGAAGTGTTGTGGGTGCCCAGCCCTGCCTAGGCTGCGCCCAGGTAACGCATGGGTTTTGGTCGCCGGTATGGGAACCCGGGGCTCCAGTGAGCCGTGGAAGTGAGGATCGGGGAGATCTCTTTAAGTCAGCATTAAGGTCCGTGTGTGGGTGAACCCGTCTTGTCATGATCTTGGGGCAAAGACCTGCCCCGTAATCACCACCTCTAACCCTTATCTACTTGGGCCAGCTTATCTCCCTCAGTCACTGCCTCTTGAATTCTCTCCAGGCCCTCAGGCAGTGACTCTCCAGAGGCAATGCCCGAGGGCTGCTCATATGAGCTGCCAGCTGGCAGAGACAAGTCCAGAGGGGTTTCTTTCCCAGAGGGACTCGGTATGTGGGGTCTGACAGTCTGCTCTTGCTGAGGGCTTTCTCATCTCAGTCAATCCTTGCATGGACGTTCTAGGGCCAGAAGTGTTAATAATGGTTAAGGGCTGAAAAGAATTTGTGGACTGAGTCCATCTGCGCAGGACTGTGGCAAGATGTTCCCTACATGTGACTTTCTGGGAGTCGGGTTTTAAATACCTTGACTGACTGGGTACTTGTCACTTCCTTTGGGAAACTGTTCCCAAAGGATAATTAGGTCTACTTGGTATGAGATTACAGGAACTGACCTCAGAATGAGGACCAAGACACCTATGGTAAATGGGTGGAGGAATACCTAATTTTCCACTCAAAGGGTCATTTTGTGTCTTGTGTCTTTGTCAAATCACTGCTGTTGTTTTGATGCCTAATGGATAAGGCATCAGTTTGAAACACCCAGTGAATAGAAGCACCTTCTTTGGGCTGGTGGCAACTTTTTTCTTTTTTGACCAGATTTTTGGAGAGACATTGGTTCAGTCAAGATTGGTGTCATTCCTGAGCTCGTGCTCTGCAGAAGGTTCCCAGGCAGTTGGTTTGGGTGTTCATGTTCCTTTCCAGTAGTTCTGTGAGATACTTGTTGGGTGGAAAGCATTCAAGGGCTTAAGCCAAGGAATAGTGAAGACTGTTCCTTGGGAGAAGGGTTTAGCAGGGCAGGGATTAACCTTCCCATCATGGAATAAGCAGAGCGCAGCTATTACTTGGAGAACATGCTTCAAAGCTGCTTGAGGTCCATAGGAGTGTTTCTACTGCTTTGACACCATAGAGAGAGAACTCACAGAAAAACCGGAAAGTTAATCTCTGAGATAAACTCCTGTTTCCTCACCCGCACTCTGTCTGCTGGGTCTTACGAGTCCTTCTAAACCAGGTCTGCCACTGACAGTGGGGTCTGCTGATGTGTGCAGGTACTACACCATTCTGCTCTGAGACACAGAGTCACAGAGAGGAAGAGGCAACTTGTACTGAAACTGGCTGGGAATGGTACAGATACCTCTACTGGAGGGGATCAGATATTTAATGTGTAGTTTCCATATAATCAGTTTCTCTTTCTGTTTTCCTGAACTGTTTATGCTTCTACCTGGAGTCCTCTTTCCTGCAATTGGAAAGTACTGTCTGAGCTTGGAATTTATCTCAGGGCTTTGCCTACCCAGCCTTTTCTTTCCCACTTTTTGCGCTTGGCTGTCCTCACATTGAGGGCCTTTGTGGACACTTCAACTCTCCCTCTGACATAAAACCATACTCCTGGGTTGCTGTGCATCCTACAATTTAGGCACCCTCTGAGAAGTTGGTTGAAAGTGTCTGGAAAGTAATGAAAAGTCCTGTAGTAGGTAAAGATAACCACTGCCTGTGCTGCATATCCCACCTCCACCTGGGCTCCTTTCCTCCCTCCCAGGGTTTGAAGATGCAGCCATTCCCAAGGTTTGGAGAGCTCAGGTGCCACCCAGGGCTCAGCTCCCAGAAGTGCTGACATTGCAGAGGCCGTGCTAGCCGATCCAGCTGAGGTTTGGGAGGACCAATGTCCTCGTCCTCAGCTGCACTTTGCAAACCAAAGAGGGGGCAGAGGAGGCTTGACTGGAAGCAGGGGAGGGGCAGAACCTTCAGCCAAAAGTCCCACGCGGCACCGTCTCCTCCCCTCCGGTTCAATGCGGACTGGATCAATTTGGACGTCTTCAGCAATAAAAAATGCCGATGTCGTCCTAATTCACTAGGCCCCGAGATGACAGCAAATTTACATTTTTTAATTAAACTAGCAGCCAGTTTTTATGAGAGGGGGCTGGGTTATGCAAATCAAATGGTTGTGTACGAAAGATTAGGAGAGTTTGGGAATAAATTCCACAAATGCTAATAAAAAAAAAAGGAGAAAATGAGAGGGGGGAGAGAGAGGGACATTGTTCCATTAGCCCCTTTTAGGCTGATTTCCCTAGGGAGAAAGCTATGGGGGGTGAGAGATGGAGGCAGCTTTCAGAGACAGGTAAAATCCATTTCAAGGATTGAGAGCCCCTTGGACCAGGACCTTGTTGCTCCCTGTTTCCTCTCTGAGGGCTTGCAGGGGAGATGGAGGCAGAAATTGGTGACAAAAGAAAAACTTGCTGATTTCTAATCCCCATTCCTGTTTGACCAGTGATCTACCAGCTGGAACAGCAGCAGGGACTGGCTTGAGGATGTAGAAGGTGCACAGTGCTCAGGTGCTGGAGGGGCGCGGGTAGGTGAAGGGCTGGGCCATGTCACTGTGGTGCTGCAAGACAGTGGATGTGGCAGGGTGGCAGGGCAGTTCCTGGATGGGCAAAGCCCAGGGGCTGCGCAAAGTTTCTCTGGATAGGGCCATCTTTGGGCTGACAGATGGTCACAGAGCGGGGCTACAGCTGGGATTGGTACCCTGGGGCTTCATCTCCTTTGTGCAGCTCTTGTGGGTGGGCTCCTGGTCCCTGGCAGGGAGCTGCTGGTTGGAACAGGCAGTAGTGCTGATCACAGGTGAGGGGCTAGACTGCTGTTCCATGTAACCACAGGCTTTATCTGCAGAGCAGAGTGTTTTGGAGAGGGATGGTGATGCCCTTCCCTCACCCAAACTGTGGAGCCCCTTGTTGCCCATCTGTAGAGCTCTCAGAGGCTGACTCCAGCTGTCAACATCTCTTTCCAGTACGTTAACCTGGCACCAGTCTTCATCCCTTTCTCACGGGACTTTCCATCTTTCTTCATGTGGCGATTCCAGAAAATAAAAGTTTGTCTAGTCCTTTCAGGAAGGCAGAGTGGACAAAAAACCTGCCTTTCACTCATGTAAAATACGTTCTTGTATAAGTTTCCCAAAGAATTCCAGGTTCTCATTGCATTTGGGAGTTAGGTGTGGTGGCTAGGTACGAAAGCAATTGTTTGTTCTGCTATGGAGAAACAAAACCAGAAAATTTCTGGAGGCTGGGAAACTGCTTAAAGCTTCCAGTCCTAAGGCAGTTTCATGCTTGGAATAAAAGCTGAACAACCCATGTAGGCTGGCAAGAGAAAGGAAAGGGTGGAGAACAGGAGATACAAGGGTAAAGGATGGGAAGACTAAGGTCACTGGGTGCATTTTATGACAATCCCCTGAGGATTTGGTGCCTCACTAGAGAGCTTTGCCACCCATTCCTGGTTTTGGGGTGTGAAATGATGATTCACCAACATGCTCATGTTTTGCTTTGGAGAGGTGACATTTTAGCAGAGCCTCTCTTGTGAAATCAGTAAAAACACCAAACTCTGCTGGAGCATTTCTGGAGGTGTTCCCCACGCCCAACACCTACATCTCTGTCACCCTGTCCTGAACATGCATGTCTGCCCCACTCACCCACCTCCACGCTCCTGGACACTCACGTGTTGGTGTGCTGAACTTCATGTTCCCCAGGTTGCTCTCTCAAGAGCTCTGGTTCTGTGCACTTGCATCATCGTTGCCATGAGTGAATCTTGTCAGCAAGAGAAGACAAGTGTGGTCTCTGCCCTGTGTGTTGGGTGTCTCTGTGCTCCCACCACTCTGCAGGGAAGCCCTCACTGTTGTGCTGCTGGGGCAAACGATGGCCTTGGTTTGGTCACAGCCTCAGACAGGTGGCTGTACAGGGGTTTTTTGTAACACGAGTTTCCGAGCTGAACTAGGGCCAAGTTCAGCCTAAATCTAACAAAGAGCTCCAGAACAGGTCTGTGAGACATGGCAGAGTCTGAGGATTTGGTGTAGGATGAATAACTCCTAATCTATAAAGTAGGCATAATCATCCTTCCTTGTGCAGCCCAGAGCCAGGGCTGGGCGCTCAGGGATGGAGATAAGGGAATGAGGCCTGGCTGCGGTCCATGGATGGGTGCGGGGGTCGGGCAGGAGCGCTCCTCCCTCCAGCCGAGGTGGGGTGCCTGGGGTGTGGGAGAGCTGAGCCCGCTCCCATTTCCCAGGAGCTTCCTGGGTGCTCCCGTGCCGTGGCACGTTCGGCATCCCGGCAGCCGTGGGTCCAGCGTGGGTTGTCATGGACCTGCAGGGGGGGCCTCTCCAGGACTCAGGCTGGGAAGTGAAGAGCTCCAGCTGGGTAATTCTATTGGAATGGGCCAGTGGTGTCAGCCCTGCTCCCAAAACTGGATGGACCAGGACAGGGCAGAGGAAGAACTAGGAACTTTCAGCTTCCATACATGGGAAACTGTCAAAAGCCAGGTAGCAACACCAGCTTTTGTCTGGTATTTCCAGAAAAACCCGGCAGGACCTGGCATCCCAGGGCATAATTTATTATGGAAAAATAAAATAATACAGTACCAATCCCTTTGAGGCCTGAGTCATAGAAGGATCTTCTCATTAAAGCAGCTCCACCTCTCTGTCTGGTGTTTGCCAGCTCCATGCCTGCATGAATCCACTCCCTGAGCTGCCTCGCCCAGGGCAGCCCTCCTCCTCCCCCTCCTCCTCCTCCTGCTGCCTGTGCTTCCCCTGCACACCTCTCCTCCAGCACCCCTTCCCCTGTCTGGAGGAGCACGAGCAGTTCCACATCTCAAGCCAACTTCTCCCCAGGCCCTGCATCTTTGGGCCAGGTGGATGTTTTGTTGGTGTGTGTTGTAGGCAAATGTCTTCATCTTTTCACCCACCCACCTCCCACCACTGTACTATCAAATTCTCTGGGCATGGCCCTGGCTCCCACATGCCCTTCTCCTGGCCATGTGGTGTGAAGGTGTGTGTGGTATCTTTCCATGACTTGAAAGCTCTCTTCCAAGTGGCCCTCTGCAAGCAGGGGAAGGAAAGGAAGCTGCTCCTGGAGTAATTACCATCTGCATGTCCCGAAGGCAGGCAGCAGATGTTAGCAGAGGAGGACCGGATTGGAAGAGGGTGAGGGAACAGAGGCTGGGGAAAGGGGGTCTGATTTTTCTTCTTGATTGCATATGAATATTTTTAACTGAAACTCAGTAGGACAAGGATCCCAGTTCTGCAAAGTTGATCCATGCACTCAGAAACTTTAGGGGAAAGCTCCTTTGCTCGCTCTTGCTGTGTTTTCTGTCACTCACTCTTGCTTTTCTCAGCCTTTTCTTATGCTGTACTATTTAACTTTTCTTACTAAATAGCTTTCCTTTATGTCCTCCTTCCTTTCCATATTCCCACAGACCTGTCACTCTTTGTCACTCTCCTGGACTTCCATTCTGTCTTTGATTCTGTCTTGCTTTCCCTTTCCTTCCCCCCCTTCCATTGTCTTACTCTATTTTTCATTTTCCCATTTGTCTGTGTGCTGATATTCAGATGAGCAAACTTCTTCCAGTTAAAGGAGGTCATGAATATTAGGATTTTTCTATCAAACAATAAAATATGGCTCAAATTACCCTAAAGAATAGAGCCCTTTTCATAAACCACCTGCTGGTTTTTTTGAAAGAAAGCACAACCACTCGCCTGTGTGCTCCAAGCAGTTGTCTCGCATCTCTACCTCGCCAAGCTTTGCCGTTCCAATTTCTTCTGCTGAATTTGTTGCTCTTGGTGGAATCAGTCTGCTCTTCCCAGACTGCCAGCACCCAATGAGTCTGGGTTTGGACAGGTTGGGACAGGATGGGGATTCTGGCAGGATCCTCACTACTTTAAATGTTGGTTTGTGATTGTGCTTTTCTGATTGCGGTGTGCATATTTTGGGGTTTTATTTTTGTTTTTGACAAACAACATTTTGGTCTGAACCTCTCAGCTTGACTAAAGGATCTCATTCAACTGTTAGCACCCAGCGGGGCATGAAAACACGTGGACCCCACCCACCTTCTCCTTGTCTTGCTGGTGTGGACCAACCATCGCTCCCCGGCACGAGGAGGAGGTGACCTGCTTGGGCCTGGACACCAACCCAGGCTGTGATCATTTCCTCCTGGCTGTCATGGTCCTGCCCCTCTCCTCACAGCCACATGGCTTCAGAAAAGGAGCTCTGGGCACAGTGACTGCAGCTGGCTCTGGGAAAGCCAAGTTTGTGCTGCATGAGATCCTCCATTCCTTGCAGTCATGGCCGTGCTTAACTGGACAGTGCTGTGCCTTTGCCAGGGCAGCACCAGGGCAGCTTGGCCATTCAGCAGGGACATGGAGAGTGGTGGAGCTGTGCCCCAGGGACCTGCAGAACTGCAGGCAGAAGAGCCTCTATGCTCCGTTGGGAGTTGCTGCAAGGCAGGCATGGGTAATGCCAGAGACAGGGACAACAGAGGATACCAACTTGTCTCAGACTTGTGTTTCGTTCTCAGACCAGCCTATTTATAGTCTTCATAGTTTCTGGTTTTTCCCCAGTTACACGAATGTGTCTTGTCCTCGCTGTCTTCCATCTTCCCTCAGCAAGCCTTGCCATTTTCTGTGTGTCTTTGATGGGAGGCTCAGAGAACCATCCCTCCTGAGCACAGACTACACTTCTCTGGGGAGGCACCTTCCACCGGTGTGCTCCTTCCAGGAGCCTGGTCCAGCCCTTCCACCCTCTCCCACCTGCATTTCCCTGGACAGAAACTGCACACACAGCCTGGGCTGTGTGAACATGGAGTTTGTTTTGCCAGGGTGACCTGTTTAATCATCTCATTTTCTGGTGGCCGTTTATTCCTCGTTTCCACGGTTACAGCCCCATTAAGAGGAGAAGCAATAAGGCAGCGAGTCAAACAGGTAATAAAAACATTAAAGCCATGTGCGCACTGGGAGGGAGGGAGGGCGAGCAGCACTCAGTGAGACGAGACTGGCCGTGCCAGGGAGACAGAAGGGTCACAGGAGCCTGTGCACAGTGTGGTGACACCCGGCTCAGTGCCCAGCCTCTGCCAACAAAGTGTCCTACAACATCCTCCAGCATTTTACCCTGCTCTGTTGGAGTGTGCTGACACTCAGGACAATGTCACTGCCACCAGTGTGCTGCTCTCCCCATGGCTGTGCTGCTAAGGCAGAGTCGCAAGCGGACAAAAGCACTTGAAATTAGAGTGTATTTTTTCTGTATTTCCTTTCAGGGCTGTGACTGTCTGGCAAGATTTGTAACTTGCTGTTTCTGTTTGGTTCTGGTGATGCTGGTGGACCCAAATGTTTGTCCCTGTAGCAGCTCTATTGTGGCACTTGCCAAGGTACCTGCTCTTGCTGGTGTCGGCTGTGCTGCTCCCCTGCAGAGCCATGGCCCTGCACAGTTCCTAAAGTAGAACTGACTGTTCCACATGCTTTAACCAGGTGTTCACAGCCAGCTACCTGAGCCAGCACAATCCAGAGTACTGTGACACTGGTCTGAGGCTTTCTTAGGTAGGAATACCTGTTTATGGAGGGCTGTATTTCTGCAGCCTCCAGGAGAAGGTCAGATGCCGTGGAAACGGGATAGCCTGGTCTCTGCTCCACAGCAGCCGGCAGGGACTGTGGGCTGGGGAGTGGGTGCGGGCTGCTCACCTGGGAGCAGTGGGGGTTGCCTTTTAGGCCATAGGTAGAAATCAGGGGAGAGCTGTGGAGGGTAGGCAGCATTGCTGGGAATTAGCTCTCTCCTGCTAGGAAGAATCCCCAGATTTCTGGGTTTTCATTGTGGGCTCCTAAAAGGAAAGTAACAACACGAAGAAACCTAAACCAGCAACTCTGGAGTGAGGAGAAGTCAGAGCCCTGGTGTCTCAAGAAAAAGAAGAGAACTGTTTTCAGCGCTCTTTGCTCCAGGCAGTGGTCCTCAGGGAACCCCTCAGGGCTCTTGAAAGGTGGGAGCCTTTTGATACTATATGCTTGTTATCCCAAAACTGACTTGGCCAGCAAGGAGATGGTGGCCTCTCTTCCTTTGGGAAATTCTGGGCTAGGTGTACTCTTTTGGGTGTAAAAGCATGACCTGACTGCAAAAGCCAGCCAAGTTACTTTTCCCTCTAATTTCTCAGTGGCCATGGAGGCCAAGCAGCATTGGATCTTAGATGATGAGATGTTACTGAGGGAATTGACACTTCTAATACCTGTCTTTCATGTGATGGCCAGTAGCTGCCTCTGATGTTTGAATGGAGATTGAAATGATGTCACTAAGAAATAATTTTAAAACTTTATTGAACACTTCAAGCCTGTGGCTTGGATTTTCAAAGTTATGCTGTGTTAGACAAATTTTATTTCTTTGGAGTTGGAGGTTTATCAAAATTGCAGCATCTCAGAGCAGTGAGGATGGCTGGACTCTCTGGAGACCTGCCCTGGACTGGAGAATGTGGATTTCGTGAAGCTGCCCTTCATTTCAGACAGTCTGTAGGATTGATCGGGAGCTGTCGTGGTAATTAAGTGTGAAGATGATTCTGCAGGACCCATTCCTTCTCACCACACTGATGTGAAGGGCCTCTTCTGTTCCCAAGAGTGGGGAGAGGGGTTTGACCTTCCTTTGTGTGGTCTCTGGCTACGCCGTGTTGTGCTGGGTATTACCCAGGGTGGGCACAAACGCTCATGCTTTGTGCAAGCAAACTGTGTAGCTGGAAACTCCCCTGCTCCAAATGAGTTTGAGGTGGTAGTCACTGCCATGAAGGAGCAGGTGCCCATGGACTGAGAGGGCTCTGACCTGTGAATAAGGAGGAGTTCCACTGTGGATGAAAAGAGGTTAAATATAACAGTCCCACTCATATAGGTGACACAGCGCTGACAGCAAAACAGAAATATTCAGAAAAGCAAACTATAAAGCAGAGCAAGAAAATAGTCACAGAACTGCGGGGAAATGGGGTGCTTTACCTGCTACCTCTCTCTGTTGAAAGAGTCTGCCCTGTCACAGCCCCGTTTTGCCCTGGTGGGATTTTTTAATTTATTTCTGACATTGTTTTGGGTTTTACAGTTTCTTTTCTCCAGACTTTATCAGAAAGCATATTTGTGGTGAGAGCCTGTGAAAGGGCCTGGCTTGCTGAGTAAATGTTCAACATGGAAATGAGCTGCATGACCTTGATGGGGGGGAGAGGGAGGAAAGCTGACAGAAATTCATAAAAATCTGAAAAAGAAAAGAACAAGGAGAAGGGAGGGGAGAGGAAAAAAGATAAAAGGCCTGGCCAGACTGGAAGAAGTCACACAAGAGAGGAATAATGGTCTTTCTTGTTACAGCAGTGACTGAACCTGTCCTATTAGGCATCTTAAAGAACCTGATTCTAAGTTGCACTGAGCACTGACACTTTGAAAAATAGGCCCATTTAAGGTGACTCAAGTTGGGCAACAAAAGTCAGTAGTCACTTTAGATCATCTTGGCCTGTGTTCAGGAGGGTGAATTTTATCCTTGGCAAAAGGCCAGTGGGAGGCCCTTCTGTGTACTGTTCCTGTTCCCAGAATAGGACTTGGGGTGGCTCCTGGGGCTTGTGCTGGCCCTTTGGGGCAGGAACAGAACCCCCTCTCCTCAGGTTTTGGGCTGAGCCCTCCCTGTGCAGGAGGCAGCTATCACTGGCTGGACTCATGTGTCAGCCCAGTTGTCTTTGGACACAGAAATTGGGCTTGAGTTTATTTGTGGAATTTTTGGGGGGCTGTGGGTGTCTGGAGAAGGAGCTGCATGGAGCAACGCCTCTGTCCTCAGTGCAGGAGCAGACAGGAGCAGCAGTGCAGGAGGTTTCCCAGCCATCCTTGAAGTTCCTCAAGTGTGTGAGATTGAGATGGAGACACTTGCTTGTGAAAATTAATGAGGATGTCAATCAGAAAAGACCAACAAAACACTGTTGCAAGGAAGAAAATTGAGTAGAAGCACCCTGCTGTCACTACCGGCGACCAAGGTGTGAGGTCCAAGCATGCTCTGGAGCTTGACTTTCCAGAACTGCCTGGTTTGGGCTTGATGGTTTTTACTTCAGTCACACATCTAGTCCTGGAGGGTCTAAAGTGGATTTTAAAATTGTGTTATAGGGAGTGGAGAGAGATGAGCACCAAATTTCTGCAGGTTCATATTCCTCTAGGATGTCCTTAGGGTGTGGATGACACCAGCTCCGGGCAGCCCCTCAGCCCTGCAGTGCTTGGCTCTGGTGCCATTGCCATGGAGGGATCTGGGCACTCAGGGACCTGGCCCTCAGCAGTCAGGAGGGCTGGAGCAGAAACCCTTGTGCTCTTCAGGAAACCAATAGCTTCTGCTACTTCCTTTGTTGTTTGAATGCATGGAAAAAGTGTAAATGCACATAGGCTCCTCTTACAACTCATTCTATTGTCATTTCTTTGACTGTCCAAATTCTGTTCGTTTTTCAAGAGAGGAAGTCTGACTTCAGTGGCATCAGCACTTCCAAAACACTGCACACTAACATAAGCAGTTCAGAGTGTGGGGCAAGGATTGTGCTGAAGTGGAGCTCTCATTTGTGTTGAAACAGGCTGACCACCATTCTTTGGTTAAATCTGAATAGCTGCACTAATGGTCCTCATATACTCATCTTTAAATTTTAGTTCATTTAGGAGGGGGGGGGGGGTCGATTTCTTTCCATAAGCCTGAAAATTGTAGAGTAAGATTTACATCTTCTCTGCTTGTATGGGAGATCTCTACTGTATGGAGGGGAGCATTTTTTGATTTCTTTCCAGTTGAAGTGTGTGAAATAGTAGGGAGAAGTCTTATCTAGTGATGACCTCAAAATAATTTCTGTAGCAGTGCAGTGTGATGTCAGACAGTCAGGATGTGGCTGGGTGGGGAGTGCAGACAGTGGGGGCACGAGTGCCTGACACAGGGAAAAACCATCAGTCCAAGGCTTTGGGAGGAACTGGGGCAAAGTCACCAGCACAGATGCCAGAGCAAGGAACTGTAAGTGTACATTTAATAGCTTTGGATGTTTGCTTTTATGTGACAGTTGCTGCTCAAGCAAACAGATTGGAGAATTCCAGACTTGCGTGGATTTCAGGGATTTTATTTATATGTGTTCAGCACAGGACATGAGTGGGATGGGAGCATAGGGGTTGTTTCAGCAGGAGAAGGGCCCTGTACCCTGCTCCTCCCTGCCCCTGCACACCTTGATTTTGAGCTGAGCCTTCCCCTCTTATTCCTCTCTCTTACTCTTCCCTGAAGTCACTGTCCCTCCAAACCCACCTCACTCACCTGCTCCCCCTGCTCCCAGCATCATCCCACACTCCCCAGAGCATCCTCTGTCCTATTCTTCTGTTCCCTGATGCGTTACCCTGCTCCTGCAGGAGCCCTACCCTGTGCCAAAAGCCCCATCTGGAAGTCAAACAGCCATGCCCAGAGTGCTGGCCCTGCCCGGCCTCCCCTGCCCTGCTTGGGGTGTGACTGAAGCTGTCCTGTGAGAGCTGCAAGGCAGAGGCAGAAAGCATTCCCTGTTTTCACAGTTTATTCTCCAAAAGGAGAGCCTGCAAGGGGTGAGGGGCAGACTCCTTGCAGCGAAGGTGTTAACAAATAGCAGGTGATTAAACATGACAAGCAGTGACATTTCTGTGTGGGGTTCTCAGTACCAGCAATGCCAAGAATGAAGCTATAAACCCTGACATTTTGTGTTATGCACTGAGGTTTGTAATAGACATCTTTCTCTCCCTCACCCCTATTTGTTTCTTTTATTCCTCTGTTCTCTTCTGTCCTCTTCTCCCTTTCCTCTCTCTTCCTGATCCTCACTCTGGCTCTGCCCCATCCCAAGTGTCCCCACCTCCATTTCCCATCCCTCCCTCCCCGCTCTTATCTTTGCTCTCTTGCTTCACCAGACTCATTTGTTCGATGTCCTTCACTTTAGCTTACGTTTCTCTCTTCCTCCCTATTTTCTTGTTACACTTTTCCAAGATCTTTTGCTTTTCATGGCGTCATTCACCCTTCCTTACTCTTCTCTTCTTCCTCTTAACTCCGATCTGTGCCATATGCACACACTCACAGTCTCTCACACATATGCACTCCCACACTTTATTGCACACACACTGCTGCTTCCCGCACACTTCCCTGCTCCCCCCACGCTCCACTCTCTCCTGCTCTGTCTCTCACATACGCTCGCACTTGCTCTTTTCTTTCTGTGCTTCCCCTCTCCTGCTCTTCTTTGTCTTTGTTACTCCCTTCTGCTGTCATCCTCCCTCTGTCTGTTCTTTTCCACTCTCTCCCCTTCTCCCTCCCTTTCCTTTCTCTTTTTGGGGTCTGATGTAATACTCTAACCATGGGCAGCCAGGCCAGTTGCTTGTCAGGGAGCAGGTGTCCCACCCCTGAGTGATGTTTTTGTTAATAACATTTTTGCCCTGACTCAGAAGCCGTCATTTTGGAGATTGGTTGGTGGGGTTTTTTTAAGGACAGGAGCTGAGGAGGGTGAGCTTTAGGGAACAGTTGCTGGGTTTGTACTAAAACGACTGCAACAGTTGTTCTGCTAAGCAAGAAACGTTGGAACAACTGTGGATTCTCTCCTCCCCATCCCCCCATCTATCCAAAGGGCATTTGGAGGTGACACCCAATGCACCGTCCCCCTTGCAGCCAGCTCTAATTGGACTGACGAGCTGCCACTCGTTCTTGGCCTTGGAAATGGAGCACTTCTGCCACTGGAGTTGGCCCTACCCAGCCCTCTATATTAGAAAAAACATTTCCTCCTCTTCTGCCTTCTCCTGGTGGGGTTATGGGCACAAAATTAGCAAAATGCCAGAGTGACCAGAGCAGTCAAACACAGGGCTGTCCTCCAGCAGGTCACTTGGTCTCTGGGGCTCAGTAGTTATGGCCCAGCTATATGATCTGAACATAAGGGAGGGGTCCCCAGGCACAGAAGGATAACAGGGGTCAGTGGCGGTCATCGGCTCCCCCGTCCATGACCTGCCTGGCTCACTGTGTCTTACCAGGCTGTGATCTCTTTCACGCAGAGCCTGGGTGGCAGGGCATGATGCTTCCCACTAGGCAGGATGGAAATGGTGTGGGCAGGCCCTTCAGAGCCCGTCCTCTCCACTGAATCAGCCATGCTATTGCCACCAAGGCCAAGACCTTCCCATCTGGCTGGCCCCAGTGAGAGCCACCCTGCAGAAGTTATCACAAAGTGTCTCCTGGGGACTCGAGGCATCTCCAGAGGCCCTTTGAGCAGCACAGCAATTCCTTCTCACATGGCTGCAGAATCTCTGTCTCTCCCCAGGTCCCTGGGGAAGATCTGTGGGGAGCTCCTGGAGAATTCGCAGGCACAGGCTCTGTGCTGTGCATCAGGGATGTACCAGCCCATCACTACAGCTGACACCTCTGCACTGAGAGCACCCAGGCTGGGCGAGAGGCTCTCCTGGGTGACAGCGAGGACAGAGGCTGGGGCAGCTCCCGAGGGCAGGAGGTCCCCAGGTCCCCAGTGTAAAGGACTCAGCAGGTATTTGGAATGAGTTCAAACTAAACTGGAGTTTCAGTCCCAGTATTTCCTCTTCCTTGACTCTGCACTCATTCTAAAAATCAAAATACTTCCCCATAAAGGACTGCCTTCCCATAAAACGGCCTCTCCCTCCCTGTCTGTCCAGGTCTTATTGATCAAGCACCACAGACGGTGGCTGCAGCTTCAGTTGCCAAGTAGGGCAGATCGATAGAGACTCAGGATGGGATTTTTGGCAGCTGGAACATATATTTGTTCCTCCTTCCGTCCCACCATCCCTCTGGAAAATGGTCGGTGTCACAGTGGAAGCAGGTGGCGCAAAGCTCCATCCTCCTGCTTGCTGCTCACCTTGTCATCTGTCCTCTGTGCTGCAGCCCTGGGGCTGGAGGCCTCTGCGGGCGCACCTGTGAGGCTGCAGGGAATGTGGGGCATGTGAAGAGACAGAACAGTCCCACCCTGCGCTGGCTCCCCCGGCCCCTCTCTGCCCCTTACCTTTTGCAATGGCCAAGTTCACTCTTTTGTATACTGGGGCAATCCCATGGGTTATTCCAGGCTCCCCAAAAGAAGTATTCGGCCTTTATTGTTTGCACAGTCTCTATTTAACTAGTGTTTCTTCCCTGCCTGGATCCAGAGTAACTCCCTCCTGTCCTTCCCTGCTGTGGCCATCAGTGCTGTTGTCATCTTGCCAGAGATGGGGAGAGCAAGGCACAGTGATGGGAAGTGACTTCCTGAAGGTCAGAGGGACTTGGTGCTGGAGTTGGGGTTCGGGGCCATGCTTCTGGCTGTCCTTTGGCAGCACTCAGCCCCTTGGCCATGGGCTTGGGACAGTGGTTCCCTGTTCAGAGCCTTCCCAGGCTTCCCTGGCTGGCCTCCAGGGAAGAGGGGAAGAGACACAGAGGAGAGCACTGGGGAGGAGAGGGTTGCTGTGCAGACTTGCCTTCCTCCATCCTGTCTGAAGAGCGGTTAGCTCTGCCATAAGATGTCCTTAACCCTTCCTTGCTAGCTCTCCTGGCTGCCCAACCTCTGGCAGGTGCCGAGCGCCGCGCACAGAGAAGTTAATGAAATGAGTATTTTGGGGAGGAGGGGAGGGAGGCTCTGTACTGCACCCTGGGGCCCTGGGTTTATTAATGGTGACCTGCCATTAAAGACTAAAGTGCTAACCTGGTCATATTTAGCAGCTTTCAGTGGTATCCCAGTGGTCTCTGCCTGCAATATCAACTCCTGCTTTCCCCCGCAGCCCCAGCTCGGCAGGAGCTGACTCCAGAGTTTCTCTGCTACAATGAGTCTGGTGGGCAGCACTAAGAAGTCTCGTGCTGCTGCTGCCAGACAGATTTCCACCTCCTCCTGCTGCTTCAAGCAGCTTCCCCCTCTTACTGCCAGGTCTTGCCAGGCAGCTCTTGGAAAAGAGGACCAAGTCCTGGCATCTTCATGATCTCCTTTATACAGACAGAGCCTGGGGGTCACTAAAAGAGGGAGATGTGCCAGCATGAAGCTCAGAGGGTTTGGCCGTGAAGGAGAGGCATTCTCCAGCTCTGCAAAGCACTTCCACAGAGCTTTCTGAGAGGGCACTGGCAAATTATCCCTCTGAGGTGGCAGGCTGGGAAGGGAGGCAGCAGCTCTGCCAGACCTGATTAAAACAGGACTCAAGGCTAACAGCTTCAGGTCAGAGCAGGAGGGCTGCTCCCACTGCTGCTGTCCCTCTTGCTCCAGTCTAAGAGGGATATGGAAACCCAAGCTTGGGGGGATGTCCCCTAGGGGATATCAGCAGTTGGATATTGCAGTGACAGGCACTTTAGAAAGATGCTGGGAGCTGCTGCTGCTGCTGCTGGTCCAGGCAGGGATCAGTGTTAGCAGAAGAAAAAAAAAAAGCCCCAGAGTTTCCTTGAAGCTAATTCTCCTCTTGATGCTTCCCTAGAAGCAAGATCCTGCTGTGCTCCGTGTGCCAACTGAGATTATTGCTTTCCCTGATCACTTCTTCCTGGATTAAAAACTCAGCACAGAGTATTTTGTAGTGTGTTATTCCAGGATATCCAGTAGGAGACCAACATGGTGCAGACTCTGGCAGAGATACCAGGGAATCATGAGGAATCTCCAGCTCAGGCTGCTCCTGCTGCTTAGCTCAGGAGGTGGGGGTGCACCTGACTCCTCGCACTTCTGTTTGGCCTGAGGTGAGGGCACAAAGAGCAAGGCTGTAGGGATTTTCTCTCTCCAGAGAGCCCCGTAAGCCACAGATCCCATGTCCTCACAGCCCTGCCTTTCACGTGGGCATGTTTGTCAGTGTGGGCTGCAAGCCATTCCCCAGCAGAGCCAGCGAGGGCAGGGGCCTTGTTCCAGCACAGAGCTCCAGCCCTCGCGGCGTCCCAGCAGGATGAGTGCCGGTTTGGCAGCCAGGCTGGGGGCAATCCTCGCTCTCTCCTTTGGCTCCGTGCCCCAGCTGATCTGCAGCCAGGTTTTGCTGTAATCCCTACATCCTGTTGCAGGTCCTTAATCAGCTGGAGCCAGCCTGAAAAAAAAACCCCAAACCCCAAATTGTTGTGGTTAAAGCTCCCCACCGCCAGGTGGTGGGGAGGGGTGGGCAGCAGCCTTCACAGGCACCAGGTGGGAGACTGGAAGGGCTGGGAGAGATTGCAGTTTCCCTGGTAGGGATGGAAGCAGAGAAAAGTGTGTTTGTTTCTGCTGGGGGTCTCTGCAGGACCCACTCATGCTGTTCCCCTGCAGAGGGGATGGATCTGGGTTTGAGGCACTGATTCCTCCTGTTTTCCCAGGCTCAGCTATGGACACTGCCCCTTCAGCCCTCATTGGGCAGGCTTGGAAACTCTCTGGGTTGTTGTTGAGTTGGTTTTTTTCCCATTTAATGCATAGAATAACACTGATGGGTCTGAACAGCTCCAGCCAGGCGACGAGGGGAAAGAATAACAAGCTCCTGAATGTCAGGCAAAATTATGGGCCATTGCTATTTAGGGTGAGTCTGGTGGATTTAGGGCCTCTCTGTTCTATTGTCCTGGCTGCTCTGAGCATTGGAGCAGGCGAGACACAAGTCGGGAATTTTATTGCAGAGCATGTTGAGGGGAAGGCTGGTTCTGAGCGTTTCCGGAGTGAACAGCAGCAGTGGGGGAGAGGGGACCATTTCTGTTGGAAAGTTGGTGAGATGTGATACTGGAGGCTGGAAGTCCTGGAGAGGTGGTTATCCAGCAGAGAATAGAGCCCCTTTGTGTCCTGGTTTCCGTCAGGATTCAGGTCCAGATGTTCATCACACTCCCCAAGTCTGTATAGGGTTGGTGTCCAACCATCCATCAGGCCTGGGCTGCTGTGTCCCCTGGCAGACCCTGCTGGTCCCCACTGCATCTCAAGAGTACATGGCTCCTTGTCTTCTCTTGTGAAGCACTCAGGAATGTAGTTCATATGAAAAACAGTGCCTATAAGTGTGTGTTGAATGGGGACTAGGGGTTTTTGGTGTCATCTCTTGGATTGCTTTTGGCTGGCACTGCTGATGTAACCAGGGCTGGCACTGCACTCACATTGCCAGGTGTTAGGGGACGGACCCAGCTGAACAGCATAAGTATAGAAGGACACAGACAGGCTGAAGAAGGTTATATAGGGGGATAGAAGTGGATCGTCCATGGGAAAGTGAAGTCTTCACAAGTCCTGAACAGGGTGTACCCTAAGCTTCCAGACTTTGGCAAATACATTCTGTCCCATGCCAGGGTGGGGAGGAGTGGCAGAGAGCAAGAAAGCTATTCAAGCCTGGCTGTCTGCATAGGCGTGAGGCTCAGCAGGGTGAATTCTTTGCTTCTTTGGGGCTCTTTTTATTTGACCGGATTAAAAAGCCTATTTGAGTTTCTTAAACCATTTAATCTAAAATCCCCAGGTAGATGCGCCATTGGATTCAGTTTTAAGCTTATAAACAAAATAGGTCTGTGTTTGTCTCTTCTTCATTTTGTTCTAAAGAAGAAGGGTTTGACCTGTCCTCCCTGGAGCTGGGGGCGAGTTGAGCTTCTGGTGCCTGTGAATCCCTGTGAGCTTTCTGAAGGGTGGGAAAGTGCGGAGACTGGGATGCTGGTGTGACCTTCCTGCAGCTCCAGGTTAGGTGTGCATATGTGGCCTGGGCAGGTACCGGGAGGAGGGAGCAGGGGCCAGGCTCTGCTGACTGGTCCCCAGGGCTCAGTACCTACACAGAGTACTGAGCATAGGTAAAATTCCAGTGGAACCATTGCTCTGCAGTTAGTTTGGGTACGTGGAAAAAGAGAAGACCATAGGGGATGTGAGAAAATGGGAGGAAAGCATGGAAATGGTCTGGATAATTCCAGTCCCTGTAGTCCCTTGAGAGGAGCTGGTTCTCCTCTGCTCCCAGAGTGTCCAGCTCCTTCCAGGGTTTCCTCCTGCATCCATCCTCTTCACCCAGTCTCCTCTTGTCTCCTCTACCATGCCATGTGGCTTATTGCTGCCAATTCCTGCACTTCAGAGGAGGTTCCATTGTCCCCAAAATGGGACAGTTCGGGATTTGTTTGCAGGAGAGAGGTGCTACTGATGCCTGCAGCAGCTGCAGGAATGTCACAGGCCTGTGGCCCACAGTGCCAGATGCTCCGAAGGAAGGTACTGAACCCACAGCAGGCAAATGTAAGATGATCTGCCCCTATGTCCCCTCAACCTTTGCATGTGTCCACCGAGATCACCTTGAGTCAGTGATGCCTGCACACATGTGTGGGGTGACAGTGGCCGTGCTCAAACCAGCTGTAGCAGGAGCAGTGTCCCTTGCAGATCCTATCCCCCCCAGTGCTGGGAGCTCAGCAGAAGCACTGGGCCATGCAGCTCCCTGGTGCAGCCATGGGAAAGCTCGTTCCAGCACGGCCGTAGGAGGGCTGGGAGGGCAGGCTGTCCTCACCTCTCGTGGTCTTTGCTGTGAGCAGAGAGGCCTCCCATGTCCAGGGCTCTCAAGGAGATGCTCTGTGTAACGGGAAGGTGGGAACAAGACTGTCCTTCCCGCCTTCCTTCTCCCAAGGAACTGAAGACAGACAGAGGGACAGGAGTCTGTCTGATGGCAGCTGGAATAGGAGGGAGCCCTGTTGGCTTTGCCGAGGGAGCCTCTTTCTATATGGAAATGAAGAATTTAGGCTAATGGAGCTCAACCATCTCTAATTTTGCGATGGCAGGAGGATTTTGATTGAAAGTAATTAAGCAAGCTAGCTGTAAAATTAATTAAAGCAAAAGGGGGGGATTTTTTTATTGGATTGGATAGCGATATAGCGGCTGTCAAATGGGGGACGGATGGGGGTGACCTGAATTCTCTGCCCTCCCTCCTCCCACTCGGGACGTTTATGTCACTTTAATCTCCTTACAGCGGCTGGTGTGCATTTGTTTGAAATAATCAAGGAAATATGGTCAGAAATTGTCAGCTTTCAGATCTAATTTACCTGACAGCCCTGCGCAGACCAGTAAGCCTCTGTGTGTGTGTGTGTGGTGCATGCGACTGTGTGGTCATGGAGGACTCCTTGTCTCCCCTCTCCCCTGTTTTTGTTCATTCTGTCTTCTCTTGATTCATAACAAAAATACTTCTGACATACCTGGAGCCACCCAGCACCTTACAGGAAAAAGAAATAAGTTTGACAATTTTCCTGCGGTCCCTTCGCCACCCCCACCTTCCCATCACTATCTCCTCCCAACCTGCTGCCTCATCCTTGCACCATAACCAGCTTTAGGGTTTAGGCAATATAGGATTAGGGGAGGTGGCTGTAATTCTTTATTCCAGATGGCTGGAAACTGCTAAACCCACTGTCACAAGCACCGAGTTATAAAAATACTTAAATTAGGCCCTTTGTTTCAGCCCATGTCCCTGCCAAGCAGCTATCCTGGTGTCCTGCTGGGAGCTCAGCTTGCATAGAACAGGTGGGGGACTCTGAGTCCAGACTGTAATGATGCTGGGGAGAGGCTTCTCCAGACTCACACCTACCTGGATTCCCTTGCTCAGCTCCATCTGCTTCTTTTTGCCTTTAGCTCTTAAAGAGAGATCTGCAACAAGAAGGAGCTGGGCATGAGTTGGTGTGCACTCACTTAGCAGGTGAACATCCCAGTCCAGGGACATACAGAGGCTGCAATTCCTACCCATCTGACTGGGTGGGTGGGAGTGTGCACATTCCTGACAGAAATCTAAGCTTCCCCCTGGACCTTACCCTGCAGGAACCCAGTGACCTGAGCACAGCGTACTGGAAACTGGGGAAGAAGGGTGACTACTGTAGGACTGGTGTTTCCTCAGAGCTGCCCTGGTGCCTCACATCTGTCTTGCTAGGTTGGCTCTTAGGGTTATTATTTATTATTTATTATTATTCATTAAGTGCCAAGAGAGTTTGGGCTTTTGTTTGTTTTGTTTGGGTCTCCATATAGAGGCCTTTGCTGAGGCAGACTCTGGTGCCAAGACCTCTGGCGCTTTTACAATTACAGCCCATGATCCTACTGTATTGTTTATGTAATGACGCTCAGTCCCGAGGGATTCTGCAGCCTTTCTTAGACCAGAGCACCCAGCATCTGGCAGGGAGAATGCAGGGCAAGTGCTGGACCCTGGTGCCAAGGAAAATCTCTGGGCTTTATGTCCCAGGGAATCATTAATATGTAGAGGGCTCAGGCTGGACCTGCTCCAAGGATCCACATGCAGGGGAGTTGATTAGGCTGTTTCAGGAGCAGATGATTCATCTCTGCCTGGTCTCTGTGGTCACAGGGTCTCTTAGTAGCTCAGACCTGATGTTCTGGCTGTTGGGTGTCTGCAGCCCACCAGCCTGTGTTTCATACAGGGAGCTGAGTGACTGGTCCTTGTGGGCCACCTGATGTGCCCAGTCCCTGAGTGTCCCAGAGCACCCTAAACCATCTCAGCACAGGGACTGAAACTTCTGGCTGTTAAGCAGATGTGTGGAGGGCTCCACACCAGCTCTGTAACCTGCAGGACGTGGGTAGGACTGGTCATGACCAGTCCATGGGACTGTGCTGTGGTGGGTGATGAACTCATCACCATGATTCTTGGGTTTAATTCCAGCTTTGCCACTGATTTGCTTTGTATCTGTAGCCATATGAATGCATAGCTTTGTGCCAGTGCTTCCTCATCAGTATAATGGGTATAATTAGGCTTCCCTGATTGAAGATGGCACTGAACACTGAGTGTGCTGGCAGACTGTTTGCTTTTGTTTAAAAGTCCCTTCAGAAAAAAGGAGGTAAGACCAGATTTTAGGGTGTTGGTTCCCATATCGTATTTCAGACATCCGTGGGTTAAGGTCTCTGGCAATACCCAGCCCTTTGTTTGTGGGACAGGTCTGCTCTGAAAAGTTGGCTTCCCCTAAACCTAACAGGACAGAGTTAGGTTAAGGCTAAGTGCTTCTAAGCACTGTCTCCCCTGTATTCAGCAAAATACAGAACTGATCTTCTGTGTTAATTACAAATATAACAGAATGTAACATGAAGGATAGTCTAAATAATTTCATGGCCTGTTAACCAAAAGAGAGCTTAAGGTCTGGGACATGGACCAGGCTACCACTGATAATGGTATCTGAACTCAGTGGTGTCTGGAGGAAGGGTCATACCATGCTGGCTACTCTGATTTCCCACTGTAGATTGCAAGACCAGATGATTAAGAGTGCATTAGATAACCTTCTAACATAACATTCCCTACAGGCAGTTACTGGCATTGCTGTAGAGACATCCTGAACGACGTGTTGGAAAAGGAAGTGCACAGGACAGTCTTTCTGCATTGTGAACATGTTTGAGACCCCCATGCAAAGCTGTGCTCTGTTCTGACTCCAAGTCTCCTCAGACATGGCCGAGGAAAATGCACGTGAGTGCTGACCTGGGGGCACCTTTTGTTGTTCTATTTGCACCTGCTTGTACTTGTTCAATACCTCTCCCCTCTGAAGCACTGCCACTCTCACTGCAAATGAGTCTGGAGACCCTGACTCCAGCACAGCCAGGAGCTGAGAAACATCCCATAGCTGGGTGAATGGGATGAAAAGTTCAGATTTGTGTGGCGTGTCTTTTTCTCTCGGTTTAGTGTGAGTGGCAGTGGAAAGGCATAAGCTCCCTTCTGTCACTGGTGTGGTGTGAGCTGGGAATTCTCCCGAGCCAAGCAGAGTGACATGAGCATAAATCAGTCAGAGAGGGATCAAGCCCAGCAAGTCAGGAAGAGCTGAGGCACTGGGCTGAGTGTCTGGAGATGAGCTGCCCATCCTCAATCCATGGGGAGGAGAGTCCTCCAGAAAGGGACTGGGTGCTCAGCTACCATTGGTTCAGAGAAACCTTGGGAATGTGCAGAGACCTCTGCCAGGAAGACAGACACCTGTATCTGCCTTTCCTGTGGACTCCTGACCCTCACACAACATCTTGCTCCAGTGCTGAATCCTGGCTGCTGTTCCCAGCAAGCTTGGGGCAGCAAAACGAAGAAAAAAACCAGAGCCAGCAGCTCAGCTGATCAGGAGTTTCAGGCAGAGGTTGCCCTGCCTGACTTCCAGTGGATTCAGGGGCTTACTTTGGAAACTGTCTCTAGGGCAAGTCTGAACAAGCCCGTGGCACCTAATTTCCCAGGGAGGTAGAAAAGCCACATAGAAAAAAATACGTTGCAATAGAAGTTTGGGGATAAGAGGACATAGTGTTGCTAGCCAGACGAGGCTGTAAATGAAGACCTATCTGCCACATTCCATTTACCTCCCTGGCAGTGGGACCCAAGGACCTCTCAAGGATTCAGGAAGGCTTCTTTGAAGACATCCTGAGCAGGGAAGGAGGTGCTGAATGGACCAAGGCAGCAAGGGAGGCATGGAGAGCTGTATGTCACACATTTCAGCTGCTGGGGCCCAGTTAAAACATAGGTGTAACGTAAAAGGGCATCAACTCAACCTCCCCCTTCCCCCTTGCTTCCATCTCATGTCCTCTCTGGAGCCCCAGGCAAGTTTATCAATTAACACCCAAATGCAGTAGAATCACCAAGGTTGACAGGGTCTTGGTTTCATTAATTCTGGACCCTAACATGCCAGCCCTCCACCCTGGCACTCGTTTGCAGGGCTGATGCAGGCTTCCTCATGGCTTAATAAACCAGCACCTTGGAAGCCTGGGCTGAATTCACAACATCATAAAATTGTTTAGGTTGGAAAAGACCTTTAAAGTCATCAAATCCAACCATTAACCCAGCATTGCCAAGCCCACCTCACAATGGGAGTTGTCCTCCAAGAAGTGTGAGCAGGCACGCTGGGTCCCAGTGTCCTCACCTAGGTGACTTGTACTGGTGCAGTACTGGGACTTGTAGGAACATCTCCTGAGGCTTCCTCCTCCTGTACCCCAGCAGGGGGGGAAGGGAGGCTGTGGGCTGACTGGGAGCAGCTGGTGATGGATGTGTCCATGTGTGTCCTCATGGCCGTAGGGCAGTCCCCAGGTCAGGTCAGATCCACACTGCTCCTCAGACAGACCAGGAGCCAAGTCCTGGATTTGGGAGAGGCTCAAGGCAGCACTCCCTGAGCTCCCTCTGCACAGAAGATACACCCTCATGGAGCTGTCTTTTTATTTGCAAACTGAGCAGTTGTACTGGAAGAGATTTAGCAAACATGGGACTGCACAATGCTATGTGTACTGAGTCACACATCAGGGCTGGAGCCAGCTAGCACTGTGAGCTACTGAGGCAAACATTTGAGAATAGCTACAATAGGCACCAAAAATATCTTCAGATGAGATCTTTCTGTGTTGCTGCACGTTGGGTAACAGGGAGGGCTGACAACCTAAGCCTAAACTCTACCTACATGCTCTAGAGCTCATCCTGGGCAAGCCAAGCTATTGGGAATGGGAACAAAACAGAGGAAAAGCAGGTTTTCTTCTGTAAAGGGAGCTCTGATTAGCCAACTTCACATGGGTTGGGAAAGTTCTGGCTCTGGCAGGTCTCTAGAGATCGACCCTGTGATCCTGGCTCTGACTGCATTTCAGGAGGGAATGACCCCAGAACTTACGCTACTGGATCTGCAGCTCACACCTGCACAGGGCCAGGGCAGGATCAGTCCCTACAAGACGTCTTCTGTCTGTTTTAAAGTTCCCAGGCAAAGAGGTGTGCTGCTCTTGGAGTCTCCTGTAGAAGGTCTGTCTATTGCAAGATTTTTCTCAGGGGTTTGTTCTGTGGTTGCTTTTTCCTCTCTACTATTCTTTTAACATAAAGGAGCCACTTCCCCAAAACCCAGCTCTGGCTTCTGAGACACGATTCCCCAAAGGCAGATTTTGGGGGCTTGTCCAGGCCATCCCAGCATAATGGGAGAACAGGCAGTGGAGGTTCTTGATGCTGTGTGATGTGCACACGGAGGTCAGGGCTGGTGGTGACCACTGGATCTGACCAGCCTCCTGCCAGGTGATCCCTTGGTATCCTTTCTCCAGTCCCCCAAGCCCCTTCCTTGCATCCTGCTGCTCTCTACACCCTCGTGCTGGGGCTGGGGTCATTCCTTGGCCTTGCTCGGCCGCTTCCTGCCTTCCAGCACACGAGCTCTCTCACTGGTTCTGCAGCCATTTTTTCTGCCAGCGCAGGGCACTGAAAAGTGCTGGCACTGCCAAAAACCCTGTGTGCACTACGACTCCCCAAACATCCCTTTATTTTTATTGTTCTGTTAATTACTGTTTAAACTTTAATAAGTCACTTCGTCAGGAGGGGGGACCTGCAGTGAGGTTTCTGTGCAAACACTGGGCCCAGCAGTGACTCTAGTGTAACATAACCCTTTATACAATGTGGGAATGTTTAGACTGTAACAGAAACTTGTTATTTTAATGACAGTTAAAGGGGGGAAAAAAGAAAGGAGCGAATGAAAAAGGGAAGCAAGTTTGTTGGGGAAATGGCTCATCTCAATCTCTCTGTCTGGCCTCTTTTCTCTTGGCTTTAATGATATCTGGATAAGGAGGCTTTATGGCTTCAGTTGAGGCAAGTCTTGTTCCCAGAGATGCCCTACACAAGGCAGTATGTGATCCCTTCAGTTCTGTGGGGTGAGGCCAACAGCGGAGAGATGCTGATGGAAGCAGCATGGCTTGATTTTGCTCAGACACAGTAGCAGATGCCTAAAGCCAATTTGAGCTCAGTCTAATTATTCTGACCCACACAAGAGACTTTCCCCTTCTATTCAGAGCTTCTTCCACTGGTTAAGTTTTTAAGTAGCTGTGCTGACACAGATGCTGGCATGTCACACATAGGAGGGTCCAACATCCCATGGAAAAAATGAATCTTGAAGCAAGAGAATGATGCTTCATTTTGACTCCTCAAAATGAGGAATCATGGAGACCTGAGAGAGGCAGAGAGCCTGGCTCACACTCTTGGCAGTGGGAGAAGAGAGGATTCACAGGCATCCTTGATTTTGGACTGTGACTTCTGACATCTGCATTGCTTTGAGGTGGAGTGCCTGTGCAGTGGCTGCTGTCCCCGCACCACAGCACTGAAGTCACCTCCAGGTTTGGCTTGGCTATATTTAGCACTCACTATAGACAAGACCATATAGAGTGATATATATGATCTGAAAACCTTCAACTCCTGCTGACCTCTGCTGCTACAGTGAACTCCCCCAAATCTGTACAGTCTGAGTAAGGAGTGACGCAAGATCAGGAGAAGGGAGAGCTCCCATGTTTTCCCTGACAGAATTCCATGTTCCCCCTCCCCAGGCTGGTCACCAGTCCCTGGCAGGGCTGGTCCTCTGGGAAGCCCAGCTTTTTCTGCCAAATCTGGCTGTTGGCCCCACAGGGAATGAGGGGAGAGAGATGTAAAGAGGGTATGGGGGTGCGGACTGGGGCACAAGTGCTTTGGCAGGAGATGCTGGGAAGGAGAAAGGTGGAATGGTGCTGGGTAGTTGAGGAAAGAAGGGGGGAGAAGAAGAGTGCCCTAAGGCCAAGGCCAGCAACTGGGATGGGAAGGGGGGCACAAAGGGCAAAACTTGGGAGGGGAGGAGAGGTTAGGAGGGTGTGGGCTGCAAGGAGCACTTTGCTGGGAGAAAGAACCTTCCTCAGGGGCCAGCTCATTGCCGGGAGTCCAGTTCCTCTGTGCAGGACCCCTCTCTCCTCTTTGCTAAGTTTCTGGCCAGAACAGGAGCCTGGAGGACTTGTACTCCATAAAGCTTTTTGGTGAGGGTGAGTGTAGGGTGGAGTGAGAGGGGGTGAAATCATGGGCCTCTGGGGAGTGTGTTTTCCCAAGTGGGTGAGCATGCAGGGAGCAGGCCAAAACAGTTCATGTTTTCCTCACCCACTGCTGGGGTTGTGATTGTTATTGATTGGGTTTGCTGTTCTCGGCACTTTGTGTTTTTCCAGCAGAGCATTGGCTGCCCCTGGAATTTTTTTTTTTACCCTCTGCTTTAGTTCAAATACCCAAAAACATGGCAGATGAGGCAGTTGTATGCCCAGCTCTGTGCCAAACAGCACTGCAGGGCCTGAGCCTGCACTGGGGCTGCACAGGGCTGGGAGAGTGCAGGGGTCTGTGAAAGGTACCAGTAATGTGCAGACCTACTGTCAGTAGGATTAAATTCATAGGTCTGTATTATTTCTGGATGTATGTCATACAAAAAGGTAAAGAAATCTGCTCTTGTATAAAAACTACTGTCACGGCTTCATGTTGGAGCAAATAATAGGGACATGCACAGGGATTCCCACCCTTGGGCATGTATAATGTATAGCTGGCTTAGCGTGCATAAACTTCAACCTCACAGCCAAAGGGCCAAGAGAATGCTAGCTGGAAAGATAGTTTTGTTTCGTTTCCAACACAAGGTCATGACTTTCAGACCCCACCAAGCCCCTCCTGTTGGGCTCTTCTCCCTCCAGCTGTGCGCTCATGTCCATCCTCCAGCAGAGCTGTGCCTGCTCATGGGGCCAGTGGCAGGAGCCATCCCTTTAGGAATGGTATTTTCCAGGTTCCTGTGTGAGGCCAAACATGTCCCAGCTGCAAAAATAACTAGTCTGTATATCCTGTGGAAACAGGAGCAGCAGCGACACATCTGTCTGGTCTGGGCAGAGCCGGCTTGTAACTAATGCCCCAAAGGGGCATCAGGAGGCTGCAAGCTCCTTGTCAGTGTGCAGAAACCCAAAATAGAGACCTTTGGGGAGGACTAACCCCTTGGAGGGTGAAGCTCTGCAGTGGGCAGAGCAACAGATACCTCTGGGCCTCATACAGGACCAGTGTGTTCCAGCAAGACACTAATATTGACTGGCTTCCCTGGCCCAGCTTGGGGCACACAGGCTGCTGGCGTGGCCGGGGACACCCGTCCCCCAGAGCAGCCCCAGCCTCTCTCGGGCTCCCTCCTGCCTCCTCCGTGGCCAGTGGGGTCACTTTGGTTGGAGAGTGCAGGCAGAGCTCAAGGATAGAGCCCCCTGGACGAAGCCAAGGAGCCACCGAGTAAAAACGCTGAGGTTTTCCTTTTCTGTACAGCGCGTTTCCCTAAATTGCCTTTGACTGTGTGCATCGCTAATGAAAGTTTATGCCCTTGTTAGAAGGACAGGCAGGTCCATTCCAGTTAGGGCTGGGTCTATCCTTCTGCCAACTGCCCTCCCCAGCACACACACACACACACACACACACTCTCACTCACTCGCTCTCCCTGGTGAATAAGTAGAGGCTGTTATAAAAAAAAAAAAAAAAAAAAAAGAGAGAGAGGGGAAAAAAGAGGAGGAGAAAAAATTTCCATATTTGTGTAAGTTGCTTTGAAAGCATTTTATCATGTCATAAAAAAAAAGGAAAGTACTCTCGGAAATTGATCCTGCACAAGAGCCCATTGGACAGAAGGACGTTGGGATGTTAATGGCTATTTTGCTCCAGGGTGGCTTATTAAAAAATTTATACATAAATGCTTAAAATTGCATAAATTATTTAAAAAAAAAACATAGTAAGCAATTTGCAATCCCCATCTACTTTTCCTTTTTTTCTTTCCCTCATCATTCTTTTCTTCCGTTCTTTCCTACAAAAAGAAAATATTCCTTCTCACTTCTCTTACCCTTTTCCCCTCCCTGTCTGAAAATGTGATGTGCCCAAAATTGTACATGTCTGTGGGTAAAATAAATACGATTTTAAATGGTACCTGCCACTGACCAGCAGAGCTAGCTGCGAGGGGGAAAAAAAAAAAAAAGAAGGGGAGAAGAAAAAAGAAAAGAAAGAAAGAAGTTTGGATATGATGAGTGTTTCTCGCAGGCGTGGAATGTCACCCACATATCCTGGAGATTGTACTGGGGAGGTTTATGATGGTTTCCCATTGATTTGTTTCCCCGACGCAGCTGCCGACCTCTATTGAGGGACAAACATAATCAGCACTGACGCAAATTAGATGGTTATTCGTTTTGAAAATTGACAGAAAAACAATAAAAAAGATGAAATGCTCCCAAATCAATAGATATAATGAAATTCAAATAATCCGAGAGATGAGGTCTCCATGGCAACTGATAATGTGGAAAAGAAAACAATTTAATAAAGGACAGACACACTTTGAAAACAGATTGGGCAAAGGGAAGGCGGGGGGGTGAGGGAGCAAGGGGGGCTGTGGGTTGGGTGGTGGTGGGAGGGGGCAGCGGGAGGAGGTGGTGGGGAGCCGGAGCCACTGCCTCTCCGGTTGGTTAGCAGTGCTGTAGTGAAGGATCACTGTCCATCCCAAGGACGCTTGCCATAATTAAGAGAGGCTTTCGGTCCAGAAAGTGCAGATTCAGGTTTTAATACACAAAATTATTTCAGGAGCACTGAATCGGAAAGTCGTTTGTTATGACCTTCCTGAGAGGCCTGGAGCAGGGCATGTTGGAGGCGCGGCGGCTGAGCCAGCTGAGTTATGGCATATTTGTGTTTTTATAGTGCGGAGGGGAGGGGGAAGGGGGAAGAAGGTTAAACAGTATTTACAGCTCAGTTGTTTTCGGAAAGGAAAGAGAAATAGAGTTCATGAAAAGATGCAAGTGGAAGAGAGAGAAGGGAAAGAAGGGAGAGGGAGAGATCCCCTGCCCGGCACACACACTCTGCTGGGACATCAGCTCCATTGAGACATTCCCCGCTGCTCTGTTTGCCTTAAGGTGTGAGGTGCAGATGGACTGGGGGTACAGAGGGGCTCTTTGGTGGGATGGGGAGTGTGTCTGTCCCTGCTGCAAGTCTGGCTGCAGGGTCCAGCGGGGAGTCCACTGTCTTCTCACTCCAAGGTGCATAACAAACTGCATCTGGCATGTGAGTGCACACGGGTGCTCTGCTCACACCGGCGGCTGCTGTGGTGGCTGCATGTGTGGCTGCTCGTGGGCTCTGCATGGGTGCTGGTGGGCTCTGGGGGGTGCTGGCTGCATGTGCCAGGTGCGTGCGGGGTGCAGGTGCTGTGTCTGCATGTACACATGTGCAGATGTGACACCAGTGCAGGCACAGCTACACAGGCTGGTGTGCATTAGTGTGTGTACACAGTTGTGTGTGTTTGTGTGCAGGGTCACGTGTGCCTCTGCGTGTGACAGTGTACCTGCACCACCACGTTTCTATACACGTGTGTGCTTCCACAGATGGGTGTTTGCAGTCAGTGATAGCACAGGCACATGGATGGGCTCACGAGGACATAGGAGATAAGAAGATGAGCCCTAATGACCAGAAGGAAGAGCAGCAAAAAGCAAGACACGGAATTAAGAGTGGTGTGAGCATTGGGAAGCATGGGAGGAGTGCCCACATGGCCCAGCCATGGGGTTGCTCTCCCATGCTGCTCTGACAGGACCGCTGAGTTAACAACTCAGGCATGACCCACTGCTTTTACACCACAGCTCATTCTCCTCTGGCCTGATCATTCCTTCCAACAGGGTGGAAGCATTTCTCCTAACCACACTGCACAATATTTGCATGTCGCAGACATCTTCAGGGATTCAAGACCCCTTGAGCTCCCAGTGCTGTATCTAATAGGTACCTGCTCTGGATTCATACAAGAGTTCCAGCCCCACTTGGGGATCATAGAAACCTTTAAGGGCACTGAGTGCTCCCTTTGCACACCCAGCCCAGAGCAGGTACCTGCTGACATACAGCTCAGGCAGCAGCCAGGGGCTGCGGAGAGGACGTAACATGAGCTGGAAGGCTGAGATGCTCTGGTTTGCTCTTTGTATTCAGCTCTTGCTGAGGTTTCGCTCACCTCCTGCAGGCTGACACGCTGATTTACTTTGCAGGACCTTGAAAGACCACAATAATGAACTTTCTCTGGCCCTGCATTTCTTAGTGGTGCAACAAGCATTCATGCTCCCAACTCCTATTTAGCTCCCGACTTCCCACTGCAGTTAATTAGCGGTCTGCATTCTTTGTTTGGTCTGAGCTTAATAGTGCTGAAAGGGATTGCAAATTGCTTTTAAACTGCCGACCAACTACCAAAGGGTCAGAGGGACCCTATTTTAGGAGCTGGCACACTTAACCCCTGCCCTCAGTTAGGGATGAGCCCAGCCTGACACCACGGAGCTGTTCTCCACTGACTTGGGTAATAGTGGGTTTGGGTACTCTGTAAAATCACTCATTAAAGATGGTCACCAAGAGGAATTGATGAAACTTTGGGCAATTCCCTTCTGAATCTGTCCTTTAAGAGATCTGTTTCCCTGGTCCTTTTTATTTCAGTGTCAGATATTTGCATCCAAGTCTCGTTCCTTCTTGAACTCACCTCTATGTTTCCCTGCACCCCTTGCCTTGACCCCTTCATCCTTTAGAGAAGGGTCCGTGCAGTGTTTCCAAGAGGTTCATGTCTTGGCCTCCTCTTCATTGCTTGGTAGCTGGCTCCCACATGAGGTAGCAGGCTTTGCTCCAGAGGCTTTCCCTGCCCTTCCCTTCCTCTCTGCATCCCTGTGTCCTCCTGGCACAGCACTCCAGCCATGTTTCTGTGCTATGGAGAGGTGAAGTTGGGTACTGTGTTTGCATTTAGTTGCCCCGACAACACATCTGGCTTCACAGGGAGTTTCCTAAGGGCCACAGCCAGCCTGCAGGGACCTGAGGGTGATGAGCTATAGCTCTTCACTCTCACATCTTTTTCCCCTTGGTTTTCTTCACAACCTGTGGGGAGATTGATGGCAGGATTGTGATGTAGATGTTAGCAGTTATGCTTGATTTATAGAGTTACTTAGGCTGAGTGAGGCTACTTATGCTCCTCTGGATAGTAAACCTTTTAACCAGACTAAAAAATTAATAACAAATAAATAAGGCAAGGAAGAGAAACTGGATCAGAAAAGATGATCCTCTTGGCTTTATGTTATCTGAAAGAAAGATGGTGAGGACAGAAGGTTCCCAGGGAGCCACTGCTCAGCCTGGGGAGCCCAAGACCCTGCTCACTGCATTGGGTTGGAGCACTGAGAGCAGGCTTTCATGGGAAGGAAACTGCTGAAATGTCTTATCAAAGATCCTGCATTGACAAATTAACTAGGAAGTTTGCTGCAGGACACAAGGGACTTTTGAGCTTCAATCTGTCCTCTATCAGTGCTTTTCCTCTGCTCTTATTTGATTTGCAATAGTACCTAAAATTGCAAAGGCACTAGGCCCACTAAGCTGGGCAAGAAATCCCTTCCCAAGGGGTGATCCACGAAGGGGAGCCAGGGCAGAAGAAGAGCCTGCATGATGTCCTTTGCCCAAAGAGAAGGAACAGCAGCAGAGAGGGGAGCACAATCAGAATTCCTGACTCCGTTCCCCACTTTTTTCCCTCTTCTTTACAGTCGGCTCCTTTTGTTAATTGTAGAAGATTCCTGTGTTACGTGTATGCAGAAGGGCATTCTTTTCTTGTCCTTTGGAGGTTCCAGGGCACATAAGTGCAGAGCAAGGCAAAGGGGAAGGGCAGAGATGGGGAGCTTTGTCTTGGCACTCGGGTGAGAAGGAGACCCTTAGTGGCTCTCCCAGTGAGGGAAGCTGGGGGCAGACAAGATCAAAGCACATTTAGAGTAATTTTTGAAATCTGCCTAGGAAAAGGTCAGACGTGCGTTACTAAAGAGCTGTGAAGAAGGATTAGTCCTATCCTTGCTCAAAAGTTGAACCACTTTCCCCACCAGCTGTGCCAAATACCTGTGAAGAGCTGGTGGAGCAGCAGCAGAGCAGGTCAGCGGTGGATGAGAAAGGAGTGCCAGAGGAGCTGGTGGGGTAAGGCAGAGGGGCCGGGGAGGCTGTCACCTCTCCATGGAGGGGAGAAGGGCCCTGAGCAGGGCTGGGTTGGGCTGCAGCGGGGCAGGTGAGGCGGTGCTTGCGGCAGGATGCGGCAGCCGAGGAGGCTGCACAGTGCTGAGTGTTTGAAGGTGTCCATCCTGCTCTGCTGCCTGCCAGCCAGCTCGGCTCTCCAGCAGGGACTCTGCGGACTCTGGAGGACTTTTTGAGTTGCAGCCCATTGCACCATTGCAGCAGGAGCGGCTGTGCTAGGGCCAGCTCACTCCTAGTGTGAGGTCTGCACTGCCTTTCTCTCCCTGGCCAGTGATATATGGCATAAATTAGGCCTCTGAAGGGGGATACTGCATCCTTAAGAAGAAATATGTCCTCATTTTTCTTAAACACCGTTTGCACTGAGTGAAATGTTTAGAAGGGACGCTGAGGGATAACTTTATTTCTTACTAGGGAGTTCAGAGCCGTTCAGTTAAACCCATAAAACACTGGGAGTAGGGAAGCTGACAGCCTGCCCGTGCATTAGAAAAGCCATTACTCATCTAGGGGAAGTTCACCCCATGCTGGAGCCTTGTGTTACCAATGGGGTGGTCCAGAGGAAAACATGGGATCATCTCCCTTGGCCATCTAAGGGGTCAGTAGGATGCTCAGAAGTGGAAAAGACTCTGTAACAATCCAGCCCAGTGACACAGAGTGCTGATACAGAGACCCCAAAGCACTGGGTAAGGCTCACTGGTGGGTAATCATCCTCATTCCCGTTCCCCTGCATGGGGAAACTAAGGCACAGAAAGCTGGGGAGACTGACAGTTACACTGTGGGTGGAAACCAGGCTGGAAGCCAGCATTTCTGGCTCTTAATCCCCAGCTTGAATCACCAAAACCAAATTCCATTCCAGAGGCAAGGAGTGAAAGTTAGGAAGCCTGACCTCCTGTTCTGTTTCTGTCACAAAGCTGTGTTCCCAAGTGGAGTCGGGAGGCCTGATTCCATCTTCATTGCACCAACATTCAGCCCTTTCTTCCCAGTGGGATTTAGAAAACCTCCTGGAAGATGAAGGCAGGGTCTTGTAGACAATAGCCATGGGAATTCCTGTCCTGGGTGGTGGTTGGTGGTGTGGTGGGCTGCATTACAGGTGCTTGTGCTCGTGCCCAGGCACCTGGCCAGTGCAGGCTGCCGTTGTTCCCCCAGTAAGTGGCTGTTCGAGAGGACAGGGCCACCCAGAGCACCTAGAGTTGTGGCAGACAAGGCATCGGCCATCAAGGGGGTGGTGACTTTCTCTTTGATATTTTATTTTTGGAGGCTTGACACCAAAAGATTTAATATTTGTTTGAAATGAGAAACAGTTCTCAAGTGAATTTGGAGAGCCTGGGAATTAATGTCAGATCCCCCTCCCCTCCCTAAACATCCCTCCTCCCCATCAACTGTCCCCCCCCCTTTCAATTTCTGAAGCTTGCTGATTTGAATATTTATAAATATCAGTAAATTATTTATTGTAGCAATCTGCTGTGCCATTTCACCAATCGCCGTTAACACTTTAGGGCTCGCTCTTCAGAAGTCACGGCTGCAGGAGAGGGGCACCTGGGAGCTGGGAGCAGGCACTGGGGAGGGGGTCCTGCCTGCCTGGCTGCCATGCCAGGAGGGGTTCTCTCTGTGGGCAGCACGGGAAGGGTTGAGGTGTTTGCAGGAGAGGACGGGGACCTTTTGTGTCCAGTACCAGGGGACACTGGGAGAGGACACGGCTAAAAAGGAGGCTTTTGTGTTGACAGGGGAGGGCAGCGGGGGGGTGGCGTAAGGGGGGGTGGGCTGTTTGTGCCCTGTGGCATGCAGAGACCTGGCCCTGACTTGCAGCTCAGCACTCACTACCCTTCACTTGTAGTGTCTGCTCCCCTGAGGAGGAAAATTCCTCTCGGTTTCTCCTGTCCCACTCCCTCCCTTCAGAATTACACTTCTGCACAGAAATACACACTGCTCAGAGATGCTGTGGCTATTTTCTGTTTGGGTGAAGGAGGGGCTCCCTGTGTTCATGAGCTCTTCTCCCAGAGAAACCCCATCAGCAGCACGGGAGCAGCCAAATGGCCAGGTGAGAAACAGGAGCAGCCCACAGCTGGCAGCCCCAGTGCAGGGCACCAGCATCTCCAGAGCCCCTCCAGGGCTTCCCCCTGCCCTCAGGGTGTCCTGTCGCTCACTGCCCAGTGCCAGTTTCTGTGCACTGCCCCTCACTGTCACCGGGAAATTACAGCTGAACTCTGCAGCTGAGAAGGCTGAGCAAAGGGAATATGGTGGGCTTGCTGAAGGGAACTGGCACTGCTCTCTGCTCCTTAGGGCTAGGGCTGAACCAGGCTCTGGGAGCTGCAAACGGGGAGAAAATAGCCCCTTGTGGGTCTGTAAATGCCAGTGTGGTGGGCAGGAGAAAGTCAAGCAGTGAGGACTGCAGGCAGACTGTGCTCTGGCAGGCACTGGCTGTGGGGACCAGAGCAGAGTCCCCAGTCTTTCCTCCCTGGTTTATGGATGGGGTGTGTGAGGAGAGCCCTCATGGCTGTGGGAAAGCAGAGAGTGAAGCTGGCAGCTCTTCGCTAAGGACACCCTGGCTGCTCACTTCGTTTCTCCTCCCACGTCTTTGATTCTCCTTCTCCTGCCTGCCCAGCGCTGAGCTGGAGCCTGTCACGTCTGACTCTCGCACCGAGGGCTTTCCCCAGCTCCTTGCAGACACGCACAGGCCGGATCCATGCTTTCAGGGCAGAGCAGGTTGTTAAAGAGCCTTTGTGAACTCCCCAAGGTCAGCCAGAACAGACAGCATCCACTAATCCAAGGTCATTTCCTGGGCTAAAAGCAATAAAATGTTTTATTGATAAACTGAAGAAGGGAGAATACTCACTAAATCCACTCTCAGACATTGTGGGCCATGCCTGGGATGTTCTGCCTTTGCCCTGGCCCTGCCTGGGATAATACACATTTTCCTTCCCTTCGTGCTGGAGGGAAAATGTTTTCTGGTAGGGGCTGAGCATTTGGCTGCCTTCCCTGCCTCCTCCCAGCATGTGGCTGGGCAGTGCCAGGGCATTGCTCCTGAGAAGCATGTTTCCAATGCTCCAGTGGCCTTCTGCTGTGAAGGTTTGGCTCCATTTTAGGGACTGCAGCTCAAGTGTGAAGAGGCAGGATCCTCACCTCCCACCCCAGCGAGCCGTGCTGCCCTCCTTCTTTGGGACTCCTGGGCAGACTGGAGTCTCTCCAGTCAAGTTTGCACCACAGTAGTTAAAAAAGAAAAGGACCGTGCAGCATGTCAGCCCTCCTTTCTTCCCCCTCCCCGCCCCAAATAATGCCGTTAATAATTAATCGAATGAGAGCTTGTAGCTCCTGGAAAGCTGGCACTGGGACCTCCCTCCTGAACGGAGCTGCTCAGCTGGGCTTAAAACTCTTCAATAGGAATATGAGAGCTCCATCTGTTCGACGTTGCCAGCCTTGTGAAGTGTCAACGCTGTCCCTCCCCAGGCAGCAGCCCTGTCCCCGCGGAACGGCCGTGCTGCCACAGGGGCAGGGTCCGCCCTGCGCCCTGGCTCTTCCCGTAGCAGGAAGGTCCTGCTGTTACCCTCCACCCGTGCCAGCTGCTTCATCCAGCTCCCATACGCCCTTCTTTTCTAGCTGGGATCCTTCCTCCCCTCTGCCAGGGTGTATTTTCATTGACTCCAAGCTAAAGCCAGACTTGGGCTCTCTCCTCCTGTCCCTGCAAAGCCAGACTTATCTTTGTAGTAGTTTGGCCCTTGGCTGGGATGGCCCGTGTCTGTGCGGGCTGCAGATCCGCTTGTTCCTGCACCCCGTATGTATCGCAGCCCATCTTCTCCCTCGGGGGAGGCAGGGCTAAGCCGTGCCCAGCTTTGCAGCACCCACTGTGGAGTTACGGGTGAGACGGTGCTGCTGCAGGGGCTGCGTGCAGGGAGAGAGCCGGGGTCTGCATGTGGGGAGCCGGGCAGGGGGCGAAGCAGGGGCAGCAGCCTGGGCTGGCGAGGCAGCGACACGGCGAGGTGAGCTTTGGCCACCGCTCCGCCAGCCCTGGGTACAGCAAGCTGTATTTTTCCTTCAAAGGGAGGATTGCCATCAAGATGCCACGGCGATGGGTACAGAGGGGGAAGAGCCTGTGGTTTTTTGAAGGGTGTGGAGAGGGGGAAAGAGGAGTAAACTCCCGGTGGCATTGTTTTCAGAGGAAGTGCTCAGTGTAAATAGAGCTTGTGGGAGAGTTTGTCCCGGGCAGAGATGAAAAGTCCGTGTGACAGGCTCAGGTTATAAATGGCTTCCTTAGATTGATGTGAAATCAAAACATTTCTGTTTAGACGAAGAAAATGAAGGGGGATGTTTACTTAGCCTGGAATCTTTAAACAGTGATTTGGGGTGGGGAGCTCGGCCTGGGGGGAGGGTGCCTCTGCCTGGCTTCGGGGGTCTGGCAGTCCTGACCTTGGGCAGATACAAAGATCCCTCATTCAGCAGCTCAGCTTCTCTCCCTGTGCCGGAAAGCATGAAATACAGGTGCTTCAACCTGAGGGTCATGTTCGGCGTTTCTCTGTAAGAAGGGTTTCCCTTCTGCTTGTGGACTTGACAGCCTAAAAGAGAGAAACAGAATTGTTGATAGAGGTAATGTCCCTCTCATTCCTCAGACAAGGAAGTAAGGGAATGGAAAGATAAAATAATGTGTCCAGGCTTGGAGAGAGGTGGATGCAAGGTTGGCAGGAGAAGCTGGAAGTTCTGATTTCCACCTGTATTGGAATGGGTGAGATGTAGATGTGCAAGAGCCCTGGTATTTCAGGGCAAATCCCATTCCAGGAAGGTCTCTGGGAAGGTTAGTTTTATAGATCAGGGAAGTGGTATGTTTTCACAACTCGCTTTATTTTTAGCTTAAACTTTAGGAAAATATTCTCAAAATGTTAAAGAGAAAAAGTCCCAAACAGAAGGAGAAGGGAAGGATGCCAAGGGGCAGGGCAGGAGCTGGGGGGCAGAAGCTGGGGAGGTAGAGGGGCAAAGCCAGGGTGTGTGAGATGGAAGGAGGCAGAACAGGAATGGAAGACAAGTTGCAGGCTCCCTGGAATTGCTGCGTACGCGGCAAGTGCAGCCTCAGGAACGTCTGTTCCTCTTTTCCTTTGAATAAATATTTATATATTCATTTGCCAGCTGATGCACACACTTGGCTGCTCACCTCCAGACCAGAATAATGGGACCTGCCTTCCTGGCAGAAAGGGGTAGGACAGTGAGGATTTGGGCTGCCGCATGTCTGCCTCCCAGTTATCTCCAGCTGAGAGCGGTGCTGATCTCACCAGTTAAGTAGGGCTGGCTATTGTGAGAACATGGACAGGGAATCACCAGGCAGTGTTTGGGAGAGAGGCTGGTGATTCTGTGCTGACCCAGTGCCCTGGCCCCAGGCAGGCACTGCATGAAGGCTCCGTCCCAGCCACCTGCAGCCAGCGGGGCTCTCCTGGGCCTTGGCCTGAGCCCACAAGCATGAGCCGTAGGTGTCCTGGCCAGGCTCCACTTGGAGCTCGCAGCAGCCTCCTGAGATTCCCTCTGTGGTACCAGTGGTGCATAGGGTCGGCCTTCACTTTGTGCCCTAAATAGTGGGAATGCAATTGGGAGGGAAGGTGCCAGCAAATAGAGACTTGCAGCTTTATGGGCATCTGCCTGTGCCCATCTGTAGGTGCGAGGGCTGCGGGCTTGTGTTGGGGAATGTGTGAAAGGGGAATGCGTGGGGGAAGGCACAGGAAAGTATTTTGGGGAGATGGGACTTCTTAACGTGTACATGTAGGACTATGTTTACGGAGTGCACCAGCGCACACACACAGCTCTTTGAACAGCTGTAATTTCTAGTTGGGGAGGTACGTGTTTGGGAGCATCGTGTGCTTTCCCTTCGTGAAAGCATGATTGCACGTAGGTGTTAGTGCCGGGGGGTGCTTTTGGAAAGTGGAGGAGTACATTTTGCCTCCCTTTGTGTGGGGGGCTGATACATTTGTCGGGGGTTATTTTTCTTGCAGTCCTTGACAGGGGAGCGTGTCTGAAGCTGTCAGGAGTTTACGCTAAGCAGCCACTCTCTGGCTGTTGGACAGCAGGTCTAAAGTTTCAGTGTGTTTGTATTGGGCTGTCATGTTACGGGATTAGGGGCTGTCACGGTGGCTTCTGGGTGCATTGTAGGGGGTCTGATTAATCTCACTGTGCTTCTGTGGAGAAGCACCTCTGTGCTGGTGACAGCGAGGTGTGGGCTGAGCTGCCACGAGGGACTCCTGTGCGGTGGAGGAGCCCGTTCTCATCATCTGAGGTCTGGAGACATGTTCTGTTTGCGCTCCATGTGACTGGTCCCTCTTTCAGCACAACATAAAATCCAAGAGCCCATTTTGGAGGGACCTCCACCTCCAGCAATGTCCCCACAGTAACTTTTGTGGCATGTGTGACCAGCAAGTGTTTTATTGAGTGCTCTTCCTGAGCCCTGGAATGCAGGGCAGGGTCTGCCTTTGCTCTGCTCTGGGGGACGAGCCAGGCTGTGTGTCCATTGCAGCCTTCCATCCTTTAACCCATGCCCGTCTGGGCATCTCTCAGAGGTATCGGAAATAAAGAGAGAAATGAGACAATGCAGCTGCTTCAGAGTAATTATTTTGCTTTTTTTGGGATTGAACCTTGTTAATTGTTGGTGCAATGATTATGCAAAGTGACTCTGATAGAGACCATTTAGTTCAAGATTCTCCATGACCTTGAAGTTAAGACCTTACCTTCTTCCTCTCTCCCCCCACCTTCTCTCACCCCTCCTTTACTAGCTGTCACATATGAATAAACTACATTAAAATAACAAACTCACACTAATTAGCTGATTGTGCTGGGAAGTATGAGAGCAGAATTTCCTGTGTGCGAGAGCAAGCAGGCAAAGGGGCCTGATCAGCCAGCACCAGCCCACAGCGATTTTCTCCATACTACCGTGACATCCCAGTCTAGTTCTGGTGCTCCAGCACACACACTTGCCAGGCCTCATGTCCTCCATATTGGTTCTTTCAGGTGCATACTGGTCCTCTTCTCTGAGACTATGCACTAACTCTGTTAGGTGAATTCCTCACTGTCCATAGGGTTAGGCTTGGGAAGCTGTTGTCCCTGGTAGAGATGCTTGGGTGCAGTTGCTGGCTGGTGTGGTTTTGGCACCCACTACATCTGGGATACAGCTGGGGACCTAAAGCAGGTGGTGCTGCAGTCTGAAGGAAAGGGCAATCCGAGCTTTTAACAAACTCGTATCCTGCCTCAGCCAGGAGCAAAGGTTGGTACTGCACTCACCTGCCTGAGATGTTTGGGGCCTTTCAAGCCGGTTCTGTCCCAGCCAATGTCTTGTGGCCAGTGGCATATTTTGGTCCCAGCAGGTTCGGAAAATGCTTCTCACTGAGCTCTTCTGGCTGGGCTTCCACTCAGAGCTTAGGAAGCACATAGTAGCTCCACCTTTCCAAGGATGAGACTGGCCATGCCTGAAAGCCCATTGGGTTGGCACCATCCTTTTGCTGCTTGGGTTCAAGTTGTCTGATCCCACTAATGCCCTTCCTTGCTTCTTTCTCCTCTCTTTTTGTAGCTGAAAGAACTGTATGCACTGACGCAGCCTCAGGAAAACCCACAATGGCTGCCAAGCGCAAAGGCGGCCTGAAGCTAAATGCCATCTGTGCCAAGCTGAGCCGCCAAGTCGTCTTCGACCACAGGGGAGCTGAGCAGGCACGTGCGGACAAGGGGCCACAGCAGGAGAGCAGCAACAAGGACCTGCCCCAGTCTGGAACCAAAGAGCTGGGGACAGAGTTTTCAGATGGACTCAGCCGCGTGCAGAAGATTGAGGAGGACAAAAGGAGGGAGGTGATCGAGAAGTGGGTGAACGGGGAGTACAATGAGGAGCCCTTGCTGGGGCGAGCAGAGAGCAAGGAATGTAAGGGCCCCGAGAGCACTGAGGTGCCCCCTGAAGGGGTGTACATGGTGCAGCCCAAGGGCTGCAGCGATGAGGAAGATAACGGGGATGAGGCAGACGCTCTGAGGGGCTCACAAGATGGAAACTTCTTGGACGACAGGGATTCAGATGGGCCAGCGAAGGACGATGCTTACCGGTCCTCCAGTGGCGAACCAGGCTCCAAGCTGGGGGCAGGAACCACCTCAGGTAAGCCCCTAGTCTCCTCCACTTCCTGACACAGGGCAGCTTCACAGTTACATTTTCTGTGTCCATGAGAGGTCCTGCAGCACCTGGCAGCCAAGGGGAAGGGTGAGAGCCCTGATCCCCTTGCGGAGGCCTGTCATTTTGCTCTTGGGACCATACGGAGTTTGCCTCTGGCTTAGCCTCTTCTTCCCAAGAAGGGTGGTGTGAGGGTGGATGTGGCTGGATAGCTCTTTCCCGACCACAAATCCCTGGATAGTGCAAATCTCTCCCTCCAGACTCCCTCACAGCACTAAGATGGCCATAGCTGTGGTGGGTGCTGGTTTCCTGGTCTTGTATTCCCATGAAAGGGAGGGGAAGCAGAGAGAGCTGTTGTGACAAATCCCAGGTGGATTCTGCAGGGTGTCCCCACACGAGCTGGCTGGATTATCTAACCACACTCATGGCCACACCTGGCACCTTGATTAGCAGTTACTGACCGGGGAAGCCCCAGGACAAGCTAGGAGAGGGCCAGGAGCTCTGGCAGGGCCGTCCCTCCCGATGCCGAGCCCCAACTTGCGGGCCCTCGGCTGAGCCGAGCACGGCCGGGATGGGAGCAGCCCCAGGATGAAGGTTCTGGAAGGAATGGCTGCTGAGGTGTTCTTCCAGGGACTGGACTGGGCTGGGGGGAGCCTGCGGGAGGACGAACCGAGCCCCAGGGCAAGGCTGGGATGGACCCCAGAGAGCCCCTGCAGAGCCACCCAGCACCGAACGCTGCGGTCCCTTCTTGCTGCCGTGCGGCCCCTCGGCCCAGCCCAAGGCACTGAGGTGATGCCTCCCCTCATGGGGGGCCCAGTCCTTGGGCTTCGCCCACCCTGAGCTCGGGATTGAGCCAGTGAAAATGCCGCTCTCAAACCTCAGTTTCCCCCACCATCTCGTGTGTTCTCCCTCCAGATGTGTATTTCCTATTTTCAGATTGCTTCTGCTTGATTTTTGTGGTTCATTCAAAAGCTGAGTTCAACAAGAGATGTTGGGGAAAGCCTCAGATGACTTTGTTGCTCCCTTTCTGATACCCAGGTTTCCCTCAGATTGATTTGAGGGGGTGTATGAGTGCTCAGACTTGATAAAAGCTTTGGATGAATTGAATTCTCTCCATTAGGACAGAGCAGCTCCCTCCCCATTTGTCACTCAACTGGGCTGGATCTGTAATTGAAAGATCTCCCCCTAATCTGCTCCACCTGCACGCACCCCTCCCCTGATCTCAGCACTTAGTGAATTCATCAAACTTTCCTCCTTTTGTGTGCGCGCATGTTTTCCTCCTCCTGTTAATAATGCAGCTGAAACTCATCTCCGTCTGTCCGTTCCCCTTCTGGAGAGGCACATTCTCTAGTCTTCACGAGTTCAGTGGCAGCGCACATAATTATGCATATAAGATATAAACAGAGCTGTTTAATTATCCTTCGCCACATCAGTGACAGAGTAATTAACAAACATTGCAAGATCAATGAGGGAAAGTGTGACCTTCAGTTTCCTTTGATAGGAAAGCCCTTGTCGTTCCCAGACACAAGGTGATTGTGCCTGGACTCTGGTTTAGTTTGTTTTAATTCACACCACTCCACCCCACCCCACCCCACCATTTGCAGCTTTTATTTGCTATGAAAACTAAAAGGAGGGGAGCTTAAATGTAAAAAAAAAATGTTACCAAAGTGGGGAAAATGAAAAGGAGCTGACGTTTCTCACTGGAGTAGGAGATTTCAGTAAAATACCTTTGCAGGGCTGTATTGTCAAAGGATTATGCAAAAACGGGTAACTGTGGGGAGGGCTGAAGCTTCCTTTATGTCTAAGGCAGGTAATGGCACATGAGGGGTCCAGTTTACATACAGAGCCACGTGGGATTTGACGTGCAAACAGATATGCTGCCACATCTTGAGCGTCTGCTTCAAGAACCTTGTTATAAATGTCATTTGCAATGTTTCCCTGAAAGCACAAGAAACATCCCTTGCTTTGGAAAGGACAAAGTTATTTTCCTTTACTTTTTCTGTCAGTGTTCAGGAAATGAATTTTCAGCTGTTCATCACAAAGTCCTCTCAAGACCTGATGTTACTGGGTGTGAGCTAAATTAATTCCAGTGAGATACGAAGCTCCCTCTGTCAGAAAGGAGGGATTTTTCATAGGAGTTCGGGGGTAGCAGGAGTCTCATGAAAGGAAAGGAATACAGCTCTGCCCTCCCACTTAATGTGGCTTTGAGGGAGTCATCACAGAAACTTTGATTTGAAGATTCTGAGCACCAGTTGCTCCCTATGAGAACAGAGAGTACAGAGCTGGCAGTGCTGAGCAGTGTTTAAAACTGAGCCCATACTTGAATCAGCTGGAAACTTGTGTGAAAGCAGAAACCAAACAGAAAACCAAATCTTACATCTAACAGGCTTTCTTGGTCAGTGGGGAAAGTGATTCTAATTATATGGGGGTGAGAAGGGTTCCTGCTTCCCAGAGTCCTGGTGTATATACACATTGTCCACTTTCTGGGCATTCAGCTAGTGCCCATGTCTGACACCAGTACCTCTCATGGTCTGCTGCCAAATCCTGGCCACCTTGGTGTCCTTCCAGGCCGACAGTAAGGCTTGTTGTGCATCAGGCAGAAGTTCACAGAGACTCAGTCAGTGCTATTCAAGCCTCATGCTTTGACACAAGATGGAGTTCCTTTTTGAGCCTCCCCTTGGAAAAACAGGACCGAAGAGTCAGTGCTCAGTCTTGCCCTGTGTGCCTCCTCCCTAGTCCACCTGGGAAGCACATTGAGGAGTCACAAAGCTGGTGTCAGTCAGGAGATGGGTGTCAGAAACTTATTTGGATGTGCAGATATATTTCTTCATTCAGGCACCCTCTCTTGCCCACTGACCGGCCCTTGCTTCTCTGTGCACATTTATATATAGCAGTGAGATTTCTCAGTGCAGTGTCTGACACAGATCCCTTTCCACAATCGCTCACTGATGCACACATACCCAGGGAGATTTTCCTACACATGTTCTTTACTTTGTCTGTTACACAGTGGGCTAAAGTAGTCAGTAGGAGCTTCCCCCTGTACAAGCTTTCAGATCTGCCTTTCTTTTCTTAGCTTCTTGGCTAAGTCTCTTGGAATATTCATTGGCCCTGTTTTCAACCAGGAGAGTTTTCTCTTCCTGATTTCCTGGGGAGACTCCACTTAGGAGAGCGTACATGCCAAGTGACAATTTCTTGCTCATCATCCTGTATCCCCCAAGTCTGCGTGTTTTCCCTCCCAAGCAGAAAAAAAGGACAGAGCCCTGGCTGGGATGTCCCATCCCCCAGTATCCAGACCTTGCACTCCATTTGGGCTGTTTTGCTTTTCCTTCCATATATAGTGTGCTGCTGCAGGCTATTTTTAGTGCCTTTTTTGCTAGCTTCGGATCCTTTGTGATATGATAGCTGCTCTGAGACACACAGATCTCTGCTCTTTGGCAATGCCCACAAATGGAGAGCAGCAGCAAGGGGAGAGGGAGCCCTTTATTATCACACAGGAAAGGAGAGGAAAATGCAGTGCAGGAAAGGGGGAGGAAAACACAGGGATAATGCTTCCTGTGGCTTCCAGGATTCCTCACAGGGATGTGTTTCCCAACTGATGTCGTGCTTCGTTTTTGTCTATTTGTGGATATGAGGAGGGTTTTTTGTCAATTAGGTAATATTAATTGCCTCTTCATCATTGTCTGAAAGTGTATGTGAAGTGGGGTGGCTGAGTCTCACATGATCCTTCTGGTGACACAGCTCCGTTCTGTAAGTGCCTCTGCTGGAGGAGCCTCTGTCCTTCATGTTAGGTGCCTGAGCAATTAAATGCAGGTTGTCTTAACTTCAGGAGATGTGTTGGGCTCATTGGGCTCATGCTGGATGAGTAGAGCTGCAGTTCTGGCAGTGAGCAGTGGGAACTGGCCAGAGCTTCATCTCAAATGGGAATGAGGAAAGACTGAGCAGCACCAGCAAAGCTGTTGATCAGGGAGGGTGTTGGTGATCATCTGGAACCAAATCTGAGCAAAGGAAAAGCAGAATTCAGGGTGGGTTTGGGGATTAAATCCATGACTGAAACCTGAACTCAGACTTCACAAAGCTCAGAAGTTCTGAAACACCCCCCACCCTTCCCTATAGGCTTGGGTTTTGCATCTAACTGTTTGTAGCAGTTGAGGCATAGCCACATGGTACCAAAGATGGAACACATTGGCTTTCATGGCAGTGGCTAAAGCTAGCAAAAATCATATTTAATAGTTTAATTTCATATCTGATCCTCAGTGTGGTATTCTTTCCCCCCTTGCAGCTCAACACAGGCTGGCTAGAGTTTTTCTGTGCAGTGCTTGGTAATCAGGACATTATGAGGAAAGCTGGGAGTTGGTTTACAGGTCCAAAAAGAAGGAAAAGCAGAACAGGGAAAGCAGATTTAACAGAAACAGGAAATTGTTAGACCCAGTAGGGATTTAATGGGTTCATTCTCTTTTGTTGGGCCATAGGAAATGGAAGTTGGGAAAAGAAAAAGAAGAGGTGAAGAGGAGAACTGCTTTAAAGCAGAATGAAATTTTTTAATATGCTGTGTGTGAAAGATAAAGTTGTCCTTCAGGCAAGTCTTGTTACTGGACCCAGTGGGGAATGGTTGTGCATTTAACATCCTGTAAGATTAATACCGACCCATGAGGTTGTGCTACGCCCTGAGCCTGACACTGCAGGGGCATTGCCGCCCATTCTGTGACTAACAGGGTGTTTATTCTGGAGTCAGGCATCCCATATCCCATGCAGAATGCTGGACTTAAGTGCCCAGAACTGGAAGGTCATTTTGGGCTACACCAGATCCCAGCAGGTCTGGCTTTGTCCTTTGCCTTGCAGGCTCCAGGCATGTTCTTCACATCGCCTTCCCCAGAAGCATGAACGCAGGGAACCACTGTAGCAGCACTTCTGCAGTAAAACAGCTATTCCAGGCAATCCTGGAGCAGGAATGTGACCTTCATGGTCTTGCCCATTTAGTGCCTGTCACAGGCAGTCTTTTCCTCCATAGAGTCCTGTGAAAACTGATTTGTGGGAGCTGATGGCTATTGAACTTCAGCTGTGCTCATTGACAGGCACACGAGAGTGTGCGCGGAAATGCTCTCGTGCACGTGCCTGCCTGTGCAAGTGGCATCACTGTCTGTCAGATCCCCCACATCATAGGGATCTTTTGGATCTGCTGACCTGTTCTGTGGCAGCATCTTGGTGCCTTCCTTTTCCACTGTGTTTCAAGACAGTATTGCTTTGGTTTGAGTGGGACCCCATGCCCAGAACTTTCCTTCTGCTGCCAGTGTACCTCCCTGTGCTTGCTGCCTGGGAAGGAGTGTGCTTGCCCATTAGAGCCAGAGCGAGTGTTTAGTAAAGATGACGAGGGAGGTTTGAAGGACTCCTGCACACAGTAAATCTTTACTCTGCAGGAGAAAGCAAGAGGGAGAGGAGGAGGAGCACTGTGTCAGATTGAAGCCTAAATGAAGCCAAACTGGCACATCAGAGCAGTCTTTATTTCCTCCTTTACACTGATATTGGGTGACCTCCAGATGCGTGTTCTTCTCATCCTGGTGGCCTGTGAAACTGCCTGAGGGAGTAGGGGAGGGAAGAAGGGAGGGAGAGACCCAAGGAAGGACAGCTTTTCCTCATTCTTCCTCCCTATAATCAGGCTCCGTTAGACTAACCCCTTCCTACCCCTTCCCCAGCCCACGCTTCAGAGCACTGGCTTTCTCCCCATCCCTGGAGCCCACATCAGGACAGCAGCTTTCTCTCCTCTAAATCCTGATGGATGATGTTCCTTACCTATTTTTCACGTGCGTGGACTTTCCCTTTTCCTGTTGTTACTGGAAGCTGTTTCTGGCTGCTCAAGAGGCTGCCTGTAGGTTTCCACAGCATTCACTGGGCTGTGGCCCTTTTCCACATGGCAGGCAGTAGCTGTTCAGTCATAGAGATTGAGAAGGAAGAGAGCAAGCTGAGTGAATCCTTACAAAATTGACAGGGAAGGGAAGGACTGCAACAGTGATGGGGAGCTGTCCCGTCTTTGTCTTGCCTTCTCTTCTCCACTCCTTCCTGCACTTCTCATTGCCAAGCTTCTCATGCACACAGCCTTTGCTGCTCTTCCCCTGCCTTGCTTCATCTCCTCCTCTCTGCACTGTTGTATTCTGCCCTCCTCCTGCTCCACCCCATACACTGCCTTGCCTGTCTCCCTTATCCATTTCACACCATGCTCTCCTGCCTGCTCTCTGCCCTGCTTGCTCTTCACCAGTTCACACAGCATTTTCACATGGGTTTTCCCCCTTACACATGCTGCCATCTATCCTCTGTGCACCTCCTTCCGTATGCAAACATGCACAAGGACAGACCTGTACAAACCTCGGCATATTGGCGTTGGTCTCACTTCCAGTAAAATTACTTTTTCTTCATATTAGGCCAAGGCAAGAGTGCAGAGACATTTATGAAACTTTGTTTAATGTACTGAAAAGCCATCGGCTAGAACATTTAGGAAATTGATTTTCCTGGCATTGATGAACTCTTTTTATTTTACCCCAGTATTAATTACTTTTTTTTTTTAAACAAATTAATTTAAGAGTCATAAAACCTAACAAGTGAGCCAAACGTCAGTAGATCATGTTCCCCTCTCCCCTTCCTCCCCTCCTCCCTGCTACTAGTGCTGGTATGGGAGCAGAAGAAAAATCAGTTCCTTGTGTGACTCTCTCCTGTGGTTTCTCTGCAGGGGAAGCTTCATCACTGCGGGATTATGCCGCCACCACCATGAACGAGTTCCTGGGCATGTTTGGCTATGACGACCAGAACATGCGGGACGAACTGGCCCGCAAGATCAGCTTCGACAAGCTGAACGCTGCTACCTCAGAGGCCACTGCAGCTGCTGCCTCTCTGCCCGGGGAGGATGCCATGAGCAAACGAGCCCGCTTCTCCAAGTACGAGGAGTACATCCGCAAACTGAAAGCTGGAGAGCAGCTCTCGTGGCCCATGCACTTGGCCAAGTCTGAGGAGCTGGGCTCCAAACTGGGCAAAGAACCTTCCTCAGTGCTGGCACAGCCCATTCGGGTGCCAGGTCCAGATGCCTCCATGCTGACGGAGACCAAAGCCACTATCCTGCCACTGCCCTCTCCTAGCAGCTCGCAGATGCAGGGCCTGATGTCACGGGCCTCCAAATATGACTTCTTCATTCAAAAGCTGAAGACGGGTGAGAGCATCAGGCCACAAAATGGCAACACTTACAAGAAGGCCTCCAAGTATGACCTAGAAAACGTCAAGTACTTGCACCTTTTTAAGCCTGGGGAAGGAAGCCCAGATATGGGAGGAGCCATCGCCTTCAAGACAGGCAAGGTAGGCCGGCCTTCCAAGTATGATGTGAGGAACATTCAGAAGCTTACTCCAGTAAAAGCTCCAGTCCCCAGCCTGGCCCCTGCTTCCCTCACCAGTACCCCCAGCAGCACCCCTGTGGCCGGGCCAGAGCAGTCCATCTCATTGCCATTCAACACTCCTGAGTACCTGAAATCAACTTTCTCCAAGACAGACTCCATCACAACTGGAACAGTCTCAACAGTAAAGTAAGTGTACTCCCACTTTTCTTGTCTTAAGTATTAGTGGGGGATCATACCAGAAGTCTCTGTGTGGTTCAGGGGGCAGTTCCAAGTTCTTGCACTGTTAAAATACTGCACTGTTCATGGGAAGGTTCTCTTTGCTCTCTGTCGAAGTGTCTGCTCCTCTTTTACACTTCACATTTCTATTTATCTGATTTGCACTGAGGCTGTGACCTGCCATTAGCAGTCACGGCCGTGAATCTGGAGTCCAATAGCTCCTGAGTTCGTATGTTAAAATGAAAGAGGAGGGAACATGGTGCTGTCAGCACTCTTAAAGTCGAGGTTGGAACTACTTTATTTTCTTCACCCTTTGGTTTCCCAGGCATCTGGATGTGTCTGTAGAACCCGATTCTTGTTTCCATTTAACTCAAAGGCATGACTCTGCTGACTTTACTGTTAGCAAGATGGGGCTTTTTGTTTGTCCCAGAACTCAGAAGACATTTTGGTGCCTAATTCCTATCAATTTCCACAGGAGTTAGGCATATACCTCCTTCTGTGGGGCCAGGCCTGTGTCTTCTCAAATAGAGATGATTCAATTGCCCCTCAGACTGGGCAAACTCATTAGCCCAATTACCACTAATAACATCCTCTGCAGTGATGCCATTGACTGGAGGTATCTGAAGGCCTTGCCAAATCTTGGATTACTTTTCAATGTGACTTCCAGAGGTAGGAGCTATAGAAGAGGTACATATGTATGTCAGGCTGCAGCAGGGAGGAAGGGAGAGACTTCTCTGCTTTCTTGTCATGGTTTGGATTTACTTGTTTCTCACTGTGAACCTGGGGCTCTTGTGAGCTGTCACAATGACCCCATGGGGTCATTTGTAGTAAGTCCAGGGCCTTCTGTCCTGCCCTCTGTGCCACCACACACATCCTACTGCTTGGTCCTCTGATGAGGAAAAAGGCTGTTTAGTGTTTTTGAGAGACCTTGGGCTTGCTTGAATGCTCTTTGCAGTCCCAGCAGAGTCTGCACCACCCACTTTCCGTGTTTCCCCATGTGGAAGGCAGAGCCACGTAATGATACCTGTCTTCCATGTGAAATGGTTGTTTATCAACTGCCTGCAGACAGATTGGGAGCTCCAGGGTAAAGGTGTATGGGAAAGGACAGAGGATTATTGACATCTGCATCTGCTCAGGATGCTCAGGGTCCTGCTCAGGATGAATATGTACGTGCTCCAGATGACGGGCAGGGACTCCTATTACTTAAAAACATAGTGTTGTAAATATTCCTGTAGACTCAGTGCCATGTTGTGATGGGTGACTTGGTCCAAGATTCTGTGCCTGAAGTGCCTTGAGAATGCTCAGCTGCCTGGGGTTCAGTCACCATCCTAGAGCTGTGCCTGAAGGCACAAGCAAGATAAGCAAGCCTCTTACCTGCTGTGGTGTTGCACTGGGATCCCAGTTTTGTTTCCTGCCTCTTGCCAGTTGTGGGTTTGCCAGCACCATGGTGATCCTTCCTCTGACCACAGGACTTCCTCAACCAGGGCATCGTGTTGGGGCTGCAGCTGGAATGGAGGTGACCAGGGCCTTCAACCTGGCACTTCCTGTGTCCTGATCACACACTGCCGTACAGAATAGGTTTTGGTCCCTTCTCCTTTGGGCTGCTTAGTAGGTACAGGCTTCCATGATAAAAGACCAGCAGCCCATTAACTGTGCTGGTGAAGGAAGTGCTGACTGTGGTATTTGGGCCATGGCTTCCCATTCCCAGTCCCCACTGGGTTCCATAACCTGGCACTCACACATCTGCACATACACCCTTGCCATGGGTTTAAACTCTCTTACATCCAATGCCTTTAACCTGCTCTGAACTCATCTACCTTTGAGTGAACCCTGTGTGAAAGTGTCCTTGTTTAAACCGGGGTGCAGAGCTGCAAGGAGGAGGAGTGGAGGTTGGGCTCAGGCAAAGCACACAAAGAAGATGGTGTGCAGCCTGTCTGAAGGTGCATTGGGGTGACGCTATCTCTTGGGTAGGCTGCAGTCTGGCCCTGCATCTCATTTTCCCTCTTCCTGAACTCACTAAGGACGTTATTTTTGTCTGCTTCCTAATGATGTAAAACAATCCAGGCTTATGTGACAGTTGGGGTGGTTTTCTCGTTGATTAAAATACATAATCTGTCTGTTAGAGTTTTGGGGTATCTGCGAAACAAAGAGGCATTTGAAGCCCCATGCAAGGGCTGGAGCCACTGTTCCAGTCCTGGTCATAAAGCACCAGAGCTGTTGGCCACAGGGAAATGGACAATAGCTCACAACGTGGCTGGCACAGAGGCTCTTCTCCTGCAGCTGAGTCAGGGGCAAAGCTTCCATGCACACAAGGGCAGCGCTGCCAGGTGCCTCAGAGAGGTGTTTGTTCGCATGTGGCCATCACTTTTTTGTATAGGGGTATCTAGTTTTTTCTGTAGAAACAGGTTTTTGTGGTTGATCTTCTCAGTTTCTCTAACAAACTGCTCTGAGTCCTGCAAAGAGGGAACATGCAGGAAGGGTGGTAGGCAGCCTGTGTGTTTCCCTAGGAAAAGAAGGTACAGGATTTAAAGGGCAAAGGTAAGGGAATTTAAACTTATGGATGTCTTTGCTGGTGCCCTTCCCTGGGCCCTCTCTCCTGATCTGTCAGCGGTGTGTGAGAGAAACAAGGAGTTTAAGCTCCTTGTTCCTGCTAACCAGCTCTGCCTTGTGTGTCTCTCATTAGGAATGGATTACCCACTGACAAACCAGCCGTCAGCGAAGACGTAAATATTTACCAGAAGTATATTGCCAGGTAGGCAAAATTTTTGACTTTGCTGGGGAAAGGACTGGGAGTAAGAAGGTGGAGTGGTGGTGGGAGAAACGAGGTCTTGTCTGGATCAAGTGTTTAAACCAGACATTGGCACTTCCATTTCCCGTGGCATCTGTGCTTGCTCTGTCCCCCTGCTTGCGAGAGCAGTAGCTGTGAGAGGTACACAGTCACGCGAGGAGCATGCTTAACTCCCTGGAGCTGTTAGACTTTGTGACAAATAGTGGAAAAATGCTTCACTGAAGAAGCCCAGGATTTAAATGGGAGTTCTGCCTCTTGGCTGTTGTTCTTTCTGTCCACTGCCTTTTTCCCCTACCTTTTTCCTCTACCATGCAGGTGGCAAGCAGAGAACATCTCAGCTCTGAGAATCTAGGCTGGAGAGATTCACAAGTGACTTGAGTTTACACAGCTCTTGGTATCAACATGGGATGTTTATCCTAGAAAATGTTTGCAGCTCATTTGTGTGAGAAACACTCACTGAGTCAGGTGCAGAGTAGGGCACCTTATCACAGCTGTGGGCATGCTTAGGTCAGGACAGTGGTGCTGAGAGGAAGCCCAAGGCTGTTGCGGTGGGACAGAGTGAGTAATGCCACAAGAGCCAGAGGGACAGAGGAGATGATTGCATAACACCTGCCTGGTTTAGAGCTCATGGTATAAACGGCCCATCAGACTTTGCCCCTAGCCAGCTGAATCTTCTGTCGATAATGTAAGAAAGCTCCCAACAAGCCCTTTTTATCCAGACAGACACGAGGCAGGGAAGCAAGCAAACACTTCTCTCCAGGGAAAAAAAAATTGAGGGTTTGCTCCCACCAGCACTTGGGCTCTTATAACGAAAGTACTATGCTTTCCCACCTTACCAGAGCCCACAGAGAGTCTCCTTGTGAGAGAAAGTCAGCTGCTAGGAAGGTGAAGGGAACATTTTGGCAGGGGAAAAGAGTGTGAACAGCACTCTCCTAGCTCGAGAGCAGAATGAGAAATGACTTAATTTCCTCACTTTTGCCTAAATACCAGAGGTAGGAGAAGGGGGCAGGAGACCCCATGGGAAGAGAGGACCACCACAGGCAGCTCCTCAAGCAACAATGCCTCAAGTGCATGTAGGAATTCACTACCTCAGGGGAGAGTACAGTGTATAGAATATAGGAAGGAAAGCAGGGATTTAAACCACTCTTTGCATGGGGCAGAAGGAACAGCATCCTTTTATTTCTGAGATTGCAGGGATTGCAGTAGGAGAGAAGGTGGCACCTTTCTGTCCCCCATTCCCCTCTCAAGCAGAGAACTGTAAACACTTCAGCCACATCCCCTGCTTGTGGAGCACTGCAAGCCCCTTCCCCTGGGTCAGGCAGGTAGCTGAGGGAGGATTGTGAGCTACCTCAGGGACACCACATCCTGCTTAAAAGGCTCCGCAAGCCACCCGTTGGCAGCACAGCCATTTCCCTTCAATTTACACACATTTAAAAAAACAGTTTAAAGCCTTAAAATCAAGGGGTGTGGGGAGAAGAGACGCAACACTCTTATGTCTGTACTGCATAATTAGCTTAATGAGTTTGCCAAAGCCACTGCCAAAAGCTGCCCAGGGATAATCCATTCTCTCACACAACAAAACAAAACCTCTTACTTAGCTAGTTTGGGTTGGGTTGTTTTTCCCCCTCCTCCTCCTCCCTGTATATTTATAATTAAAATAAAAAGACCACAGAAAAAATTATTATTATTATTATTAGTGCCTCAGCAGATGGTGCTTCTGGCAGCACTTGCTTAAATATTTATTTCTGTGTGGGTTTCCTCCCCCCTTGTAATTGGGGTGGGTTTTTTTTTTCTTCTTTCACATCATCGTTACAGAGTAATGAGTCTGTAAACACTCTCTAAGCATGCTGACTTCTTTATTTATTATTTTTATTATTATTTATTTATCAACTCTTGCCAGATCAAGGCTTTCTGGCCAAAAAAAAAGTTAACCGATTAATGTAAAGGAAGAGGGAGTGGGTTGTTCTTGAGCAAATGAATCTATGTGTCTGTATTGACAACGTAGGAGTTTGAATTTGTATATCAGTGTGATTAGCTGGTCTATGCATTTTCTTGTTTCAGGTGTGTGTGTTTGTGTCTGTGTGCATGGAAATTGTGGGTGTGTTCATGTCAATTCGGGGGGGTGTTGATGTACAGTCTGTGCATGTAAATGTATGCATGTGTATGCGTGTAAGTGTGTGGTGTGTAAGCTTTCCTGTTATGAAAAACCTAAACAGATGCTGTGCTTTAAAAATTAATAGCTTTGAACTGTTTCAAGTGTCAGAAGAAACACAGAATAATATAACCCTTTAGGAGCCCAACCTTACACACTGAAGGAGCAGAATTTCCCTTTCATGCTAGGTTTGCCACTTCCCTCCTTCCCCCAGCACACGGTTTGGTGGAACACTTGTCTCTCCCTTCCTGTGCTGTAGACACCACACACACCTTTCCATGGCACATGGAAAGGAGGGTAGGAGTTGGAAGTGCTGGAGTGCTTGTTTACCTGTTGTTTTTAAAACTGAGCCCGTGTGTTATTCCTGCTAGGATGCTTCAAATAACTCATCTCCTGGAGTCAGATCTCGTTGGTGTCTGACCCTTCTTTTACTCCAGCTGGTATCTCTGGTCATTTTGCATCCTCATTTTTGATAATAATTTGAACTGCTTTGTATTTGTCAGCAAGGTCTGTATAGTCCTCTTCTCTCTGCCTGGCCTGCACCACACAGTTCTCCAGCCCTGCACAGCCCTTTGCTCTTTCTTCCCCATCACATCAGTGGAATAGAGAGGAAGCTCCTCACAGGGCAGCTTCTTTCCTTGAAGAGCTGCTGGTGGTGCTGCTGACACAAAGCCCTGAACTAGCAGGAGCAGTTGGCTACATGCGCTGTGGAGCGACATGTCCCTAGTCAGTGCCACGGTGGCTCTGGCGGCTGCCCTGGACAAGCCTAGCAGTTGCCCAGACGTTGAGCAGGAATCTCTTCCTCTGCTCTCAGTTCCACACCTTTGTTTGTGCAACCAGCCCTGCTGTTTGCCTTGTGGTTTGTTTCTTCTCTGCTGCTGAGGTTTGTTCCAGTTTTTCAATCACCTGTTCTGACGTGATCCTGATTTCCTGCAGTATTTCTTCGCCTTCCCCAGGGAAAGGCATGTCTGCTCCTGGCATCTGTCCCTGTCTCCCTTTGTGAATGCTGAGGCAAAGAAGTCATTTAATTTTTTAGCAATGTCTATCTTTTCTGTCAATTAAGTCCCCTTTCCATCTCCTGCTGTCTCCACAGTTGACCTCCTCTTCCTTACTGTGCTTCAGAAATGGCTTATTTAGTATTGCTTTTCATCCAGACTTTTTCTGTCCCATGGCCTTGTGTTACCTCCACTTACAATGATTAATAATCTTCCTTGCTCCTGCCCCATTCCTTGATTGCCCCAGGACACCCTCACTTCTCTCATTCTCCTTTTTTATCTGTTGCCCTTCCTCATTTCTTTCCCATGCCCTTTATCATATGCACTCCTGCTGTGTTTAGCACTTAAGTGACGTGAGGAACCTTTGAGGAACCTTTGAGCAGATGGTACTTTATCTTTGAATGTTTCCCCTCTGAGTCCCCTTCTCTCCACTGCTTTTCCCTGTCAAGCTCTTCTAGGGTCCTCTAGAATATACATGAGGGAGTTCATTGTGCTGATTACCCCATTACTGGATCATCCCCTTGTGCCAATTCCTGGTGTGTCTGTCAGTCAATAAATTCTGCATACTGACTGTTTGTATGTAGGTATTTACACGGCATTTCTGTCTTTTTGGTCTTTTTTTGCCACTCTGTATGTCAGGAGTTTTCAAATTTGTTGTATGCAGCTTTTCTGATATCCTACTAGATGGGCTTATCCTTAAAATTTAGAATCCATGTTTGTCCAACATTTATTTGTCTCCTTCTGTCATGGAAGGTTTCTGAAACGTGCTGGTGTGCTATTTAAACTCTATTCTAGAATTGTCTGGTGTTTAGTTCAAGGAACCCTCCTTCATTATGCTTCCCCAAGTAAACAACTTAGATAACAGAGACGAATTTCAAGGGGAAAGACAGATTAGGGATGTATAGGACCTGAGTGATCCGGCTCAAGAAGCACCTTTAAATAGTGACAAATAAGCAAGGGAAGGCGAGAGGGTCACCATCCTTGGAGGGGATAAAGGAGGTGGGGTTTAATGCCATGAACATGTGAGATGAAAGCAGATTTATTTGTACCTTGCATCCAGGCCCTACTGCCAGGCCAATGGTTGATTCTCTCTCCTCTCTCCTGTTTGCAGGTTCTCTGGCAGCCAGCACTGTGGGCACATACACTGCGCGTACCAGTACCGAGAGCATTACCACTGCCTTGACCCAGAGTGCAACTACCAGGTACAGCAATGCTCAGAACATGGCAGCATGGCTCCCCCAACACACAGGGCGAGTGTGTGTCCTCCTGTGCTTTCCTCCCACATGCATGCACGTGCCTTTTCACTTTGCTGCTCGAAAAGAGAGCAGGATATGTCCTGAATCTAACAGAACTTTATTTCGCTCTCATTTAACTCAATCCAATACCATTTAACCAAATTAAGACCGCTACAGTGAGGAACCAAATATAGATCATCTCAAGTCAGTGGGAACTACTCTGCATTTGCTGTGTTACAAACCGTGCCTGAAACTAGGGAATGCTGATCTGTTAGTCTGTCTCTTTCCCTCCTGCTGCCCGAGTGACTTTGTAGCAGCAGTATCTGCAACAAAACACGCAGTAAGAGCAGCGGTGGTGCGGGATTTGTGGGGAAGGCGCAGGGGTAGGAGCAATGCTGTAATTGCTGGGAGAATTGCCAGGGCATCCACGTCAAGCCAGCAGTCACGTGCTGTGTTTGTTTACCCTCATCCCAGGTCCGGGAGGTTGACACTGGCATTTCTGTGGTCAGGCTGATGCCTGAGCGGGAATCCCAGAGTTTGCCTCTACTGTGCACCAGACACAACTTCAGCCCTGCCCTGGGAGACCTTCGGGTCTCATGGGGATGAGTCTGACCACAGCAGAGGAAGTTGATCTGGAGCTGCTGGGCTTGGCTGTGGGTTTCTATTGATCAAAGGAGAGTTTCTCTCTGGGATGCACGTACTAGCCCAGCACCGGGTAATCAACATGAGTCTATCCCGACTGTGACACAGATATCCCTGCACCAGAAAGAGAGAAACACAAAGGATGGAAAAACAGAAAAACCTATTATTATGATTGGCCTCATGATTATTTCCTAAGGAGTCTGGAAGCTGCTTGCAAAGGAGCTGTCTGGTCTCGCAGGGAATAAGGATTTAGGCTGCTTTTTAAAATGCAAATTATTTTATGGCTGAGATATATTTTAGAATAAGTAACGCTTTGTAATAAGTGGGCACAAATTAACAATGATTGGCAATAGCAATCCTGTATGTATGCCCTGGGAAATCATAGCTCCAGCCTCCAAGGGATTTCTGTTGAAATCTATATCCATATATTCCCGTGCCAATACCAACGAGATTGATCAGGATTGATATTATAGGAGGAAAGAGTGGAAGTGATAATCATTTGTTTCCTATGAGGCAGACTAGAAAAGTTGTTAAACATTAGAATACAGGCTTTTTCAATTACTGCTCAAAATAAATGGATATTGATTTCTTTTTAAAAAAATCAGATTTACTTTCTCACCTTCAGTGGTAAATATTGATGTCTGTGGGAAATAGAAATAAAAAGCTTCATTTTAAAGGCACTTAGCCTGCTCTGACAATGGGGTACCTCTTCATTGCTTCAAGCAGGTAGAGGTTGAAAAGGATATTCTGGTCATGCAGATTTAGCTCTGAGCTCTATTTTTCTGTAGAAAAGCATGTTTTTCTGTGACTTGAAGAAAGTTTTGTGTCCTTGTTTTCCTAATAAAACCATCCTGCCTTCTAGGGGACGCAAGAAACTTAGAGTGGGAAGACAGTGTAAAAGAGCAAAGGGTTTTTCCCAGTTTCTAGTCCAACATGAATGTGGCAGCCAGTGTCTTGCTAACCACTAAAGTGAGTGACTTGGAAGCTTGGATTACTTGCTTGTAGGCTGTTCAGTTCACTGGTTTGCTTTCTAACTATAGCACTTCTTGAGATAGTAGCAGCTAAAATTATGTTAGAAGAACTGCAATCTTAAAGCTGCAGGCAGCAGATTCTGGGCATCACCCCAGTGCCATGTTTACTCTAGAACTTTTCATGTGTATTTACTTTCCTTCTACCAAGAAGATACATGCACATAATTCCTCTTTAATCTGATTCTCTTGGAGTGATTACTGCCAAGCTTTCAGCTCCTGGTCCCATAAGTTTATTAACAACAACAAAAGACACCCACCCTGCCCCCAGGATTATTCACCCACTGGCATCATGTGTGTCTCACTGTCTGTCTCTGTATCTCTGCAGAGATTCACCAGTAAACAGGACGTGATTCGGCATTACAACATGCACAAGAAACGAGATAACTCCCTGCAGCACGGCTTCATGCGCTTCAGCCCCCTGGACGACTGCAGCGTGTACTACCACGGCTGCCACCTCAATGGCAAGAGCACTCACTACCACTGCATGCAGGTAATGGCACTGGGAGCCAGGGGACCAGCAGCTACAGCACCGGGAGCCAGGGCACCGGGAGCCAGGGCACTGGGAGCCACAGCACTGGGAGCCACGGCACTGGGAGCCACGGCACTAGGAGCCAGGGCCCCAGGAACCAGGGCACCGGGAACCACGGCACCGGGAGCCAGGGGACCAGGAGCCACAGCACCGGGAGCCAGGGCACTGGGAGCCACAGCATCTAGTGCGACGGCACCTGGAGCCACGGCACTGGGACTTGTTTTAGTAGAATTGTGGCCTACACCATTGCCCTGAGAATGTGCTGCAGTTACAGAGTGATCAGCCAGCCCTTGGTGATAGATTTTCTGGTCTGAATAGCCAGACTTTAACTGTCCCAGCAGTTTAAGACCCCAGTTGAAGTCACAAGGCCTTAATCACATGCTTAAATGCTTTGCTAGGATAGACTTTAGCATATGTTTAACTTGAAGTCAGGTAAGCTTTCTGAAGTCAATGGGGCTTAAGCACATACTTAAATGTTAGGCATACACTCGTTCTGTCCTGAATAGGGGTGGTTGAAGCATGCTCTTACAGCATTTGATAAATTGGGAATTCCATATGTCTTTCTCTTGAGGACATTTTCTGTTGTGCTTCCATAATATTGATTGTTAGTTTCTTCAGTTGAGCAGGGTGGGATTTGTTTGATTTTTTTTAGAGTACGAGAAATGTTTCACAGCTTTAAGTCACTCTGAGTTCAAATAGAGACCCTTGCTTATACAACTATATATGGCTAATTCCGTGCTGTGCCCACTGTCTTCCAGTAAAGTAATGCCCATGTAAGCAGTGTCTTACAGGGAAGGTGTCAGAATATAAACTCCCAATTAAAGAAAATACTGCTTAAATGGCAGAATTTGTGCCATCCATCACATGTGGATTTTTTTCTTTATGTCCATAATTGGTGTGGATAAAATTCAGTTAGTTGTTTATATAAACTGACATTTTTTTAGGCTTTCGCACCAAGAGCTTCATTGCAAATTATTCCTAAGGACGCTTTTGTTTAATTCTTTTTTTTAATGCCATGCAGGGCCTGTCTTTTTTCAAGGTGTCAGTGTGGAGAGAGAGAGACTCTTTTATATTGGAAATAACTGGAGATCCTTTTTATTTTTTTCTCTGGGTATTTGTCATGGGTTTTGTTATTGCCTGTTTGAATCAACCTGGGCTGAACTAAGGGGTGGTGTTTTCCTTCTCTTCATTTCTGAGATGGTGCAGGCATTGGCACATGTGCTAGAAGAAAAGAAAAAAACCCTCACTCAGCAGGGCTGAGGACGTTTTCAGATTCCAGTGGGTTTTTACTCAATATGGCAAAGTTGCCCCGCTTTACCCAGAGGAAAGCAGGTTTTCAGCATTCCGTCCTCGTCACACGATTCCCATTCGCTGCACAAGTTTAAAATTATTGAAGTGGGAGCCTTGAACAGTGACAGGGAAAAAAAGTCACCAGTTTGCTAAAATCAACTGAACATGGATTTTAAGATTTGCTAGAATGAAACCGTTCATTACAAGCTCAAAAGACTGGTTGGCCTCATGTTGCACCAGCATGCCTTACCTCCCAGAAGGACTAAAGAAGTAAATAACTTATTCCTACTCAATTTTGTATTCCCCAAATAGATTAAATCCTACTTTGTTCTGTGTCACTCCAAGATAACAAAAAAAGCAACAGCATCTGTTAGTGTTCTGTTCTCTTTAAGAGCAGGAGCCCTACTAACTGCTTCCCCAAGCAGGCATGATTATCTGGAGCTGCTGTTTTATCCCTCCAGTCCTCCCTTTTTTTCTTACTGTTTCATGCCCAGAGAGTTGGTTTGGGTTTGGGCTTTTTTTCACAACTGATCTATGCTCTATCAGTCTTTAGATTGGGAATTAAAGTGATGACTTAATACCTCTAGGAGAAGCACACAAATGGAACTATTAAATGTACATGTGCTGCTCATGTATTTATTGCTGCTGGTAATAATGTCAGGCTGTTAAACCGCTGTGCTGATGACTCCTCTTTGGGCCTGGGGTAGGTGGGTTGTAACAAGGTCTATACAAGCACCTCTGATGTGATGACCCATGAGAACTTCCATAAGAAGAACACGCAGCTCATCAACGACGGGTTCCAGCGGTTCCGTGCCACGGAGGACTGCGGCACTGTGGAATGCCAGTTCTACGGGCAGAAAACCACTCACTTCCATTGCAGGTGAGACAGCAGGGAAGGGGAGGAGTCCTGCCTCAGAGCTGTGTGGTCTGTTTGCCTCCTTCTGCCAAGTCATAATTTCAGGAGTATGCACAGGGACTTGATTTGCCCTGCTGTGACCTTCTCAGTACTGCTCCTGGGAGAACTCGTATACCAGAGCAGATGTGATTTCCAGGATTGTGCTGCAGACCACTCTGAAGGCAGGAGTATGATCTGAGGAGAGGATACCCACTAGAAAATAGAGCCTAGAATCATTTGGGAAAAAGATCACAGTGCTCTTCGGAGTGCAACTGAAGCAGGCCATTAATACACTGCTAACGGCACTTCCATGGTAGGGCTCTCTCCAGCCAGCTCATCCCTTTTGGGGCCAGACTTAGCCTTCTGTGCACAACTGCTCTTCTACTGATTTCTTATGTTTTCAGGAAGAGTAGGAAAGCAGAGTTTGTACCTTAGTCCCCTTTACCTGCTGCTTTGTTGGAACTTTTAGTGGAGGGTGCCTGTATTCCCATGTTCCTGTGTCTGCTCCGCTGAGTGCAGTGAGCTTCCTAGCTCTCCCACATGGCAGCACATCTGCTTGCCTGGGTGTCCCAGTTTAACCACAGACAGCTCCTCAGCCCCTCTGCAGCCAGGGCAGTTGTCTCATTACAGCCCCAGCCCTTCTCCTAGAGGGAAGCAGGAGACAGCAACTCTGCCTACCCAGCCAACCACCCTCTCCTCGATGCCCTTGCAGGAGACCTGGGTGTACATTCACCTTCAAGAACAAGTGTGACATTGAGAAGCACAAGAGTTATCACATCAAAGATGATGCCTATGCCAAGGATGGCTTCAAGAAGTTCTACAAGTATGAGGAATGCAAGTATGAGGGTTGTGTCTACAGCAAGGCCACCAACCACTTCCACTGCATAAGGGCAGGCTGTGGCTTCACCTTCACCTCCACCAGCCAGATGACTTCCCATAAACGCAAACACGAGCGTCGGCACATCCGGAGCTCAGGAGTGCTGGGCCTGCCTGCCTCGCTCCTGGGCTCCAAGGATAACGAGCAAGAGGAGTCCAGTAATGATGACCTTATTGACTTCTCTGCCATGAGCTCCAAGAACTCCAGCCTGAGTGCCTCCCCGACCAGTCAGCAGTCTTCCGTTTCTCTCATCGTCCCAGCTGCACCCTCCTCTGTGGCTGAGCTCGCTTCCTCACAGGCCACCAAGTCTGCCAACAGCATGACACCAGCCACAAAGATCTCTGGCCTGCTTTCCCAGGCTCTTCCCAGCAATATACCCTTGGCCCTGGCACTCTCCAACTCAGCACTTCCTGGAACAGCTGGATCCTTCTTCCCCATCATCCCCAGTCGGGTCTCTACACCACTTCCTGCCAGCTCGGCTAATCTGATGGCTGCTGGTTCTTCTGTCACCAATCCAGCATCATCTGCTCCAACAGATTCCTTATCCCAGGCAGTCTCAGGATCTGGTGAGCCAGTGGCTACTACTTCTCCTGCTCCAACAGCCTCTATAATGGAAAGGATCTCTGCTAGCAAGGGATTAATCTCTCCTATGATGGCCAGGCTGGCAGCAGCTGCACTCAAGCCCTCTGTGGCACTTGAAGCAGGTGAGTTACCTCATTGTGACAGTGGTGGGAGGCAGAGCAGTGCCTGATGACTTGGAGGAGAGTGAATGAGAAGCCAACCAGTTGTCAATGGGACTGCAGTTGAGGAGGGGATAGTAAAAGAAAATAAATGGGAGAAAGAATTTAATTAACCTTTGAAGAGGTTAATTAACCCTTGAGGAGGGCAGTCTTGGCAAGGGTTCCTGTAGAGCCTGTCTTATACTCACATGGCCGGAAGAGAGGCAAGAAACATCTTTGTCCACGAAGGGAATAGGCTCTTACCAGAGCTGAAGTGTCACCATGAGTAATTGGCTATAGGCTGATGAGAGGCACTGTATTGAAAATAGAAATGAAGAAAAAGTACCTTAGCCAGTACTTGCAGGTTCTACTGAGACTGTATCGAGCTTTAGCTGGGCCCAGTGGTGATGGTGTTGTAGCCCCTGACCAGCTGTTTTTCTGATCTGGGGGGCTGTTCTGTGCTTCAGCCTTGTTGTCCCGGCTGTGGGTGTGGGGATAGTGTTGGTACAGTCCACAAACAGGACCTCCCTTTTGATCAGTTCTTGCAAGCTGTGCTCCCCTCTGCCTGCGCTACCTGAGGGGTAGAAGATGGGAAGGGGAAGTCCCCTGGGGCAGCCCAGAGCTCCTCCTGCTGCCACCTAGGCCTGCGGCAGGTCGTGGCTCAATCCCAGCCCTGACAGATGGATGTGGGGCTCCCATGAGAGCACAGGGAACCTCCCCCGTCTGCTGAACACGGTCAGCTCATGGAGGCAGCAAGGGGCCGCGAAGGGGAGGCTGTGCCCAGCAGCACGGCCGGCCCTGGGCTGTGGCCCGGCTCCTGCCCGGGTGTGCAGGGCCCGGAGCTGCGGGCCGGGCTCTGGCAGCGCCCGCTCATGGCCCAGGCTTCCCAAGAGCTGACGGGGGAGTAGAAGGAAGTGATCTGATTAAAGAGGGAGGGGAACTTTCACATACTTTTAAAATTATTGTTTGAAAAATTGTTTCCTAAAGCAGAGAAAGGTCATTGAGGGAACTATTTTCCTTTATTTTTTAATAAAATGCCACTTGCTGTCTGAGAAGCAGCTCGCCGTCAGCTGTACTGCCGGAGGGTAAATTAATATTTTAGTCACTTGGGGATTGTGGAAAAAAGCTCTGCAGACATGTTCCTGTCAGCAACTTTTTCCCCCCTCTAGTTTTCTCAGCCGTTTTTCCTAATTTTTTTTCTTCAATTTGTTCTCCTTTCTCTCTCTTCCTCCCCCCCCCCCTTCCTCTCTTCCTTTAATTTGAATTCTTCTTTCATGGGCCCGGCACTAAACCTCCCCGCTCAGAAGAAGCAATTCCACGTTGCAATGGGGACACGGAGAGGGCGGTGGCAGGAGGTGGCGCGGTCTGAAGCGGTCCCGGTGCTGTCACCTTCGATAGCCCCGGCGGGGCAGATGCTCCTCTGGGCAGGCGCAGTGTCGGGCCAGCGCTGTCGCCACGACAACGCTGGGACCTGGGACGGGGAAGGGGGCTTGACTAGCAGTCGAAAGCTGCCACATTGCCTCAGCATTAACAGAGTCTTTAATAAACGTTTAAGAGGCAGCCCCGCAAATTAGTTATGACAGTTTGTGCAGAGAATCAGGTCTCCCCCACGCTCCTTCCGCCCTTCTCCTTTAAAGGGCCCATAGCCTGGACAACTTTGACATAATTTTGCAATAATTATCACTTGAAGAATTTCCACGCTGGAGTGGACGTCAGAACCCATCATGTCAACTTGGCAATAAACGCTGACCAGCAATCCCAGTACTTCCCTCCCCCCCACACACTTTTTCTTTGCTTTTTCCACTTAGGCACTGATGCCAATGATTTAACTTACTTATTTGCCACTGTAACCTCATTTTAGACCTATGCTTTTAATTTAATTTTGCACTTAATTTCACTGTATTTCTTGAGCAGGGAATGGACAACCAGCACCTCCCGGACGGTTCAATCCAGTCCAAGTGAAGCAGGAACCTGCTGAGGCCATGGGACCCTCATCTGCTACTGGTCAGGACCCCCTGCAGGAGCACAGCTTGGACCTGAGTGTCAAGGACCATGGGTGAGAGGAGTGGGCAGGCAGTCACGCTCAACCTTTCCCAGCATCAAGCTTTGGGAAGTTTCCATCCCTGTAATTCAAGAGGACACAGCATGTTGGTGAAAGGCAGTTTCACAGTGGTTGAGTTGGACACCCCAAACCTGGAGGCAGGCAGGCTCATCCTGCTCCCCATCAGGTGTATGTTCTCCAGGTGGTTTTTTGGACTCACAGGCACCCACTGACTCTTAGACAAGAGCTTCACTTCCTGTGCTCCTTTCTGAAAATCGAGCCACTGGCAAAGCTGTTTTCACTTAGTCCTCTTGTCATAAATTGCGATTGAAGCTGCCTCAGTGCCACACCTCAGCACACTCTTAGCAGCAGCATTTGCACTACTGTAGTCTGTTGAATCAGGGCTAAGGGAAGCACATTCCAGAGAAACTGGATACACAAAACAGCTGGGTGTCACGCTGACTCTGCTCTGTGTCTGGAATAGGCTGGTCTATAGCTACGGAGATGGTTGTGCAGATGTGAATGCACCTATCTCAAAGCATGTGTCCCACTTGCCCAACATCTCTGCTGAGAACAGGAGTGTTTGGGAATTGGGCTGTGTGGAAAAAGTGCAGGGGAACTGATCCTGGGGATAAGTGAGCTCCACTTTGACCTTTGTATTCATTCCTGTCCATACCTTATTTAAACAAGCCTCCCTTTGGGAGTCCAGCACTTGGAGCCAACTGCAGAGATCCTAAGGCTGCCTTTCAGTGCAGGATTGTGACTTGCCTTCCTTACTGCCCACGGGACCCATATCGCTGGCCGTGTGAGCCTTCGTCAACATCCCCCTTGTTTTTGTGGTATTTCTGTGATGTTTCTGAAAGTTCTAACGGGATGAAGGGGTAAAACCTGGAGGAGGTCATGAATTAACAAATGAAGTGTGATGGAGTGGACACTGGGGGAAGAGGTCCAGGACATTTAGTAGTTGAAAAAACTAGATTCTGCAGACCTGGGACCCTCTTTCTCTCCCTCTTGGCTATCACAAGTAAACGAGTTTGGCCTGCCCAAGGGAGGGTTGGCATCATTCTTTTCCCCTGGATGTAGTAGGTGAGGAGTGAGGCAGCTTGAAGGGAGGAGGATTAATCTCAGCGCTCACAGTCCCTGTGCACATCTTAACTAAACCCTGTTGGTTTGTGTGTTTCAGTAATGAATCAAATGGCCACACAGTCTCGGCAAATTCATCTCTTTTATCCTCGCTTATGAATAAGGTAAGAGCCATCCATCAAACGCCTTTCATTCCCCCCACCAAGAGAAATTAAAGCTGCGATAGCGGGGAAGGGGGGGAAGAGATGTGTTTGTTTTTTAATGTTTTGCCTCTAATAAGATGAGTTTGTACCATTTAAATTTTGAGACCATTTTTCATCGGGTATAATTTCAGAGCCACTGCTTACGAATTAATTTAATGAACTGGCTGAAGAAATATATTGCTGCCTCTGACACCTTTTTTTCCCCATCCTTTCTAGACAGAGGAGGGCTCCAAAAGGTTTCTTTTCTTTTAGTTTGGCTTTTTTGGGGGTTTTTTTTAGGGTTTTTTGTTGGTTTTTTTATTATTATTATTTTGGTTTTTGGGAGGAGGGTTGGTTTGGTTTCTTTGTTTCTTTGTTTGTTTCTGGGTTTCTTTTTGTTTGGTTCTGTTGTTCTTTTTTTGTTTTCAGAACCTGTCAACTTCTCTCTCACTTTCCTTTTATAGTTACTCATTTTGTTTACTTACTTAAAAACATTTCCTTCATTTGGGAAGGGAGAGAAAAATCTGTTTTTATGAAAGAGAAGAAAAAATTGAAAGTTTTGAACCAAAATCATTAATTTCTGTCTTTCTGGTGTGAGTAATGGTGTCTAACAGAGTCCCCTTTACTGTGTTCTAGAATGTTTATTTTAGATAACGCAGAGTTTCTTTTTCCTTACTTTTTTGTTAAATTATACATCATCTCAAATATATATTTCTTTTTCACATGATAAATTCTACTGTACCAAGATTAATTTTGCGGCTGTATACAACTGCAGTAGAGATCAGGGTACCCTTTGAGCCATGCTTTAATATTCTGCTATTTGATAGGTTTTACAGGCATAACTATTGCCATCCTCTTGGCTCTGGGTGTTACATGCATCAAGGCCATAGAACCCTCAAGAGAGGGCAAAGTGACTGCCTGGTAATCTCCCACCTCCTTTCTTTCTTATTACTGTTTTTCCCTGTGTTGTTTAATTTCTGCGTTTATCCTTATGTCACTTTTCTCCTCCATTGGTTCTCTGTTACACTGGGGTTTTGATTTCCCTTTTAAACTTAATTTCTTATTTGTTCCTTTGTATTGTCCCTTCAGTGTTTCCAAATATGCAAGTCTTCCTTTAGCAAGCAAATGTATTTAGTAACTCTGCTCTCTGGGGTCATGAGTCATTCTGAAGGTCCCAGATCAGGGAAATTCTCTTTCAATGGAGACTTCACTAGGAAATCTCCAGGATAATATATGATTTAAGTGTATGTTTAGAAAAAAGTATTTCTTTGTGTGCAGTCTGACATAAGGTTCTTGAAGTTGAGCAAAGCAAGTGTAGCACAGGTGCAAACCAGGAGTCAGGTTAAAGGACCAGGATTAACCAATGAGATAAACCAGCAAAGAGTAGAACCCACTGTGTGTGTGATTGATGGAATCCATGCCAAGACTAAACATTGCAAAATCAAGCTCAGTCTGCTCAGGAAGACATCACACTTGCTTCTTCCTCTTGCTGCACACAAGTTCTGTCCATGGGGGACTCTTCGTTGTTTTTCTAGGAAAAAGAACCCTTTACAGAAATGGAATTACCAGTGGAAACACACTTGAATTTCTGACTCCAGCCATAAAGAGTTGCAGTCTCCACACAGCAGCAGGGACTTTACCTTCAGGGGGCATTAAGAGAGCCTCAAATAATCAGGATTTCTGTAGCCTATTGCAGTTTATTTAGGGGGCTGTCAGGCTTAATTAACTGATATTTATAAAGGGCTTTGAGACCCTCAAGTGGGTGGAGTTTCCAGTGCAAGTATGGGGCCCAATCCTGCATTTTATCTGTGCTGTGAAATTCACTGTTGTTACTGGGGGTAATTGAGATCACAACAGAGAAAGAAAGAGTCTGGGAAACTGTGCATTTATTCTGAAAGAAAATTTTCCCTCTAGGCAGGCTTGAGTAACTTCATTTTTCTATCCTGCACATCATACACCTGGACCTCTAAACCTTCTCTATGTAGATTCTATTTGAAGCCTTTCATGCAATGCAGATTGTGAGTCCAAGTCCTGCTTAATGGAGGATGTGTCCATTTTGCACAGAAAAGTGACATGATTTTATTATTGAAGTTAATAGGAATTTTCCAGGAACTTGAGACAGAATTTTTCCCCAGCTGAATGAGATTTTAATTCTTCCACCCTCAAACATGCCTGATAGACACTTTAAAGGAGACATCCTTATGGCTGGGATAAGATGACTGAATAAGGTAGAGTTTACCAGTTCTACCACCAGCAGTTTGTAAGAGGTACACAGGGCTTTTACTGTTGAAGCCCACATACCTTTTCCAGAGTCAAATAGGGGATGTCTCTTTTCACCTCAGTTTCCTCATGGATAAAGTAGACATGATGCTTCATTACTGTAACAAGAGCCATGAATATTCAATGGGCACCTGTGTGCTTTATGATAGTTGGGTGGAAGATGCAGAAGAGTGAGGTGTTAGTAAGTTTTGCGGATGCAGTTGTAGCAGCCTCTACAGACTTTTTGTCTTCTCTTTTAATCTTTGAAGACACTGCTCTATGTGGGACAGTCCTGAGGGTGGCCGTGTCTGTGTCTTTGTGCTGGGCTTGATGCAGTGTCTGTGTTCTTGTTCCAGATGTCCAAGACCAGTGCCAGCCTTGGCAACCTGCTGAACATTAAGACAGAAGGCGAAGGCAGCCAGGCTGGGGCTGGGGAGCCAACCCAGTACTTGGGCAAGGCGGTGAAGGCACTTGTCCAGGAGAAGCTCTCTGAGCCATGGAAGATGTACCTGCGCCGGTAAGGAGAGCATGGAACTGGGAATAGGGGAAAGGAGAAAAGTGCTTCCTTTGCAAAGTGTCTCACTCATTGGTTCACCCTGGGCACAGAGTTCTGTTGAATGTAAAGGCCTAATTCTGTCAGACACTGATCACCTGCAGCACATTTAGCCTTTGGTCATACCTACCTGCATCAGGTGTTAATGTCTGGTAAGAAATACCTGCCCACATAGAATTACTTTGCAAAGGGATCTTGAGAACCAAATAAAAGCACAGATCTTCATATGGTTCTGTTATTCTGGACTTCACCTTAGGCTCCTCCTTATGACCCTGTTGTGGAAGCCCAGGGGACCCAGTGCAGTTGTGCTCTTAGCACTGGACCTGTGTGAGACCATGGCCAGTTATTACCCACAGGTCACAGGAGCCTTGACATCTTCCTGAGGCATTTCCTCTGGGCAGGCCACTGAAACTAAACAAATCTTGGGGATGTAGAGGCATAGGAATAAGTAAATGGGTATGGGAGCTGGATTTCTGCTGCTTTTGTTGTAGGAAAGGAGACTCAAAAAGAAAATGGAACACATACAAAGCTCACCCACGTACAGACACATGCACATACATGCCCAGACAGACACGTGCCTTGAGCACACACAGGTACACCTGGGCACACACACAGGTCTGTGCTCTGACACAGAGAGTCACCTACAAATGCCAGTGGACACTTTGTAAATCACAGGCTTTAATAGAGAAGACTAGAAAATCTTCTAGTCCATCAGCCCCTGGCTAGTGTGAGATCCTTCCCTGCAGTCCATTTGCATTTTGTACAGTCTGGTTGTAATTCTGCCAGGCAGTGTGGCTATTTTCTTGTCTCTGGGAGCATTATTCTACCACCTAATAAGTTTCAATGTCACAACTTTTTCCATGGTTTTCTGCCTGAATTGTCCTTTTTGTAGTTTTGTTGCAGCTCTGTTTACATCCCCTTGAACCACAGCAGATGATCCCTCTCTGCAGCTGGTGTTCACAGACTTTCAGCATTCCATTTAACCAGGCTTACTTACTTCCTTTACTCTGACTCTGGGTTAGTCCCTTCTGCCTGCAGGTCCTGTTGCTTTCCTGTTGTTCCCTGGATGGTGCAGAACTGTCCCCCTCCCAACAGAACAAGCTTCCTGCCCCCAAACAAGCAGCTCACAATTTGGTTGTATCTACACAGAGTAATGTATAGTACCATGTTTATCATACTCTGTGACACAGAATTGCTTTTAATGTTGTTTAGTGAGTCCCCAATGTATAAGCCCCCCCCACACCCAGTTGTATTTGTTGTGTGTTTCCAACCATGATTCTCCTGTTCTGAACCTTCTCCCTTGTCTTGCCAAACCTCTCTGTGCTCCTTTTCTCCTCTTGCACTGGTATTGCCACCTCCTCCCAGTTTAGTACCTTTATGAATTTCATAAACATGCTGTTTACTCCTAGATTGCTAATTAAGATGTTAAATAAACTCAGACTAACCCAAGTCCTCCTCTCAGCACTCACACGATGCCTTCTCCCAGCTCCATGTGGTGCTGGTTGTCATCAGCCTTTGTTTATGGTCCCTCAGCCAGTTTCAAGCCATGAGGTGGCATTACATCCAGGCCAATTGGAGTTAATTCTAAGCATATGCAAGACTGAATCAAATGCTTTACTAAAATCCAAATATATTGCATCCCTTCATCCACTAATTTTGTAATTCTATCAAAAAAAGCAATTAAATTTTTCTGGCAAGATTTATTCTTTATAATCCTGATGCTGTTTATTGCTCATGGTTCCTTTATCCTCTAGATGTTTAATGATTTTCTCCTCCCTCTTAATATTTGTTCCATTACTTTACTGGAAGGAGAAGTTAAGGCCAGAGGCATGATAATTGCCAAAGATGACTTGTCTTTTTTTTTCCCCTCTAAGAACCAGTACCTTGACTGTTTATTTTTTTTTCCCACTTATGTGGTACCTCCCACTTCTCTGTGGCTTAAAAACCAGCAAATGGTAATCTAATCAGTTTGGGAATTAATTTCCATTGCACTTCAGGACATCCAGACTGACTGATTTGTGCATTTTTATATTTTTTTTGAATGAGTCCCCTTATCTGCTCTTCTAGTACTTCTTCGCTTCATCCCAAATTCTCTGCTTTGTCTTTAGTTTTCTCATCCAAAGCAAATTTTATAATGCACTCATTTTTGATTCATCACCTCTCTTTTTGGTGGGAGCCCTCTTTCTAGGTTCAACACTTCTTGTCTCTGATAAAACAGCCCCTTTAGTTTACAATAACTTGATTTCTTCTCTCTTACCCCATAATTACTTTCCTTCCTCTTCTCCCTGCAAGCCGTAACTGACAGCACATGTATATCCACAGACCTTCCTTCTCCAGTACAAGTTTTTTCTCTTTCCTTTACACTCCCGTTGGTGAGAGGTCCCTCCTGGGACCATACAGGCTGCTGTTTGTTTCTTGCTTTCCTGCTCATCAGAGCAACTGTAGTTTGTTGTACCTTAATTATGCAAGATTCCCTTGTTAAGTTTCAAATCCTTCCTGCCAGTATTTCTTACTTGTTTTCTTGATTCCCTGTGATTCTGGAGTTCCCTGAAATCACATGTATTTGTGCTGCACTTATTAAGTCCAGAGGATCTCAGCAGTGGGTGAGCAGTGACACCACACTGAGCTGGTTCTGCCATCTTGGCCACTTACTCCCAGATGACACAAGGCATTTCTTGGATAATGTGGTGGGGTTTGCTCTGGGGTTTGCATGGCAGGGTTGTTGTTCTGTACATCAGGGAGTGGTGCTGGGCAGTATTTCTGCAGTCCAGGCTGTAATTGCTTCATAGGTGATGCTTCATCTCTCCCATCTGTGGGGTACCCTCCCATCCAGGGCAGGGGGTGGCTGGATTCTGGATCTAGGTTCCCTGGAATGACTGTCGTACGTGGGACTGCTAATAGAGTTGAAAAACACAGAAAAAAATATCTATTCCAACTCCACTTCTCTCCTGGGGCCTTCCCTGAGATGTCTGCTTGTCTGTTTTGGGCAGGTTTGGCACCAAGGATTTCTGTGATGCCCAGTGTGACTTTCTGCATAAGGTGCATTTCCACTGTGTGGTGGAGGAATGCGGAGCCCTCTTCAGCACCCTGGATGGAGCCATCAAGCACGCCAAGTGAGTAGGGGAGCAGGGGGCTTGGGAAGCTTGAGAAAGCTCTACAATGCAATTCCAGACCACCCCAGGTTCCTTTCAAAGGCAACGGAATGTCCAAGTAAAGAATGAGTAAGGCCTTCAGTGGTCATTCACGTGCCTGAGTCTGAAGGGATTACAGGGAAGGAGATGTTGCAAATTTTAAGACAGATCTGCTAGCACAGTTGGTCTTTCCTGTTGGATGGTTCACTGCAGGAAATTACTGGCTTCTCAAAACAGCCTGGGAAGCTGCCCCACAGCTGATCTCAGGGACTGCAATGATTCTTGCATTTCTGATTTTAACATGGTTTGACATCTGTCTCCACCCATCTTAATTAATTCCCTTCTCTTCATAGATGGTTTAGGAGGGCCCTAAATCTTACCTCAAAGTCCCCAGAACCCCTTTTAGAATTTATCCACACCAGTTTGTTTACAGACACCTGCCAGATTCTTGCTGATATTTAGTCAAATGACTTGAAATGGTCAAGAATTAATGTCTGAATTCATATCACGTTTTGCAGTTTTCACTTCCGAACTGAGGGCGGAACAGTGAAAAGCAGCTCTGAGTCTCCCTTCTCAACTGCTACTGAGAATAAAGCTTCACTGGCCCCTTTGTCACCATCTGCTGCTTCTGCCACCATGGCCAGTGCTCCTGCCCTTGACGTGCCCACTCCAAATCCAGCTACTGTGCCCTCTGCTCCCACACTACTGGCTTGGAAGCAGCTGGCTTCAACCATACCCCAGATGCCTCAGATTCCAGCATCAGTGCCTAACCTGGCAGCTTCACCCTTGGCAACGACTTCCCTGGAGAATGCGAAGCCTCAGGTCAAACCTGGATTTCTCCAATTCCAGGAGAAGTAAGTTTTAGCTGCCATTTGCCTCCTTCTATCCTCCCCAGTATTGCAGTCCCCTCTGTACTTGTTCTCGGAGCTGCAATACTGCACTTCTGTTCACCCACTGAGAAACCTGTCAAGAAAGTACTCTGGGCTTGACCTCACAGAACATTTACTTCTGTAAAGTCTAGGAAATACTTTAAGCTTTTTGAGTGTATCTGAGAGCACTTTTAGGCCTGAGTCTAGAAGATAAACTTGCTGATCTATCACCGATCCCTGTTTTATCCCTTTCAAGAGCTGTGCAGAAATGCAGGTGTTTTTGCAGTATGTTTGACAGTGAAGGGTTATTGGGCCAGAAATTCATGGACTGAGTGGGAGGTGGAAGGTACCAAACCCATTTAGCTGATGAGATGGGCAGTGCTGGTTTTGTCAGATCTGGGGAAGCCCTGGAATCCTGCAGTGGCCACGCCCAAGAGTTGTGTTTCCTTTGAACTTCGAATTGGAAAAGGGGCCCTCAAAGACCACAGAACCCACCATGCTTTGCTGTGCTCTAATAATCCTCATCAAGAAAGTGCAGTAGTTGGGTGGAATTGCAGTAACGTTGCCAGCTTCAATTGCTCTGAAGAGGAAGGTGGCTATGGGAAATCTGTGGGCCATGTTTGGAACAGAGGCTTCAGCTGGGCTCCCCTTGAATTAAATTTTGGCAGAGAAACAAATGTGTGAAATGAATGAAGGTGATGATTGGGTTTTGGATGTATTCCAGTGATCCCTGCTTGGCAACAGACTGCAAGTACGCCAACAAATTCCACTTCCACTGTCTCTTTGGGAACTGCAAGTATGTGTGCAAAACCTCTGGCAAAGCAGAATCCCACTGCCTGGACCACATCAACCCCAACAATAATCTGGTGAATGTGCGAGACCAGTTTGCTTACTACTCCCTGCAGTGTCTCTGTCCGAACCAGGTAAGAGCCATTCCAGAGTAGTGTTCTGGCAGGAGTGGGGAGAAGGAGATGAAGGGTCAGGTAGACTGAATGCCCAGCAGGAAGTGAGGCTGTGTGTGGCATTCTTGGCGTTACTACAGAACCATGGAAGTCATAATTACGTGGTCTGGGAAGACATTTGGTTTCTATCAAATGGGAAATGATGATGCTTTGGTGTTTTTTGACTTAAATGAAGTGGACAAGGGAATGAGAACAATCTGAGGGACACAAGAGGAAATAGAATAAAAATCTATGATGAATCTGTGATAAATTCAGGGAAAGCCATGAGTAAGGTTTGGGATATTTCAAGGTAGAATAGTGCATTACAGAGTACACAACAGCAATGCAGAAAGACTCAAGAGGGAACAAGGTGCATGGCAGGTTGTGGAAGATAAACTGGGATCTGGAGTATCAGTGCAGGCCCCTCTGACACCTCAGAAGGGACACCATTAGTAGCAGGCAGGTGAGAGTACACTTATTTTAGACCTGCCTAAAGCACCCTGCCTGTGTGCTCCCTGCAGCACTGTGAATTCCGGATGCGAGGGCATTACCACTGTCTTCGTCCTGGCTGCTACTTTGTGACTAACATCACCACTAAGCTGCCCTGGCATGTGAAAAAACACGAGAAGGCAGAGAGAAGGGCAGCCAACGGCTTCAAGTATTTCACCAAGCGGGAAGAATGTGGCAGACTAGGTGAGTTCTGTTCCGTTTTTCATGTGGTGTGTCCCATGTACAGGCCAAGAATGCCATGTTAGAACCTGCAAATTATGCTTAAGAGGTATTTGGTCATTAAATCACTAAACAAGAAAGGCAACAAAACATAAAGCCTGATCTGTCTGGTTGAAGCATGTTTTCCCAAAGAGACCCAAGTTAAATTAATAGAAACTGTATTATAGATAATTGTATATATGTATGTCTGGACATACAGCTTCCTCTTTTTTTCTCCTTGTCATCTAAATGTCAAAGCCTTTTTTTTGTGTGTGTTTGTTTGTTTTTGTACTTTGTAGTCTTTTGGACTTACTGCTTGTGTTGGGTGAAATTTAAGAGTACTCTTAGGAGGATTTTTTTTTCGTAACCAATGTTAGTGCAGCATATTGAAAGTAAAATGGCAAATAACCAGAGTGAGAGATGGACAAGAACATGTAATAAGCTACTCCCTTCTCTCCAAACCCATTCTCCACAGCCCCTGTGAGCAGCAGGGAACACAGAGTTCTGATGGCAGCCTGCCCCAGAGCATGGCCTGAGGAAACACCTGAATGTGGCCCAGGCTCAGACTGGGGCTGGCCCACTTGCCAGAAGTCTCAGGAGCACTGCAGCAGTTACTAAAACCAAGTGCCTCCAGTGTAAAGCTGGTAAAACAAATGCACAACAAAAGAAAGTAGAATGGATTCCTGCAGAGGTACCTGGAGCTGAAATCCAGGACTCTGAATGGGGGAATTCCTAAAGACAACTCTATCCTGAACTGCCTGGGATTCACTTACACCTTCTCATTGTGGTTTGGCAGCGTCACAGAGCCAGTCTTTCCTATCACTCCTGATTGGAATGAAGGCTGGAACCAAACAAGGTTCAGAATAACACCTCTGGATGCTGTTCCCTCTCACTGCGGAAAAACAGCCACAGTAGCCAGAGCAAAACTTTTCAGCTTGGAATACATCAAGAATTTGTACCCAAATGGAAGCTTGTTTGTGGTAACCAGGGTAATGAGCGTCAACACACCACAGCCAGTACCTACCTAGGTCCTGTTTACACATGGCAGTAGATTCAGCAGTTGCTGCTATTTACTCACCTTTTGGTGTTTCAGGTGATAGCAGGAGCTAGACAAAGCAGGACAGTGATAGGTGACACCAACCTGGCAACAGGCGAGCCCTCACCTGCCCTTTGTGACAGTGTTCCAGTCCTGCAGCACTGTTTGTTCCCAGCCCCAGAGCACAGGGGTGGGGAGGGCAGGCGAGGTGGGGAAAGTGGGACCTAAACAAACACACTCTTGGCCTGCACATGAAATGCTGTCTGTCAGCTCCACATGAGCTGGGTGAGTCAGGAGCCGCTTGGCAGAGAGGCAGCTGCAGACTTTGCACGTGTCAGCAGTGTTAGGTTTGGGAGGGATGGGGTACATGCACCCAGCAGTGTGTGCATTTGCCTGTAAGCTGGCCCTGCTGGGCAGTAGACACACATTCAGCCAGCACCCTGCATTTGCCTGCACAGATAGAGGCAGCATGGTGGGACGGTGTAGGTGTATGGTGTATGGTTATACCAACGTGTGAATTCATTTCTACATCTGTGTGCATCCCTGGGGTTTATGTTGTGTATGTATAGAGAGCAGGTGCAGAAAGCCCTGGCCTGTTTTAAGGGCTGTGAATGTTTCTGAACAAACACACGTGATAGATTTTTTTTAATGTATGTTTCTGTGTGTATAAATGTATAAGTGTGTATGACTGGGAAGAGAGGAGTAACATATAGATGTAAGTAAAGGTGGATGGGTGTAGATAGATAAGTAAAAGTGAGTCTGTCTGTAGGTCTCTATCTCTCTGTATCTGAGGCTATGGCCAAGGGAGGATGGGAAACAGCAGATCCTGATCACTGTTGTAGCTGTGTTTGAACTATGGCAAGCCATTGTTTATCAGCTATCAAGTGTGGCTGTTTGGGATTGTCTGTTAATGATTCGTGCACTCCTGGCACACGTGGCTGTGGCCACGAAGGGCAGGACATGTGAAGTGCTGTATGCCAGAGCCCACGTGAATTGCCTGTTGTTCAGTAGCTGCCCCTATTACACAACACTTTTGGAGTGGCAATAAACACTTCCTGGCTCATTCCTGTCTGACCAGAGTGCACACACTGTCCAGAGCTAGAGCTGGTATGAGACTGCTTTTCTAAGAGCACAGTTAGAGGGGGAAAAAAAAGAAAAAGAACTTTTAGTTTCTTATCTACTTATGAGCGTGTATTTTGATCATAGCCTCTATGATACAGCTAAATGTCCTGCTTTTATTCTCTTTGTAAAAGAAAAGACACTAGCTAAGACTGAAGAGCATTAGGCACTACTAGATGTAATGGCCATGTTCCTTCCTTTATAATGGCACAAAGAGGGATGGGACTAGGCTCAGGCTCATGGCTTAGATCTCTGTACACTGTAATCCTCTCTTGCAGTTGCTCAGCAGGCAGTAGATCATGGGTTTGGGTTTGTTTTATTCAAGACTATTCCTGAATAACCCATGGCCACTGATAATGTTCAGTCCATCAGAAATCCACATGGAGAGCAGCCCTCTGATCCTGCTCCCTCTCGGTACCTTCCTGTGCAACATAAAATGGTTTTTGTGTCTGCAGGCTGCAAATACAACCAGGTGAACAGCCACTTCCACTGCATCCGAGAGGGCTGCCAGTTCTCCTTCCTGCTCAAGCACCAAATGACATCCCATGCCAGGAAGCACATGAGAAGGATGCTGGGGAAGAACTTTGATCGTGTTCCTACTCAGGTAACCTCTTGTTTGCTGAAGCTGTAGATCCACATGCAGTGTTGGCTCCTTTGGTTGCAAAGCTGCTGCAGTACCCAGACTCTGAGAGATGTGTGCCTGCACTGGAGGATGCTGCTGGGAAGTGGGGACTACACCCAAGGTAGCTTTACGTGGCTGAATTTATACAAGATGAGTGAAGATGATGAAGCATAGATTGCAAAGAATTGCTTAGTGCAAACAGCTTTTCCTTGTAAATTTTGTAAAAAAAAAAAATTGAGAAGGATAACACTAAAATACTCATATTTGCAACTTGCACTCTCTCCCAGCTCTTTCAATATATACAATTGGCTTATTAAATTTAATGTGTTTAGGATGTGGAAGAATTGAACATGCTGGTTTAAGCAAATGTTTCCTGTTTTATATAAAGAATTATTTGCTGCTTTCACCTAGGATGGAAGAAATACCAATCTTAAAATTCTCTTCCCTTATTGATGTGGATTTAGTTGAGGCATTCCCTGTCCTCACTCAGGAAGTAGCAGAGTGATGCAGTTGATGCTTTACTAACTCAGAGAGCAACTGGCAGATTGGGTTGGTTTGTTTCCTGAAGAAATGGAAGAGTTTCAGCTGCAGCATGGAGCTGCTGCTCCAAAGGACAGCATTCCTGCCACCTCTCACTTGCTCTTATTCTTTAGTTGTTTTAGCTTCCATTGACTTGGTAGATGAAACAAGCTGTCTTTATTTAAATGCCTGTGACTGATCTGACCCTAAGACCATCATCTGGTATATGGAAAACAAAAGGGACCATCTGTAGAGACGAGAACCCTCTTTCATTCCACAACATGGGAATGAGAGATCCCTGTTAGTTATTAACTGCTGTCAGTAAGTGAATTGTTCAAGTCTAGTGCTGTTGGATTTAATGAGTTCACAGATGCCAAGGAACTGGTGTTGCTGTTGTGGCAGCTTTTGGTCTTAAATAAAAAGTTTAGGTACAAGAATCAAACTTAGGAAGATTTAACAAATAAATTTGTCTTTGCTACTCTTCTAGCATATGCTGAGTCTAACCCTAAGAATTCTAGTGCACACTGGCCAGAAAATGCTGTGTTTAACCTCCGTCTTCTTTCACTGGCAATCCTGTGCCACTTAGCAATGACAAATAGGAGTAGTGGCCTGAGCAATGCTGGGAGCACACAGCACTTGTCCTGATCTGCTGCTGTGTTCAGCAGTGCAGCAAACTGAGGGTGAAACCACAGCTCAGGGCATGTGGCAAAGCTGACCAGATTGCTGGACTTCCACTGCCTTTTGAATTGAAATGAAACCGCTAGTTTCTCCCATGCCTTAGTGCTCTGCAGGCAGTTCATGGTGTGTTTGACCTGTCCAGGCCACTGCAGCTGCACATGACCTCCAGACACACGTGTGGCCTTGGTGCCAGTCCCTGTTCCTGCTGCAGGGTCTCAGCACCTGGCATGTTTCCAGTCTGACTGCAGCAGGACCTGCACAGTGAGGGGGCAATGCCAGCATTAACACCTCCTCTTTGTGAGCACATCAGAATCCACACCAGGCTGCTGGTGCCAAGATTAACACTCCCAGCTCCCAAGTGCAGCACAATTCACATACCATAATGCAAGTGCCAGGTTTAATGCTCTGAGCTCCTGGTGCAGGAGGATTCATGCTCCTGGCCCCAGTGCCATTGGTTCCACTCACAAGCATGTGCCAGCTATCCCTCATGAACTGTGGCAGAGGGAGATAAACGTGCAGACAGATGGTTTTGGTCCTGGTAGTTTGCTTTTGGTGTAAAAGTCCCTGTCTTGTTTTCCTGCTGCAGGTTATTGGCCACACTCCAAGAAATGAAAATCTCCCCCAGGTTGGCAGCATGGCGCCCAGCCCAGCCTCATCAGGAACCCCAGCTTCCTTTCAGGGACCCCCAAGCATGATGGATACTGAAACAGAAGAGTACATGGATTACACTGGCTGCAGCCCTGGGGGTATCTCCTCTGAATCTTCCAATATGGACCGCAGCTGCTCCAGCACTCCAGTGGGCAATGAAAGCACATCAGCAGGTAAGGGAGAAAGGTGTGTGTGAAATGGATCATCAGTTGCCTGCTCTTCTGGGAGATAAACTCATAAAAAGAGGCCAAGGGACAGTTGCACCTTAAAATACACACTGTGCCAGCTTCAGTAGTGCCTCATACTAACCCAGCTCTCTCCAGCACCTGGGAGAAGAGCTCCATCAAGCATCCAGGAACTAGCAGCATACCTTTTTTGTCCCCTGAAGAGAGGTTTTTATCCTGGGTCTTGGAGTTGGGGCTATTTTAATAGCTGATTAAAAAAAAAAAAAAAGACAAAGAAGAATAGAAACAAAGAGCTGTGGGTCCCTTCTGTACTTCCTCTGGTACCTCTTTGTATTTCCTCAAGCAGCATCTGAAGGCAGGCATTTTCCTGTACTGGTGAAGTACAACAGCAGATATGACATACACAGGGGATAAAACGTATCCCATCTTCAGAAAGCAACATCTAAAAGCAGCTCACTGAGCTCCCTTCCTCACCCAAAACCTCTTGTTCCATTTTGTGCAGTTGCACAGAGCAGACCCCCTTCATCCCCTCTTTTGGGAATTAAGTTCCTGCCCTGTTTGCCAGGATCATGCAGAGTCATCTCCCCCTGCCTGCATTACAGGGTCAGCTTGTCAGGAGTCACATACCTGGTAGGAATTCTGCCATCATATAGTGGTGACCAGGGATCTCTCAGCTGTCCTTCCCAGGGTTAAGTGGGATGTTCTGCATAGGCTGCCTCAGTTTGCTTTAATTCCATACACATTTTCCTGATTTTCTTTCCCTCCCCAGATCAAGGCCATCACTGCACAGTCATGTTGTAGGAGCACTGCTGGGTCATGGCACTGGCCCCCATGGCATTGTGGCACCTCCAGAGGGTTCTGGTGGGGCAGTGGTTCCTGGCACTCTTGTGTGTCAGTAGTGGCCCAAGTGCTAGGAAATGCCCCCACTGCTCTCCAGGTTGGGGCAGCTCCACCCACCCCGAGCGCCAGAGCAGCATAACAGCTGTAACCCTATGGGTGAACAAGGACCAAAAGGACCCAGATAAATCCAGAATACCTGACTGAAAGACTGTGTCTCTTCCCGCATACCATAAAGCCACCTTTCCTGCTGCAGAGGGAACTCTCCTCTTCCTGGTGCTGTCAATTCCTCACCTTCTGTTTCTTCTCTGTTGCAGTTCTGTTTCATACATTTGTGAATGTATTTTCCATTTTCATCATACTGCTTCTGCTCTTGGGTTCTCATTTCAGTTCTTTTGTTTCTTGTTTTGTTGTTTTTTGGTTTTGTTTTGTTTTATTGTTTTTCTTTTCTTTTTTTTTTTTTTTTTTTCTGCTTTTTTTCTCTCCACATTCTCCAGGCTGCCTGGTTCCTTCTACTGCTACTGCTGCTGCCGATGATGCAACCCACACTGCACCACAGCTTCCACCACCATCTCTGCCTCCATCTTTCTCACAAGCCCTGCTTAGGTCTCCCCTTCCCACCCTCCCCTATCTCTTTTCTCCATCTTGTCTCTCATACTCCTTGCTCAGTGCCACTCTGGGAGCCAGCAGAGGCATTGTCATGCCTGCCGCCAGCACCGCTGGGTTCTCGCCCATCATTGCCACTCCAACTCCAGTAAAAAGTGACGTTCCCTTAGTGCAGGATGCAGCAGGTAACACTTCTTTGCTTTCTCTTCATGTCCTGTGCCCAGCTCTGTCCCCACTCACCCTGCCCACGTTTTTTCTCTGCACCTTTGGGTTGGTAGAGCAGCAAAGGTCACTCTGTGTCTTATCTAATGTTATCCAGGGGCCCATCCATGCCTGCTCCTTCTCCCTGCTGGCACAGTAACTGCAGCCAAGGGGAAACAAGCCACACCAAATCATCACAGACATTTGAATGGATACCTGAGAGCAATGACCACCAATTCCTAACTATGAGAAAAACCTAACAAAATCCACAGTTAGAATGCATTTTCAATGTCTTGGTAGCCTCAAAGTGGCCACAGAGCAAACTTCTGCTCATGTGGCGTTAATGGGACTTGGACTTCTTGGTTAGATCTTCCAGGCCACCCAAGCCAGTGCCTGCCATAGTGTCCTGCACACATCTCAGCAGGTGAATGTCTGATGAGGTACCCAGGTCCTGTGTTTCAAATGATCTTGCAAACTTCATATGAAGCCACAAAGTTCAGGGGTGCATTCCCAGGATGAGGAATGAAGTACCAGCAGTGTCACATGATGACATCACCAGACAGGTCAAGCTGTTTCTCACACTCGTTATTTATATCTGCTCTAATCAGCTGCAGAAAATACAGATAGATTTCAGTTTTAAGCTGCCATGATTCCCATGTGTGACTAAGATCAGAGATGTCTCAGGCTGGGGATTCTCATTCCATCTGGGAATGGTTTTTAGGGTGTGTCTCATTTTTGACTTCTTTTCCCAACTCCTAGCTCTTTTCTAGTTAATTAAGGACATCTTTGTGCTTAAAGTTCACACTTATGAGGCTTCTGGCAGCCTACAAATGTCCCAGTCATTCTTCCTGCCAGTTTTAGTAATACATAAATCCAAGGTCAATGGTTGGAAGTATGGCTGAAGGACCAACCAACTTCACAGGTTTCCAACTGCAGTTCATAGGTTTTTCTCAAGGGACTTGGCAGGCGAAGGATCCTTGCCTTGTCCAGAGGAGTGTGTGCCAATTAACAAAATTCACAAGAAACTCTATCTTTGCTTCTTTTTTAATTGAATTGCATGCAGCCTGAAACATTTTAACCTTGTTCTGTACTTCCTCTAATCAAATGTTTTTAAGTGTGTTTTGTTTTTACCTTGGTATAGTTTGGTGAATGCTGACATTATTAGTGGTTAAAGAAATAAGCTTATGGAAAGTACCATTGAGATTTGGTGGGGTTCACATCCATTGAGGTTTGTAATCTTCCACAGGGTCCAGGGCCTGAATGCTGGCAGAGGAGGAGAGTGCACCAAGGTGTCATCTCTCTTCATTATGCCCTTACTCCAAAACTTTGCCTGTATGAGAAAACAGAATTGGTTTTCAACTAAAGTTTTAAGCACATCTGTTTGAACTATTTTAAAAGCTGTGTAGGTACAGAGTTTTAAACATGTAAAATTTAAATTCTACTTATTTCTCATCCAGAGTCTTTCCTCTAAGATGGGTTATCCCATATTCCTGTCTGAAGACAGACAATATGAGCATTAATTAATTAATGCTAAGGGACTTGATGGTTTGGCTGTAATTTTATTAAAAGGAGTTAATCTGGACAGCAGTGACTTGTCCAGGCACTGCTGCACTTACATGAGTTGGCTGGGAGTGGAGAACTGGATTTTACAATACCAGATGTTTGGGGGGGGAGCAGAGAGTAAATTGGTCACAGATTCTGTAGTTAAGAGCCTGCCAATTTCAAATCTCCAGTGACAGAAAGTTATTTCACTGGTAGCTGGTTAAATCAGCCTTAGCGTGCAGTTTCCACCGTGTCACTCAGATGGTCTCAGCATGGATGACCTAAGCTGCTGTCCTGAGTCTGAGCACAAGAGCCATTAACAAATGGTGTAGAAAAACCTTTTGTTCTTTGCTTATCCCACAAACTGTATGTCCCAGCCGTGTGGGAGAGAAGGTTCCTGCCACCACTCCACTGGCTTTGTGGGAGGTTTCCTTCAGTGGTCACCACCTTCTCTGGAGGGGCTGTCACTGAGGGGTCATCACCTGTAATACCCGTGCACCTGCCAGAAAGGAAGTATTTCCACACCAGTCAAACAGATTACTGTCCCTTCAGTCTCCCAGACAAGGATGCAAACCTCTCTGGGTTCTCCAGGCACTGTGTCACAAGTTGTGCCTCTTTGAAGAAGATGGCAGTTTCAGCAGGAAGAGAGGGGAAAAAAACCAAGTATGTGTTAGTTGCAAGCTGTAATTTCTAATTACACTCACAGTTCTGCACCTGGTGAGAAATTCTTGCCTCCAACCTTGTCTGTGCTGCATGTTGATACTGGAGATTATGGGTTAGTTCTGGAAACAGCAAGCAGAGAAGAAAAAAAGTTAACAGATACATTGGGGTCTGATGTCCGTGTGATCCTTGGGGACATGAGCACTAGCCACTTATGCTGGCCCTGTGAATCAAAGTGGAAGATAGATGAGGGATCTTTATACTAGGGGCATCATGGAATTTTGGAGACCCAAGGGAATGCTGCAGAACTGGTATTTTCTCTCAGAGTCCACTGGCTAGTGATGATGAGAATTAGCCCCATTGAACATCTGTCCATCTGTCTTTCTAAGTGCACTCATTGTAACATGTAGGCTCATTACAGTGAGGGATGTTGCAGTCTCCTGGCCAAAGTCCATCCTTTTTCTATAAATTCCACACCCCCCCCCACCATTGCAGTTTTAATCACGCATGGGATCTTCCTTCACTTCCTGCCTGTCCTTGGCAATTGTAGTGTATTACAAGAGTCTGGATGGGGGAAACAGTGCACACATACAAGCTTTTAGCACACTGCAACTCTTTTTACCACCCCAGTGAACTACAGTAACACACCTCAGTCCTTGGGCTGGAACAAGCCAGCTCCTCCCTGTTAAAGATTTGAGGAAAATGGGGCTAGAGATGAGTTAAGCAACAAGAGAAACTGTGCAAGTAGCAAACCAGAGAAGCAACAGTTCACATTTTCACGAGATCAGGTTTGCCAGAGCAGCAATCAGAGATGAGGCAGGATGTGCTGAAAACTGAGGAAGTGATGTCCAGCAGGCATCAGCTCCAGGATAGCCCATGGTCCTGAGTTCAGGCTCACTTAGAGCTCCAGGGACGAGCTGCGGGGTGGGAACAGTTCCAGCTTTGTGTCTTGGCAAATACAGAGTTTGCCAGAATGGCTGGGAGATGGAGAGACCTGGCTGTCAGCAACACTGCTGTGCGCTTTCTCTCCTCAGGGAACACCATCACCATGCCAACTGCCTCAGGGGCCAAAAAGCGTTTCTGGATTATTGAGGACATGTCCCCATTTGGCAAGCGCCGCAAGACCGCGTCCTCGCGCAAGATGCTGGATGAAGGGATGATGCTGGAGGGGTTCCGACGCTATGACCTCTACGAGGACTGCAAGGACTCCAGCTGCCAGTTCTCTCTCAAGGTTACTCACTACCACTGCACACGGGAGAACTGTGGCTACAAGTTCTGTGGCCGTACCCACATGTACAAGCACGCCCAGCACCACGACCGTGTTGACAACCTAGTATTGGATGATTTCAAACGCTTCAAGTCTTCACTGAGTTGTAACTTCCCAGACTGTCAGTTCTCTGGCAATAGCACACACTTCCACTGCCTGCGCTGCGGCTTTCGCTGCACTGACAGCACCAAGGTGACGGCGCACCGCAAGCACCACGGCAAGCAGGACGTCATCAGCGCCGCCGGCTTCTGCCAGTTCAGCTCCAGCGTGGACTGCGAGGTGCCTGACTGCAAGTACAAACTCAAGTGCTCCCACTTCCACTGCACCTACCCTGGCTGCAAACACACGGTGGTGGGGATGTCGCAGATGGACTCGCACAAGCGCAAGCATGAGAAGCAGGAGCGAGGGGAACTGCCTGCCATCTCCCCCGGCCCCGAGGGCCTTGCCCACTCCACTCTCGAGTATGATATCCAGAACTCTTCCATCAACCTGGACAGTTCCCTCAACCTCAGCACTGAGAACAACAGCTCCCTCTTCTTCCTGCAGAACGCGGCCGGCGTGGGCCTCAATGACTCCCTGGACCTCAGCAAGAAGCAGGCAGAGGTCCCCGAGGGCCCAACCCCGAGCAGAGCCGGGGCTGCGCCACAGGAAAGGAGCGCGGGGGCTCCTGGCTCTGGTGATGTGGAGGATGAGGATGACTCTTCTCAAGAGGATGAAGAGGACGATGAGGAGGAGATGAATGAAGAAGAGGAGGATGATGAAGAGGAGGATGATGATGATGATGAGGAGGAGGATGAGGAGGAGGAAGACCTGAACACAGATTCTGAAGAATCGCTGCCAGACCCTGAAGGCCTGGCCCCTAAAGAAGATGGAGAGCCAGAGGAGGGTGCTTCTTCCACAGACCATGGCGATGCTTCCAGGCCTCAGGGCGAGCCAGCCCTCACTCCAGCCCCAGCTCCTGCCCCTGCTCCAGCTCCGGCTGCTGCCTCAGCCTCCACTGCTGCTCCAGCAGCTTCTCCTTAATCCTAGAGACAGCAGTGGTTTGGTTTTTCTCTTACACAGAATTACTGAGAGGACCCCGTATGAGGCGAGAACAAAGATGGGGATGGCAAATGAAAAACGAACTCCGTGCCACAAATGAGAGAGAGGAAGGAAGGAAATCCCTGCTCCTCCCCAGGCCCCATAAGAGATCAGTTCGCAGCAGGACTGGTGCTGCATCACTCCACTCAAGAGATCCTGGATCAAGGGGGCAGGATGCAGCAAAAAATACCCTTTATATGGACATGAACCCTGAGGGTACCAGGTTCCTTTCCTTGCTCCCTGCATGGTGCGTGGGGCCTGTGCCCATCTGGGGACCCTTTTTTATGGGTGGGGCAATATCCCCCCAATTTTCTTTCTGGGTTTTATTTTTCCATGTTTTCAGTTGTACAATAATAATAATAATCTCCACTTCTTGGAGGGGGGTGGGTGGGAACAAGAGGTAATGAATTTTAAAAATATATATTTGTGTGTGTGTCTCTATATAATGTACACACACACACATATATAAAATTAAAGGAATTGGTGTCACAAAGACAAGTAGCTCAGCTTTTGCCAGTGGGAAGGAGGGGGTGAGGAGTGTGCTCTCTCTCTCCACCCTTCCCCCTTCTTTCTCCAGCATTAAATGGATGGCATCAGACAGCCAGGGTGGGAGTGGGTATTTATTGTCACATAAATGAGGATGCATTAATGAATGAGCAGGGGTGGGAATGGGACACTCCTCTGTTCTTCCAGATCCTTTTTACTGTTAATGATAATAATTTTGAATGCTATTTATATTGTAAAACTTTCTCAGTCTACACTTTCTCTGTAGGACACCTCTCCTCATCCCTGCTGTTCTGACTGTAGGGATTTAGCTGAAGTAACCTGGGAAGAACTCAGCAGGCAGTTTAAAGGGTCTGTCACACTGGAGGACTGGGGTTACTCTGCCATCCACTTCCATCTCATCCCAACCCCTTGGTGCTTCCTCTCTGCTGAGGGTGAGGCGTTTTTGTGGTGCTTCGGTATCCCCATCTCAGGAGGCTGTGAGCTGCCCTTGCCCCAGGGTGCAGCACAGGGAGCACCAAGCTCGCACAGGAGCGTCCTGGTCACTAAAGCAGCCTTGGGAACGGCCCTGCCCCACCCCAGGCAGCCAGGCCAGAACAGTCCCAGTCCCCAGGCCCTGGTCCCCAGCCCTGCGCTGCCAGTCTGTGATGGACACGGATCTCAGGTGACTCTGGTACTGCTGCCCGGGGAGGAGGGGGAGGCAGGGCAAGCTCTGAGCCCACGGTGGGGTGTCCTGCTCAGCCCTGGGGTGGGGAGGGGACAGCCCTGTTGTGCAGCAGGACCTGCCCTGGGTTCTGCAGTTACAAACCCTCTGCACCCCCAGAGACCCCCGTGCTGGGGAGGGGCCACCTGAGAATCAGTGCAGGCCTGGGCCATTCTGACGTATTTTGCCGAGTAGGGCTGAGGGCTTGGGCACTGCACAAACAAATGCAACCACGCTGTGTTGAGACCTGCCACCTCCAGCAGCTTGGGCTTTCCCCTGGTTCCAGGCTCTTCCCTGCTGTCTTTTCCTGGCCTGGTCTGGGAGCACACACTACAAGATACTGTCCCGGACTCTGGCAGGTAACACAGTAGCTCTTTGACCCCAAATCCTTGCCTGAGCCTGAAAGGGCTTGTCTACACACGCCAGGACACCAGAAGGACTAGTATGAATTAATTCTGATAGTTATTTTGGTGCCAGTTTTAAAGTATACGAGATTAGTCTGAGCTTTGTCCTTTTTAAAAAATAATATTTTTTTTCTAATACCATGCAGGCACCCTCTCCCCTCCTCAGTTCCATGAGCACTTCAGCTCTAAGGGATCCCCAGGATTTGTTTTTACCCTGAACAGATAAAGGCCTCAAGAAGTTTAGGTTGCTTTTTTTTTTTTTTTTTTCAATTATTTCCCTAAGGAACTGGTGCAGATCAGGTCTGATTTATAAACAAGCAGCTCAGCTGTGTAAATGTGGGGACAGAATGTTCAGCTAATGTTTCAAAAGGAAAGGAAAAAAAAAAGTTGTACAGTATTTTTCCTGTAAAGGTTATTACTATAAATAGAACAAAAGAGAAACCACCAATGCCAAGAGGTGGAGGGGGAGGTGTCACCTGCCTTCTGGATAGCCCTTACATATGGTTAATTGTGTGCAATTTTTTTTCTCCTTTTTTTTTTCCTTCTCTCTCTTTTTTTTTTCCCTTTTTTTTTCTCTCTTTCAATGTAGTGTATGTTTGTAGGGGTGGCAGGGGAGGCAGGCCTTAATACTGTGGTTTGAGGCTGACTTCACACTCCCAGCACTGACCAGACCTGCACGATTCCGAACTCTAACTTGAATTTTGTAGAGATGAAACAAATGAAAACAAATGAAATACTATTACTAGTTTGTAGTTTATTTAATTCTTTGGAGTTCTTTTCCTCTATCAGCTATTTGTGTGGCTTTTATTTTTATAGGGGTTTTTTTGTTTGTTTGTTTTTGTTTTGTTTGCTATATCCCCTGCCCTCAGCTGTGTGTTTCCTAGCACAACCCCATTCTTGAATAGAATGAAGCTCAAGTTCCTGGGGCAGAGTGATGGAATGATGCCCCGGAATTTCTCAAAATGGGATGGGGCAAAAAGATTTTACTTTACTAGCATTTGCTGCAGGTTCTGTACTTGTACATTTTCCCCATGTTCAGCTACTTAGATAGTATGGTGATGGGCTCCAGGAGGAATCCTTAGATTAACACAAGCCACATCTTGCAAAGCAGATGTGATTATTTTGTACCGCCAAAATCAACAGGATCTCTGTCAGTGACTGTGGGAGCAGGACCAAGCCCTCCTGGGAGCCTGTCCTGCCCGGGCACACGGAGCTGCTGTTCCCTGGGCCCCTCGTGTCCCTGCAGGATGGACAGGTCTGTCCCTGCTCTTGGGAGCTGGGAACCTGCACTGTGACACAGGGTTTTTACCTCTCCCATCACATCTCACCAGACTCCACGTGCTGAGTCACTGCACAACAGTGGGGAAAGCAGAAGTGTGTGGAGGAAGGGGTGAGGGATGTCCAGTGGCTCTGCCAGTACTGGACACGACGCCCCATCCCAGGAGCGGCCGGAGCCCTGCCCTAGGACCCGCCCGGGTGGGGCCCTGTGTCACTCAGTGTCACTCACTGTGTCACTCCTCCCGAGTGGCTGAGTGTGCCAGAAGGGCCCATGTTTATCTATGCACACCATTTTCTCCCCCCAGGCTCCCTTACTTCTCCCTAACATCTCAGCCCTTCTCCCAGACTTCTGTCACCTCTTCTTCAGGAGCTGGTGCAGGGGATGACAGTTCTTTCCCAAGAGGCCCCTGCTAAAGGTGACCCCTGAGCAGGGCCTGACCCCACAGAGGGTCAGGTGTCCTGGCAGGACAGTGGCCACCCAGCCGGCCGGACCCCATCCTGCTCCCAGTCCTGTTTCTGTAGCTCTTACACTGTCTCTATTCACAACAACAACAAAAGAAAGTTGAACCCGACTTTTTATTCTGCCATGTTCAGGCTTTAATTCAGCAAAACCCTTAAGCAGATGACTCTGAGTGGGCCCAGGTTTAAGCCCGAGCTTAAGTGCTTTTCTGAACAAGGGCCTCAACAGCCCAACGACCCCATCAGAGCAGGTGGTTTGTCATTCCAAGCTCTCATATCAATGGGACTGTCTAAAGAATGACCAGAGAAAGAGAGGGAGATTCAACTAGCTCTATAAGGAGGGGAAAGAGGAGAGAGGAAACGGAACTATTTTGTCCAAAACAAGATAAAAACCAAACAAAATAAACCTTGAGATGGACCCTCCTGATTCTGCTACCCACTGCTGAAGAGCAAAAAAATTAAATAAAAACTATTGACTAGATTGTTCATTCTAGCCACAAACTCAACTGGATTAAAGTCTGCGTGGAAGGAATTTTGTAAAGAAAAAAAAATGTCAAAAAAATTTTCCAATGTAGCAAAAAAAACAACTTAAAAAAACAAAAATAAAAAAAAGACAATGAGGGAGGATTCTAGCCTTTTGTAATATCCATATTGCACACTAGGACTATAAGCCATTGCTAGCTCATTTTGAATTTTAAATGTGTAATTTTGTTTTGTTTTGTTGTTGTTTTTTTTCTTTCCATGGGGGAGGGGGGGAAATAAATGCTTGAACCACCAATGCTCTTTTTAATGTTTTATAAATATGTATGTGTATATATATAAATATAAAAATAATATGTATGCACATATATATGTGTGTGTGTATATATCTATATGTATATACATATATATAGATATATAGATATATATATAGGTTTTGAGACAAAAATGCAGAAAGTGAAAAAAAAACACCCTAAACAGGATGGTGTGCTCTGATTTACTTGAATCTGGTCTCTTCAGCACCTGCGTTATTAAGAACTGAATATTTTTCCACTTGAATTTAGTGCTATTAGAAATTTAATATATGTGTTTTATTTATTTGATTTTTTTTTTTTTGCATGACTGATGCAAGGTTTGACATTTTCACTCAATAAAAACTGGAAAAAAAACCCCAAAGTTTTAAGTGATCGAGTTGTCTTTTTGCCTGAGAAGGTGGTTTATGTTTGTAAGGATATGGAGCAGGTGGGGTGTTTGGAGACCCTGGCAGTGCCCCTGCAGCCTCTGAACAGTCCCTGCGGCAGCTCCAGTTCCCCAGGGGGAGGTGGCATAGGAACAGAATCCTCTGCATGGACTCTGGTTAAGGTTTCCCAGCAGCCCTGGGGTTTTATCTGAGTTGCCATCAGGGCCCTTTAGAGACATCACAAGAGCATGAGCTCACAGTTCCACAGCTGCTAAATGGGACATGGAATTAGAGATGTGACTGTTCACATTTTGACTTTTCCCTCCCTACCTTGGCCTCCAAGCTCTGGGTACTGGATTGGGGTCTGTGGTGGAACTGTCCTTGCTGGAACCCACCTGAAGCCTTACAGTGACAATCAGAGCTCCAAATGAACACTTGACTGTCATGCAGATTAGAGAGATGAGCAAGAACGAAACATCCTGTCTGCATGGAAAGGGTGAGGAGCAGAAAATCTACTCCTCTCCACTAAAATGCTGAAAGCCACAGACTTTTGACAGAACTTAGCAAGAACACAAAGCTGCATGCCAGGCATCCAACATCCAAGAGCCAGCATTCCTACCTGGCTGCTACCATCCCCAGCCCCGGGGTACCCAGACATTCCTGTGCACAAGAGCTGCCTCTGGGGGACCCTCACCCTGCCCAAAGTTGTGCTGGCACCAGTGAGGCTGCAGCACAGATCCAGCTGCCCTCCTGGCTGGGCTGCAGTGCTCTGGAAGTGCAACTGGTTCTGCACCAACAGCAGGGATTTGCACGTCTGTGCACCCACCCCTGCTCAGCACTGCTCTGGCACGAAGCACTGCACAGTGCCTGTCCTGCTTGAAGTGAAGTGCTGTTGGGAATGCAGGGCCAAGAAAATTCAAATGTTCCTGTTTTATCCAGAGAATACCCTTCTCATGTGGCTCTGCCCCAGCCACATGGGAGCAGCTGGGTCTTTGTGCCTCTCTGCCATCATCAGAGAACCCAGGAGCAGCAAAGCAGCTCCTGCCAAGCCTGATGCATTGGCAGCAGCTGCCTTATTAGCAGAGAGGATTAGACTCCTCTCTCTTTCAAAGCTCCCTCGTTGCTCTGCTGCAGCTCCCAGCCATCCCGTTTTCAGATGTCATTATCTGAACATGCTCCTAATCCAACCTTAGAACCCAGGGGTTTGTTCTCACTGGAGCTCTGCCCACAGCACGTGGAATATTTAAATTGCCGTGTTTCCAGGTGGGGATGGGGACATGAACAACACAATTCATTGCTGGAAAGCTTTTGCTGGAACTTGCCTTTTCTCAGTGGGGCTCTGACTGGACTTCATAAAAGAATGACTAAGTTGTGGGAGAAGCTGCAAATTAAACAAAGTCTCACTATTGCATTCATTCCAGTGGAGTCTTGAACCCACAGCCCTGCATCCACTGCCCCTGCACTTGGTGAGCCCTGGGAAGCAGCAGACACCAGGCAAGGTTGCTTGTTCTAATGTCAAGACAAAAACTGGGCAGTTGCTGCTGCTGTTGTACTTTGATACCTCAAGTGTATCCCTGTAACAGCGTTTGAGTCCTCTGTGGCAGACACTGCCTCATGGAAATCCAACACTCAGGCTTCAGCCCTCACCTTTTTGGTCTCTGCTGTCTTGAATAGATCCCACCAGTACCTGAAAGCTGATGAAACCTACAAAAAACAATTCCTACCGAATGGGTGAGGGCAAAGAGGGAAAAAAGGAACAGAGCATTTGCAGGTACAGGAAGTGCTGGAAGGAATGACAAGTTCTTCATGCCAGCCTGGGGCAAGAACTGTGCTCCCTGGAGTCCCTCAGACACTTCTTCCCTCACAAGGGTCAGGCATTGCTCAGAAGACAGGAACATGGTCCATCCTGAAGCAGATCCCTTCTCTTCCCAGAGCAAGGCAGGGTGTCCTGGTCCCCGTCCTGCTCTTGCCCGTGAAGTGCCCCAGGCCCATCCTAGCAAGGAAGGGTGGCCATCAGAGGCAGTTTCCCTTCTTCCTTTTGCTCTTTTTTGGCAGGAAAACTCTTAAACAAACAAATGAAGAAACATTGAGGATTTAAGTAAACAGCTGAAGATTTATCTGACAGGCAGACAGAGCTGTTCCCTGTCCCCTTCCCTCCCTTTCCACAGAGCAGTGGCAACCAGCAGCCCCTGCCCTGAGCCCCACTGTTGCCAGCAGCCCCATGGACCCTCCCTGGGATCCCAGGACAACCCAAGCTCAGCCTAAATGCCAGAGCTCTGCAACTGACACTGAATTGGACACAACTGAGACACTTGGTCTGTGGCCAGGGCCAGCCCTTGCAGGGAAGCAAGTGCCTTCATTCAGTGGCCAGGCACCATCCCTGCAAGCCACAGCTTGAGAGCAGCCAGCAGTGCCCACAGAGAGCAGGGGCACAGCAGGGTCCAGCTCTGGCTGTGGCTGCAGGCACCAAATCTCCCTGCTGTGCCCAGGCCACTGACCAAGGGGTTCCCCAGGGCTGGCACGGCTGCAGCCCTTCCACATTCCCTGCACACAGCACAAGGGGGGACACCCCCTGCCAGGGGCATCCACCACACTGCCCCCTTTTCCCAGTGTTTTACACAGATTAGCAGGTTGTGCCTGAAGTTTTTAGAGTTAGGGAAAAAGGAGGCAAGAAAGAGATGCAGTAGTGGGATATTACAGTTCCAGGCTGCATCAGGCTTGTTCTGGCAAACATAAGAGTCTGTGAAGCAAGAGGGAACCCCAAGCTCCATCTCACACCCAAAACCTGCTGCTGCCACTATGAAAGTGTTGATATTACTGCAAAAAAAGCAGGCAGGCAAACAGGCAAAACAGGCACACAGAGATGGGACCTGCTGTTGACAGTGAAGGGGGCAGAAAGCAAGGAATAATTCATCTACACAGAAAAGCTGCAGCATTTAGCACCCAGTCCTTGGTGCGTGGACAAAGCTGAAACTGCTTAAGTAAAGCAAATCTGCTCAAAGAGATGGAAGAATGTCCACAATTCACTCTGGTTGAATTAAATCAGCTAAAGAAATTAATTTTAGACAGGTGTTACTCTAGCTGTGCACACACAAAACCTCAGTAGTAGCTACAGAAGCAGAGGGATGAAGTTGGAAGCAGGAAAGAGATGAGGACATAATGGAAGGTGAAAGGCAGACGTGAGAAGGATGCTGCACAGAACAGCCCTGCCAAGCAAAGGGACTGAGACGTGGGCAAGCAGCCTGGCAAAGTGTCAGGCAGAGAAAGAAAAATAGGCAACAAACAAGCCAGCTGCACTTCCCCATCCTCTGAATCAGCCCTACCCAGGCAATCACCCTCTCACACAGGAGACACAGTCCTAAAGAAAAGCAAGTATTTTACCTCAACCAGAAAAAAATACAGTGTCACCCTCCTATTCCTCTTCAGGCTGTTCTTGCAGCCAGCATCATAAAACATCTCTCATATTTGCACAAACATAGAAGAGACAGAATAAAATCCTGAAGGATGAATTCCTTCAGCAGATGCAGAAAAGGAGGACTTGGTACAAAACCAGGATGTTGTTCTAAGAGGCTCCATACTGTAAGTAATCCCTGAGCAGTCCTTGCAAAGCATTTGGGGAGATTTTTAGCCTGAAAGACACTTTACAGAAATAAATTGTAATTGAGTTTTAATAATCTTCCCCTTTTCAGAAAGGGCCTGACAGAGGCTGCCTAGTGCTCACTTCTGCCCCATTTCAAATATTTTTACCTTATTTGGATGAAATATATTATTTTTCTAAAGAAAGGAGGTTGGGTTTTGTTGGTTTTTTTTTTTCCAAAGAGATGGTTTTCCCTTCGTCCAGCTGGTGCCTTTATTAGGTTAGTGCTTGCTCCCTTTTGGGGATGGGATTGTTTTTTTCCCTGATTTGTGACAGACCATGCCAGCCCCTCAATCTAAAAGTCTGCAGCTTGTACTGCACAGCAAGTGGAGGAGTCGGGCCCTGATCTCCATGCTCCCTCTTCCCTGATGCCCCAAAACTCACCCTAAGTACATTTCCATTCTTTTTATATTCTTTTTAAGAGCGTAAGAAGTGGTGAGAGCTGCACTTTCACCAGCATAATACGTGGCTCCAAAGGTGCCTGTCCAGGCTGACTCCTGAGGAAGCAGCATAGTCTGGGGATAAGACAATAAAAGGGAAAATGAAGAAAGCTGGAAGCTCTCTCCTGTACCCCCTTAGGTAAATAATTTCCCTTGTTTCACCTTCCAGCACCCTTTTATTTATGTTTCCAATCTGTGGAGATCAAGCCTTTCTTTTGCTTTGCCCTTGCACAGCACCCAATGGTACGAGAGGGCTGGGAAACTCCCAGCTCAAGCTCATCATCGGTTTTTGGTGTGCAGGGTCACCACCACAAACAATTTGTGCTTAACACAAAGCACCACCACACAGAAAGGACCTTCCAAAGCTTCCTGTGTCAAAGCCCTTGGCAAACAGTTCTCCAAAGCCTGCTGCTGAGTGTGAGGTTTAATCAAGCATGGAGACTTTGACTTCAACAAAACAGGTTTGCAACAAAATGCTGCTCTGGACCTGCTGCCTGAGCCTTTGTTTTCCCCAAGCACAGCACTGCCTCAGCACAGGAAAAGCAAGAAGCCTCTGCTCCTGCAGCAAATACTGCAAATGCCAGAAATGGAGCAGACACCACCTGGGCTTTTCCACACTCCAACATACACCACACACTTCTTCCCACCAGCACACACCAGGGTGGACCTTCTGACAATCCTTGAATAAGCCAGGTGGTAGGGAACTGCTGCTGCTGCCTGTCTCTGCAGATAAGAGGTTCTCTAGCTAGTCATCTTTCAGTTAAAAGGATGCCACTGTCAGTGCCAACAGGCCAGTGGGGTAAGCATTTCACAGGGCAACTGAGCTAAGAAGTTTGTTTCTAGCAAAAAGAGAAGAAAAAAAATTTACAAGTTAGAAGTCAGGCTATGAGGACAAAAATCTTCTTCCTACAACTGCTGCTATGCTGGAAAGAGAGAGAACACAACGCAGAGGAATAGATCTTGTGATTCATGACTGTAGCTGCAGGTTAGAAGGTCTGGCTTCTTCCACATTCTCTGATGGTGGGTTGGATCTCTTCAACAAAATACACAAACACCCCATCAGCAGCCAGAGACACACAGTTACATGTTTTGAGCAACAATGGCCTTGATGGAGTTTTCTGGGATTCATCAGGTTGGAGAAAGGAAAAACTTTAGAACTGGTATAATACACAGAAAACCTAAAACTGCCTTTTACTCTGCACCAGAAATCCTGAGTTAAATTAACTGAACATTGGCAACATGGAGAAAAAGGGGGGGAAAACAAACCCGCAGGGATGCTTGCACTATAAACCCTGTAAGTCACTCTGCAAGGCACATACCTCAGCAACATATTTTCCACATTTCACCAACTGCTGTTGTCCAGGCACTTTCTATTTTCAAAACCTTCTATGTATATAAAATGTATACAGGCAGGACAATACTTTTTCATCACATCCCTGTGTTGTTGTGTTTTCTTTTCACAAGGATTCTTGGCTTGGAGAAATGAAAAGTGTAATCTCTTAAGAAAAGCCTTTCCTTTTAAACACTTTCAAATTTGCCCTGTTTTAGCTAAACGTGACGTTCTTTGTGAACGTTAAACAGTGGAGAGAGAGACTGAGAGGGAGAGAGAGACACACACACACTCACTCACTCCTGGGGAAGATATTCGTCCATTTAAGGCATGAGAAATCATCACATTCAGCAGCAGGTCTAAATACAGTAATATGAAGGTCCCTTTCGCTCCCCCGAGCAGGAAAATGTCACTGTGTACCAGACACCCAAATACTTGGGAATCAAGTAAATCCCTCATTTTTCAGAAGGGAGCCAAATCTTTCTGTTGAATAATGATGAACTGTAGTAGCTACAGTTTACTTGCTGCACACAATCTCCTTCAGTGGCTTCTGGACTGGGATGGCAGGGTTGGACCAGTCATGGGATCCAGCCCAGCATTCCCTGCTGCAGATTAGACTGAGGGGCCATGGGATATCTCACACGCTGCCTTCAGCACCTCCTGCTGCTGGTGGAAGGAGCAGGACCAGCACAATTCCCCACCCCGCAGAGCCTCCTGCTGGGAGCAGAGGCACAGAGTAACTTCACTGCACTCCCCGGGGGTTCCTCCACCCCAACCTCTGCACCATTACCAGGCTCCTGGAGCTCTTTGTGGTGTACCTTACACTGCACTTACATCACTGCCTCCTGCTGATACTGCTTAAGACTGGAGCAGTCAGAAAACCAACCACAAATGTCCTTTGGGAAACATTTTAAAAGGACCAGATTTCTGTAACCATCCCTTTCCCCTCCCTTGACCACACTACATGCATATTTCTCCCCCAAATAAGAGCCACAGTAAACCAGTAATAGCCTGGTGTTAAATAGTGGTAACTCATATTTATTACAATTATATACAATCATATTTTATATTTGAAATCTATACATGATCACACAGACGAGCACACTTGCTTGGTGAGGACAGTGAGACTCAGCTGTTACAAGAATTGCTCTGCTAAGATGCTCTGATGCAGTGAATATGTCAGACACCACCATTTTACCAGCTGCAAACACAATGCTGCAAATGAGAGGTTTCAAAATTCACTGGTTTGTGTACGGCCCAATGGGGCAAAAAAAAGGCTGGACTGGACAAGAAGGGCCAGTGGTAAAACCTCAGAGCTGGAGCTGTTCTCTCTGCTAGAGAGACTGCTTTGCTGAAGCAGGTGCCTGTCACTGGAGAGGTACCATTTACAATCATTTTTCTTCTCATTTAGGGAGAAAAAAAGGCTAAAAACCATTGCAAATATTCAGAATTATCCAACAATTTCAGCATCTGATTTCACCCCATTTTTTCATTCATTCATTCATTCAGGGCAGCTATAAATAAAATATAAGATGTCAAAAACTGATGTGAGCTCCTTGTCTTTGGAGGAGGAAGGGTAATAATTGGGATGAGCAGAGTCAACTTCTTCTAAAGCCTTTTACTGGGGAGCAATCATCAACAAAGCCACATGTTCTCACAGATTTTACTGTGGCCATGACACCTGGACTTGGTCCCCACCAAACCACTCTGACGAATGTAAGCATGTGGGGTGGGAATAGCATTCTTTGGACCCCACAGAAATTCAGTGTTTTTACATGCTAGGTAGTTTCAGGAATCTGAGGCTCGGCATAAGGTTTGGAAGAGCCATGACTGAGATCTGGTGAGGAATTGAGGTTAAAATGTTCTATTTTTTTTATCACATAGTTTGAGAAATAAAACAGAGTTATTTTGGGAAACAGAGAACTGGTTTGGGCCTTATGTGGGATTAAAGAATTGTGAAATCAAGGAGCTCAGGAGAGACTGGTTTCTGAAATTGGATAGAAGGGCTCTAGGATGCAGCAAGAGGCCAACTGCTCCTGTAAGAGGGTGTATTCTGTAGCTGTGGTGCATGGTAAGGCCATCGGTCTGCCAGCCCAGCAGTGACCCCAGCTCACGGGAAGAAGGGCTGGGAGGGGAGAAGAAGCCACTGCAAGACTGCAAAGCCCTGTGGTGAAACAGGGCAATCATGTTGTTCACCGAGCAATCACGACCTTGCTCAAGGTCAATCAAGGGAGAATCACTGCAGGGAATGGTAGCTTTTCTCTCCACAAAATGGGAGAGGCACTGGGGACAGTGCAGCAGGCTGGGGAAGATGTGCAGCAGCAGCAGCAGCCAGGGTGTCTTAGTCAATCTCATTCTCATTGCTGGCCCCCTCAGGTCTTCGTAGCTTTTCCACTTGCTCATTAATCTGACCATCCCCTCCTCGCCGGTCCTCAGTCTGGACACCCAGACATTCCTCCTCATCCACATGGCTGACATCATCATCCTCATCGTCCTCTTCCTCCTCGTCATTCCTTTTGGTTTCCCGTTTCTCCTCCTCGCCCTGCACCTCCATCCGCACCTGGCTTGTGACGTCAATGACAGCCTTGGTGGCCTCCTCTGTGCTGAGCAGGTGGCAGCTGACCTTGGAGCCCTCAGGGCTGTGGTTCTCCTTCACTGGGGAGGACGTGGTGGACTCATTGCTGACCGGGGAGATGTCACTGCTGCTGTTGTGGTTGGCAACAACAGGGTTGGAGGGTGAGCTTGGCTTCACCGGGATCTGCCAGGACGGGATCTTAGGAGCCGAAGGGGAGGGAGGGAACTGCCTCCTTGGGGAGGAGAAGAGGGAAAGAAGAGGTAAGAAAAGGGCTTTTATTATAAATAAGGGGTTATCATTAGAGAGAATGGCATTAGGGAAATCACGTAAAGCAAGACTGAAACTGTAAGTCTCTTTGCCATAAAAGAGCAAAACCAAGGCCAATTCACTTCTCTAGAGAGATTCTCAAAGTGCTCTACAAGCACCCAGCAATTGAGCCCGTACACAAGGAAAACATCCCAGCTGGGCAGTCTGAAGCACTAAAATGATCTGATTTGGCCAATTTCACAAAGTAAGCTAGCACTCAAGAATGCTGCCTGTGGAAAAACATGGGTGTCCCCCTTTATAAGACAATCACTAATTAATTGGTGCAGAAAATTCCCACTGGGGAGCAAGAAGTCAGATACACCAGGTGCCTGAGCCAGGGAATTTCACCACCTGGCTCTCACCTCCCTGTGATACACCACTATTGCACCCTGGCTCATTGCAATCCAGAGCCTTTCTCCCAGTCCTAGCACGCACTTCACAAGTTTGGGCCAGGCCCTGGCTGCCACAAACTGATTCAGCTCCTCTGACTTGAATGGAGTCATACCAGCTTGCACCAGATGGAAAGCTGGCCCCAAGTCCTTTCCAGGTGGATTTTAAGGATATGATAGTAGCAGGCTAATGCCCAGTACTAACAGGAGATTCCAAGTGCCAAACAGGACAAATGTAAGTGTAAGGGGAGCACTGGTGCCCCCAGAGAGTCATCCAGCATGAAGGGCAAAGCAGAAAAGCATGTCTAATGTAGTACTCCCATGCATCCTTGCCTGTGTATGTGACAAGTGGGAGTATGAAGAGGTGTCAGATCGAGGTCTGCAAAGGCTCTGTGCCAGGAGGTCCTCATGCCCCTCAGGGGAGCTGGCAAGTGCCACAAACAGGAGCAGAGCAGAGGAAGGCTGCCTGCTCTCCTGCACCGGGTGCTCTCACTCAGCATTGCCTTCTCTTAGCCTGAAGTGGAACAGGAGCTGCTGTCACCTCCCTCCTGCTGCTGCCACCAGCAGCCACTGCAGAACTGGGCTGAGCTCACCCCATCCCCTGTGAGTGCTCTTCTGTGGCATGGTTCTTTTCATCCTGGCTATGCCCTGACCATGAGCAAGGCAGCTGAACTGCACCCAGAAGTGATTTTCTAAAACAGAATACAGGTGCAGATGCAGTCAATTTCTCAAACTAGGTGAGAGGCATCCTGACTGTGGGGGAAGTGCAAACAAAAAGAAAAAATACTATCAATGCCCTAAAGCACTCTGTGATTTAAGGCCAGTTTGAAAAGCATTTTGAGACCTGCAAATAGAAAGTGATAGTGGAGTGCAAAATGGTATTATTAAAATAGCAGCAACAGGATATAGAGGTAGTTCCTGCTGGAAAAGCCTTTCCTCTCCCTGATTGAGGGAACCCCAGAAAGCAGCCCTTTCCCCACAACAGTCTGCTCACATATTGCCTCCATACCGGTTCAGGAGAAGTCCCTTTAAAGAGTAGATCTCAGATTTCAATTCATTAATATTCTGCGACTCCAGAATCCAATTGGTGGAAGTTGTGGCCTAGAACATGAAAAACAAGACATAAAGATCAATGTCTGAACTGGAAGGTATTCACCAATGTCACTTTCTCCTTTGCTGTTCTTCTGCTCCCATCTGGGAAATTCTAGTCCTGTGGATAACATACATAAGCTCTATCACTTAAAATCTCTCAGATCTGAGCAAAACAACTTCCACAATAAGAAGTACTTGAACAGATCCCCACGATGACCAGAAATAGTAACTGTCTCAAGGTGCCAAGACTATTCAATATTTGCTTTGTGTTTGGAAGTCTAATTAATCTTGCCTCCAATCTTGCCTCCCATGCACAACCCTTGCCAAAGCATCTCAAGGGGACATTTCTTTTTTCAGGAGGCCAGCACTTGTGAGAATTCAGGCACAGCTGGGCCCACACTGGATGTTTTCCACCAACATATCAGACAGAGAACAATACACAGAGAGATAAACCAAATAATTTGGCACTGACCTAGTGAATGATTTCTAGAGAACTAGAACTGGGAACCTGAACAGCAGTGGGAGTTACACTGCATCAGGTCCTTTACTCCTTCATGTGACTGAACTTGGCTGAGGCAACAGTTTCAAATATTATATATTAACAACTGTTTTAAAACCATTTGTTCATTTCTCCTAAATCATGAAAGAAAGAATCGATTATCTGCACTCTGTGGCATTTAGAGGTGGGCTGATAAATAAGTATTTGAACGTTGCAAGATTTTCCCTACTTGATCTGAAGAATTAGATCTATGCTTGAGTTACCAGGTCGTATCTCCAGAAGCAGCTGGACTAGGCACTATCTCTTGGATATTTCAAGGCAATGAATGCAGTTTTGTGGGGAAAGATGATAAGTAACTCATGGAGGCTTGGTACAGCTGCTGTCAGAATTGCATCGGAATTGCCATGGGATATCAGGCAGAAATTAAAGTAACTGAGGATAACATGCTGCAGACAATACTTTTGAAAGGTGCTATTTCTTTTAACCCTTTTGGGAACTTGAGAAACGGGAGTTTTCTAAACACAGATCATGGTTTAGGGTTATCCCATCCTTTTGCTCCAGTAATTCCAGTAGCCATGAGACCAAAGAATACTCGTGCCTGGCACATCCCACAGTAATTTCTGCTAAAAGCCATTAGGAATGAACACATTGTTCAGTATCACTGCAGAGATAGTTCTAATAAATTCCCCACCAAAGGAAGCCAGAACTGGAATAACACAAAACTTCTCCTAGATGTAGCTAGAACAGCTTGTTCCTACTTACTCTCAAACAGACTTGAGCTACTGCAGAGTAACCCCGCAGCCAGCACTGCTCACAGTAACTTCTGGGCTTCAAACCCAAAGAGCTGGGAGAGGCTGAGGCTGGAGCAGCTCTGTTACACACAGATGCGTTCCCTCAGGATTCACACTCCCAGCCCTCAGACAGCAAGAATCCAGGAGCCACTGTTCTGGCTTTCTAAGACCTTGAAAGCTACAGCAGCACATTAACAAGGGAGTGATTTCCACTCACTGGCCTGCAAAGGACTCAAATTTCCAAAACACATATGGTGCCAGATGCCTAGGATTTAGAAATAAAATCTGACATCTGGGGCTTTTTAGTCAGTCTCTTTAAAAACAGTTGCAGAAAATTCAAGCCTTGAATTTTTATGTACGTTTTTTAATTACTTAAAGTCCCTCTTTTTAATTTTTTACAGCATGCCAGTAGGAGTTTGAAAAGCAGATATAAAAACTTACATTACAGCTGAGAAAACACAGCTTTTATTCTTTGGTTTGTGGGGTTGCCCAAGTTTTTCTTTGTACACATGAGGTTTAGATATCATAACAATGTGTGCTACCATTTCAGTGCAGGGGGTAGAGGGGGGGAAGGAAAACTTCTTCAAGACTCTCTAAACCATCAAGACTTATGGCCTTTTTCCTTCTTAAAGCTCAACATGTGTTCTTAATCTTAACACTTAAGACCTGAAAACAGTTTTCCAATTTCCGAACTGGCTCCAGGCCACTGTCAGGCCACAGTTCCCAAGGAAAATTGAAGCAGAGTGTTGTGACCATAAACTGGCTTTCATGGTTGCGTTTACAGCTGTGCCACTGAAGGATTCCTCCTGTACAGTGTGCACAGCACAGAGTCAGCTGTGGCCCACCAGTTACACACCATCAAAGGATCTGCATGAGACTGAAGTGTGCTGAGAGGAGAAGACAACTACTCCTGCTACAGGTAAAGGTCTGTAACATTGCCTAAAGGATTTCACAGGACAATCTCCCTGTACAGAGAACACCACAAGATAACTGAACAATCTTGGCCTTGAACAATCCAAGTTTTTGAGTCAGAGGAAGACTTCACCTCCATGTGACTGCTTCACGTTCTCCCTACCTCACAAGTCAACGCTTACTGGCTGACAGAATGCTTGGGCCAATGGTTGCAAAGTACTTTGGAGTAAAGCACTAAGTCTCATTGCCAGAAAGAAAATCAATTCTGGTTACAAGTGGTTACTTTATTTACACATGTAACAACACAAACTAGTCAGAATTGATGGTTTTGTTGCCACGGTCAAGTCAAGAGCCAAGGGGAATTGGTCAGTGTGTCATTAACAGGGTTGTAATGGGGCCACCTGTTACACTCAGGTGACCAAAATCATTGAAACAAGAACCCAAATAGTAAGAATGTTTGGCCATTACCTGTATCTGAACAAGTGACTTAAATACAGTCCTTCAAGTGTATCCTTGGCTGAACAGGATGTACAGAGTACAGAAGAAACACAAATGTGTAAAATTACATATTACATACACAAAAAAAATTCTCTGCACAACTGGTCTTTGCCTCTTTTGGTCAGTGGAATAACTCCCCAATCATTTTGTCTCAAATGCAGCACAGAAAATACAGAGCTGAGAACAGGTCTGAGGCCTCAGACACACGAGCTTCATCCGAAACTACACAGTAAAGTCCTCTCTGAAATCAGACATATTTCAGTGAGTACCCAACTCATATCCACTGCTCTAACCACACCACCCATGAAGAAGTCAGATGCAGACAAACTGGCTGGGGACACACCAGAGCTGAAGGCTGGGTTGTAAACCCAACAGGTGCTTTTCATGCACCCACAAAAGAAGCCATGCATGCTCCAAAACTGATGATGCTCTAAAGGGGAAGAGTTTGAAGTTGGTACCTTAGAAGCAGCCAGTTCTTGGGTGAGCTCTTGGATTTTCTGTTGCTGCTGGATGAGCAGCTCCTGGACAGCTGCTAAGGTTGTCTGTAACTGAGTCACTGTAAGGGAAAAAGCAGAAGAGTTAAACAGATACATACACATACACACACTCACCCAGGCCTTTCCTGCTGTCTAGCTACAAAGATGTCTCTATTCCTACTATATTTAATTTATCTATGCCCGCCTGCTCACTTTAATCCATATGATTTATTTGCACTATGGGTAATCTACCTGCACTGCATCTAACCTCCAGTATTTCTAGTTTATCTTTCTATTGTATAGATGTCTATAGCCCACAGTATATCCGTCTAAAACCTCTCCCTTTTAATTATATTGGTTTATGATTTGTACATCTCCCTGAACTTACACAATGTTTGTATAATTTATCTATCTCGGGGCTCTTGCAGGCAAACACGGGGGCTAGCTCCAGTCTGAAAAGAGGCTGCTCTTAGGGTTGACCTTAGGGTATCATGAGAAATGAAAGATGCTTTTCCTCTCACCCTTCAATGAAAAGAGTAATTAGCACCCTCCTACTCTCAACCTACCAGCTCCTTCAACCCAAGTATCTTTAACAAACTTACTGCTGAAAATCATAATTTTTTTCATCCCAACTGAATATACTTTGCACTTTGTCCCTCTTATTTCAAGAGAGCACCCTGTATTCCCTTCCTACACCCAGCAAACACTGCTAGACTCCAACTTCAGCTGTAGAACTTTTTCTACTTTGGCACTTCATCCAAAGCTTCCAGGGAGTAAACAAGCTGATAAAATAAATAAAATTAAAAACTCTATTGGTGTGACAGGTAACAGCTAATCCAGACCATCGTTAGGGCATTGGGTAATGAACAGACACCCTATAGAGTCAATAACAGAGAAGGTGGCTAAGGTCAGAGAGTCACAGTAATTACAGACTCTCCTGACCCTTCCACGGATTTTCAGATGGAAGGTGGGGAAAAACCACCAAAAAAAAGCCCCTGAAAACATCAGAGAAGCAGAAATTAAAAATGAACTTTACAGCCCTCTGAAAGGCTGTCATTTTATTCCCCTTATTAATATTCTGAGGTTGGGAGCCTTTCCGTAAAAACATAATTAATTGAGGCCGTGCCGACAGTAAACAAGCAATTTCAAATTAAACCGAAATGACGGCGGCTTCATTTGCAAATGTGAACAGATTCTCAGAGCAGATAAATGAAGTCACCACATAGAGTGGAGATGGAGGGAAAGAAAAGGGTGGGGGTCTTGGCAGAATGGAAGATACAGGGAGAAAAGCTTTGAGGGGTGAATTGATGGAGTCATTAATCTTTACCTGTCTGTGTCACACTGCCACTCATCTCAGAAATGTTTGACTCAATCCTCTGAAGTTGTTTTCTGTCTTCTTTGCCTCCCATGATGAGAGGGACCAGGTATTTCTGTATGGAGGACAGAAACTTTTTCAGGAAATAGGGATGTGCAAAGTGCTATTTCTAATCTACCAGAAACATCCTCAAATCCCACCCCCCGAATCTCAGCCTTTATCACAGAGCCAGTGATCATTTATCCACACATCAGGCTGAGAAAAGAAATTCCCTCTACAGTAGGTGTTAAAAGAAGTTGCAGAAGAGGAGTTTTGTGGTTACATTTGTCAGGGTGCTGAAAACCAGTTCCTAAGTCTGAACACAGCCATGAAATCTGCCTCATTCTGCCCCTGCAGAGGGTGGACTGGATATAATAGGTCACAACTCTCCTCTAGCTACCATGGAACCTTCTGCAACCTCATCCTAGGAACAGAATATGCTTCAACAACAGCATACACAATGGAAATTACCTTATTTCTAGTAGTTTGAGATTCACACCTAAAAACTAGTTTTGTTTGCTTGCCACTTTTTGACTCTGCATTTTCCTGTTAAGTGTCTACATTTCTCAAATATACCCATGGCAGTGCCAGTGAGAACAGAGATGCATCACCAGCTTGGAACCAACATGATCATTTGGACACAAGCAGCATGTTTTCCTCAGAGTACAGTGCAGGAGTAGCAAGGGACATATTACCTTGTAGAGCTGGTGGAATCCAAAGGCAATTCCTGCCATTATGATAGCCAAAGCCCCATAATCTCGCCATCTGGAGCCAGGGGGACCTAAAGGTCAGAATCAAGAAATAATCATAGTCAAAACTGCAGGTGTACAACATTTTTGTACATCCATTTTATTAGAGAAAAGAGTAATGACTAACACACAGTGAGCAGGCCTTTGGCCAAGGACACAAACATCTGGCCAGACCTCTGGCATTGACACTGGCCTTGCAGTGTCACAGGGACAGAAATCACAGCAGCAATTAAAAAGGGTCCATCAGGCTGTTTTGCCCTACTCTTTCTCTGCAGAAAGCACTCTGAACCCAGGTAACTCTCTGGGGCTGGTACTAGCTAAGGTTAACTCCTTACCTGAATACCTATTGTTCTCCACTATCACAATTTTTGAAAATGGGGACAGAGCCAGAGACCCAGAAGAGTGCAGGGAGAAAGGAAAGAAGAGAGTGTTTTAATAAAGAAGAGAAATCTAGCAGGACAATAAATGGGTTTATGAAAACCGTGTCAGCAATTATGGGCCATTTCAATGAGGAAGGATCCAGTGTCTTTCAAGCTTAAATTACAAATAGCGACCAAAGCACACATAAAGAGCAGAGAGAAAATATGCAATGAAATATCTACAGAGAGAGGTAAAGAAGTAGATAAAAGCTTGAGATATTTAACACACAATTGTACACAAAAGCTTAGAGGCTCCACAGAGGAAAGCAAAGATACAGCATTCCCTGCTCCCTCAGCAGAACCAGGAGATACCTGTAGTTTTCCACCAGCCTTATCCTGTCACCTCCCTCGCAGTTCCCTGAATGAACCTTGTACTGCCCCCGGTTTCCTTTAATAATAAAGAGGATGCAGAATGATCTTGCCTAAAGTTCAATGGCAGGATGTGGGCAGAACTGACAAGATGGGAGACCAGTGTGGTCTCCAAATTTACATGTGACTACATCTCATAAATGCATTATGTTCTCCAAAGTCTCAATTTAGGCTTTCAAAAGGAGGCTTAACTGGCTGAAATGGGTAGCTGCTGGTCTCCTTTCTGCTTTGCTCACCTATTGCCATTTTGCTTGCTGCTGAATTCTTCTACAGGCATTTCATTCCAAAAGTTACCCCTAATCCCAGCCCTTAGGGTCGAGAGTATTTGGGTCTGATTCCCAAATACTGGCACTCAGAGCTTCTTGCTTCATTTTAGGACACAGCTCCTGAAATTATCCTCTGGCTAGATATCTGAACAAATTAAGGCATCTCTGTCAGAACTGGTGAATAGTGTCACCAGGAGTATTTTGGGTTGCTGCAGTTGCAGTTTTGGAGCTTAGGCACATGATCAAATTATCATAACTTTTTAACTTAATGAGTTAACACACGTCAGCTAAGCTGCAGTAACTGGCTGTGTACATGTCAGGATTTAAAATGATCTCTTGCTGATCTTGCTGCGAACCCCAGCCCTCTCTCCCACTCTTCCCTCTGTGCTGTGCCCCCACTGACACTGCTGGTATCTGAAGTCTCTTGGTTGTCCAGTTCTCTCCCCTGAACTTCTGACTAAAAATATCCTTCTATGACAACACAAGTTGTTTCAGGCTGAGCTGCTGTTGTACAGGGTTAATCATCTCAGGGGTCTGTGAATCCTGCCCATGGCTGTCCTTGATGGGCTGTCCCAAACTCCCTCCCAGCTCCACTGACCTCCAAGCAGGAAGGAGACACACCTGTAGGAATCCATCTGCTTTGTCCTTTCACCTCACTCATCTCTCCCTCCATTCCTGTAATGCTTGAGCTAAGAACATTTTATTGCCCCCTGGTTTTCATTATTAATGAAAAGGGACCAGAATGATCTTTCCTAAAGTTCAGAGAGTCTATAAAGACAAGAAGCTGAAATGCCATTTTACTCATTTTAGAGATGTGTGAAATCTGTCTTGTGACAAAAAAAAAATTGAGGGGGGTGGAGAGAAGAAGTGAGCAAGCAAGGGACGCAGTAAAGGCTCTGCACTGACCACAGCAACTTCACAATGTTACAAAGAATGTCACAGCTCTGCCTAAAATCCACACTCAACCTTTCTTTTTCTCTGCAATTCTCTAATCTAAAGCGTGAAGAGAGGCTTAGGAGTTTCTCCATTTTAAGCTCCATGCTCACACTGTTTGCATATCCTCAATTTCTCCACTTGTAAAACAAATAAAATTCAGATAAAGTGAAAAAGCACTGACAGCCCAGTTACTTTAGGCACTGCAGAAGTAACAAACCATTCTACTAAGAGACCTTCAAAAGTCAAATGGAAGGGACACAGACATTTTCTCCAGGTATAAATCTGTGTTTTCACTAAGTATATTTAATTTCCCCAGCAGTCACTGTAAATTGCATTTCCAGAGTAAACACTTACCATTTTTAGGATCCCATTCACCTAAGAATTAACTTTCCTAACAGCAACTAATTAGGCCTTGTGCATCCAACTTAAGGTCAGCTTCACTAGTATCCACATCTAAAACTGTAGAAACTGATGCTGGAAGATGTGATTTTCCAAAAGAAAACAGTGAATCCATGGAAAGGTGTTGGGAAAAAGAAAAGACTTTTCAATTGTAAGAGGAAACAGTCTGTGCTCTACAGACTTCCACATAATGAAGACACAGGGATGAGAAAAGAAGATCCAAATGGCAAGAAAAAAGTCACTGGAGCTGATTTTTAAGCAGGTGTAAAATGTGCACAAACCCCCATAAATGGAGCCCATAAATACCATGGGGAACAACACAGACAATACCTGGATGATAAGCATGCAGCTTTGCACACTATGCTCAGAAACTCCCCTGAGTTTGCTTGTAATTATATGGGTTAGAAAGGTAAAAAAAACCCAACATATCAGTCATTTAAATATTTAAAGTGAGATTTTTGTCCTCACTGCTGGATTAGTGTGTTTCATAACACCAATAGCAGACAGCCCTGTTTTTTAACTGGGGGTTCATTTTAGAGCATGTTTAAACTAGTCAGATTGAGTGATGCTTCCAGCAACTAATCGCATGTCAAATAAAAGATATTTTATGTAATAAATTACTGCTACAAGTAATTCAAATGTCATTTATCAGTTTTATTATCAGTCAGGCAAAGTCTTGTTTCTCTATATTAATCAAATTCAAGCTTTCTTCAAGCCTTTTTTTTTAAGCAGTTTTGACACCTCTTGGCAAAAGTACAAACTGGAGGGAAGGAATTACTCCTCCAGAACAAAAGGAGAAGTAGAGATAATATAGACCTAAAATACTAGAAATCTAATTATTTTTTCCTCCCCAAAAAAGTTTTTATACTTTCTCTTCAACCAAACCCAGAAGGAGTTCAGCACACAAGACCTATGCTACTCTGAAGACTTATAAGTGTGCTTTTTTCTTGTTAACTCTTCAAGAATTAGGAAGTATTTATACAAATTACAGGTACTTCCAATAAAACATTAGAACATTAAGTTCAATTGTACAAAAGGAAGTATTTAAGTGGTATGAATTCAAGAAATAGAACAGACTGTGGTGGCAACAGCAGGAGATCAAGGAAGCAAATTCAAAAGGGGTACCCAGGATTTACTGCTGTGACTCACAGGAGTGGGCCTCTTACACTGGCATTACTGGCAAGATCATCAGCATGGCTGTTTCTTCATTCCCACTGAAGAAATGCTTGAGATGGTTCTGAACCACCCTGAACTTCTGTACTTGTAACCCACAGTTTTAACGTAATTTTTAAACATGAAGCAGCAACACCTTGTGGGAAGAGGGTGCAGAGAGAAATTAGACTGCTTAAAACGCAAGCCTCTGTTTCCAGCACAAAACTCTCCTCACTTTGTGTTTTGTATAGAGGTGTCAAAACTACTAAAAAAAATCTTTAAAAGAACCAAAAATATCAAACACCAAGTGGTTCACAGTCTTCAAGACCTAAACTCAAGCAGATCAGATGTTGCTTCACAAGAAACTCAATGTCTTCTTTGAGAAAGGCAAATATGCCTTGCAGTCTTTTTCAATATAAGCTCTTCAACATGAGTTGCTTCCATCACCAGGTCAGTGTAAAGACTGAGCAGTCTCTCTGTCTCAGTGGTCATTTAGATATTCTTTCAAACTTCAAATCTTGCAGCATTCCAGCTCAGTGTCACAAACACTCTGTGAGAAGATAAGCATAACAGATAGACAGAAAAAGTACTATCTGTCTTCCACTGTACATGACAACCCTTGATGAGACTGTGAAAGATAAACTGACTTAGTAAACTATGACAGAAAAAACTGTCCTGCAGCAGATTTGGGCCAATTCAGAAATATTCATTACAGGAGTAGCATCCAACTGACCAAATAATCTACAACAAATGACACACCTTGAAAGAGCACTGAGCCACTGCACAGTCTCATCTATCAGGTCTTGAAAAATTCACATATTCCTTTTGCAGTTCTGATACAATGGAAAGCACTTAATAGGAAGACAACAAAGATGGATCCATCATTAATACCTACCAGGACTACACCAGTCAAGAACTAGAATAGGGCATGGATGAGAACTAACCAAAACAAGTATTTTGGTCAAATGAATACCATGTATGTCCAGTTATTTATTCTTTTTATGCATCCATTTAGAGGTTAAGCTTAAATAAAAGGTCTAAACAAATGGCTAGAGTGGGGGGAACAATACCTAATGAACTCATTGTCACCCTTTCCCCAATTTTGAAGGCTGCTGAAAAGGACTGCCTTACAGGGAAAAACTTTGTGTTCAAATTATTTAAAAAGCACCAACCAGATCACAAAGTTACAGCACAAGCTTACAATTAGAACCCCTGAGAAGGCTTTTATTTGGTGGCACTTTTAGTCACCTTTGATTTCCAAGCATTACAGAATCATACTTTCAAAATTCTCTTTCAAGCCGGTACGGGGAACATTCTGGTGTTGAAATTTTAGTCAAGATTCTTACCTAGCAAGAAGAAAATGGGAGCTGCTGCTTTGAGGAAACCCAAAATAGCAAAAGGAAAACAACCAAAGAGTGATAAAGCTGCCAGGGTTAACAGTGATGACAGTGTTTCCCAGGCTGAACTGCATGCTTCTTCCCTGCTCTACTCATACTAGTGGAACACTGAAATAAGGGAAGATTAACTCTTCCAGGACTGGGTTGTGGTAAGAGTCATCTGAGTGAGCGAGGGACAGCACCAAGAGGGATCTGGCCCTGCTTCTACAGCAACACAGCAGATTCTGCTTTTCTGGCATTTTCTGTGGACTACAGCAGACAGGAATCAGCCCAGGAGGCAGATTCCAGCCCTGGAGTTCACCAGCACACACAATACAACAGCCAGAAATATTCCAGTTCTGAGCCCATTACTATCACAATAGTTTTTAGTCTCAAACTGTGCCAAACCAGAGCAGCTAAAAACTCAGAAAGCAAGTCTAGTATTGTCTCCAGCAATAGCAAATCTGTGCCATAAACTAATAAACACAGTTCTAAGTGGAGTGTAACATCAGTCAATATCTGCCATAGAGCTGTTTAAGAGCAGCAACAAAATCCTATTCTTTATACTTGGCAGGTAAGTGAAGTGATTTTCAAACTACCAGACACACATGTGAGCTGAACAGCTTCTTTTGATGGATTTTTAATGGTGTGTACTTTGGTTTTTATTGTTTGGAGCTTAGATACTTTTTTGCGAGGTTTGTTTTAAAATGCAAATATATATGTAAATTTTGAGTCTACACAGATTATGTTGGGACTTTAGAATTTCTTTGAGAGTGTATTTTGTACACAAAAATCATACAATCACATCCTCATAGTCTACACAGAATTTCTGATGTCACACCTTAGATTATTAAAGATCAGACAGAAAAGTTTTCCAAGTTTAAGAAGGGAAAACTGAGTCCCGTGTTGACAAAGTGCTTTTCTGATGTCCTTATAGTGTGTCAGAATCTAATTTGCATTGACTATCCACCTTCAGGTCAAGAGGTGTCACAGGCCGGTATGGATGACATTTGTTTGTAGACAGTGATCATTTGTATCTCATTTTCCTTGTGTAATCTTGTCACAGGCATCAACAACCACGAAGTGCATTCAAAGTAACATTTGGTGCCCCATTCTGACAAAAAGTATGGCATCAGTTGAACTGAAGTGCAGGACGTGGCACACAAATCTGTGAAATTGCTGCAGAAATCACAGCAGAAGCGATTGGGAGCAGGTATTTTTCCAAGTGGTACTCACTGTACACCATGGGGGGAGGAGGCTGAGCTGGCACCGGGTGTGTGGAAGGACCTGGGGACTGTGGCTCATCCATGCTCGTGCCTGACTGCTGGAACGCCAGGTCGATTTCTTCATCTGTCAGGCCTGGGGGAGCAGAGGAAATGAAATCAGTTTAGCACCTTTACCCACTTGATGCACACATAATTAAATTCTCAAGCCAGGCAGAACCCTTTCAAGCTGCAAAGAATTTTGGCACTGACTTGAGCAGTAATGCTTCCCCAATTTTGGATTCACTGGAATGTCTCCCTCTCTCTTTCTCTGTTGCAATTTAACCTTAAGCGACAGAATATTAGCCTCAACGCTGCTTCCAAATGTGGCTCATTCAATTTCCTTAATTTATCCTTGAGTTTATTGCTGCTTTTGAAGTAGCTTTCTATTGCAATTCTCTGTTCTTCCCCCGAAAAAAAGATACCATCAACTGCAAATGTGGCTCATTTTAATCTGTAATGGTGTAAAAAAAAAAAGAGGGGAAAAAACTAACAATAATGCATGAAAACAGACAGGGAAACAAAAAACTAATTATTGGGTTAGACGACTAATTAGTCTAGATCGTTTCCGAAGACGGGAATAATTTGCTTTATTTTATGACAAATGCAGAAATAAAAAGAAAAAAAATCAGGACTGACTGTGATTAGTATGAATGGGACACAGAATGTAAGGAGGAAATAAAACTATAAGAGAACAGATAAAAACAAGGCCAAGCCCAACTTTCAGCTGAGCATTGCCCCGGTCCATTGGTGCATGATTAGATTGCCCCAGGGCAGCCTGGTTTCCATTTCACACAGAGCTGGAGTAATACTGCACACATGGTACATGTTGCTGCAGTGACTCCTGCCATCAGGAAACGCCAGGATGACCATCTGTAATTGGCCACAACATATGGAAAGGATTTGGCCAACAAGGGGGAAAAGAAAAGCAGCTAAAGGGTTCACGATGACCAGCATCTCTGAAGAAGGAAGCACAGCTGGATTATTTTTTCCAACAGGAGAAAACATCCTCTAGAAAAATGTTGTACTCAGATGGCAACCATGAAGTGGAAGCTAGACAGCTGTGTGTCATTTGTTGTGTTACTCTCCTGCACAGAAGTACATAAAAACTCAGTGTCCCTGCTATGAGGAACATGTGAAGGGACTCAGAACCTTTCACCATACATCCAGTGTATGCAAAAACATTCAGAAAGGAAGTGAGAATATGGATTTAAGGAAGGAGATTTGGAAGATAATAAGCAGATTCCCACATGATTCTTGTAGGGACTGAGCACAGTGAGGAAAATGGTATGAACAAGTCAGCACTGGGAAAAAAATGGGGGAATATTTTCTCTTCATCACCCCTGCTCGAGATCCATAAAGCATTGCTGGTAGATGAAACTCCTGAACTTAATACTTTAAAAAACCTAGCTTTTTAACATTATAGAGAGAGGCAATATAGAAAATGGTCAGGCCACTGGAAATATTAGCCAAGTTTCAAGAAATTTTTTCAGGATCTTTAACTTCATTGCATACTGGGGGTCTAGACAGAATAATCTGAAGCACAAACAATATTGCCGGAAAGAAATACACAAGTCTGTCTCAGAACTGTTATTTAATATCATAAGCACTAACACAGTGCTCGTGGTATTCAGAAAGCTTTATTAACAGATTTTCTCCCTATTCCTGTGAGCACATGAGAAACTGTGAGTTCCTGTGAGACACTATTCATCTACTCCACCATGCATTTCAGAGAAGTTCAGTGATTTCTCTAACAACAGAATATTGTCAGTGTAAGAAACAGTATCAGAAATGGAAAGCCCCTGATCTTTGGTCCTGCAATCTGACAGAATCACCCTGACTTGTATTTAATGCATGGCTCAAATAGTAAGGAACCAAAACCACGCAAAACAATATGGAACAAGACTTGCAGTGAGAGTAATAAAAGGCAGATAAACACAACTCAGTGTACTGCTCTACTCACAAAAGCAGTGCTTATGGTGTCTAATACATGTTAAAAAGTGAAGTCCAATCAGAAAGAAACTGTTTTAACCAGCTACTAACTACCCAATGTAGAATCCATAAACAGATGCCAACACTGCAGATCACCAGCAACTACTGGATTTCATAAATGGAAACAACATTAGTTCCTGGTTGCAAATGTGGCATTTTGTTCTATTTCCATGCAAATCTGATAATATTTAACACTTAGAAATATCAGAAGCAATAGAGGATCTTCACTTTATTCTGCAAAAGGGGCAGAAAACAGTGTCTGTTGTTTCCTAATCATACTATATCCTGTTTGAGAAAAAAGCTACAATCTTTTGCAAATAAAACGCACCTCTAGGATTACTCTGATCTTGCCAACTAGGGACAAGTATCACTGTTTCCATTTAAACCCTGCTGTGCTGTGAAGAAAAAGCTGATGTGAATGATAGAATGATGGGAGGCCTTTCACATTGCAAATCCTAGTTTGAGTAGTACAAATCAGAATTGTTACTACTTCCCTGGACTACTCTGCTGCCTTGTGAAGTGGTCTTGGCCATGATACTAGTGCCATTAAAAAAAAAGAACATCACAACTACATCCCTTCTTAATTATCAGAGGAGAAGACTGGGATTGCCATCACCTTGGAAAACCTCCTCATTCATCTGGACAAGATGCTTTCAAGGCCTTGTGATCCTGGACTCAAGATCAAGGAGTCCTGGAGCTGATTCCTTAAGCATATACACGGAGTAAGTCTGCACGAAGGACACTCAGTAAATATACCTGTCTTCATGCTGGTCATTTCTCACACATAGTAACAAAAATGGACAAGATATTCTAAGGCTTTCCTCAGGCAATTATAGCCAACTCATCACATTTCCCTTTGGAATGATTTTTTTTTTCAAATTCACCACCAATGTTTGCACACAGTACGAATTTTCCATGCCCAAATTATTCAACTTTGATACATTCATTACATACAAAAGTGTGAATTTCTAAGCCAGATCTAAGTGTCATCTGTTCCAATATCTCATCTTGCTTTATTTTATCACAGTCCTATCACTGCACTACATGAAAAAGCATCTACGTTCATTCATTGTTCTAATCTAGCAGGAAATTGGCAACCCAAAAATAATACCACTGCCCTTGGATGCAAAAGTAGTGTCACAAAAACTGGGGCTTTGTGTCTAGTATAGCTCTCAAATAGGTATCTCAAGAAAATCACCTCAGCTGAACAGAGGAATTGCTCTAAATCCAGTTTCCAACACTTTGGCAAACAAATATTTTCGTTGTTCTGTAGCTGCAGCAAGATCAAGTCCATGCAGAATGCAAAAGGTTAAAAGGAACAATAAAGGAAACTGCCAATTGTAAGTGAATTATATTTGGCTTTGAAAGCTGAGCCACGGCTATATTATAAAAGGCATCTCTTTGCGTTGTTTACCATCACCCTGACTAATGCAGACCTTTTTTTTGTTTTAAATAATCTCATGCAAATTAGACACACACTTCCTTCCAGTTGATTGCTATCTGCAAGGAATAATCTAACCGCAGAGGGTACTGAGCAAGGACTGAGCTGAGGAGAAGGATGCACGGAAACTGTCTTCAGAGCCCCACGGAATGCAAACTTGCTCCCTTCCCCCAGCCATCCATTTCATTCCTCTACAGCACCACAGCCATTGCAAAGAATTACTCATAATTTTCACAAAGCTTTAAAAATTCCTTTTCAGGCATCACGGTGTTGATTTGAATAGTCCAGCACCCGTGCTTCTTTTGCACTCAAAGGCTCTTGCTGACCCTCTTTTTTGATTGTCACTGTTGCCACTCAATTTGCAGGCATCACTCAGCCTCTGTAAATTGTAGTGAAACACAGAAATAGAGCAAGTCAGAGAATTAAATGGGTTGTCACAAGCATCTTGGTGCCTGCACCTTGGGTGTTGTATAAAGAGCTCTTTTGTACAAGAACTTTTAGGACTTGACTGTCTGTTTATGTCCTTTCACAATATCTCTTACTGTTTAAGGATCTCATGTACTTCAAAATACTGTTCCCCATATGACCACTCTGAAGTAGAGGAGCACTTACAGTAGTTACCCATATTTCACAGATTAGGAAGAGGTGAGACAAACAGATATGAGAAGTGCTCCAAGATCAGAACTGAACCTCTGGCAGACAGAAAATAAAACTCAGGAGATGCGAGTTTTACCTGTTTTCTGTCAAAACACAGTAGCAATAATTGCAATATAAAACGCTTTTTCTTTTTTTTGCTTTTTCTTCTTCTGATGCGGGCTCTGACATATTAGTGACAACCCTTTTCCCATCCTATGCACTGAAAAAATATTTTTCTTCATTGTATTCCTCCTTACATTGTTCAGTCCAGTAATTCACACAAGATTTTCACAACCTGAAGGCTACATCAGTTTTGGGGAGACATTTCTGTTTAGGTGAAATTAAGAATTCTGTCATAATAAGGAAAGGTGGTGGAAAAAATTCTGTTCCTTTGTGGGCTTCCAAAGCCAGCTTTATTACCACTCTAAGAGACCACCACCCTGAAGCAACCCCCACCCACCCTTCAGCAGGGACAAAGGGCAGGAGAGGGTGTGGGGCAGCGAGTGGAATCTGTTGATTTTTTTCCCCACACATTTTCTATTAAGGAGAAAACAAAGCAGGACAGGACAACTTGTTGAGCTACAACAAACTGTGTGACCACTTGAAGTTAGTGCCTGGTATCACATGACTAAAAGGAAGATCTGCTGGTCGGCACCCTGAAATGACATTACACTTCTGTTCCTGGAAGCCACTGAGTCAACTCTGCTCAGAAAGAACATGCCCGCATTTTAAAAGAATCATCATAAAATCCTTCTGGGATCTGATCCAGACTAATGATTCCACCTGTTCAGTCAGTTACATGCAGTGCTGGGTGACTGTTATCAAATCTGTCTCCTACGTCCTACTCTGTGCTTAGCTGAATGCATTTCAAAAAGGTCAAAAAGGCAAAGTCTCCTGATCCATTTTCTTTCACCCATGGTCATTCGTGAGGTTGAGCCCAATGCAACATTTGAATAAAACCTAAGGTTTCAGAAACACCACTCTGATTTTTTTCCCTTGATTTACACTGAGACACTGCATTTGAATGTAAACATCCTGCTGCTGCACTTCCAGCTCAAACTTTAGGAAAGGAACCCACACATCAAAGGGACATGGACTGGTCTCAACTGTCAGGCTGAAAAATGCAGAAATAAAAGCAGTTTGAAAAGTTGCTGAAAGGGCTTTGAATTCTTAAAGCTCTATCCATCTATAAGACTGTTAATTATGCAAGTGCAATCTTTCAGAAACATGATACGCTTTAACCCATCAGGGTGACTAAGCAGCAATCAGAACTGATAAGGGTGCTCTAACCTCAGCTGCACAGCACTAAAATAAGGAAGGAAAATCAGACTAACAGAACAATGCTAGGAATTACACAGTGGGTCAGCCAGGAATGAAAAGGTTAAAATAAAAAGTATTTTGGCATAACAAGTATAAATAAATAAATAAATAAATAAATACAGCAGCAGTTTCTCTTCCTGGCTAAGCTTTTTCGAGTCTATAATAAAATGAAGTGTAATGGAGGAGAGGAGGGCAATGTCAGAGGGTGAGGGTTTGGGAGAGAGGTTGTTAAGTATCTCCCTCTCCTCAGCTGTGTTTACTCCATTTACAGGATCCTGGGTGATTGATAGACAGACAAAAGAAAAGCAAGCAGACAGTAACCCCCCTCTGGGAGCACCAGCAAAGGGGGTAACTCCTGACATCATCTAGAGCCCCAAACTCTCCTTAGCCACTTGTAATTAAAAAGACAGAGCAAGATACGCAAACCAGAGAAAAAGTAAAAGATGATTTTTTTTTATTATTTATTATTAACATTTTGTTGGAACACTGGAGTGCAATAAGGACTCTCAGAGCCGTTAAAAGTCGTCGGGTGACCTGCAGACCCCTATTTCCCAGAGCCTTGTATAAAATTGAATTTTTTAAACATAAATTACACGTAATGACGACACTGTAAAAACTAACAGTAATGGAAAGCTGTGCTGTATTTCATTAGCCTGTATTATTCCGTGCCACCTGATCCAGCCAGGCCTTGTTTATGAGTTAGTGTGTTAGCAGATGCCGATGGAAGCATTTGCTTCGACCTTGCTCTTCTCATTGGGGCATGAAATTACGACGGCAGCACCTTGATATTACAGCCATAAATACAGTAAACTGCAAATTTAAGCCAACGGCTCCTATTGTCTCTGAACATAAAGCTGATCGGTATTTATTTAAAAGGAGAACGAAAAAAAATATTATATATCACCTTGTTTATGGGTCCAGTGTCCCCCCTTCCCCTAATCTGCCTTATTCACTTGGTTAAATACTAAACAAACTAAATCCTCTCTATTTTCTACTGATTAAATATTCTTATGAAATGAGTAGTGTCTTCAGAAAACTGGATCAAAGTATTTTCACTCTGAGTAAGAAAGGGCAAGTGACTTGCTTAGCATGTCTTGAAATGGAAGAAACAGAACAAGCACTACAACTTTTCTTCCCAGTTTGACATATATGGGAAGTTCAAAATGGAAAATGAAAAAGGTGCTTCTGGTCACTCATTCATGTTTGTGCGTAATGTGTATATATATGGATAAAAAATAATTTTCTTCCAGTTTTCTACTTAAAAATATCTCCCATGTTAATACTATTTCAAAACAAGGAGGAAAAAGACAGAAAAAAAATTGCAGTAAGATTAATGGGTAGGGCAAAAAAGCATGGGATTCCTTCTCTGAGACAGCAGGGAGAATGCCTCACTCTCCTATGGACATTTTGGGTAAATACCCACTAAAATTTATCAGAGGGGAAAAAATCAATCACAAAGGCAAAAGGACATTGTAATATCACAAAGCATACCACAGCACAAATCACAGCATTGTAAGTCAGTCCAAAATGCATTTCACTGGTAGTTTCAAGGCACAGAAAATACAGTTTCACTTGCAGCAAGAGAGGTGAGGTCTTCCTCTTCTAATGTAAAGTAAGCTCCTTGCTTATATGAAGCGTGTTATCTCTGTTCCATGTAAGAAAGAAATAAAGAAAGAGATACCTCTAGTAAAAGTTCCCAATACTGAGCTATATATTGGAGGGGTCACAGCACCAAGAGGTGAATTTAAGGAACAACATGCAGGATGAAAATAGAACTCATGCTTGGGATTCTCCAATGCCCAAGTCCCAGTAGATGGAGTGCTATCACAGCCTCAAAAGGTTTTGGACACCTCTTTTTTGAATTAATCTCCAACAAATGTTCAGGCAGCAGACAGCATAATTCTACAGGCATAATTTTTGCTCCACAAATAGTTCAAAATAGAGAAAAAAAGGGAGATAGCAACATGACTCTAAATCAGGCAAGAAGTCCTCACCAACCTGAATTACAGAACCAGAAGTTTTGTTACAAAGCCCATTTCCATTCCTACCCAACAAGTATATACAAAAACACAGAATAAATTCAAACTTGGGTACCTCCTTCTGAAGACCTGTCTATTACAGAATCATTTTCAGAACACCATGGTCAGCAAAAAAGACAGAAGAAACAAGTCTTTCTGTAACACAAATAAAAATCTTTCCTAAAAATGGAGGGAGATTTTATCATCTGTGATGGAGATATTTTTATTTTTAGGTCTCTTGCCTCCAGCTTTTCCTTTCTATTATCACATCAGCATGAGCACAGTAGCTGATGGAAAGCCTCCTTTGAGTGGATACTGGTAGAGTATGTCCACTTGTGTGCTGTGTGACTGGAGGTGAAGACACTGTGTGTGTGACTAAACCCACGCACTACCATAGCTTATAAAGCTTACCACAGATTCTAACAGCAGCAGTGATAGAAAACATTTGTGCTTCAGATCCATTTATTTTGTGTGAACAAAATATATTTTGTTTAGCAGCTTGTTGAGCAATAGTAACAAAATCACTAGCCTTTGGCTACTCTTTGATCTGTGATACTATCTTTAAGAGCTTCTAAAGAAAAAGCCAGAGGTGGTCTTAAATTTAAGTAAGGTAAAACATTGGCAATACAGGAGGTTTGGTTTTGATCTACCTTTGGAACACCAATTTTAAACTGTATTTCCAACAACTTGAACCAGCATGTCACAAGAATTCCAGTGCTGATCCAGAAGGAGCTGGCCAGGGGGGATTTGCAGTCAACCAGACATTTGTAACTCCAAATTCTTTGTTACAACAGAAAAGAATCCCCAGGCCTTTCTGTGGAAGGTGGGTGAATGCAGACTGTATTAGATCGAACCTCAAAGCCTGGCCTTTACATGGAACTCAGATCAGTCACTGATGATCTGGGATTACTGGACTGGGCTGGGTTGCAGTTCTAGAACCTGCCACTCTTTCTGCCCAACTCGGCATGCAAAAGAAAGGAATAATGTAAAACAACAACAATTTCAAGCCATTATAAGAAATTCTTTAACCAGATTTTTCAGAGTATCTGAAGGATGACTTTATTTTATATATAAGAACGGGAAAGTCTATCCTGATGCACCATTTCCATTTTCTTGCGATACTCTGGAATTACTGATTGCCCCTAACACACTAACAAGAGCACCTGGCTATTTCCTACCTTAGACAAAACCAGTCACAGAGCAGCCTCTGCAGACGAAGATGAACTGCAATTTAAAAAGCAAATTGCCTCAATGCTATTTATTTCCTCTTTTACTTTCAACTTTAGAAAGGAACACAACAAATGCATTTGTACAGACTTATCCCAGGAAAAAACATATAAAGTGTCTATAAATGAAGTTTGAGTGTTTGAAGAACACACAATGAAGCACTGAACATACGGTGCGACAAGGCATACTGGACACTCCCTCAGTCTGGAAGTTGCTATGGGGAGCATGGAGAACTGGTGCAGCTACAGCTGCATGTTGTAAGAAAATGTAAAAATACATGGAAGTGTGTATGGAAAAACACATGGAAATGTAAAGAAACCAACACTGAGTGAGGAGCCATGAACACATGCCTTTTTCTGACAGGTATTTTCTCACAATCTTACAGAGCATCTTGGCTCCTCTAACCCAATTTCTATGAAGTGGAATCAGTGTTAGACACCTGGGAGTCAGGTATCATCACACTACAAAGATAAGTTGAATTAACAAAATTACATCTAAATGCTACATATTTGATTATTATGGTACAAATGTTTCAGGTAAATCTGGTTTGCACTTCCCCCAGAAAGACAGAGATGCTACTACATTATTATAAAAAGACATGTCAGCAAGAATTCATTACAGATTATAAATCACCCTCGTTCTTCATTCTTCTGTTTCTGAGAAATTTTTTACATGCCATTAAAATATTGTTTGCTGAATGCTACTAGAAAGGTAGCCGCCTGTAAAATTAAACAGTAACAGTGTTGAAATACCTTCTGTTTAAAAGACAAACCTACTTGGTAATTTTTAACACAAGTATATAAATATTTCTCCACCCACCCTACACAATTTTGTTGGTTACATCACATCCATTTAGACAACAACTATCTATGTCATCACACAGGATGTTAATCTTGGGTGGGGAAGAAAGAAACAATAGTAAATGAACTTTTAAGAAACCAAGATTAGACATTTAAGCAGGGTCCTTCATGATGAAAGAACAACAAAGAAAAAAACATTAGGGGACAAGTCAACAGAATAGAAGTTTCAAAAGATCATCTTTCATCTTTTGGTTTGTTTATTGCTTTTTTTCCTCCCCTTGTGGCTTCCACAGAGCCTCTTCAGGGCTCTGGAGAAAATTAAAGAGCCTGGATTAAACGCCCAAAGGACGATTAATGCTAACAATACTAAAAATAATGAGGTTAAGTGGTGTAAAAACTATGGTGACCACACACGGAGAACTGGAGTGGTAAGGTAGAAAAGGAGTTTCATCATTGCTCCCTCGGGACATCCACAGAACATACTAACTGCTTCTAGTTCTCTGGGGTTCCGATTACCATGCCAAACACACCTCCAGAGTTTCCTTATTAGTATAATAAAAAGCCTCTACACATTTGTGCTCTATTCCCAGCCTTGCTATTGACCTTGTGTAGGCTATTTAACCTCCATCTGCCTCAGTTTCTAGGTCTGTGAAAGAGAAATAATATTACATGGAATCTTTTCTAAAACATTTCAGACTGGCACAATCATCATGTGCAACAACTGATAGGTTTGAGAATCTATACATGCCTTACATGCACCTGAGTTAAGGAATTTGCAATAAGTAATTTATTCAAATAACGTATTTATACCTTTTTTTCAGTAGATCATCTATGGAAATAGTTTCAGATTTCTAACTCTCATCAAGGACTTGAATTCATGCATTGCTTTGATTGGGTGCTAAAATACATGGCATTTCTCTGGTCTGCTTTTAGCCAAGTGCTGCCCTCAAAATCCAGTCACTGGGGTTGAATATTCAATAAGTAAATACAGAAATATCTATATTCTCAACACTGTTTGTTGTCTTCTAAAGCCTCACAAAAATTCCAGCCCAGGAGTTAAAATGGGAGTGGCTATACAGAATTCACACAGAAACTGGAGTGAATATTAAAAAACACTCATGGGCATGTTCCTGCAATACAACACAAGTCAGATCAGTAGGGGAGGTGGCTGAAGCAGTTCAAAGTATGAGAATAGCTCTTGGAGTTCCTGGACTAGGAAATATTCCCTGAACGAAGGAGTCACTGTACAAATAAAAATGGAGTGAATAAAAATAGGAAGATACTCCCGTCTGGACACTACAGAAGACTCTGTCTCCTCTCCGGGATGCCAAAAAGTGGATCAACACCACTGTACACGACTGTCCTAAGAGCTGTTCAGAGTGGGGGTCAGTGACCAAGGGCCAAGGCTGCTCTTAGCAGATCGCTCTCTCTCCACATGGCTTTGCACCCTGCAGTCCCAAAGCACAGGAGTCATGCCAGGCACAGGCACAACACGGCTGCAGGGGAAGAGACTGTTCGATGAGCTGTTTGAGGGGCAGATCCCTGAGCAGCAGCTTCATCCTTGGTCCCCAGGGATTCCACAGCCCTCAGACTCCTGAGTGCCAAGTGCAATAACCACGTACAACAATTTACCCCTCACAGTCACCACAGGAGACAAAGCTCACCAAACTGACTCTTGATTCTTTTCTTCCTCCATTTCCTCCCTGGTTTTCTTTTACTGCTACTGCTGTCTGTCTCAGGTGGCCTGGTGTGAAAAAAACTCTCCTTTCATGATGAAAATAAGTGGGACCAGGTGAGGACCTTACTCTGCAGAGAACTGAATAAATGGGCAAGAGCAGCTTGTGCTCCTACTGGCAGTGCACACGCTGCTAAATACCATTCTCAGCTATCCCAGCTTTAAGAGACACACACACAAGCACTTGCTTTACCCGACACTAAACTCACACCTCGAAAACAAATTATTTAACTACTCTATCCCCCAAGGAAGTCAGTGATCATTTCAAATGCAGCTCCCTGCTCGTCTCTCACATACACGCAATGGCCTGATAGGTTAAATGCTGCCATTTAATTACAGTAATGGAACCTGCTATTTTTTGGTTCCCTTGAATCCTCTCTCGCTCTCTTTTTTAAACACATACAGAGTCATCTTTTAAACATGTGTTTTATATCCTGAGTTTAACAGCTGCATTCTCCTGGTTACTTGAAGAGCAGGAGTAATGATATTCTGATATTCTTCCCTATACCTCTGAGCAACAGTCTTTCAAACACTGCATAAAAAACACAGGCTGGGGGATGCTGCAAGAAGGGATCCAGGCTAACACTGCAGAGGCCAATCTGCCCCTTCATTTACTCAGATGGTTTGTGTTGATTTTATTGAATAAAACCAGCTTAACCTCCTCCACCAACCCTCAAAGCAGCTGGGGCCTGGAATGGTGGATAAACCTGAAAATGCTTTAAGTAATTCTACTGAAAATTCCATACATCAGTACCTCACACTGACAGTATAGCACAGTGTGGTTGTATTTAAAGATCTATGTCTGGCAGTCAGAATTATCTCAGGGCTACCTGTTGATACACCTGCCTCAGTGTCCCCACACAAAATGGGGATGGTATTTCCTCTCTTTCCCACTAAAATGTGGAGTATGCAAACTGTTTTGAGAATGTAAAGGTCTAATGAAGAAGAAAAAATGTAATCAGAAGTGCCTTAAATTAATCTTATAATCTTGCCATTTCTTAAAGGGTGTATAAGCTTAGTCAGCTAATATTTGTAGAGTACTTTGAAGATGCAAAGTGGCATAGAAATATGGGATATGAGTGTGTTAAATGCTTGAGCATGCTGCAAAACACCTTTTTCTCAAGTGAATTCGGGAATGAGGCTGTAGGTGGTCAAAGCCCAAAGAGTTCTATGGTTAGTTATTATAGAAGGAGGGCACATAATACAGTACTACAAGTAACACAACAACTGTTAGTGGACTTTACATTTCATATTGTATAGCAATTAGAAAAAATCCAGAAGCAAAGTATAGGTACTTCCAAGTCAAAATAAATTCTTACCTATGCTAAGGCCACAACACTCCTAGAAAAATACCCACATTACACCTGTCCTCAGCTTTATTTGTCCTCTAAATGTGAAATGCTTATTTGTTCTGTGGTAGTTGGCTCACAATCAGCCAGCCAGCCATGCAGGGATATTGCCCATCTTCATTCTCTGGTATGGATATCCACTGGTGTCTCTAAAGGATGGAATCTTAAAAGGTGAGGCAAGGCAGAGACAAAGACAAATTTAATTTTATCACCGTAAAAAGGGACATTTCCACATGGGCAGCAAGGACATGAATATCATGTGTATGCAGGGGTGGGGGGATTATAAACGCATTTTTGGCGAAATTCAATAAAGCTGATTCCACTGCATAAGGTCAGCAATTTACTTTTAAAAAATGATATGATTGCAACTTTTAATATAACCCATGTATTTGCTGCAAGATGCTCTAGAAGATTGTGTAATGTAACCACCTGACCTCTCCACAGGAGCAGAGATCACCCCATTTACCCTTTATTGTCTTGCTAAAAGCAATGCACATTTGCACGGTATGACAAAGTCAACAGCTTTTGCTTCTGAGCGCCTCAGGTTTCATGAGAATGAATTCTCTGCTCTGGTCCTGGGGAAGTGAAGTCACCTGGACTAGGCTCCAGGAGAAAGAATAGCAAGGAATGAACCAAAAACTAAATTAACCTGTTAGTTAAGGAAAGGATGATTGCACTCCAGACTAAAATTAAGAGGGAACAGTATGCAGCAGAAAAGCAAACTGTAGGATTTCATGTTCACAGGGACCCAAAACATAATTTTAAACAGAACAGAAATGTTGTCTAAGAGATCCTAGAGAATTATGTCATTCAGGAATTTGTTTTATCTTTCCTAGCAGGAAAGTATCATTAAGTCTGAGATGGATTTCAGCAGAACACCACAGATTATCCTAACTACACTCCTTGTTTTAGCCTCAAGAGGGAAGGCTGTCTCTTTAGACTCAGAATACCAGGTTCATTCTCAGAGCAGGTCAGAAGCTGAATTCATTTACTAGCTGGGAAGGCTGTGGGGAAACCCTGGATGACCATGAAAAGCAAATTCCTTCTGTCACAGAAATATTTTTATACAAACATACATAGATTTCTTCAACTGTCTCAAGCGGAATCTTTCTTCAAAGGTCAAAGCTGCAGGGCTGGATTAGGATTGCACGCAATCTGCCCAAGCCTTGACATTCTGACATTCTAAAGTTTGCAGCTTTCCCCTCCCATACACAACTGATGGAAGTAAACTCTCAATCTCTCTGAAAGTGTGGCTTTTACTACAGTACCTTCAAAAATCACACACTGCAGCACCAAGAACTCTGAAACAAGCATATCAGAGCAGTTTATGAACACAGCTAACATAAATCTTACTGAGTCAATAACGCAAAAGTGGTAATTAACCCCATTTTACACATGGGCAAGCTGCAAACAAGAAATTTACCCAAAGCCAAGGAAGCAGTCATGTCTCAGATCTCCCATGCCTGCTCTTAGACTGTAACTACAGAAGTGACTTTCTCTTGGACTTGGCATTTACTTTCACTCAAAAACATGATAAATAAATCATTAAATTTACAAGTTGGACTTAAGGGTTCGGTCTTTTCTGTCCACCCCTAAGGCTAACAATTTCAGGCCTTGGAATATAACTGACTATTTTAGCATTACCTTCTAGGATAGACTTCAATTCACGCTGCTGTAATCATATTGTCTTCCTGGTGCTACCAGGAACGGACGCATTACTTTGTCAGTAAACAAGGCAGATATGACTCAAAATACACTCAATGAGCAATAGGAGTTAATTTTCCAAGGCCATTTTTAACGGCTCTTTTACATTACATAGTTACTGTCAGATAGCCAAGTGGAGAGACATCATTAAACCCATGACATTCCAATTATTTGTTAAAATTAAGCTTACAAACAGCATTTTCTAGCATGACCAACTTCCTAAGCATCAAACTGGTCTGTTCCAATTTATCAATAACTTTCAAGCCAAGAAAGGCTTGGCTTCCTTTGTACACTGCATCTCATGGGTAGTTACATCCAACCTGATGTTAGGTGGTTTTCTGCCCTCCATGAATGACTAGTGACTAGGACAAGAGTCAGACACAAGCAATAAACTGATTTATCCATGTGTATAGGGACTAAACAGAATAGTTTTTCCGTTTTTCCAAACTTCCTTTCAAATCTTGAGGAATGATAGTGAAGGGTTTCTTCAACTATGTTCTTCCCAAAATCCTTACAATTCTAAAGAAGCACCATATCTGATTCCCAGGATGTCCTATGGTTGAGCAGTTTACCACATTTTGCTAGCACTATTGTACATTCCTAGTCACCAAAGAAGCCAAGAAAATTCGTAAAGTTCATGACAAGTTCAGACATCACAAACAGTGGCAAAATTGATGGGGGAAAAGAGTCAGCATGATTAATAGGCTGGTACTGAACAGCAGGTGACAGATCTGCATACGAAAGAGTGGCAGGACAGGAAGACATCTTCTCAGCAGATGGATAGAGATTCTCAATCATTTTCGGGAAAAAAACAAGAAGGCAACAAACGCAAAACACAGAAAGGTGGAACTAACTTCTGGATCATGAGCACATTTATTCTTCTGCATTATGATACTCCAGGAGTGGAAATCTGTATGTTGAACATTATCAGCACTGGGCAAACGCAGCAGAATGCCACAAATTGATGTGCCTACCACTAACACTGATTTAGATCAGAACTGGTGTGAGTTTGCTTGCAATGACAGCTTGCATTCTCTCACTCTTCATTCTTCAGGTCCCTAATAAACTCTTTGGGAGACAATCACATTTCCCCATTTATGCAGGGTTGTGTAGAGCCAAAGCTTGGATAGGAGGCACCTAAAGAACAAACTGGCTGCATGACAGGTGTAGGGCATATTTCTCTTTAACCTAGCAAAATATTATGGCACATTAGCTGTCTTGCACAGTCATAAACAGAGGCCCAACCATCTTTAGTAATTAAATATCCCATAGTGCTTTTCAAGAATCTCAGTAAATTTTTTACTCAGTAATTACATTCTCTATCCCTAAAGCTCCCTCTACAAGATCACTTAGATAACGTATTCTTCATTTTCTCTCCTAAAAATCACAAAGTGATGTTGAACAGCTGCTGTCCTCTACCTCAGAAGTGGACACCTTTTAGTGAGAAGCACAGTGAGATCTAGATCACAGAATGATTCTGATAATGATAGATAACCCTATAAATACCATCGACCATGCTCCATGCAACTAGCTGCAAAGTTTCCATAGTTAATGGGTCCAATGTGCTCCAAGATCCTGAAATGAAAAGCATAATGAAAATGCAGAATGTGCTGACTTCCATTCAGTGTCTACAGTCATTTCTGTAAGTCTGCACAAGATGTTAGACTTACTTTATGCTACTTGAACACCTGCTGCAAACTTCTTAAATAATCAGAAAGCACCTCCCTGCTTCTACCTAGGCTAGTGAACTTCCTCTCGTCATGTCTTAATTTGTAGTAGAAGCTTAAAAAATTAAGCATGTTCTTGCAATAATTTTTCGCTACCAGTATCTGAATCTCAGGTCTTGCTTGTAGTTTTGCAAGTGCAAGTGATGAGGTATGTGCAGGCATTGGTGCGAGCAGCTATAGAACAAGTTACCTGAGCTGCAATTACAACACAGGACAAGCCTCACTCACACGATCAGTTATGCAATTGTGGTGCGTCTGGCTGGGACAGAGTACTGGTTTTTACAGCAGTTGGTATGGGGCTATGTTTTGGATTTCTGCTGAAAACAGTGAACAGTTTATATGGAGCTGACCCAAGTTCTCATGCACTTGCAGCCTCCTCACTGCTGGGGTGAGAAGTGGAAAAGGCCTTGGCTCTATGTGTAAGCACTGCTCAGATACAGCTAAAACACCTCTGTACTATCAACCCTGCCTTCAGCACAAATCCACCACAGCCCACACTATGGAGAAGCCAGCACCAGCACAACAGTGAAATAAAGCTCTCACTCCTTTTCTTCACCATCTCTCAAATCCATGGATAGGACAGGAAGCTGGAAGAGAAGGACAAGTCACCTAGCATTCCTTGAACAGTCAACACTTATGGTCTAATCCCAACAATTGTGCACCAAATATTGTACATTCTAGAAAAGCAGGTTTGGAGGGCCAGACCAGTTTGGCCTAAATAGGTATTTTAACACCATAGGTTATTAACTCCATTTTTCCAGCTGAGTTGGCACTGGACTCTATTGGCTTGCATTGCATTTTCTTCTCAAGAAAAGCCTTTGCAAAAACTGTCTGAGCTTCACTGAGACATGTTAAAGAATTAATTACAAAGTAAAGCCGAAGGAGAAAATTAATTTTGGAAACACAAGAGGTTACTTTTCTTTTCCTCCCTTTTCTGGAAGTGGGGGAGGAAAGGCAGTTATTTTCATCTTCATGCTGGGGGCAGGAGCTGGGAGCTGTCCAGTCGATAACCTGGCCATCAGAACAAGGTTTGTAATTAAAAGGTCAGTGACCTGGAAAGCTGGGGCCTCACTCTCAGAGCTTCTCAGTAATGACGGCACTATTAAATTAAGACTGTTATGAAATCAATGCTAAAAAAGCTTTCATGGTAACGAGATTCCATTCAAGGACATGCAAACTGCCTCATGAAATGGACTTATATTATAAAAAAAAGAAGAGTAATAAAAGAGGGTTAAATTGAAATCTGCTGAAGAATTTGCTTTTTTTAAGCCCTCCAGCAGTGGGCTGTGCCTCTTTCCCTCAGGTCCTGAAGGTGATTCACTTGGGTTTCTTTGACAAAGGGGGAAAGGCAGCTTCAACTTCCAAGAATGCAGACTACAGAAAGAGGAAGAAAATTAAGTCAGTTTCAGCCCCAGTCAGATTCCGGGGCTTACAGCATTTGTTGCCAGGAGATCACGAGCTCTGACTGGGAAGGGCATGTAGGATTAAATAATTTTTTCATCTCTTCAGAAATCACCACAGCCTGGCATCTTGACACAGGAAAAATTTTCTGGAACACTGATGCACTGCAAAAAACCTTCTGAGTGTACAGTTTCCCAACATAACTCAACAATTGTACATTAACTTGTTCTAATGCAGCTCTGTTCTTCCATCACTTTTATTTCCAAGCTCCTCATATGCTTTCATCAGTTCCCACAATCCCACTCTGGAAGGGCATTACTGTAGTCATTGCACAGATGAAGAGAACAAGCAACTAAGAAAACAGTTCTTCATCCAAAATGACACAAGTCTGTAACCTAGCAGCTGTCCCCTTCTCTGCCCCAAAAAAACAGCACCCTGAAAACAGAGCTTCCCATGTATAGTGCATTTCCACCCTCGCTCTCTGTCTTGCCAGAAGTTAAGAGATTCAGAGTACACAAAATTAACAAGCCACATGAGTTACCGGATGGGTAACTGAGCAGTGCAGGACATCTGAGGCACAACAGTTAAATGACAGACACATTTCCACAAGGGTTTAAGCCCCACATGCTGTCTAATTACTCCCAAGGCGCCACTGATTCTGTGGCATGTCATCAGCAGAATCAGCGAGTTGGACAAAAAACAAACAGCATCTTTTTTTCCTTTCTTTTCTTTCAGATACTCTGAGGGGAAACAGCTGTTTTTCCCTTCATCTGAAGAAGTTCATGATAAAAAGGAGGAAATGTCATAAATTACACAAAATGCCAGTGTAAGCTTCAAAGAAAATGATAAATGATTCTAATAACTTCATGTTTCTCATTAATGCCTCTGTATATGGGAGTTTAAAAGCGCTTAAGACAACAGAGAAATCTCATCTGACTTTTGAAAGCCCTTTTACAAATCCAGGATACCCTTACTCTCCCAACTGTCATCAACACTATATCACCCCATGTGCCAGAGAGAGCAGTTCAGCACCACCTGAACTGCACAGAACCAGGAACGCCCGATTTCAGCCTCTACAACTACTGTTTCACCAAACCCCGTCCAGCTGATGATACTTTCATTTCTCATCTCACTGAAATGTACTAAACCAAATCTACCTTCTATACTAAAAGGAAACAAAATCTGATTAGCCTTTTTGAGGAAGGAGATGCTTATAGAAAAAGAAGAAAATATTGTAATTCTAGGCAGAATCACCTCTGTGAGTCTCAGAAGTGAAATTTCTCAAGCAAAGTCAGGTTTGCAGGACTTTTTTCAACTGGCAGTGAGGACCTCTCTACCAGACAGCCTCAACTGGGGATAAACATTACCACTGGGATGACAGGGACTGTACATCAGAGACCACAGGGAACAGCCTACCAAACTCTGTAATCCCTCATCTACTGGGGACTAAACCAGCCATGACATCTATGTTTCAAGAATAATTGCCACCATCTGCCAGACCACATAGGTACCACACCAGCACCAAACATAGGTCACATTCTATATGGACATATTTCCAGTGACCGCTGGGTACAGGCGCTACTGGACCCTACTCCTTCCTATCTCCTATGGTTAAGTTTACCAAAAAAAAACAATTAGCACAAAGGGAAGAAGGGCTAACTAACAAACAGGAACAAACGAACAGTTCTGCCAAACCATTTCTGCTCTTTAGTAATTATTAGCCAAGTAATTCATAAGAAGTATTAGTCCAGTCACAGTTTCTCTGTGCTTCCATCTCCCCACTCTTTCTCTTCTCCCAGTCAGGGATTTATTAAAATTAAACAGATTAGATGGAGCTCCTGATACAAAAAACTGTTCAGCGAAGCCTGCGGTGGGGAAGTGCAGAGCAAACACCAGAGACATTTGTCTCTAAATTGCTCTAAATACCTTCTGCAAATGAAATTCTAACCCAGCTGTGTTGAGAGAGAAAATGAGGACTAACTGGTCATTGTCAGCACAGAAGAAGATCAGGCAGTTATAATATTGCACGATATACTAGGGGCTAAGGATCTCTCGGCAACAATAGATTTTGTATCAGGTTACTCTGGGTAATCAGCACAGCTTTTAGGCTCAGCTTTCTCTTGCTTCATTGCTTCGATGATAGAGTTGAAATCCCCAAGCTTTTATGATTAATTACTCCCCGTAGGTCCACATATTTCAAGAAAAAACTCATGGCGCACAGCGACCAACAGGCTCCAAATTTTAATGTCATCCTGATGGCAGGGCAGGGCAAGCAACACACCTACGTGATTGGAATGCCCTCTTAACTGGCACTAGGACAAGCAATGAGAGGATCACACTCAGAATGATGTGCCCGTGAACTACTTGGCAGGACATCGTTGCCAAAACACAAGGCTGCCATTCCCTTCTAGGTCCTCTGCTATTCAAGATGAGCAAAGTGGTGCATATACTTGAACTCTCCATCTCATGACTTCAGGTCTCAGGCATCTCAATAAGCAGTCCATAACTCCGAACAGAAAAATATATATTTCATAGGCTTCCCTACTTTTCAAAGCTTGAGATCTTCAGCTCTAGAATTTGATGTATCTTGAAGACTTCAATGTATATGTGGGTCACTCCCCTCTGAAGTTTGGAATTTGTATTTTCAGTATCATTTCAGCAGCTTACAGTGCTCCACAATGCACATAATTAATTTCAAGTTAAAACTGTCGTTATTCACATCTTGTGGTAAGCAATATGGTCCCAGGACTGTAGCAAAATACGGAGTGAACATCACCTGGAATGCACCGCAAATTGTGGAATAAAAACTTTAGAAACAAAATAGGAACAAAAGATAGCTCCACTATGAGTCAGAAAGTAAAATAAATTCTCTGTAGGCAATGACCAAAGTATGCTGCACCTCACTAAGACGATATAGGATTTGTCAGGATCTGTTCTATCCCTGCTATAGAAAAGGGCTAAACTCAGTCAGTAGTTTACCATTTCAGCCTGAAAGTCAGGTTGACCCCAAGCTTGACCTTAACCTGACCTTGTTGACTTTTACCAGGTTCTTTGCCTCTCTCTGGCTCTCTTTGGAAACATTTGACCTTTTCACCCAGAGACTGGCCATTCTAAAGCCAGTGTCAGTAAGGTTTGAATTGACCAGCTAGTCCACAACTCTGAACTGTCCTCACTGCAGAAAAGATCTGATAACAGTTAAGCCAGAAATTTCCCATGTGTCTTTTGTATTCTACAATTCCACATCTGGTGCAAATATTGCACCAGTCAGTTGGGAAGAAAAGAGACTGATATTTCTTATAAACCTCAGATCTTCTTTTGAGACAGACTAATTGCTTTGTCCGTAACATCTAATATTCCGCAGCAATACATTTTGGCTTGACACTAATTCAAGGTCCCTCATTATCACTGAGATCACAACCTTAAGAGTTCATACCTTTCTTCTTCAGGAATGCTCTTCTGGTTGCAAGAGGACTTTGGCGGACCCGTGGATTCTGTAAAAATTTCACTGCTGTCACAATCTGAGGAGGGTAGGAGGATTGGAGAAAAAGAGAGAAAAGATCCATGTTAGGTATGGTCAAATCCCTATTTTATATTAGGCACTGTGTACTGAAAGGTAAGACAACACACGCATCACACAAAGATGGTCTGGAGCCAACACCAACTTTCAGAAATGGTTCAACAAGTATCAGAGCTTGTGGTTTAACTCTAAACAGACAGCACAATTATGGTGTTTCAACCTAGAAGTTTCTTGTTGAATTACTTTTGGAGCAGCTCTACCTGTACAAAAAACTCCATTAAGATTCTTAGGTGTTTCTGCTATTTATAATGTGATCTTCTTACCTAAGTTGGCTCCTACAGTTAAAGCCAACCTTGAGTCAATGCATGTGATCTCTAACAGTTGGCTTATTGTAAGAATACTTCCTTTCTATCTGAGTTAAAGCTCCCTCCAGATTCTAAGAGATTAAGGCCTTTTCTGCCATCATTCTAATTTATTGAAAGGAATAAATAAACCTCAGCTTCTCATGATTAGAGAAGAAGCGACTTCACATGTTTTGGATCACATAACAACAATCAAAAAAGTCACTTTGAATGACACAAATGGGTAGTCAAGTAGTTAAATTTATATTCAACATCAGCAAAAGCTACAGATGACTTTTGTGTACAATCTGACTTCTACATCCTTTTTTAAGGTGACAGAGCACCTAAAACAGAGCACTTATTGAAGCAAAGGGCAAAGCCTGGGATAATACTCAATGGCATCAACAACAACAGCACTAGATTCTTACATTTCCGTTTAGTGCCAGTGAAATGTATTTGATTTTTTTCTTCACATGGTAGTTCCACTTTCCACATACTTCCCTGTATTGTTATACACATTATTTTGTGTTACTGCACCAGTGATTCACTGCACTTTTATATAAAGATATCTGTTCCAGTTGTGGCATCATGAGGAATAATGTGCTAACAGCACATCCATGTGAACTAGTGGAAGAGATTACTTCCCTTCTTTAGAGCTAAAATTACCCATCCTAATATGCTAGACCCATGTTATGCAGTTCTTTAAGAGTTTATCTTAAAATACAGTTTCTGGAATTCACTTCTAAAAAGGTTTCCAAAACTTTGACAGCAGAAAAAGAAGGGAAAATACAGCACCACTCCTGAAATCACTAAGTTTCACTCTGTGTTTGAATCAAATGCTTCGAATATGCATTTCTGGTCAGAGAGCAAAGTTCTGATGGGTTTAATGGCACTTGCAATGTACTCCTCAGTGCATTCCATCAATGTTTTTTTCTTTCAAATTGCATCTCTTATTTCTTTAAATACATTAATCAGGCTAGTGTAGGCAAAACGGATCCATTGGACAATGCAATAAACATGAATTATCATCTATCCAACATGCATAATGGCTTAAAAATACATAATAGCAGGTGTAGTTTAAATGATTAGTTATTACACCTGTGGTGGGTCTGATTCAATTGGGGAAAATCATCTTTAATAGGTTAAAAGGTTTAGATCACCAGGCTTCCCTTAAAGTGGCTGTAGAGAGGGTATGATGGAGTACGCTGTCATTACTAATTCATTTAAGAAAAACATGGGGGATACAGCAAAGAACAGCATAAACGAGCGAATCCAATTTAAACATCAGGTAAAGCAGAAAACACCTTTTAAAAAAGCATGATAAATGAATTTGGAAGAGAGATGAAATTGACATATTTATTTTAACGGGAATTTGACAAAGTCCCAGCACACTTCAAAGTTGGGAGGATAAAATGAATGGGGTATTTTTAATTCTTTTCATTTACTTGTTTTCCTGCATTTTTTCCTTAAGTTTACATTCAGTAATTTTGAACCACAAAACAGGAGAGCAAAACACCCCACATAAAGTACACTTTGGCTTCATTTATGTGCACTTGATCTGTCTCCAGCTGAAATGCAGGTGACAGGCAAATCGTAGATTTAAACTGTGCTGATATTGCTGTGCCAGACGCAGAAATATAAAGCGCCCAAATAATAACCTTAAGATAATATGCTGAATAAGAAAGATGCCCAAATGAGCAGACCGACAGACATATCAAAGCCACTCTCCTTCTAACAATAATTACTTGTTTGTGTCTTCAGATACTCCTTAACACTCCCTCCCACATTTAGAGAGATAGACATGAACGGCCTGCAGACTTGCAATTCTGTAAGCTCTTATATTTAATTATCAATTTTTAAGGATTACAAAACCTGTGAGAAATAAGCAGTATTTTTCATTGTGCTATTTCATTCACAACCATGTGAACATTTCATTGATTCTAACCCTTTATTAAAGCTTATTTTTGCCTTATAAAAATGTAAACATTTCAGTAGTAAATTTCAGTCCAAAATAAACTTCTGTTTTATCTCTCCCCTGCATTACTTCCTCCATTATTCACAGCCTTCTTAATCTTAAAACAAAATGAAATTACAAGCAACAACGAACTCCATAAAAAGAATCCTGGACATGTAGTCCTCGCTCTGGTAATCCCATGTTTCTCATACTGTGTTTGTATTTACCTCTGAACATTCGTCCTATAGGCTGAGCTGAAATGTCTTCATTTTTATAATTCATCTTGTATACATGAGCAACTTATGAAGCAATTTTGGCCATGTTAAAATGCCAATATTTTCAACAAACATACATGGATCATTTTCTTTGCACAAACAAGAGGAACTGCACTCCATAATTTAAACAACAGAAAAAGGAGTAGGAAGATGAGAAGACTTGCAGCCCTGTGTACAGCCAAAAAAATCATGTGGCAAATAGCACTCTGACTCAGCTGCTAACATTGTTCCATACTATTTCTGTAGCATTTGTAACACTTCTCCAAATTTTTATGGTATTAGGACACTGCCAAATAATGAGCATTGTATCACTGCGTTGATTCTTAGACTGCCAGCATGCACTGTCGAACACACTGGCTTTATTTAACGGATCAGGTACATATTTGTATTAAAGAAAAATAGTGTATTTGGCTTTTAAAAGCCATTCAATTCCATAAACTTGCTTTCCTACCACCGCCTCTCCTGCAGTGACAGGATCCACAAAGACATATTTCTGACTGGGTGGAGATGGGTGGAATCCTGCAGCAGGTCTTGTCCGACAGTTTGATTTTCCAATTAAAAGATCAATGTCACTATTCCCAGATTATATTTGCAACTGGACAAACGACATAAATTCAGGCCAAATATTCTGCTTCAATGCCAAAGATACAAAATAAAGACAGAAACTTTATTGCAGATGCTACAGGAGAGCAGAGGGCTGGCAAAATTCTGGGCCAAAGCACAGCACTTGGATGTTAACTTAACAGCCAAGGTCCTTCATTCCTAATTTCCCTCCCTTTTGTGTTGATGGGGAAGATAAAGACAGTTTTATTTCTTATTGTGCACAAAGCTGCAGGGTTTCCAATAAAGCAATCTAAGCTACTTTATCAGTTGCTTGCATTAAAAAAATAAACCATGAAATTTAAAATACTGTGGCAAATGCCTATTTTCCACCAACTGGAAAAAAAAAAGGCAACAAAAAACTTAACAGATCAGAAATGTAAAAGATCTTCACCAATAAAAGTTACACGGGATTTGGTAAGAGTTCCACGTGGAAAACAGACTCAAAAGGTACCGGGAGCGCAGCCTGTAAGAGCTCTAATAGATTTCCTAATACTGGGAACCCTCTGTAGGTTATTACTAAAACAGCATTTGTTGATAGACTGAGACTTTGAGATGACCTGTGATGTAAAGGTTGGGTCTGAATTATACGTTGCAAGGGACGGTATTTTGTCTTTCTGAGTGGATCTGTATCTGTTTAAAAGCAACACTTCTTTTCATTAAGCAGAGGCGGCCCAGGCCATGAACTATGCACAGACAGTTTACATTACATGTGCGGAAGCAATCAACACTGGCAATATACATGACGTATGTAAAAGAAGTTGAAATTAATTTTTTTCCAGTGTATTAAAAAATAATAATATGGCAGTATCAACAAACACTCAACCTATTTCAGCCAGAGCAGAAGGCCACAGCTATAGGGCAAATGGAACTGATCAATATATTAGCCCACAGCAACACCCCCTCAGTGTACTGCTGTATGTTTGCAAGGCTTGGAAGATTAAATTGTCTGTGAAAGGTTTCTGCACTCCTACTCTAAAGGAGATACCCAGAATCCTGTTAACAAGCATCAGGCTGAAGCCAACTTACGTTTTAACAAGGGCTGACTTAAAAGCCTGGCACAACAGTGAACAAGAAAACCCCGTGCAACAGAAATGCTGTGTTTTAGTAAGAAATCAGTGCCCTGCCAGGACTAACTTGACAAATATGGTTATCGGTGGCACACGGAAATAGTTGCAAAGCAGCTGTTAATCAGGGAAACACATCATAGAACGCTGATGCCAGCACTTGGGAAAAATGCAAGGGGCTAATTATGAAGCCATATATCTCACTAAGGAGGCACCGCTCCCGCAGCCCAGCCGCGCTCCCGCCCAGCTGGGCCCGGGACACAGCGCTGCTCCTCCTCCAGCACAAGCCCTGTCCAGCTCGGGGATCTGCACCCCAGCGTTCACGGGAAATTCGTATTTCACACAAAACACTTGCCATTTGTAAAGGAACTAACTGCAGGTCAGTCAGGGGAGGAGGAACGCTTTACAACTCCAGTGATTTCATTCAGATTTAAATGAAAACATACAGAACCCTAGGAATTACTTCGGTTAAGAGATAACCTAGAAACCTACAAAGTTCGGCAGATCTCAAAGTTGGATGGAGAAAAGTTTAAAAATGCTGTAACAACAATGGCAAAGCCTTCATGTAAAACAGTAAGGGGGAAAAATACAATTTAAAGTAAGATTCATGGGAGGCAGAAAAGCAAGATTTATGGGAACAAGGGCAAGGGAGGAACACACTTTGAGCCATATCTGAGACGAAGAACCTGGGACTAAGTGAATACAGAATAGCAGCCAAAAAAAAGAAAACAAAACACCAAAAAACAATCAAACACACACACACAAAACAAGGCACAAGAAAAACCCCACCAAAAAAAAAGCTGTAAAAAACACCAACCAACCAAAAAAAATTTTAAAGGAAAAAAACCAAAAAACAAACAAACAAAAACCCAAAAAACAAACAAAAACAAACAAACAACAAAAAAAAAAACCCAACCAACGAAAAAATGGTAATACAAGACCAAAAAGGGAAAATCCTAGGTGCTCGGAACTTGGACTATGAATGACACCTAATTCAGAGTTACGCACATGAAGGGTGAGGAAACTGGTCCCGGCCGTGTCCCTGTCACGGGTCCCGCTCATCATGGAGAAAAATGGAGGTTCAGGGGGGACCTTTTTGCTGGCTACAACTCTCAGTCAGGAAGTTGTGCCAGGTGCGATTTGGGCTCTTCTCCCACAAAACAAGCGACAGGACAGAGGGCATAGTCTTAACCTGCATCTGGGGAGGTTCAGGTTGGACACCGGGAAGAATTTCTTCACAGGGTGATTCGACATTGGAAGGGGCTGCCCAGGGAGGCAGTGGAGTCACCGTGTCTGAAGGCGTTCAGGGAAAGCCCGGACGCGGCAGTCAGGGCTCTGGTACTAGCTGGCACGGCAGTGCTGGGTCACAGGCTGGAGGTGTTTTCCAAACCGATCCCGTCAGGGCGAGGCCCCGCGGCCTCCCGGCCCCGCGCTTCCTCATCGGCTCCCCCGGCCCCGGGGCTCCCTCAGCGCTCCCTCATCGGCTCCCCCGGCCCCGGGGCTCCCTCAGCGCTCCCTCAGCGGCTCCCCCGGCCCCGGGGCTCCCTCAGCGCTCCCTCAGCGGCTCCCCCGGCCCCGGGGCTCCCTCAGCGGACCCCGCGCGCCCCCTGGCGGCGCAGCCGCCGCCCCGCTCCCGCCGTCAGAGCCCCAAATTAAGTGTTTTCACTCAGTGGAAATGAAATGTTTTGCAAGATGAAACAGAAAGAAAATTGAGGTTTTAGGTAATTACTAGTTGGCATTTACATATCACAGGATGGTTCAACACCTATTCATTTTCCTCTTTTATTTTCAATTTTTTAAAATTGCTCATTAAAACGAACACGTGACAAGGACGGGGGGAAAAATTACTCTTCCTCTTTTTCCTGAGGACTACAAAATCCAGATCTACTTTAAATACATTTATCTATAATTATCACATACAAAAAAGCCTTACTTAATTTACATGAATAAGGTGACCAAAAAAAATTTGAAAAAGCAATGATGAAAGCCAGCAGGAAGCCCATGCGAGCTGTCGGTGTGTTGTGCCTGCGGAGCGCCGGGGCCAGGCTGGAGCGCTGGAGCAGCTGAGATCCCCGGTGCTCTGCACCCCGCTCCCAGCCATCCCACCCTGCAGCTCAGCTGCCTCACTGCTCTCCTGCCTTCCTCCCCTCCGACATCCTTTCCCCTCATTTCTTCTGCTATTCCCACTACAAAGAAGTGACTCCACACAGCCCCTGCTTTCAAATTCTTTGTTCCAGCAGCTACTCCACACTTCCTCCAGCTGCTCCTGAAGGCGTGACCTTTCCACCTCCTTCATCCACACAGAAAAAGCCTTTCCTCACATAACCTCACCACTTCCAGAGATCCTGCTCTGCAGCTCCAGTCACACTTACAGGCTCTCAGCTCGGTGTAGTCTCCACTCAGATTCCCTTTGTTCAATTAAATACATCTATCCCATGCAGAGGCCTTAATTTTCCTGCACCCTTCAGCTTTTTTTAAATTTTAACCTTGTGAAAGTCTCATTTAACCCCACAATGCATTTTAGGATACAATTCATATGGAAAAATGCTATATAAAATAAAGTTTTATTGTATCATATGTTAAGGACATAAAACATCCCAGATAGAAGTGTACAGGAGCTGACATGATAGACTAATATATTTTAAGGTCTATTGTGCAAATATGTATTTAGGGAATTCCAAAGCATGGTATTATTGACCCAAGTCTCTCTTAAAACACATTGATAGATGGAGTAAAAACCCTTATGAAAAGTAGCAACTTCATCTGTGTAGTAGTCACCTTTCAAAGTGAAATATCTGTCATCTTCAGTTTTTTACAATTCGATTGAGAACACAGTGGACATCTTGACAAAATTCCTGTCTTTTTAAGAGGAATAATATTCAATCTAAATTTACAAGCATAAATCTAAAAAGAACCAGAAATTTTTACACATACATTAAAAGAAACGTACAGTAACTATTTTTATTTGCAGAGAAAATGTGCTAGCTATGTATTTTTTTATTTCAGAAATACACCTCCAAATGAGACATCATAACACCAGGCTTAACACAATAAAAACTGTTACAGGGAAGTGATAAATGCTAGGAAAACGTAAGAAATTTGAGCAGAAGAGCAAACTAAATGTATTAAACTGATAATGTAGCCATAATAAATTTAACAAGTGAGCAGCATGATCCTTTTTTCTAGAGTTCAAACATTTTAACTTTTTATTGAAGAGAAATCATCTCACTTTCGGAGGGAAAATAAACTTTAAAATCCCTTTTTGTACTTCTGCCTAAGCTGAAGTTGCAAGCTCCCTGTAACCCCTAGTACCACCAAAGAAGGAATTGCAGCAAGATGAGCAGGGTGGGGGTGGGGGGGACATCGTCTGCAATCCAACTGGCAGCAAATTACTTGAAGTTACCTTTACAGGAGAAGGGCAATAACAGCAGCACTGAAAGGGATCCCCAGGGATGAGACAGGGACTGACCAGAGCTGTGTCTCACCCAGGCTCAGGCAGCTGCTCCCCTCCTGGGACAGCCACGACCAGGTCACCCAGCTGATCCCACAGGACCTCAGAGAGATGCCAGACAGAAGGTCAAAGCTTAGGAAAGAGAATCTGCTTTTTATAACTTTCCATGACAGCAGCCAATCTCCACAACTTGCTTCTCCCTTCTTACAGGAGGAAGCTTAGGGATCACTGGGGCTATGCCAGAAAATTAATGCAAGTGTCAAGGTGTTTGAGCCCAGCCATTCCAAAGGAATGCAACGAGCCAGTGTCCAAGATGTTCACTGCAGCAGAACCAGGACCAGTCCCTGCCTCCACAACTGAACAAAATGCGTGATCCAGGCTCCAGGGGAGCAGATGACAGCACCTCCAACTCTCACCTTCTTCACTCCTCTCTATCCCTGTCGCCATTACTGCAGAGCTCAAATACAGCAGCTTTCAAAAGAAATCCCTTTTACCCTGATCCCTTCACATGTGTAGAATGTAGAAACCAATGAAGTTGTAATTTATTACATTTTCATTCTTTTAACTGCAGGGCAGACAAGGACTGCAGGATGTCCATTCACATGTGAGGGAGCTGGAGAATGATGTGAGGATAGAAGTCTGTGTCACACCTAACAATTGTGCCCTGAGTACTTAAAATCACTATTGAATAGAAGACTCCAGAAGGCTGAATCAAGCAGAGATGCACCAGAACAGGAGCACTTAATTACTTACTCTAATTCCACAGTCAAGGGACTGGACAAAACCAGTAATACAATGGCTTAGATTTAGTCCAAGAGGATCAAAAGTAGAACCCATTTGCAGAAGAAGTTATAAAGATGTTTTAGACTGAAAAGACCGAAATGACAAGAAAGAACACCAAGTTACTATTCCTTGAACCTATTTCAAGAACCCCATTTCACCAAATTCTTAAATCATAGGAAATGTAGATTAGAGAATGAATGGTTTCCTCTCAGCAACAAAGCCCCTAACAATTAGGGCTGAAGTCAAGGGGCTGTGATGACGTTAGGACAAGGAAGACCTGAATGACAGAATAAATATAGGAGATACTGGAGGAAACTATCTGGATCACCAGAATCTAACAAACAAAAGGTTTCATGTTGAAAACATTAAAGAAGCTGGAAATTGTGGCAGGTGCACAATAAATCATGCAAACCACAGCAGTTGGGAAGAAACAGCAAAAGGAGAAGGACTTAAAACACTGGAAGACCTTTTTGTAAATTTATATTTTACTTAGAGCACTTTGGGACAAGAATGGTCTTTTTCCTCTGCGTTTGCACAGTGCCTGGTGCTGGTCTGTAACTGGCCTCCTCGACATTTATTGCAACACAAATAATAATAAAGACTGAGCCGACCATGCACTTTGTTCCTGCTGTTAATCGCCCCACTAAGGGAGAAAGTAAGTAAGGGGCAAGAAGGCTGATTGGTCAGAGCTGTCCCGTCTGTGGGGACTGCAAGTGGAATAATTTTATAGATTCAAAAGCAGCTGCGTCCCTTGTCTTTGTCCAGTTCTCAGCAGAACAGAGCTCACATCACACAATTCCTCCTGCAAATCCAGCAACTTGCATGACCAGCCTCAAAAGCAACTGAGCTTCCTTGCCGACCCTCAGGTTGCTTCCTCTCTTACAGGGGTGAAACGCAGTGAAATGGCAAACATGAGGAACATTTCCACAGTAGCTGTCCACACCACAAATATCCTGCAAACAATGGGCCCACTTCATTTTCCCCTGGGGTCAATCCAGCATTTTTCATGGATGTTACATTCACTGCTTAAAGAAACAAAGCATGTAAGTGTCAGGACAAACCCAGAATGCTGCTCAACCTATACAGCACTGTGCGTACCAAAAAATTGCATGTACCAAAAAATCCAAGGTACTGATCACTCACTCTTCTTTCTCAAAACACCTGAGTAAGATCCCACCATCCTAAATTGAGTTAAAATATCCAAGAGAATTAGTTCTATGGAGAATTAAACTGACAAGCCTGTGTGCTTGTCCCAAATTCCTACACAGAAATTTGGGTCCGAAGCAAGAAGGCCTGAAAAATCAGAGATGGTTCAAAACAGCACTTCTACTGGGTTTTATTTTTCTTAAACCTTGGCACAGCCAGCACATGTCAGGGACTATTATAATTATGCTCTTTATGTGCTGAAAAATTAATAAACAATTACTCACTTCAGGAAAAAAAAAAAAAGCAAGCAGCCATTTCCTTGACAAATGCTGCAGAAAGCATCAACAATCTCTCTAAAATCTGGGTCCACAGCAGGGAATTAATACCAAGGGAAGAACGGCCATTGCTGCTATAGACTGAACAACTGGAAACCCGAGGCTGTAATGCAGTTTTCTCAGGAGTCTGTACCTGATCCAAAGGAGCTACAAAGCATTTTTATATCTTTATAACAGGAAAAAAGTACATTCAGTCTTTAATGCTGCTTTGGCTCAAGTACAGGTCAGTCAATTGATTTCTATCAAGCCACAAAGTCCAAAATTTGGTGATTGAAATTTAGTTTCAATCCCTCTACGGCCAAAAAGGGCTTCTACACTGCTTTTGTGGCTGGAAAACCTCTGCTGTGGTAGGAAGTCAAGCTCACCTTCCCAGGAAACCATGAGAAAGATAAAAAATATACACTTTCTTGAACAAATGAATGAGACAGCAAATGTCTGGGACCTTGATAAATTCTCACAGAAATTTATTTACCACCTAAATTTTGACTAAAATCTGCCATTCAGTAAGCTCTTCCCTAAAATACTGGCAAGTACAATATTAACTTCCTTGAGAATCCACAGGGAACTCTAGCGCACTTGCACTGAAGGGCTTCCAATATCCTTTAAAAAATTAAATAAGCTAAATAAATCCTGCATATCCCTTTTTAAGCAGACCCACACTACACAGTGTTCTCCCCACCTTAAATCAATGATAACCCAATTGTAATGCCTTACAGCTCTGTCTGAGAACTAGTGGAGAGATCAACGCTTTTTATCTTAAGGATTATGGATCACTCCCTGGGTGACTAACACACCCAGCAGCCCATTAGAACCACCACAAAGGGCAGCTGCTCCTCCTCCCACCCCTCTGACTTGAGAAAGCAGCATATAAAACTTCACCCCTTCACGTTGCAGTTCTTTGCCTGCCTGCCTTGTTTCATACTCTAAACACACCAAGATTTATTAACCTTTACAGTAAAAACAAATAAAATGATGATGAAGTAAAAACACAGTGATGTAAGGGCTGCAGCTAGCACCGTTTATCTGTGGAAATTCAATTAGTGCTCAAGTGGCAGAGATACCTGGAAAAGTGCTCACAATCGAATCAAAAAAAGATACAAAAACATTAACCTGGTGGCTAAAAACTCCACATTTGAACATTTAAAGTAATAAGGGTGCTTTTATTGAGTATTTTCTATATTTCATTAGGTCTCAAATTGACGAGGAACCCCAGAGATGCATTTCCTGGCCTTTTGGATCCTTAGACCAAATGCTTGACTTTGTTGTTGGTGTTGTAAAACACAAGAAGAAAGTGTTTCTTGCTAGAATAGCAAACTTCTTTCTGCAGTAGAAACTACAGCAACAACTGCACATGCAGGAAATGCTGGAAAGCCTATGTGGATATTCTTTCATCTGAGACATTCATTCTGTACTCACCATGATGTGAGCAGCAATGTTTGAATTATTTCTGCACATCAGAATATCTGGATTTACCTCGACAGTTGTGCTTTACCACAAACTCTTCTCCCAAAGCCATGGCCTGTGACCCTTGGCTGGGACAGGAAGCACATTGATGAGGGGGCTGCTGCAGAGACAAGCACCCACTGCACACCTTGACAGGCTCAGAAAAGGAGATGGGAACTGTATAAATAGATTAGTCAAGCCCCCAGCAGCAGGGCCCTCAGATTAGGTCTGGTTACAAGACTTACAGAAAAAGCACACAGCACAGCATCCCTGTTGTGCCCTCTAAATGTTATGACTCTGCTGCTTTCTGCCAGCATTAAATTCACTTAAATTTATTAAAAGAGGAATCAGGAGAGTCACTGTCAATGAACAGAAGAGTAAACTTCTGAGTAACAAGCTCTCTAAAAGCACAGAACAGGAGACAATAATATTTCACAATTTTGGGAACATCTAATAGAAGCTTCCCCACAGGTTTGCTTATGGCAGAACACTGCACTTGCCCCCAGTACCCATTTCTGTGCACTGCTCTCAGGCTGTACAGAGGAGTTGAATATACACATCCAGAATAGACTGCATTAAATGCAAAATAAAATGCACTTAAATTCCATTCCAAGGTGAATTAACTGAGTTAAAAGAAGCGAACTTCCTTAAAGGTTTTATTTTGTATTTTTCCATCTCTTTTTAAAAGTCCAAAGTCTTTATCACCTTTACAGAGATATTTCATGACAGATCACAGTCAGGATTTTTATTTAATCCTAATCCTTAACTTTCTTTCTTGTAGTATGAAACCACCGCTCAGAAATAAATTTAAGACTCAAGAATATCATCTGGGTTGCACTGGATACCAAAAAAATAGTTATTTCCTGACTTTACTGTTTCACTGGGCTGCCACTCCAACTCAGATGTTCTGAAGAGACTGGCCATATTCGTGGTATTCCCTTTCTGCAGAGAATATTCATGAATTAGCTTCCATATGCCACAGAGAGCAACTTGTCTTCAGGGAGAAAATTTCTTCATCTCTTTAACTTTTGTGCTTGGTACGTAGCAAATTACAGAGGAATATGATACCCAGAATTTGAACACTGAAATATAAAATGTTTAACATAAAAAACTAAGGAAAAAATCCTATATCAAACAGATCCAACACAGCAACATTTAGATTCAACTCCTCTCCATCCACTGTAACCAACAGGGATGAGAATGGGGTAAAAATCAGTGGTGAGAGATCTCCTGCTCTTGTGTGGAGTATAAAGAGTCCTGGTTTATTATTCTGCATTTGCATGTGGCAGCAAATGTGTAAATGTTTTAATAATACAAAAATCCCAATAGAGTGGAGGAGGAGGATATGAAAGAAAGAAATACAAGGACATTTACTTTCTTGAGAGTGAGATAGAAAGGAAAAGAGAGAAGGAAGATGACACAATAAGGGACAAAGCAAGCTTTTCTGGGGTATATCTGGAAAAAGCTAAAAGAGAAATCATTAGGAAGCCCATAGTGCATCTACAGTGATACAGTGTGGATCAATTCATTTAACACTGCCCTGTACATTTACAGAAAAGTACTTTTGATATAATAAAGGCTCATAAACACACAGAAATTGGGTTAGACCTGTTTCAAATTCCTGCCAAACAATGGTTCAGAAAAATGAAGCTCTATTTTAATTAGCTCGACTCAAGAGTGATTTGATAACAGCAGATGCTGTCTGGATGCTTTCAGCTTGATGGGCTCCACATACATGAACTAAAGAGTGGCTTTGATGCAATTAGGTATCTCTCTCTCCTTTAACATGTGTTAAGCTGAACCAATGGCTTGTGTCTATTTAACATCTTGAACTAGAGGGATATTGACACTCCTCATCATTCTCCAAAACAGCGGAGCTGAAGTGAAAAGAAGCAGCTTATTTGGGGCTTACCCACAGTTCCAACAACTAGAGGACAGAGAGGAACAGGCACCAGTTCACTGCTCACAATGTAATATTAAGATCTTAACATTAGGTCTGTTTCTACCACAAACCACATTTCCTGGCACATCATGTTTACAGGCTTGGTTATTCCCAGTCAAAAAACCTGTCCTGTCAATTGTTGCTACAACTCATGTCATTTTCTGTAAAAACAAGAGGGATTCAATAACAATTCCATACATCCATTGCAGTCCCCTATTCCCAGAAGATACCCCATACACACTCTGTACCATTAGAGTAGCTTCCATGCTCTCCCACCTACTTCACAGCTTCCTTTTAGAAACACCTTCTATTCATGGAAATATCTGTGCACTGAAATCTCAGAGGCCCCTTTGCCTTTCTGAAGGGATGTACCTACCTCACTCTGCAGCCAGAAAGCACAGGCATTTGCTAAAGGACACATGCAACATAGGAGCTGCTTTAATGCATCAGGGACAAGGCTAATAGGTGGTCTTGATTTGTTAATTATCTGTCAGTTTGTCACAGCTGGGCTGCAAGGAGTGGGTGAGGGGGAATCTTTCTGCTTGGTTCTTTCTCTAAATGCTGAATTAGGCTGTCAAAACCTTCATCCCACCACAAGACGCTGTGAAAAGAAGAGCCAGACTATCCTTTTCTTCCTCCTTTTCCCAGCAGGATATGCTGCTTCAGATGTTCTACCCTCCCACCACGACTGCAGAAATGTATACTGCATATAGAAAATTACCTTCACATCGTCACACCATGCCCTGTTTAGTCAAGGGACATTAGCAGACCTGAACAGGATAAATCAGAGAGGAAATCCCAGTGCCAAGGGAGCACATAGGAAGCATTTATTTCATAAGGAGCCCTAAAATTGCTACCTGCTTGAATCAGCAAGTTCCAAGCACAGTTTTGGAAAGCAGAAAGCCTGGTCCCTGTGAGAGCAGATAGATATACAACGAGTTACAGAGATAAAAAGGTGGAGTAGTGTCAAGATTCCCTTTCTTCTTACATCTCTGCCCCACGTAATCCTCTAAGTAAGGGGAAAAGTTCAGGCTGTGAAATGGGATAATGTATGGGATACCCCCACGGAGACAAGGCTAGAACAGCAGAAAGCAGGCTGTGATACAGCAGCAGAATTTACCATAAATGTTTATACCTCTAAATCCAGCTAAACATGGCTGTTAAGCCATGAGAGCCCAGGGAGATCCCCACCCACTCCTCTGCTTTCCCTGCAGGCCACGTCCAGAGCATCCCATCACTGAGTCCTTTCCTCAGCAGGATTATGAAAAATCCCCCGCAGGAGCTTCCCACATGCAGAGACACACCCCTTCCTACCACCAGCGACGCCGAGCCCTTCCAGGTGTGGGAGGCTTGAGGTTTGCTCCCTGCACACTATGGCACTGCCCGCTCCAGGTGGGAAAACAGAGGGCATTCACTTCTGCCTTTGTGCAGATGATCAGAGCTATAAACTCACCAGAACTGGACAAAATTACCAGGAACATTCCTCTGGCCATTTCAACAGTTCAAAAAAGGTGCCTTAAGTTAACACTTGTATATTTTACACTTAGGACAGCCAAGGAGCACATATGTATGGTCAGCACACAAGTCAAATTCTCAAAGCAATTATCCCCTATAGTTGGAAAAACTGGTGCTTTTCATCATTTGATCTAAAATCCCTAGAACTAACATTTCATTTTCTAGTATGATCCACCCATCACTGTACAGAACACCAACTGAAAGGACAGAAGAAGATCTACAGCTTCCCTTACTTAGTCCTGAGCACAAAAACCAATGATACGTTTTGCACAGACAGTCCTACCTTCCCCAGATGGGGTCTACTGAGAAATCCACTGGGGACAAAATAACTGTCTCTGTTTCATCAGGTGATGTTAATAGATCCATTTCAGGCAATATTTCCAGAACTTAATCCCAGAAAATAAAATTTGCTAAAGCACTGCTTCTCAAAATTTATGCAAGCTTGACTCCCTTTTCCATTCATTTATTGTGGTGGCTCATCCCACATTCCTCAGCTGAGATGGCATCAAGTTTCTTCAGGAAAATAAGAGTTACTGAAGTAAATGCTATCTCTTCAAACTAGGAAGAACAGAGCCCCAAATAGCAATTACAAGCAGAAAGCTGTTTACTGGTGAGTGACTTTGTGACTTCCTCTGAAGCCTTTGCATTCCTTTGGAGTTCTAACCTAAGTCTGAGAAATTTTGCTTTAAGGAACTTAACTATAAAGAGACACAGCGCCGGTGACGACAATGTGATGACACAGCGTTGCTCCCCACCCTACACCTACATAAGAGTTGAGGAGCAATTTCCCAGCAGGTCCTGGTGGCAGCAGCCCCCCTGCCCCACAGTGATCCAGGCTCCTGGGTGTTGGCACGATGCTGGAGATAACAACCCAGCAGCATCGATAACACAGCCAATGCAGCAGTCAGCATTCATTACCCCAAACGACTACAGGGCAAGGCCTGGGTCTCTTAAACATCTGTCTCTCAATCTTCTGGTCTTTAATAAAATCACCCTCCCAGCCATAGGGCGTAACTAGAATTGTACATACGCATGTGCATGCAAAAACATAAATGCATAACGAGAGATTCAGGTCCTCATTAAAAAATTGAATAAATAAGAATTCACCAAGGAATTCTGCCCAATTCTGATTTCCAGATCTGGTTTTGCTGCATTCTTGTCCACAGCCTGAAGAGCTCTGGGTGCCTCCCTATCCCTCTCCAGCTGCACCATCCTCTTCAAATTCAGACTTCTTGCACCTATAATTACAAGGTGCTCTGTGCCAGGCTCCTTTAATTAACCAACCCAACTCTTCTCCCTTTGGGATCAGACTAAGCTCTTTTTTATTAGATCCATCATTAGCTCCATCAGTATCTAGGCCTAAGCACGATACCTTATACCACTCCACGAGTGGGGCTGTAGGGTGCAAATGACCTCCAAAGCACCTGCCTGCAAGAGAGGCGAGAAAGGCAGGGCTATGAACCCAGGAAAAGTGGCATGAGAGGTGGATACAACACCTTCCAAATTTAAGTACATCAGCAAAAACAACACAGCTCAAAATCTTCAGGAAAATGCATTGTGTGAGGGGACCTTGGTGCTCCTGTTATGTGCTTCTGCAGTGCTGAAGGTGGTTCAATCCAAAGAGCAGAGGAACAAGAACAGAATAAATCCCCTTATTTGTCATTGCACTGGAGCCAACCTTGTGATTTCCAGGGCTTCAAGAAAGAGCCAAGCATTCCTGGAGAGCAGTACTTCCCCAAGCCTCACTCTCTCCAACTGACAGTCTTATCAACTTTCATTCTCTGAAGCTGTTTCACCTAATTTCTAGACAAACTGCAGTCCATGCAGAAAAAAACCAAAATGTCAAAGTGCACCCTGGCCTTTTGTGGACCCTGAGATGTCCTGTAGGGAAGTGTTCAGGCAGGTGGTAGGGAGAGAACAGGAGGTGGAAAGCAGGAGAGCTGGCAATGCCCTGGGATTTCTTGGGACAGGCGGTCGGTCACTGGAGCTGCACAGCCTGACTTCCCCAGAGAGTTTTCTCAAGGAGAAGCCAGCCATCGATCTCGGGACACACAACTTCCAGGACTGTTCCTTATCTCAGAACAGCTTCTGCCACGAATTCCTGAATGCGCTTTAATGTTTAAATTATTAAATGCATTAATGTATTTACATTATTCAAGTCGTATGTGCATTTTTCTAAGATAATTTATGTATAAGAGCTTGAATGTCCATGACTGTTAATGTCTACAACCCTTCCTGTTCATTATTGATTCTGGAAGGGAAAAAAAAAGGCAGTGTTTTAATGCCTTATTTTTAATGTATTAAGAGTCTGAATAAGTGCATTCTCTTTTTTCTTTTGTAATTTCATAATTTAAGTAGTGCATTTATTAAACTGACACAGTATGAATTGTGGTGAAGTCTGGCACAGGTCCATGCTGCCAACGCAGCCCAACCGACCATCACGCTGCTCTGCAAATCAAGCACAAGCTCAGCTTCTCTTACTCTAGTTTCTACTCCCTGCCTGAAATCAGAAGGGACACAGACTATAAAGTCTTTTTAAAACACATTTTCTTTGCTATTTACATGGCTTTTCTCTCTGTCATATCCATTTTAAGTTGGTGAATTTTTTTATGTTATTGATGAACTGTTTGAATGCAAACCTGATTTTTCAATGAGTTTTGACACACATTCTACAGCTTAAAAATGTCTACAGTACCTTTTAATTCCTGTAGCTCCCAAGCTCTTAAGAAATCTAAACTGAATATAATTTTGCTGTTTCTACACCACAGTTGTCAGATCATAAATCCAAAAATTTGCTCACACGTTAATGTTCACAGGCAAATTACACGCAGAAATCAGGTAAGCTCCACTGCTGAACCACAGTCACTTCCAGAGCAGAATGCAGAGATATTCAGCAGTAGCTGCCCATTCTGTGTGGCCTTTAGGGACACGAATACTCTAACAGGCAACAGAAACTGCAAGGAAAAAAGTCAGCTAACACACAACAGAGCCACCTCCACTCACCCCACCCACACTTAAATGGTGTGTATGGACATGCACTTTATATATAAATTATGTGTAAATGCATTGGATGTTTATAGCCAAAAATACTACTTCCAAAGCCCAGTTTTTACTGCCACACAAATCCACTGTCAGCTGAGCCTACACAGAGCAACAGTGACACCCGATGGCTTTCACTTAACCTTGGGACACAATTCCCAGGGAGGAGAACCCAGGAGCTCCATTCCCTCCATCTACGTGGTGGCCCCAACTCCAATCACCTATCAGAGCAACTCATCAAGGAGCTGAGCTGCAGAGAGATAAAACTCACTGTACGTAGGCACTGCATGTAATTAAGAGTGTGCATAAGTTTCACAGTACATTCTGCATAATTACAGCCCTGCCTGGCACCGCTGCCAGTGCAAGCATGAATACACACGCACACACATAATGTATGCACAGTATTGTGCATATGGACTTGGGAAAAGACAGGGAACAGTGAAAGTTGCTGGCTGTTGTTTTAAGAGCTGACTCTGCCATTTCTAAGGTTAAGTTTGTGTTTTTTTGCTACTCATTACCATTCTTTAACTGTTACAATTTATATCAGCATATAATGTTAAATAATTACAGGGAGCGGAGCTCACTCTGGCGAGGATATAAATGCGCTGTGGGATTCTACAGATTTAAACAAATAACACTCACAGCAGGGGGTGAGCAGATGAATTAGCATTAATATCCTGCCTGGGAGATCCCAGTGCAGTGTTATGGCTTAAATACAGATCTTTTCTGTAACAGTCAATATGACAGCTACTACCAATACAGCCCAGCACACCCAGCAGTCAATATACAGCTGCAGCTGAAATAATGCCCTCGTAATAATCCATACAGCAGCCAGTTAAAATAAATAACTTCCCTTTAACAGTCTATATCACAGCCAGCTGCATTAACATCTTCCCTTTTAAGGTCTATACAATAGTCAGCTAAATGGAAAAACTGGCATCCTTCTTGGCAGCTCCAGAGGGAAGTCAGGCACCGGATGGGTGAGAGGCTGAACTCTCGTCTGCTCTCCTGGGGATGAGGGGCATCCCCCCACACCACGGTGGGGAATCCAGCCCTGCTGCTATCACTGCCTGCAGTGACAGGACAATTTAAGCCTCCAAAGCCACCACTTCACTATCTTTCACAAGCAAGTGCATTTACTTTAAAACAATAAAGACCAAAACCTATTTCTTTCCTGACAGCTGGCCAGCAGTAGCCAGCACATAGATGTGTGTTTCCTCAGAGTAAAGGCAATGAGCTCTTTCTAGCACTTTTACCACTAGAGAGATGTCCCATCTCAGCCTAAAAGCAGAATCCAAAACTCTCTGTTTTAAATCAGTAGCTGCTTTTTCACTCTCTAACAAGAAGCAACAGGCTGAGGTAGGCTGAGAGTCTGCCTCCCTTGGACTAGAGCACAGCCCTTCATTGTGCAACAGCAATTGCAACAGACCATAATATAAATCATGACAGATATGGTTACAAAGCATCCAAACCTGAGAACTGAACTGCAGCAAAACCCATGGCCATGCCAAATTCTGTCACAAGGCCACTTTTACACTTAGGGTCAAATCCTGTTCTCACATGGATAGATTTTATCCTGGTACCCCTCTGCTGGGAGGGAGTCGCTGTAAATTCGCACTTCCAATTAACTGACCTGCAAAACAAACCTGGAGAACTTCAACAAATTACAATACTTCTTGAGGCAAATTCAGAAATAAAACACCAAAAAAAGTCATAAAGCACTTAATACTGAGCTCAGAGTTTACAAACTGCTGTACAAGCAGTAATAAATCTCTAGAAAATTAAATGTGTAGCTACTTTTGTATTTTCCATAGTGCTACAAGATTTTATCAAGAGAATTTTGCCACTAAAATACTACATTTGCTACCTTCCTTTAAATGAAAGGAGATAGATGACAACTTTGTAGAAAATAGAAATTATAAAGCAGGAATTGCATTTATTTTTTAAAACTCCACAAAATCAAAACATCTGACTGCTTCCTTTTTAAGAAACCTGTCCCTTTGGGTATATATTAAAAAACACGAACATAAACCAGGAGCCTAAAATCCCACCAGATGTTTGGCACCTGGAGCCTTTTCAAGTAATTGATTAAGAAGGTAATTTTTTTTTTCAGGTAACAGGAAAAAATTATGTTTAAAATATTTCACATTTTCAATGCTATATTTCTATTCTACTTCAGATTTGAAGGGAAGACCGCAGCAACAAACTCATTCCAGCTTACAAACTCCCAAATTAAAAATAAATACACGCCACCCCTACTCCAGAAGTCATGGTTTGAAGCTTTGACCATATTTTGCAAAATGACAGTTATTAAAAAACAACAAACATGCATCACTGTGAGTCATCTGGTTTCCAACTTCTGAGTCAAAAGGGGCTGATTCCACACAAACTGAAACCTGGCTCTCCGAGGACTCACATGTTTAACGATTTGTTTCTCTGCACCACAGCTTCAGAACAGGATGTGGAAGAAAAGAATGAAAAGGAGGGAGAAAGGGGAGGGGAAGAGAAAAAAACACTTTTTACTGGTCCCAGTGTCACAGCAAATAAAGACCACGTCAGGATTTAAACCATAATAATAGAAAGGCTATAAGGTCCCTGCTATAATGTTTCCTCTGATATTCCCTTTCATAAATGTTCTCTATATGCTGCATGCTTGGCAATAATACATGTAACGTTTGTGAACCAGCCCCCCTGGGGAAGCTGCAGCATATGAAGCATCACAGCACACACATTAGAAGCCAGGCAGTTCATTTACCAGCTCCCCAACTTTCCTTAGCTCACCCATCATCTTCAGGAGAATGCAACAAACCTGAGGAGACAAGTCATCTAAAGAAACCTCCAAATATGTTTAGCTGGAAACAGATCTGTGTGTGCCAATGCATGGACATGTAGCTGCCTCCTCCTCTTCCAGTGAAACACCTTTGAGAGTTCCCAGCTCCTGCAAGTACCAGCAAGAACCCCAATCCCATTCCCAGCCATGCCAACGGGATCACTGGCACCCTGAGCTTCTCTTGGCACAGGCAGGGAAGGACCCATTCCCTCCAGAGAGCTCAGTTCTGCCTTGCCACAAGGAATGGCCTTCAGCAGCCCGAGGCACCTGCGTGCCTGGCTGGGGAAGTCCAGACAGCAGCACCACCTCCATAAGAATTTAGACTGGAATCCCACGGAGCACCAATACTGAGTTTCCCAAGGGACCTGACACCACTGTTTTGAGCCTACTGGGGGTTTGGCAGCTGACCATTAGACTGGAAACTGAGTCCATCTTTACGGAATTGTGGCAACCTAAGTCGAGAAAGGGGTTTTCAAAAATCCATGGTTGGGGGGGTGGGGGCAGGCTTGTCTCAGTCTTGTCTGTAAATTCTCAATCACTGCACAGAAAGTATTTATATCCTGTTGGCAGCATGTGCAACCAATGCAACTCCCTGTGTCAGAGCTGTCAATTATGGGCTTGACTTACAGGGAAAGATTAAATGAGCTAAATATGTAGAGCTTGGCTAAGAGACCAGGGTGGGGGTGGGGGGAAGGAGAAATTATGTGATAACTGTCTGCAAACATCTGAAGGGTGCAGATGCTTAAGGAGGAAACACTTAGGATCGCACACAAACAGGAGAAGCAAGCTGGAAGACACAGGAAATTCTCACTGTATAGCGGGGAATCTCCATTCCAGTAAGATGTCCTCTACTGTTGAACTGTATCTCAAGGTACACCATCATTCAAGGCCATTCAGATGCTTGACAACACACCAGAACACTGACAGCAGAGAATTCTGCTCTAACCAGAAGATGAAACAGGTAAAGAAGTGGCACATACTGTGAGTGCCCTCTCTTGCTTCTCTCCAGCTGTAAAATCCTTTTAATAAAAAGCCATGTATATTTTCTTTGTTACTCTTCCAGAATGACATTTGTCTAAGTGTGTTACAGGGTCACGGCTGAGAAGAGGACATGGTTTCTACCATGTAACAGAGAGAGGTGCTATGTAAACACACACACAAAAGAAAAACAAATTAAAAACCCTGAAAATTATTAGGCTATTTGGAAGGATTTGCAATGTAAGTGACACATGGAGAAATACAAGAAATAAGAAAAACAGTGAAAATTCCTTCTAAAGTAAGTTGGTCAGGGACTCCAAATCCAAGATTTATACCAACTCTCGACTTCCTAGTTTGGCAAATCTTGGTTCTGAGGGTGCTGGCATCAGAAGAATCTGAAGAATGTATTCCTGTGTATCAAGATTAGAGAAAGTTCTTTCAGGTTCTTGAATATTCTACCTTTTGTGCCCCTGCTATCTCACTTTTAATGTGATGAACATATCTGAGGTACAACAAAGATGCCACAGACATTGCAAATGTTTTCGAATGGCATAATCTCCCAGGTAAAAGTAGGAGAGGAAGGTCAAGCAGGAAGGAGGAAGGCAAGAAATGAGGAAAATTATTCCACGTAGGCAGCTATAATCTTACATGGATCACAAGCTGTCACCAGACTCTTTCTGATTGCAGCAACAATGACACAGGCAGCGCCTGGGCAAAAGGAGTCCCACTCTCCAGTGGTGTTAGAGGCAGGAGAGGCATTAACAATCTCCAGCAACATTTTTCAGAGTAGGAATTTAATACTGTGGAGTCAAGAGGCACTCCAAAGAACAAGTTCCTGCACAAAGTTATTTCAAGAAGTTAAAAAGGCAGTCAGTCACTCTGGTGAAGCTCCTCTCCCAAGCACAGAGAACTGTGGGCAGCTGCTGCCCTCTACAAGCTGCTCTGCACATAGCAAAGCTCCCACATCTGGAGCAGGAACGGCGCCTTTATCCCACCTTGATCCATAACCATTCCCAGTGCAGGTGCCTCAGCTGTGCCCCCATTCCAACAGCTGGAGTGCACACAGCAGAGTGCTCCCAATCCTCCTGCCAGCTGAGCAAAGCAGGACACGAGCTGCAAAATACTGTTTGTAGGTGTAGCACCTTCAGACCCTGAAAACATCACATGAACATAAAAAACTTTGTTTTTTTCAAGGGGAAAATATCAAGTATTAAGTATTTCCTGTGTGCCAGTGTGTTTTTCTAGTGTCTCAAAGCACTGTAACTTCCATTTTACTTTCAGTGAGAGATCTAGGATCTCTGGAAGTCAAATCATACCTAACATTATGACTCTAACCTAACTTCCTGTACTTTAATTTCCTTGTGTGTTTGTTAAAAACAACTTAGAGTATTACAACTGTTTTGAGACCATTTAAAAAGTCTTCTGACCAGTGATGTTGGTTTGCCTGAAAAGCAAGTAGGAATTGCATTCAGAGGTCTCTTCTCCAGAAGTGAAAAAAAACTATTATAAACTACTAAATGATGCCCCTGTCAGTGACAGAGAAAGATTGTCCCTGTTCTGGTTGTGCTGCCTCATCCACCATTCTTAACCTGTCGGCTCCTGGGGACAGCCTGAGCCACCAGTTCATTTTGTACAGGCTGATTTGGTCTTAAACCTGCTTTGGCCTGTGACTACTGCAAGTTTCTAGCTCTCATAAATTAATATAATGTTATAATACGAGTTATATCCCAAACTATTACAGTCTACCCTCTTTTAATATTGGGATTTAAAGGAATTCCAAACTTTTCCACCGACCTCAAATGGGCAGTTTAACCTGGTATGACAGTATTTCTTTAACTACGCTCAGTGCGTCAGTTTGCATCTGTGTGCTTGGCACACATTAGTATATTTATCTAAATCAACAGAGTAAAAGGAATCGACAGATTAAGTGAGTGCACTTTGCATGAACGACTAAAGAAGTCAATGAACACCCAGAAGAAAGACACAAAAACAGGCAAAACCTAATAATCTTGAACTTATCAGAAGGTCAAACACAAGATAGTTCTGCTAAGTAAAACACAGAGCTCTCCTTGCAGCAAACCAAAGGATATTGCGTGTGGCAGTCACACACCCTTGGCTCCCTGTTCGTGGCACAATAAACCCAAAATCTGCACAGGAACTGGACTCCACAGCCTGGTGGAATTATTGGCCAGCACTGGGATGCCACAGCAGCACCTGCAGGACCTCCCCAAACCGAGTGCAGCATCATCACACACGAGGGAGATCTGGAGCTGAGGCCTCTCTCCCTCTCCTGCTGACAGCGGTAAATTACACTGACTAATGTTTCCCTGGCGGTTGTAAGTTAGTTGCCTACTGACTCTGGCTGTCTGGAAATCCCCTATGGATAGATTTAGAGAATCATTCAGTGTACGCCACCACTAGGAACAAACCCATTGTGGCAGACGGAAAATTTGTACAGTAAACAGGTATAAATCTTGTCTTAAACAATAAAGGGTGGGAAAAGGGAAAACAGAAGTGTGATGGGAAGTGTCCCTCCAGCACACTCCAGTCCCTCACATCATTTCTGGGAAAAAAAGCTCTTCTTAAAAAAACCCGAAAAAACAAAAAACACTGTAACTTTCTACAGCTCTAAACTAAGACCTTTGAAATGTAAAAGAAAGGATAAGGATATTACAAGATATCCCTTGCTAAAGAATGTGTTCCAGAAAACAAAGTACTTGTTTTTCAGTGAAAATACCACTCTTGATTTAATTTCAAACAGCAATTTCAGGCAAAGAAGAACTTAAAAAAATTCTCATGCATCACACTTTTTGTAGGGTTTGACAAGGCAGAAGGAACATCTACTCCTTCATGAGAGGGACATGGATTCTCAATTTGCCCAATGGTTTGTTTACAAAAAAGCAGACTCTGAGTACTCTTAACTAACATGAACCCTGACAAGCTCTCTCAAATCTTGTGACACAAATCTGTAGCCTCTCCTCATTCCCACTCATGGTTTTGTTCAAATGGTAAAGACAACAGTATTTGTTAGTATCAGTCTCCATCAACTTCTAATAACACCAGTTGGAGCTAAAAGTAAAATCTCAATTGCAAAACTCCTTTCTCAGAAATGAAATTTTCTGTACTCGTACTCTACTTGAGAGGAAGCTTAACAGAACAGATAAGGTGTAAAATGAGACAACAAACCAGAAAGGATTTAATAATTCTACTGTCTGTCACTTACTGCAGTGTACCCTGTGATGTTTGCACAAAAAGGGGAGTTAAAAGTGTTCTGGCCATTACTCTGACCCTTAAATATTTGAAAATCAATTTAACAAAGGGTGGGGGAAAGCCGAGAGGGCTCCAGCACATTCCAACAAACTCTACACTAATTGCTATAGAGGCAGCAGTAATTCTTGTTAACTTGTACCTTTCGACAGCCCATAAAAAAAGGAATAAAATGTCCACATTTCAGTGTTAACTGCTCTCATCTGCAGCAAGAAACAGAAAGAAACAGAATATGCTAAAAATAAAAGAAGAAAAATTGAATAATCTGCAAAAGAATCCTGATCCAGGGATTTCGTAACTTAGTGAGCAACCAAGAGAGTGTTTTACATTTATAACCAGTACTTTCATATTTACAACTAGCACTTCTTCCAGATACAAAGCAGCAGCTAGGGAACGAGTATGTTTTGTGACAGAAAAAAATCCCAAACCAACAAGCAGCACATCAAAAGGCCTCAACAACAGCTCTCCTTCCTTAGGTGCTCCCTACAGCCCAGGTTCCTGTTGGAGGCTCTTACAGGCATGACCTTCAGAGCTGTAATTTAGGCTGCAGCAGATTGGGCAGAAAGCAAAGGCTAACAGCAAAAATATTCAAGCACTTAAAAATACCACAAAAGCAGCACAGGATGGTTTAAAAGCTACAAGACTCTGCTAGTGAGGAACAGAACAAGCTAAACAGATGATTTAAATTCATTCTGGAGAGATATTAGACCAAGGAATCACAGATTCCTGATGTAAAGGGTATTTTCTACTGGTTTAACCTCACTGAAAGAGGGTTTGTCCTATGCAGTTACATCCTTTGCACATCCCAGGACTTTGCTTTGAGTGGCTGTAAAAAAAGACAAAGCCATTCCAATTGCGCAAGTGTTACCAGAGGTGTCTGCTGCCAGCAGCAGTAGGGGAGGCAACAGGGGATGCAGCAGGGGAGGCAGCGGGGCTCTCCCATAAGCTGGACTCAAGGAGAAGCTGATCCCACGATGGCAATGACAAAAGTGGCTGTAAACAGCAGCAGAGCAAGATGCTGACACTCTGGGAACACAAGGTTGCACTTCCCACTACGGAGCTACACGGCAGATTTTAATGGGCCACAACGACAGGCAGGGAAATGAGTGCCCGCTCTGCTGCAGGAGTTATGAGTGTCCCCAGCCCTCCCACTCTGCCACTGTCACTGCTCTAACAAACACACTGACCTCCTGCTAGGGAGTGTTCTCCAGTTGGGACACTTTATTGTAAAGCTCTAACACACTGACCTCCTGCTAGGGAGTGTTCTCTAGTTGGGACAGTTTATTGTTAAGAACACTGGATAACTCAAGGCATTAATGGCATGGACGTAGAGTCTGTTATCTCCAGTTTGCTGGCTCAAAACATCAAAAGTGGGGGGGAGAAAGAGCAATTTAGATTGTGACATGAGTGTGTAGGGCTGCACTCTGAAGGCCTCAGTAAACCTTCAGCCATAAACCTTTGCAAGGTATCCCGGAAGACCCAAACGCAGAGCATTTTTGATGTGTCAGACTGGGTCTGCTACAGGATCTGACAGAATGCTGAAGTCTTTGTGCAAACAACGAGGAATCCTGGCTTCCCCTGGATTCCTGTTGAAAGCAGCAGGTTGTAGGCAGAGGTACAGGGTAGGCAAAAGGCAGTGCACCTGTGCACAGGGCAAGGTGCTGTGTTTAGCACCTTGCAGGACACAGTGTCCATTAGAATCACAAATACAATACAAAACCAGCTTGAGTCTGTAACAACTTCTGCTGATACAATGCAAGGCATTTTAATTCTACTGCTTTCTCAGTCTTGTGTGCCAAATTTTTCCAAACAGGTCTGCCCTGTGTAGCACTGAATCCTTCCACTCACCAGTAAAGTCAAAAAGGGTGAGGGGGTGCAGAGCAGAATTTGGTTATGAAACTCCTTCCTCCCTCTGGACTCTTCAACTGTTTACCACCAAATGTGAAGTCCAGGATGACACCCCCAAGCACACAGCTCCCCCACAGAGCTGGACTGGAGCCAGGGCTCTCTGGTGTTTCCGTAAACACTTTTATGACACGGCACCATGTGCCTCGAGTCTGGTTTATGGGCCAGGATCTCCTGCATGTGTGGAAGGCAGCGTGCATGATCCTGGCCACAGGGAAGCCACAGCAGGATAGTGGAAGTCAGGTCATCTGGCTCACAGACCTGAACCGCTCATTTAAGAAGGCGTCTACAGAGGAGCAGATGGAAGCAATAATGACTCCTAAACAAATGTGACCAAGACCGCAAGAGTTTATTATTTTAAAAAAGTTAATGAAAAAATAAGAAGGAAACGTCCACCTTTCAGAGGGCTCTAATTAGCTCACATGCTAGACTCACCGTCGTGAGAGGAAACTTAATGCTGGAGTTCTTTAAGTGTATAAATAATTTTATGTAGTAAGAATATACATCCAAACAGAAAGATACACAACTCCTACCTGCTTCCTCTGAGAAATTCTGCAGTCACATGTACAGTAAGAAATTCATTGTATCTAAGGTAATGTTAGAATCTGCCTTGAGAAAGAACAAGCTGTTGACCAGCACAGGCTTTGATGATCTGCTGCCTGCCCTGACCTTTCTAAGGAAGGGACAACCAACTCCTCCAAAAACAAACCACTAAATCCACCACAAAGCACATGGTGTCAATAACAACTCCAGGCAATCTCATGTACAGATGTCCATGCAATTAAGGGATGGCACAATGTCACTAGAGACTGCCACTGCAACAGAATTCACAAACAGCCGTTTCATGAGATGCATTATACTGATTTTTCTCAGTTCACAGTCTTTACTCACATCTCTCTTTTTTAAAAATCATCTCCTGGGTTCTCTAGGTCAGAGTTACTTGGTAAAAATACTTCGATGTGGCCAGTGCCACAACTTCTTGAGTCTTCTCTCTGCAAACAGCTACGATCAACAAACAAAAGCCACAGAAAAAACTCAAGAGATTTATATATTTAGGACAAAAGCACTGGCTAAGAATTTTGTCAAGGTTTTGGCTGACTTATAGATGGCTGAAGAGGAAGGAAGGAAAAAAAACCAAGGTTGTAAAAAACCATATACAGCAGGTCCAGGAGTAGTAGCTCACTTCCCACTCTGCATCACCATAAAAGCGCAAAAAAACCAGCGTTCTCATAGTTACCCTCATACACAAAAATTCCCAGGGCCCTTTCCAAGATGCTTCTAGAGTAAAAACATTGGATTATATGCACTGCTAGCTGACAAACACTTCTAAGCTCACTCTGAGTGTCTCTGAATATAAAGACACTTTGAATGAGGTCTCCGAACAGCAGAGGGGTTTTTTAAGAGTACAACACTTCAAATCCGCTGCACAGGGCTTTCTTCAGACCCTTTCCTAAAGAGACTCTGAACAAAGCTCACGCTCGGGACAGGCCCGGCTCAGGTGAGCCACATCTAACCCCAGGCTCAAGGGAGGTTGTGGCCACAGGTCAGAATTCAGGTGTGAACTGCACGGCCATCTGCGGCAGTTTAAACCTTTTCCACAACGCACCAGCTCCTCAGAAAAGCAAAACAAAGGCCGAAAGATGATGCGCAAAAGAGAACAACTCCTGTTAACAACAAGAAATTCTCTGCCGCTTCTCGAGGAACTTACCAGCGGCTCCCGAGATGCAGCGTTCTCAGGCGCAGGGCAGGAGCCAGCCTGTGGAGCAGAAAAAGAGTGAGGTCACATTGCCACCCGATGGGCACCGCTAGAAACACTCATCTGAAGGCTCCTGTGAGCAGAATTCAGCAGGCACATTTGTTTGTGCTATCGGCAGCACTTCTCTGGAGGACCGAAGACAAGAAGGTCAGAATCACAGAAAAAAAGTATTAATTCCCCATTTAAAACAAGAGAATTAACAGAATCTGCAGAACTGATTTTAGGGAGTCAGCAGTGAGAGCCAGCAAGACTCCTGAGAATAGTGGCCACCCAAACACAAATTTTGAAATACTTCTCCCATTTCCAGGATCCAGTAATACACTCTCTGTTTTCTGAACCAATCTTCTAAAGATTTCTAAACGACCATGATTTACCTAAACTTCACAAACTGTCAGCAGGACCAGGACCATCCTTGTTTCCCACACTTAATTAAGAGATGAAGTTTTGTCCTCCAATTCTATTCCTCATTTTTATGCAGATACCTCACCTTCAAAGCATCTCAGGATTTCTTTTTCCCATTTGCAAAATACGCAAAAACAATATAGATAAAATAAGTATTTACCACAAGAGGGTGCCAAAAACTCAAACATACTGCAACTCATCAGACAAGGATCACGACCAGGGCCCAGCCAGACTTCACAGGTGGGCAGGGATTCTCTGGGATCACTTCCATAACCTCTGGGTGGGAGGGAGGGAGGAAGGAAGGACCCACCACTGAATTCACATCCTCAGGAAATTCCCAGAGCATTCCAAGTACTAGAGCTCCTATGTTCTGCCCTAAAGAGCTACACTAGTAATTATGGGCTGTCACTTTTACAGACTGTCACTCCACACAATATTTGGCCAACTTGGAAAACTGCTTGAAGAAGAATTTGAAATGAAGCTTGGGTTACAGTAAGAAAACATATCATAATTATGCTGACAGGAATAGTCTTGATCCTGAAGACAAATGCTCACCAATTCTGCCACGTGCTCATAGTCCTGATGGCACCTAAATGATGAGCTGGATCATTTATGGTACTTTGAGTCCATTGTCCAAAGCTGCCACCATTTTAAATGAGATGTGTATTTCCAGCCAGATTTCCATCTACCAGGCAAAGGAATTAGTCTTGTAAGGGAACTGTCACCCTCTGGGACATGTCAGCACTGGCTGTTCAACAATCTGTGTTTAATGAAAATTATGAACATCACCATCTAGAGACAATTTACCTTCAAAATGAAAACTGTCCTTTAAGGCACAGAATCAGAGGCTTATCAGCCAAGAGCCACAGGCAAGTGGGGAGGAAAATTCACCAATATATTGACTAACAGTGCAACTAGGAAATCAAGTCTCTGGAGTAACAAATTGGGCATCTTTCAACATCTTTGGAATTTGCTTTAACTACTTGCTTACACAAAGAAAACACCCAGCTAGATGGTGGATTCAACAACACTACTGCCAATTAACATCAAAGAATTTCAATTTTTTTCACACTACTGGGACTTGTGGTTAACTGAAATGCCAGAGGACTGGTTTGCTGCCAGGCTCCACCATGAAGAGTCACCAAACATATTGCCAAAGTATTTAGCATTAAAGAAACACTGATAGCCAAGACAAATCTGAAATTGGTTATCCTGTTCAAAGGCTACACCATCATCTTGCTCTTCTCTTTCTTTACTAAAAAGAAACAGTAACAGAGAGACAGCATCTTTTCCTTATTTTTAGTAAAGACATTGCTAAAGGCCCAAGGAACATGATTTCCAAACAAAACAAAGTATTTTAAAATCTCTGGTAGAAATATTTATTGCCTTTAGAATATAATTCTATCTACATAAATGATTTCATTTGAGCTGCAGTACTCCGCTCTCCCCACACTGCTTGAGGCAATATATTAATTCATGAGAATGAGAAAATTAAACTAAGAAAAACAGATAATAAGCCATAAGACATCTGACACTCCCTTTTCAGCATCTAAATTAACTTGATTTGTAATAGAAAACATGACGGGGCCCCAACATAAACATGTTAAGTGCGGCAGTGCCACTACTCACAGCCTCATGTTGAAAGCTTGGCAATAAATAAACAAACATCACCAGTGGCAGAAAGCAAATATTTTATTAAATTCTCTAAACGTTTAGAGTGCAGTAGGGACAACTTTCTACTACCATTGATAACAGCATCAAAACTGCAATGGTCGTGTAAGAGGAGCAGTGTTCACATTCTGTGAGACTTGTAAAGATATTTTCATTGGTTTGTTCAGTTCCAAAACTGTCCCCTTGAAAAGTCACCCACTGTATTATATATCCTTCAATCACACCCCCTTTCTCCAGGCACAGCCATAAGAGCCCATGCACTGCCCAGAGCTGCACTGGGGGCTCCTCCTGACCAGGGCACTGTCCAGAGCTGCACTGGGGGCTCCTCACGTGCCTGAGGCAGGGCCAAGGCCAAAAGGGGTGCAAATAACTCGTTATGGCCTGAGCATCCAGCACTGCTACATGCAGTGGGACAGAATCTGATTTTTCATCTTTACCTTTAAAACACAGGGGGTTCTCTGGCTACATTTATGAGGCCTGTCAAAAAGCAAGACTTTTCCATTTCCAAACATCAAACCTTATTTTCAGGTAAAGCAACACTAAATAAATGGGAAGGGGTGGTTTAAGGGTTCAGTGGGAAAATACAATATCCAAACTCAAAGGAACCTGAGTGTTTTTTAGGCAGCCACATTTGCCAATTAACAAGATTTCTTTCTCAGAAATTGCCAGCCCAGTACACTGCCCAGGTGCCTTATGGACCAGTGACAGATTTTTTTCAGGTTTCCTCATTCTGGAAGCATTCACTTGAGGTGTGAGGGATGGACTGGAACACCTGCACCTCAGCCTGGGGCTGACAAAAACACCTGGGTGATGCAAAGCTGCCCTGCTTCCTGTGAGTTTGGTAACCTGGCATTCCACAACCCGTTCTGTGCTGGTTAGCCAAGAGTACTGATTTCATGTAGTTTATTTCTATTTCAGTTTAGTTCAACAACCTTTCCGACAAACTCAGCCTCCTTAGTCCAAAATAAAGGGATCAGCAGAGAGGTTCATGGTGATTTAGCCAAATCTGGACAGATTTGAGTGATTGCACATAACAATGTGACACTGGCAGACTGCTCTGTTTCCTTCCCAGTTGCTCACACAACCTGACCTTTCCCGTCCTGCTGCTGCAGTGGGACCCCGAGGGTACTGAGAGGACTTTACCAAATCCCATTGGCACCACACACTCAGGTACCTGTCTGGGGTAGTGGTGAGATGAGAGAGCTCCAGGAGGTCACGGAATTTGAGGTGAGTTGAGCTTGTAGTGAAATCCAAGTGACTCCAGATCATGAACAAGTGTGAGTGAGAGGAAGCCTACACTCTCCACACCTACATCACACCTACAGCACAGAATCACAGAGCCCAGCTTGGGAGAGGCCTTCAAGAAAATAAGAATATATACTATATACAACTCCATCACACTTCTGTTTTTTCCTCTGGCTGCTCCATTCATTGCATGTCCCAGCTTAAAAATATCTTACACTTTTAGTGTTTCTTGAGCACTCAAACCAGTGAACTTACATTTCTCCTTTGCTCTCTGCATTCAGCTTTGCCCTTTTATGCTCTTGGCTCAAAGATCTTCCCTCCATTCCTTGCATTTGCAAGGCAGAGACAATATTTTTGTCTAACTAGTCATAGAATCACAGAATATTCTGAGTTGGAAGGGACCCACAAAGATCATCGAGTCCGAGTTTCATAACCGAGTTGCACACTGTCTCCTTTCTCTCTGGCCGTGTCTGTATTTATTCTTCTATTCAAGTGCCTGATAAGTTTCATACACAAACCCTCAATGCCAACACGCCTGTGTCCCGGTCCCGGCCTGCACACCCTCCGGCCAGCCCAGCCCAGCCCAGCACAGCCCTTGCCCGCACAGGACGCGGACCCCAGTGCAGCACCGAGCCCGCGGTCAGGGGAGCGGGTCCTGGAGCGCCGCGGGCCCCCCGGCCCGGCCCGGCCTGAGCCCCTCACCTGCCCTGCCCGGCCCGGCCCGAGCCCCTCACCTGCCCGGTCCGGCCCGGTCCCAGCCCCTCACCTGCCCGGTCCGGCCCGAGCCCCTCACCTGCCCTGCCCTGCCCTGCCCAGCCCGGCCTGAGCCCCTCACCTGCCCCGACTGCTCCGCTCTCTCCGCTGCCGCCATCTTCCCAGGCGCGGCTAATCCATCCCCGGCCGCCGCCGGAACGCCCCCGCCGCCTCGCCGCGCCGCAGGCACAGTGAGTCGAACGCCGGCGCAGCGATGCGTCCCGCGGGAGTGCCGGAGGTGCCGTGAGTGCCCGGCCTCAGCCGGGCCGGGCCGGGCTGGACCTCAGCTGGGCTGCCTCCCGCGGAGCAGCGCCTTCCCCGCCTGGAAAGGCCCCTCGGGGCACTGCCGAGCGGTGGGCGATGGCGGCGCGGCTGAAACGTTGCGTGGTGCGGCGGCGGGACGGCCCGGAGCAGCACGGCGTGGCCGCATCCTGCCTGCGGGAGCTGCGCGACAAAGGTGAGGGGCGGCCGCGCTGGCACCCGCTGTAGGACCGTCTGTGGGACCCGCTGTGGGACCGTCTGTGGGACCTGCTGTAGAACCCTCTGTGGGACCCGCTGTGGGACCGTCTGTGGGACCCTCTGTGGGACCCTCTGTGGGACCGTCTGTGGGACCCGCTGTGGGACCGTCTGTGGGACCTGCTGTAGAACCCTCTGTGGGACCGTCTGTGGGACCTGCAGTGGGACCCGCTGTGGGACCGTCTGTGGGACTCTGTTCAGGGACCTGCCAGGGACCACCAGGGACCAATGTCTGTGGGACTCTCTGTGGGACCGTCTGTGGGACCGTCTGTGGGACCGTCTGTGGGACCCGCTGTGGGACCGTCTGTGGGACTCTCTGTGGGGCCTTCTGTGGGACCCTCTGTGGGACCTTCTGTGGGACCGTCTGTGAGACCCTCTGTGGGACCTTCTGTGGGACCGTCTGTGAGACCCGCTGTGGGACCGTCTGTGGGACCGTCTGTGGGACCCGCTGTGGGACCGTCTGTGGGACCGTCTGTGGGACCCGCTGTGGGACCCGTTGTGGGACCCGCTGTGAGACCCGCTGTAGGACCGTCTGTGGGACTCTCTGTGGGACCGTCTGTGGGACCGTCTGTGGGACCCGCTGTGGGACCGTCTGTGGGACCCGCTGTGGGACCCGCTGTGGGACCCGCTGTGGGACCCGCTGTGGGACCTGCTGTGGGACCCCGGCTAATGTGCAGCACTGTGAGGAGACAGGGCCTGGTCTCCAGCCTCAGTCACAGAGAGTTGCCAGTCCTTTGTGCTGGGGGTAATTAAAGGGCAGTGCTATGTCGCTTGTATTGCTTTGTTAAGTATTTTTTCTGTTCTGCAGCTTGTGGTGTTCTGGCTATTGACAAGGCCCGGGAGCCCATCACCTTGGTACTGGCAGAAGATGGGACCATTGTGGATGATGAAGATTACTTCTTGTGTTTGCCATCTAACACCAAGTTTGTTGCACTGACCAAGGATGAGAAATGGTCCAGCAAAAGCTTAGGTATGCTGTGAGTGAGGAAGTGTGGAAGGGGAGGTGTGTTTGGAATACACCTAGTGACATTAGGCAGTGTCAGGCGATCAGGAATGACCCATGAAACTGGTGACTCTTGTGTCAGACAGTGGAACGTCCTGGCTCTCGGAGTCTGTGGATGAAGTGGACAGTGCTGCGGAGAAGTGGAAGCAACTGGCCAGGCAGCTGAAGGATGACCTGTCCAGTATCATCCTGATGTCTGAAGAAGACCTCCAGGTACAGTAGGGAAACCCCCAATCCCTGTACTTGCATCTGCCCATCATCCATTTATCTCTCTAGAGAACAGAATCAATAAACAAGAGCTCAAGCTTAATACAGCTGCTGCTTTTGGCTCTTGGTGCCAGAGTCAAACTTCTCCTTGAAGGGAAACATTCGAGTGTCCGAGGGTGCTCCTAATCCCCAACTCTCCCTCACGGTGTGTAGTTCCAGTTCTGGCAGTGGGAGGGCAAAAAGTTGAGATTTGGCCAAATGACAACTGAGGATGGCTCATTCCTTAAAGCCAGGCATGTGTGTAACATGTCCAGAGGGGAGGCTGGGCAGCAGGCCAGGTCTGTGTGCTCCAGAGGGGTTTGAAAAACTGCTGTCAATTTCCAGAGCTGATCGATTCAAGTTTCTGACTGCTTAACACTTTGTCTGTGGTGAGGCATGGCAATAACTGCCCCTTCTTGTCCTCCCCAATGTGCAGCTTCCCAGGTGCCAGACTACTGCCTTTCCTTTGAATATTCCCATGCACTGTGAAGAAGTAGTACTTTGCCATTAGTAATCAAGACTTCTGTTAAAACTGCACATGGTTCCACACCTTCCTGGATGACTTTTGGCTTTTAGTAAAAAATGTTGTCTGGTGGAGTGCCACTACAGCCTCTCAGAATTCAGGGGACGTGCCATGACAAGAAACCTTGTGGAACATGCTTGGTTTCAGGAGGGTTTGTACAGTCTGTTTGTACTGCAAGAGGTGCCATGAAATGAGCTACTCAGGAGCACTCTCAATGTTTTCAGGTGCTTATTGATGTGCCATGCTCAGACCTGGCAGAAGAACTTGCCCAAAGTGAAACCAAAATCCAAGTGCTGCAGGACACCCTGCAGCAGGTGCTGGACCGACGAGAAGAAGAGCGTCAGTCAAGGCAGCTCCTGGAACTCTACCTAGAGGCCTTGAAAACTGAAGACAGGATCTTAAGCAAAGTTGCAGGTATGGAGCATCGGGATGCTAGAGAAGGAGGTTTTCAACTCCTAGTTGAGAGGAATAAATAAGGCAGAGTGAGTCATTTGGTCAGCTGCTGTTAAATGGGATTGATGCAAGAGCAGATGTAGTGTATGTAGTGTAAGAATTCTCTGACCAGAGAGCCCTCTCATTGCTGTGTCACATTTCTCACAAAGCCTGAAAGCAGAACACTGGAAGAAAAGCTTAGATCCTGTAGTCCTCCTTAACATCATGTATTCTTTAAGTTCCAGGATGTACCTAGATTGGATGTATATTTTTTTTAATTTCACAATCATCAAAGCAGTCCAGGCCACTTTTCCTGCCCTGTGTTTGTCAGGGGCTGTGTTGATTCTGCTCTTTTTCAGACCCTGAGGCTGCACCAAGGAAGGAGGTGGATGTGGTTGACACAGGTACCAGCAGCACAGGTACTTCAGCCACAACAGCGCTCAGTGACCAGGTCCTTGCTGCTCTGAAAGAGAAACCTGCTCCAGAACTCTGCTTGGACAGTCAGGATCTAGAGGTGGGTGAGAATGACACAGCTGTATTCTGGCAAATCTCTCCCTCTGAAAGACAGGCTGTAGGGGAAGCTGTCCTTGCTTCTGGAGGCCCTGATGTCAGTACATCTGCCTCAAAGTGCTGAAATTTAATTAATTTCTCTTCCTCAGTAACACTACCCTGGACTTGGAGCTCAGCTTCCCTTGACAGCCAGCTGACACTGTTCCGCATACTCTGCTCTGTCCTCTGAAAAGCCACAAAATAATTTTGGGTTTGGTCTTTGACAAATCATAGTCAGCTGTCCTACCAGCAAAGTTCTTTGGGTTTTTTGTATGCTTATGCATCTAGATACGTTTCTTTTATACATCCCAAATCAAAATTAACCTTCTTATTTTGGACAAACTATAAATATAGATTGTAAAGGAAAGTCTAGCTAAACTGTAACAGTTTAGGAAGGTGTTCTTTCAAGCTGTGAACTTGCTACTCTTTTCCCTGCTGTAGAAAATAAGTAACTGCTTTCTCTTCCTTTGAACATCTGAACAGAGCTTCAAGCACTGAGTGTTGGCAAATTGTTGGAAATTCACTAGCCCACAGGATAGGTGATGAAATCTGGGATCATCTCCAGTTCCAAAGTGCCTATAGTAAACTTTGGTGCCTCATTCCTGCTGTTAATGCCAGCAGAGGGTCAGTGGCCGGGGAGTCAGTAGAAAAGGCTGTTAACGATCTGTCTTGCTGCAGCTGGTGTTGAAGGAAGACGCAGCAGCCCTCGCCTCGGCTCTGGGATGGGACAAGCAGAGAGCTGGAGCTCTGCAGGAAGCCTGTGAGCAGGAGCTCTCCAAGCGCCTTAAACAAGTGCAGACTCTGCACTCCCTACGGAGCACATCCAGGGGCAAGAAAACACTGCCCTGGGGGGATTGGCCCAGTGCAAAACGCAAAAAATAAGACTGCACTGCTGTTTGTAATTTAGTTTTTGCTTTTGCATTCGAATCAATACAAGCAAAGACACATCCTGGGAACCATAGTTTGCTGGTCATACTGTGATCTGGCTATAGAACAATGAAAATCTGGACATTGTCCCGAGGCTTAAACTCCTCTGGTGATTTGAATTGTGTAAAGCAAAGGGATTTTGACTTTTTGCAGAATACTAGAACAATGGTAGTGCTAAGCACAGCATGTAAGTGTTCAGCTTTCAATACCTGGTTGGTAGCCAGAAGCTTCTATCTGATAATGGTGGATACAGCTCCTGAAGCCCCAGGCAGTTTGCTTACTTTGTTCTCCCACCATTTTCAGTGTAAAAAGGATGGAGAATCTCTGGAAGACACTGTGAGGCACAGTCAGTGATCAGGGCAGAGGAGTTAGCCAGCTGCTGCCTGGCTTTAAGCTCCAGCCTGGGATCTAGGAACTTGAATTCTCACACTGATTTAATCAGTTAAAGTAAATTCTAAGTCCTTCCACTTCAGTGCTTTTTCTGTAAGGTACTTCTGCCTCTTGGATGCTGTGTAAGAACTATCATGCAAAACACAGCAAAGGTGGAATTTCTTTGTAAGGCTGTGTGACAGAAGACTTGCATTTGGCCTGCTGTGTTATTCTTCTAATCATTAGTGTAGCATCATGATGCTTTTGTATTAACTGGCTTATTTTTAAATCTGTTAAAGTCTTTTTTTCTAATATCAATAAAACCTTTTTATCTTACTGTTGGACTAGTTTTGATATTTCCACCAGCTGCTATAATTAAAGAATGGGCTGATAAATACTGTATTATCTTAAGGAAAGAGGAAGAAGAAATTGAACACAGAAGTACTGTCTTTAACTTATCCAAAGTGTTGAGGCAAAATGTGTGTTCATCATATGACTGCACCTGAACTCTTACCTGGCACAATCTGCTCTTCTCGTGTGAGAACAGAAGATGTGTATGAAAAAAATCTGACAAGTAAGATGAAAGTTCTGAGAAAGTTTTAGTAGGTACAGATGTATTTTGTAGCAGCTTGCTAAATCCTCTGATTTAACACAGCCTTACATAGCACAGGGTAAGTATTCCTACAGCAGGCATTCAGGTGAACCCACTGCATGCAACATTCCAGCTTAATTATGGCACAGTCAGAGTTAGACAGTGCAACTAATAAATATTCTAAACAGTTTAGTGGCTTTAAACAAAACTACCTAGGGTACCTTCAGGTGAAGCTACCCAGATGGGAATTGACTGGACTTAGAGGAGAAGCTTGCAGGCAACTTTTTGTCAGTCTGTTTTGCTTCTGACCATATAGTTTCAGATTGGCTACTTATTCCAAGCTCTTTTTGTTCCAGTCTTTCTGCAATCGCATGGATGGCTGTGCTACCCCTAGAGCTCTGCTTCCTTTGAATGTAATTTTCATTCTTTGTACAATTCATATGCAGCGGGTACGGCTCTGGCAGCCCAGCAGAGGGCAGCGGGGATCCCCGCCTGCGGCCGCTCCGCAGCCACGGTGCTGGAAATAGGAATTACCGACAGTGAGGTGCTGGCAATAGGAATTACCCACAACCACGGCGTTCCCTGAAAACAGGAATCACTGACAGCCACGGTGCTCCCTGAAAACGGGAATCACCCACAGCCACGGTGCTCCCTGGCAATGGGAATCACCCACAGCCACGGTGCTCCCTGGCAATGGGAATCACCCACAGCCACGGTGCTCCCTGCCAATGGGAATCACCCACAGCCACGGTGCTCCCTGGCAATGGGAATCACTGACAGTGATGGCCGTGCCCCAGCATTGCCACAGCTGGGAAACGACACAAAATACCTTTAATTGTCTAGACAATGAGTGAGAGATATGGCTTATTATAAACAAAATATTCAAAATGTCTGAGCAAAAATAGCAAAACTGGGAACAAGGAAAAGTCTAACAGTTACTAGAGAAATAAAGTAGCAGAATGGAGGGTATTGCACATACTAAGTTATGGTTCAGTGAGAATGGTCTGTTTCAAACTCTTTATTTAAAGGATTTTAATTTTAATAACAGATACTTTTTGTGAGTAATTAAGGCATTTTGACTGTAAGCTTGCTGAATTCTGACAGACTTTTCATTTTTGGAGCAATAAAAATCCAACTGCATTCACTCAAAAACCTAAAGATTCATTACTGGAGCTAACCTTCAAGATGAATAGGATAATTCTGGTTTCTCTAGGATAGAGAAAATGATCTGAAACATTACTCAAAAGATAAATCATGCCATGTTGGAATCTTCATTTTCAGTCACAGCTGCTTCTTGTTCCTCAGGAGTTGTCTCTCCCTTAGCTGCGCTGGACTTCTTTTTCTTCTTCTTATGCTCCATGTTACTTGATGCAAGCTCTTCACTCTTCTGAGTGATATATTTTAGCTGGGAACAATAAACTAGTCAGTCCTCTACTGAGGAACCTCATTCATTCACAAGACATTAGCAAGAAATACTGGGAGAAATTAACATGGCAAATTCTTACTATGAGAAACATGACAGACTCCAAAACACATTTACTTTGCCTTCTCAGGCAGGTTCATGTTGCGTATTTCAAATCATATATAGAAGAAAAAAAAATCTCCTTACATAAAAGTAAAATTAGTATTGGAAGCATTTTTTATGGATCCACATACAGGCATGTCTTAGTAGGTTAGTGAGTTTAATCCACTGAACATCCTATAGATCAGCAGTGGAGGGAACACAATGATTCCATGGTCCCTGTATTAATGTTGGGAGACTCAAGCATTCCTGACCTTAGGCTAGGTACAAAGGAACAAAGGAACACAATAACAGGAAAAAGCAAAGGGATTCATGATGCTGTGTCTGTTTATTGCACTCTTGTACTTGGAACTTCAGCAGCCCTGGTGCTATGAGAGCACTGCTGCTTGAACTGCAATCAGATCTGTGTTACACCTCACCACAGTGAGGCAGAGTGGCATGAAGCAAAAGAAGATGAAAATTTAAAAATCACTGGATTGTGCCTATCTACCTCAGGAAGATGGTGAAATTGCTTATGCAACAGTTGCTTCACCATCTATAACCTTCATTCAAATGTGTTGGGAAATGGCCATTTCTGGCTGCACAGACATAAGGTATAAGTGAGCAACCCAGACTCCATAGATAAGTGTTAGGCCTCTGCTCAAGGCTGTTCTCAAAACAACTGTGAGAAAGGGAGACATGAGAGCTGTAAACAAGGTGCAGGTGTCTAGAGATTAGCTTGGCAGAAGAAACTGTTGATGTTATTGCCTTCTGAGACCAGTCTGTGTTTTAATTAGATTAGAGAAAAATCCCGTGTGAAACTTCTGTAAGTGAATAATATTTTGAGCACATAAAGTAGTATAAGTAGGTGCACTGCCTGACAATAAACGAGCTTGATTTATGAACCACATTGGATCGTCGTCTTGCTCCTCTCGCTGACACAAATGCTTTTAGGAATTAACTGATTTAAGAATGCTGCAAGACAGAAAATACAGTGCATCTCACCAAAGAATTGCTTCTTCTAGCCAAAAGCTTCACATCTTCTGTATTGACTGTGGTTCGTTTTGCATGCCTGCATAAAATCAAAAAACACCTCTGAACATTTTTGCCAACACTGAGCATAAGAGGCCATAGAGCATCTTGTTCAGAAACTGAATTCACTAAGGGGCTAAAGGGGCTTAATAGGGACCCAGCAAACCATGCCTGCCTATACACAAAAACCTGTTTTATCAAGTTCGTGTGTGTATTTCAAAATCCCCACACCCCCTGTGTTAAAATTCAGCAAGCAAAACTTCAAGCCCCACGGTTCTGTTCACTCCTGTCAGCAGGTGTTAGGTTAGCTACTTGAAACACTCCCTTACACCTCCTTGAACAACCAGGTGAAACACAGGCAGGTAAACACTCGTCAGCCCCAAAGCATCCAGTACCACTGTGTATCAATGCATTTGACAGTTGGATACAGTAGGTAATCTAAACAGTCATTTGTAATACATAAATGAACTTCCAAGAATAGGAAGTACCTACAAGGGGATTTCTATTTCTTAATGTCACAGCCACTATTTAAGCAGCCCTTTAAAGCTTGAATTGCAAGATGTGTTTTAAAGATTATCTAGGACCTAACACAGCCTTTGTAACAATCAGTGCCTACCTTGCAAACATTTCGAGGTCTTTTGCAAAGATTTCTAGAGAAAACACAAAGATGTCATCTATTTTAAAACACCGAGTGGGAACAGTTACACAGTACACAAGTTATCCAAGTCAGTTATGAGAAGTGACTATAGCTGATTATTAGGCACCACTTGTACACAAGCAGGTAGCCACACAATATTCCCTCATACGTCTAAATGCTTTTTTCAGGTCTGAAATGTCGAACCAGTATGTCTTGTACTTAAAAACAATATAATGCAAGAGAATGCTCCCGTGACACCTAGTTCGGTGCTATTATTTTTGAAGCCCTGTGCCTCCCGCGATGGCTCCTGAGCAGACAGGGAACGCTGCGGTAACCCCGGTGACACGAGGCCACCCCAGGTAACCCAGGCAGCAGCAGGTAACGCAGCTGTACCGCACTGCCGGAAGGTGATCTCCGAGATGGCTGCGATGCTCTGCTTGCTGAACTGCACGTCCTTGTCCTCCTCCACCGCCTGGCACAGGCACCCGACTGTGTAGTGAACCGCCGCCTTCAGCCTCTGCAGGGACCAAGGCAGGGGCAGGCAGTGACACACCGGCCCTGCCCCGAACCACCAAAGCCGCCGAGGGCTGCTCCCCGTGTGCCGCTCCGTACCTGCGTGAGCAACTCCTGCTCCTCGCCGGCCGCCGCCGCCATCGCTGCCCTCACGGCTTCCCGCCCGCCGCGGTTCCCGCCGGCCGCGCGGGGCGGGGCGCGCGGGGTGGGGCGGGGATGGGCCGCCGCCGTGCGTGAGGGGACCCGGCCGCCGCCGTGCGTGAGGGGACCCGGCCGCCGCCGTGCGTGAGGGGACCCGGCCGCCCCGGACCCCGTCAGGGGACCCGGCCGCCGCCGTGCGTGAGGGGACCCTGCCGCCCCGCGATACTGCACCGCTATCACCGCAATACTCATTTTATTTCACAGAACTCCCACATCTTACTGCGTGAACAGCAGAAAAGATACCTTACATTGAAAGTTATGTGTTACCTTAACACAGATATTCAACTAGTGACTAAGTAGCTGTCGTAGCAGAAATATATATGCCCAAAAATTAATATTAAAAAATCAACGTGCACAGTACACAATCGAACAGATTCTGAGGGAAAAAAAAAAAGGTTAGACACCCAGATGAATTTTCAGAAGTCATGAAGATGACTGGCAGTAGCACTGCAGGGAGAAGATATAAAATCGAGCCAACTTTGCATGCTGCTGAGGGTATTTTTAATCGCCCCATGGGAAGAAGAGGCAAAAAATCAGGGAGTTCTGGGGAAGGGGGGAAGTGTAAGCACACAATGCAAAGTGTTTATGCCAGAGCTCAAAACTAGGAACAACAGCTGGAGAGAGAATGGTGACAGGAACATGAGTTTTGTTTCTCCATGACCTATCCCACCCTTCCACCCAAAGCACACAGAGCTCAGCGTGCCAGACTGAGCAGCTGAATGCCCAGCAATTAAATCTGTAGGAGTCAAGCTCCTGTCTGTTAGGAGTAAACCATGACAACGAAAGAAAGGCCTTTATCTGCCTGGAACCTTGCATAGACTCCCTGTGCTGTCTGCCACTCTCCATCTCAGCAATTCCTGAACCGCAGGCATCTCTGTCTTCATCCCTAGGACTTTATGCTCTACAATACAATAAACATACCATGACTATAAATTCTAATAAATACTGCACAAAAAACCACTTTACCTAGTTCTGGTCAGCAGCAGTGGAAAGAAGACACCTCAACACATTTATAACTAAATTTATTTAGTTTTCTTATATGATACATATAGATATACATTTATGTATGAAATATACCCACAAGTTATTACAAAAGTGTCCAAACACAAATTCTAGCAGAGTACAGTAAAAAGTGACATTCTAGAAGAAATATCTGAGATCTACAGTATGTTGACTTCAAGTGGAAGGATTTCCATTAGACATTGTAAGCAGAAGAGGACACATTTCCTCCATGGCCTGTCCAGTTAGTATGGATAAATACCCCCGGCTTTGATAACAATTCATATGTATGTGCACCAAAGTAATCACGCTGAGCCTGAAATGAGAACACACAGACAAACCAGACACAGAAATGTCATTATCATATGAGTTCTAGAAGTTGCACCTACTGTTACCTAACAAGGAATAGTAGAAATAAGATTTGACTCCAATATTATAACACTCTAAATTATTTTCTCATTATTAGCAAAACCACTGAAATGAGAAATTTACTGATATCTAATAATAAAATTAAGCGTACTGCAGAAACACAAGTATAGGATTTCTGCTTGGTACTAATCTAAAAAGCAAGCACTTCCATACATCCAAACATTCAAAGATAATTCTCTACAAAGCATTTGGGTTCAAAGATAGCATTACCCTTGGTTCACAGATGGAATATGAACACACACTGGGCACTGCCATAGCAGCATCTCTGGTGTTCTTCATCCAGCTATCTCTAAGTGTTTTACTGACAAGAATTTCAGGTACAACAGAAATATATTAGGCAACCTATACTGTGAGTGATTAGGACATCCTGCCATTGAGGACTTTAAAGCAGTATTTCAGTAACATCATGATGAGATTTCAGTACCTACCTGAATCAGGTTAGCTGGCAATACCTCATGCCTGTATCCATCATAAAAAGAAAGAGCTGTGGTGAAGCAGGGCATAGGGATTCCAATCTGCACTCCAGTACTGATCACACGGCGCCAGGACTCCTGGGAGAGAGGAAAAGGGGGTAAAAAGGAAACGGAGCAGTTCAGAGGTACCTGCAGGCACGTGAACTACTCCAGTACATCTGTGTGTGTTATTTCACATTCTGTGAAATCTAATAACCAAGTCTGAGTTACAATACAGCAGCAGATTTATGATTTTACATAAACGAGGTTGATGTAAAATAATGGCAAGTAAGACAGTTAACAACAGGATGAGAACAGTTGAGATGTGCAGTCAAACCACATCATGAAGCAAGGATGCTGTTCTTTCACATAAACATGGTCAGAGCATCTCAAAAGCTTGTACTCAGTGGGGAACGGGGAACGTTCTGAGCTCTGAGGCCTTTCCAGGCCCTCTCACCAAGCACAGAACAAAGCTCGCCCAAGGGTGTCAGAGGACAGCACCAACACTTCACACAGACGTGGATAATCCTCAGTTCAACTGTTCATCTGATCGAGTAATTTGCATGGAATATTCAGATTCAGTTACAAGAACTACAGATAATATGAGTCTTCTTTTTTGGCCAGATAATGTGGTTTTAATTCTGCCTGTCAGCTCCATCCAGACCAGGGCACTTTGCACAGACAGGCCTAAAGAATGGATGGGTCTGGAACTGCTGTTCTGGGGTTACTGCAAACAATGGTTCTGGAACAGAGCTTTATGGTCTGCTCAGCTGAAATCCAACTGCACAGTAGGCACAAGACATAGGGCAGTGATGAGAATGTTCACACAGGCCAGGCCTTTTTTTCTCATATTATGGTCCTTCTGAATTGCTGGATTTCTGCCTAAGGCTCTTCTGTAGCAGTAAAATGGGAACCTTCAGTTTCCAGTCTTATCTTGGTCAGTATCAAAGAGAAGAACCATGACAGTCCTGGCTGTAAATTACTGTCTTTATGCTCTCCTTTCCTTGGAACTTACCTGACAGTTTTCTACAGCTCTCTTAAAGAAATCATCCAACAGCAAATTCTGGAGATCAGGGTTTCGATCAAAAGCATCTTTGATTTTTCCCAGGAACACACTAGGCAAAAGTAAACCAGGAATAAATGTCACAGCTTCCAACAATGACCCAGAATCCAAAACTTACAGTGCCAAAACTGAGTCTGACTCAGCCAGACTCAGGTTCCAAACATGACAAAGACCAAAAATATTTTCAGCAGTTAAGCCACCAGAATATTGGGTTCATGTACTAATTTTTGGTGTTGTCTACAGCCTCTCAGAATCTTACCAGCAGAGTAACTCCATGGATTTTCCAAGGAAATCTCTAAGCTTGTCAGCCAACCACTTCGTAAACTAAACTGCCACTCTTTTCCCCTCAGCAGCCAGGTTACCTCCTCATCTCAATTACCTTCTGATGATGCAGCCTCCCCTCCACATTAGTGCAATACCACCATAATTCAGCGTCCAGCCAAATTCTTTGGCTGCTTGTCTCAGCAGCATGAAGCCTTGAGCATATGATATAATCTTGGAAGCATATAGAGCCTAAAAAAAAAATCAAATTCACGTTCCAAAAGAAGCCTCACGAAGTTGAACAACAAACTTCACAGTCTAAATGCTCTGCCCAGCCCCCATGTCAACAGGGATGAGTACAGTAGCAACATCCCAGTTATCTGAGAACCAAAATATCCCTTCTCATTGGGAAGTCTGGTTTCAACAGAGAGAGATCAAAAGATCAATACTCAGGCAAAGGCAGGAGTGTGGAGGGGTGGACAAGCTCCTGTACATGAATTATGACCTCTGTACCTCATGTAGTTGTCTCTGCACACTATGGCTTAGAGTTTAATTCCTTCTGAATAATTCCTTGGTTAGGAATGGATCACATTATGCTTTGTGCACATCACAAGACAATGCAAAGTGCTGAAATTTCTCATGAAACATAAACACAAGAGCTCTTCCCCAGGGTTCCCAGCACCCCAAACCTGCTCTAAGCCAGCACAAGGACTCACCTTGCGGATGTCCTCCAGGAAGGCCTCCTTGTCCCCATTGAATTGAGTCATTTTGGGCCCATCCAGCAGCTTACTGGCCTGCACTCTCTCATCCTTGAGGGAGGACAGGCACCGTGCAAACACAGCTTCACCTTTGGGTATGGCAGGAAAGAGAAGAACATTAGAAAGCTGGGCATCACTGCTCATGTCTGAGATACTCGAGCACTATAGAGTGTCACTGAGTGATGAGCCATGTACACAAGCTAAATTATTGGTGCCCAAATGAATTGCTCCAGCAGCATTCCTGGGGGACAGCACTGCCACTCAGTATAACCACTGGGTAAGTATTGACTGATACAGCTTCCAAATGATAAAGAAAAAAGCCACAAGTCATTCACATGAAAATTTATCCTCAGGAACATTTACCAGCTCTCAGTTTTGAGAATTTATTTTAAAATCTTTTCCCATCTATCAGGCACAGACAGTGTTGCACTGCAATCTAGGGAACAGCAAGACTGAAGACGTCACCAAGTATTGTATCATGCTTTGAATATAAAAAGCTGTTCCTTAAATGCCAACTCACATTAACTGGATGTGCTTTGAAATACACACATGCAAAATAAGAGCAATTAACATCAAGAATAAATCAGCAGGTTAACTTATAAGATGAAATAAAATTCACAAATCTGGTAGGCTCCAAGCACTAGTATTCAGAAGTCTGTAAGAAAGTTTTTTAACATCACTAAACAGGTTACTAAATATCATCTGTCAGGCTGGCTCAGTGAGTTCCTAATCATGCTGGTTTAAGCTGTACTTGTTTGTAATTGAAGACACTACTGTAAAATGAGGGAGAAAAAAGGTTTTTTTTCAGGGTCTGATAGAAGGAAAACAGGCAGGTCTTCATACTGTCATTTTGCTTCACCCTTTGCTTCACAAGTGAGTTGTGATATACAAAAAAAATAAAAAATAAAAACCACACCCCAAAATCAAACAACAATTAAAAAAAAGAGTGAGTAATGTTTTCACAAGACTCTGGATCCTCCCTACAGCAGGAGGACATATCATACCTAAATCAGAACAGGCTAATTTCCATTTCTGCAAAAACTTCCTTGTACAGTGGGGAGGAGCAGCACGGTAGGAAAATCAGGAAAAAGCAGGAGTAGCATGACTCTTTTACAAGCAGAAATTTGCAAGTCATGCTCATGCGGTAAAACCACACAGAGCAAGTGCCCTGAGAATGGCCACGTTTGCACAAGGACTATGGCACACACTTCCCTATCAGCTCAGCATTACCTAACAACGCTCCCTGGCACTGCACAGCACTAATCAGGGAGTGTCTCCTCCACCCTGATCTCTGCAAGAACCCCAAACAGGAGAATGTTACCAGTACAAGCAAGAAACACTGTTTCAAGCCTAGAACTGAAAGACCACAGTTGCACTTGAGCATTAAAACCATTTAGAGAACTTGTTTTGCTGCTGGAATGCAGCCATGCTTCTTTGACACCTACACTGCAGTTACTTTCTTTCAGCTGAATTTAATTTTTCTTATCTTCAGGACTTTATCAGCCAATGCAAAGGAAAGCATGGAACTGAAAGCAAATCTGAGAGCAAGGAACCTGTTGACTCATCTAATTTACTGAACGGGAAGCCCGCTCTGGACCTGTGGAATTCGGGCACTCTAAATGTGCTGCAGATTTGTTACAGCTCCTCTGCATTACAACACTCTGAGCACAGCACTTAATGTTCCCCTGTCACCGAGTTCTCACAGCACTGCAGAGACACCACGGACACAGGTGTGACAACAGGACTGCCAGCATTTAAGGAACAAGGGAAAAATAAGCCCAGCAAAAAAAAAAACCACAGAACAGCTGTCAGGGCAGAAAGGCTGGAACAGCTACACCTACAAGAGCCTCTTCTGCAAGCCCAGCCCTCCTGCGGGCTCACTTCTGAGACTCTCTATTGCCCTGCTCCTTACTGTGATGTGATACATGGAGGTAGGAAAGATCAAAGCACCAGTTACCGATGAGTGTGACCGGGACTCCGTATTCCAGGGCAGAAATGGCTGTCCACTTCCCTGTGCCTTTTTGTCCTGCACTGTCCCTAATCTTTGGGAGGAGGTATTTGCCATCGCTGTCTTTGAATTTGAGAATATTGGCTGTGATTTCAATCAGGAAAGAGTCCAACTCTGTCTTATTCCACTCCTGAAACACCTGAAAAAAGAGAAAAAGTATATTCTTTTCAGGCAAGATAACTCACATCTCTACACATGAAGGTGCTTCCTGGGGAGAAATCAACTGCAGCATGGCAAGTGGTTTAGACAGCTTCTCTAAGCACTCAGCTGTCTGTGCTCGCTGCTCCTACCTCATGTGAAGCTCAGGAATATTGTGCCTCGTCCTTGCAGGAGGCATGGCAGAAAAATTCCCTTCATGTATATGTAGCAGCTTTCTCCAAGCCCAGCACCTCACCAGTGGCAGAGAGACATCACGGCACAAAAAAGGAAAGGCATTAAAAGCTGCAAATCACCTTTGCCATCTCATCGTGCTCCATGCCCACCACATCCTTCATCAGGTGATAGGCCTCACAGATCAGCTGCATGTCTCCATACTCAATCCCATTGTGCACCATCTTCACGAAATGTCCAGCTCCTTCCTCTCCCACCTGTCCAGAAACATCCAAAAATCCCCTCAGCAGCAGCATCGTCACCACTTACAGTGTTTAATACCTGCCCATGGATTCCTTCTGCCTAAAGGGGGAATCAAAGACAGTGCTAACTGATACCAGTGGGTCACAGGTCCATTCAGCTCCCCCAGCACATACCCCAGCCACAAAACTTTGTCTCTCCATCACACGGTGTGAGTTATCAGAGATGGTGGATTGGAAATGAACACAGCCAGAAAATCAGCCACTGATGGTGCTGTGTTTATTGTGGACAAACATCCACAAGCTTCAGCAACCAAACTGCCTAAGCATGGCTCTAACCCCAAACTACCTAAGCAGGGATCTAACCCCAAGTTAGGGTCAGTATCAAATGACTATTTACCCAGTCACAACAAGGTTCCCCAGATCCCACTTTAGCAGCAATGCTTTGAAATATGGTCTTGATGTGGGGCCTGTGGGGAGAAAGAATACACCTTAGAAGACAGGCAGGGGATACAAACACTCTAAGAGAAAATAAATAAAATCTATCAGTATGATGCCTCCTTGTGTAAAAGGCAGCCTGGGGTGAGGGCAGCTGGCAGGTTGATAACCCACCCACACAGCAATGTCAATTAAATACGTTTTTCCCAACTAGACACAGTTTGCAAGACATTGGGACAATCAAGTCATGCTTCCAAGACTGTACAGACAAGCGTAATGCACTTTAAGGAACCAAAATACCCCCAAATATCCTCTCCAATTGAACACAGAAGCTGTCCTTACTTATCTGTTTAAAGCAAAAGATGATGAGGCAGCAACTTACTGTTGTTGATGGCTTTGTGCCATCAAATTTGAACACGCTGGTACAGGTATGAAACACTAATGCAAATGGACAGGGACTCAAGAGAAACTAAAGCTCAGGTAAAGCCTGGACACACCTTTTCTTTCCACATTTACACAGAGAATGGGCAACCAGGGATAAAGTCTAATATGAGCACTGATGTGCAGTCCTTTACTGACACATGACAGTAAGCAGCATGCAAAAACTTGCAAATAAATCGATGCATTCAATAGCAGTACAAACATGTACTGAAGCTCCTTGTATAATGTGTCACTACAGGGCCATTTGCTGCTGCCTGATTCATGGTTAGCAGCTTCCCAAGTGAGTACGGCTTCAAAAGAAAAAAATAAAATAGTACTTGTTTAAAATTTAAGCAAAATTCTCTTCTCCCTTCAGATGTCTGTAGGTCCTACTTTTGCCTGTGGATTCCTGGAAGAAAAGTCTGCCTTTGTTCCGCCTTACATGAAGGCTCAGCACTGCCCCATGACCCCAGCCAGGTTGAGAAATCTGGAGCCTTGAGGAAGTGAGATGGCAACACATCTTGTTCTCTCCACACCCACAGCCTCCTCTTTCCCTCCCTCGGTGCACAATGTGAATTGTTGCAAACCATTCTGAACAAAAAAATGTTGTAGTATGTGCTTACCAGGCTTCCTTGGCTCCTCCTGGCATGAGAGAAGGTCCATATCTGGCACCCTCCTCCCCACCACTGACACCACTTCCCACAAATAAGATGCCCTTTGCCTGTAGTTCCTTACAACGCCTCTGGAACAAAGAGCAGAGCAGCACTATTTAATTTCATTTAATGCCAGAGCCTTACGAACAAAGGTTAGCAATTCAGACCTAAAATTAGGTTTTCAATTCTGCTTTGGACTAGCTAGAAGCCAACCTTAGAGAAAGCTTGTACATACACCGAAGTGAGCGTTAGGAAACTTCCTGTTGCTTTGACATGGATTCTTGCAAAAGTGACATGGTGAGAAAACAAGTCCTTATAAGCACCAGCAAGAAACGAGCAGCACTGAGGCCAGAAGAGGCTTGGAATTAAGTGCCAGGTGACACATGCTCAGTGTGAAGACGTGGGGGAGGCAGATTAGCCCCAAGGTGGAGTTGCTGAGTTCACTGCAGAGTGAAGGTGCAAGCACAGAAAACTCTAAGGGCAACTAATTGCCTCTGAGTGGGAGAGAGGCACAGGCTGAGATCCCCAAGGACAGCTGCAAGCTCCCCAAGGACTGACCCTCACTGAGTTTCTCACTCTGGCATGGCCAACTCACTTATCCAGGATCAGGATGTCAGAGCAGAAAGACAAATACCAGCACCTCTTCTAAGATTTAGAAGTACCAACCTGATCCCAGACAGGCTAATGTAGCTTCTGTAACTTCTACATTACAGCCTGTTCACAAGCAGATAATTACTCTGCTGCTTCCATTACAACACAGCCAAAACAGCGGTTCTGTCTTACTGGATTGTCCTGTGATCATGAAGGATTAAGAAATAACAACAAAACTATAAATATCCTTAGACTTATAAATCTCCCTGAAAACTCTCTAAGATTGTAAAATAAAAATTTCCAAAGGCCTTCACTCTTTAAAACATCAAAAAATATTCCCTGATGGTCTGGGAAACTTCTACAAAAACATTCTTACAGGGCAGTCCTTAATTGCTTTTTAATAGGCTGCATGATCTAATTTTGCAGAAATAATTCAGTTTGGCTTTTTCTGAGCACAGGGGTGATGGCATCTTCTTGACTGACTATTCTGATGATCAGAAGTGGAAGAATTGTGCATATTTTATTCACTCGCTTTAGGTAGGAAACCGGCTTACCGTGGTATCTCTATACTCAGAATTCCCACCATCAATTATGATGTCTCCAGTCTCCAGCAACGGCACCTGTAAAAAATTAATCAGCATTTCGGTTTTCTCCATACATTCAAATCCTCAATAATGATGAATAACTGAGAATTTTCAGAGGAAATTACTCCAAAAGACAGCAAGAAGTCACAGGTAGAACGAATGTCTGCCTTACCAATTTCTTGATGAAGTCATCCACTGCACTTCCAGCCTTTACCAGCAAGATAATGCGACGGGGTTTCTTCAGCATGGAGACCATCTCCTCCAGGCTGTGAGCCCCAATCACTTTGGTTCCCTTGGCCTCGTTAGCCAGGAAATCATCCACTTTGGAAACTGTCCTGTTAAAAGCACAAACCTGGGGGAGCAAGAAAACATGTTAATGAAAGCTGGCAATGGAACAGTTACTTTAGCTCAGGCTACAAATTATACAAGCAAGGCTCAGGATCCTGTGCTCTCCAACTTCCACCTTCCTGACAGGCACAGGGCAGGGATGAACCTGAGCATGTCTTTGCAAGTGCCTGGGGAACCTGTGGTTAATGGCAAGGCCAAAGCAAACTTCAGGGAAAAGTCATGCATAATTAACATATCAGGTGGCAGCTGAGTACAGGCACGCACTGCTGCTCTTCTCTGGAACAGGACAAAGGCCAGCACAGGGTATAACTAAAAGGAGGAAATAACACCTATTAGATCGTTACAAGAGTGAGGGGAAAGCACCCACAGAATGCTCAGCTCCAATCCCAAGTGCTTCTAATCAGCCTTCCCAGACAATGTTTCCTCACTTACCACGAAGCCGTGGTCATTCATGTTCAAAATCAGGTTCTGACCCATCACGGCCAGTCCAATCAAAGCAATGTCAGCTCTGGAATATGAAAGAACAAAAATGCCAGGTAAGTCACTAGCAGTGTCCCAGCAGCAGCATCCATCCCTCTGTCAGGCTGTTCTGACCATGCCAGCTGCCAGGGCAGCCCATCCCTTCCTAACAAACATGGAGTTTTGAGGTCATTCTGTCAGCTATTACTGCAACAGATCACAGAATCATGGAATACCCTAAGCTGGAAGGGACCCACAGGATGATCTAGTCCAGCCTGTCCCTGCACAGACATCCCCACCCCAACAACCCCACCCTGGGCATCCCTGGCAGCGTTGTCCAAAGGCTCCTGGAGCTCTGGCAGCCTCCCTGGGGAGCCTGGGCAGTGCCCAGAACCCTCTGGGGGAAGAACCTTTCCCTGAAATCCAACCTAAACTCCCTGACACAGCTCCAGCCGTTCCCTGGGTCCTGTCCCTGTCACAGAGAGCAGAGATCAGAGCTGCCCCTCGGGAGAAAGGTGCAGATCCCTGTGGCTCCCAGAGTGCAGAACAACACACAGTATGTCTCGAGCCACCAAGATTTCTTCCCAGACACCAAGGAACAACTGGATGAGCAGGAAAAGCAATCCAAGACATTGCACTACAGGCAGGGAGTGAAGCGAGCAGCTCCAATTCGCCACTGATGGGTCCAGTTCTATGGTCCACGCTGCACTGGAACATCGTGTCTGAATGTTACATCATGTCTTTACTTCCGCAATGCCAATTATTTGGGGTGGGCACAGAAAACGAAGGAAGCGGGGCATCCTACCGGAGGCCGATGCAGCTCGCAAGGAGCGCACGGAGGGGAACCCGACCTCTCTGATCCGCTCTCAGCAACTTTCCTGCTCCACGGCCACGACTCCAGCACCGACCGATCCCGGATTCTGCCGCAGCCGCCCCTTCCCTCCCTCTCCGGACCCACAGAACAGCGGGACCCAGGCAGCATCGCTCCCCCGGGCCCGAGGCTGTGCGCAGTCAGCGGGCAGAGCCCCGGGCAAACAGCGCACCGGGGCCTCCGGCGCCGCGAGCCGCCTGCAGCCGCACCCGGCGCGGCCGTGCCGGGACCCGCTCCCGCCCGCCCGCGGTCCCGCTCCGCTCTCACTCGGCCATGGCAGCGGCGCTGGCGGCTCTCGGGGCGCTCTGCTCTGCTCTGCTCTGCGCTGCCGGATCTCTCTCCCTCTCCGCCGTCCCGCGGCTCCCGGGGCTCTGCGGGCTCGGCCTGCGGCGCGCCCCGAATCCCCCAGCGGCCGGGGCGGGGCGGGGCCGAGCGCGCCCATTGGCTCTCCCGGAGAGCCACGCCCCCAACCATGGCCCGATGGCCCGGAGACCGCGCCCCTTAAAGGGGCAGCGGCGCGGCGGGCGCGGCCCGGGCTCGGGCGGGGCTCCGCTGTCCCCTCGCTGTCCCCTCGCTGTCCCCGCCGGGCTCTGGCGCTCCCCCGCCGCCTGCGAGGCCCAAGGAGCCCCGAGAGGAGCCCCGTGCCGTGGGCTGTGCCTCTGTTCCCAGCGACACGCACGCCTGGGACCGCTGCGAACTGCGCAGTTCGTGTTTTCTAATTATTATTAGTTGGCTTCGATTGTGCCGCTGAACACGGTCCAGGCAGCAGCCACCCTCCGGTGTCACCGCTCCCCGTTTGTCCTCCTGTGCCCTGGGCTTCAGGCAGAACTCGCCGGACCTGTCCTGTCCTGTCCCCCGGCAGCTCTGCGGCGATTCGGGACAAAGGCACGGCCCGGCCTCGCTCCGCTCAGCTGCCTCCTCACACCGCAGCTGCTGTTACATTTATATAAATTATTTTCTAAACAAGATGACCGGCAGCAATCCGGGCCGTCAAGATTTTGGTTCACCTCAGTTTTGAGCATCAAGTGAATGAATCAGAAAGCAGTGACAGAGTGGCTCCCGTGAGGTGTTAATTAACCTGTCAAAAGAGCCACCAGAAAAAGTTCGCAGGTTACTCCAAGTGCATAAAGGGAAAAGACCAGGGCATCAGCAGCAAAGACAAAGCTTTCCAGATATACATCAGAGCAGCCTGATGAAGGTATTTTGTCACCATGCAGCTGGTTTGAAGTTCCAAGAGATTCTTGACCTGTTTCGGTGGGACTTAAATGCTTTGGGAATGCCGTGTCCGTGGCTTTTAAAAGCTACAGAGAACTTTGCACCTTCAGAGTCACGAATGATTCATGGGGATTCCCTGACACATCTTTGTTCCCAGAGTTCTGACTTTGCTATTGCGGTTTGATTTCATCCATTTCCTCTCATTTCCAACTGCCACTCCCAGATAAGCAACTTCAGTATTGGCAGTGCTGTGACAAGCCTAATTTATTTTTCAAGCAAAATAATCCTTTGAAAGCATCCTAAAAGTATTTAGGAATGCTGCATAACATACCAGAGGGGAAAGGATGAGGGAGGATAAGCAGGGCCTCCCTTCCCCTTCTTTCTCAAGAACAGTGGAGATAAATTTCTTTTCATGAAAGCAAGGCTTGTTCAGCACAGGTTTTGAAAACAAGTAATTGACATAAGATACAAGTAATTAAATCATGACAGGAGCACACATTCTATCTGCTAATGCACTGGTTGTACCTTTATTGTTTCACCTCGTTCACTAACAATTCAGTGGTGCAAGGTTACCATACACAGTTAGATATCTGCATTGCACACCTAAGGCTATACAGCAAATGGATCAGAATTAGTACAAATACATGAACTATATTTACATTTTGTATACTCAAGCTCCAAATATCGGATATATTTACAAAATAAAATAAGAAAATGAAAACCTGAAATTAATGTACAGTGTTGCTGATACACTCCTTCGTTGGGATGAAATCAGTTTGCAAAGAGATTTGTTCAAGAAGGCCACTTATACAGCATATACCTTGTATACCTTGTGTACAGAGAGATTAACAGGGATGTATTCCAGTGAACAGCATGTCTGATGTCCAAATTGGGGAGCCGTAACCAACTGCACGTGAAGTATGAACAAGCAGAGTGGAAAATTAAGACCTGGTCCTGGGAAGTGCTGATTATTCAAGACTCCCTCTGCTTCCCGTCCCTGGTTTCCAGGCAAGCAAGAGGTACGAGCACTGCTCAGGGGCAGCCCATTCACTTGGCAACATTAACAATTGAAGACTTAGGAGCTCCACACCAGTTTTCTGAATACACAGCTGACCCCAGCAATTTAAATCCTGTTCCCAATAACATTGGACACAACCATCTGGTTAAGTGTTGGACTAGTTTTGATTTCAAATACACAGAACACATAAATGGCCTTCTGAACAAAAAAGTCAGTCCTGTTCTTGAACAGCTGATGTTTTTAAACAAGGAAGCACAAAGTTAATACATCCTGCTACAGATACGACAGCCAGACCACAGACTGGGTTAGTAACTACAACAAGAGATGCAACACACGTGTCAGACCCTTCTGCAGGGACAGCCAGCAAACCCTTCCCGAGCAGCAGCAGGGCAGCAGCTGCACCTTCAGCAGAACACCCAGCACAGCAGCAGCCACCACCAATGCAGGTGTGCAGGAGCACAGGCAGACGTCAGTCAGCTGCATTGTACCAGTGGGTGTTAGACCGAAGCTAATCCTCTTTCTTATCTAATGTGCAATTAATTACAGATGTATAAATATACAATACATTACATAAAATTAAATCCCTGTAAATTAGATAACAAGCAGCAAAAATTAAAGTCTTTGCTTTGAAATACCTTGCTAATCAGTAATAAGGACAATTAGACATTGACCAAAAAAACCCTTTCTCAGCAGTCTGGAAATCATTCTCTCTGGAAATAGTACTCCCTTCTCTTCTGTATTTCCAGAATACGGGAATCTTCTTTAAAAAGGTACTTAAAGTGCATTTCTAAAATATAGTGTAGGAGGTTTAGCTTAATTCTAAAATACCCAGGAAGATCCAACATAATTTTCAATGGACAAAAAGGATAGTTTTCTCCTTTTGGTGAGGAACATAAAAAGCCAAATACAGCACAGTTTGCCACTCATTCTCCCAGGGAATGCCCACCAAGCTCCTCCTGGTGCGTGTCCTCAGGGCTGGCAGGCCCCCAGCACGATGCCTCATCTCCAGAGGCTGAGTCCCCAGAGCTGTCTGACTCTGGGACCACACACACAGAGCAGGTAACCAAGAATGGGCTTTGGAGTGACAGGAGAAGGCAACTTAGCAGATTTTTCCTTCCTCATTCTGTTTCCAAAAAGAAATTTCTAACATGTTGGGCTGAGCTTTGAAGTGAATGGAAATTTACTTTTTTTGTTTGTTTGTTTGTTTGGTTTGTTATCTCTTTAAAAAAAGCTTGGATTGGTTTCAGTCTAGTTTTAAGGAAACCCAAATGTCTCAAAGCAGGCTTCAGCAATTGCAGAAAAACTCTGTCTGCCTTTGTGTCAGACCTGGAAACAGTAATGCCCATTTGAACTCCACACAACAAGGACATAGTTTGTCAGAGATTATGCAGCTTTAGGAGATGCTGATACTTAAAACCAGACTTCTGCTCTTCTGATGATCTGTTATCCATTCAGACCTCAAGTCACCAGAAGATGCTTGGAGTTTTTAGACAGAAGAGTAACATTTATGTGACAACTGTAACACTTCAAGCTCTGTAAAAAATAAGCATCTGTCTCTTCCTGCTTTTAAAGGAAGATCTCTTAATCATGATTCTGTGCAAGGCCTATATCCACTTGGTTCATTCTCTGGCTTATCCAAAGCAAAGACTTAGAAAACTAGTTTTCTTCTAGTTAAAAAAAGAAAGATAAAAGTTAAAATGCTCTCAGTGTGTAACAACCTACCACCACCTCAATCACTCTGCCTCCTCAAACAGGTTCCACTGTCATTATAAACAGTGATGGCAGCAATAACTTAATGCTTAGAATTAACCTAATTCTTGAGATCAGCTTAGCTGCAGTGTGAGGAGCCCTCCTGCAGGATAAGCAGTTTTATCCACACACTGGAAGTGTTTTATCATCATTGCATAACAAAGGAATATCATCACTGTATTAAGAGTCACACACAGTTAGACAAGACAAAAACAGAAGGAAAAAAAAAACCCAAAGCATAACCCATCCCTATCATGTTCCTGGGTCCCCAGGATGCTCCCTCACTCTGGCTTCCAGTTCTGAAATAAATCTGAGGACAACAGAGACAGCATGAGGGTATGATTCAGCTTGAGAACCACCTGGAGACATGTAAAGATATGTCCTAGCAAGTGTCGGACTCCATCTCCCTGCTCCTTTGCCTTCCAGGCTATTAGGAGGGCTCATTATGCATTGCTCTTTACTGGACGATGAAAACCCCACAAAACAACTCTTTCTCAACAGATTCCAGTCCCACACACGCGTGGCACAGAACTCCCAAGCATGGCTGATGAGTGACCTGAATCCAAATGACCTTCCTGAGCTGGACTGTGCCTCATGTGCCATGCAAGAGCAGGACAAACCCTTCTGCCTCTCCCTTAAGAGGCTGGAGCCTCCAGATGAAATCCCTTTCCATTCCCCAGGACCACAGCCAGCCCTATCGGTGCCCACGGTACACCAAGAAAGGATAACACAGCAGGAAAGGACACACACACATCCCCACCCTCTCTGAACACCTGACAGAGAGAGGAGTTCACTTCCCCAAAAGGAAATTCATTCTGTTTTTGTCTTTTGGGGCAAGGACCAAAGCTTTGGCCACAAGGAGAACTTAGCTGTAGGTGAAGAACAGACACCACCCAGCTGATGTCCAAGAAGCCAATTATGACATTCCACTGACCAGGACCAGAATCCACTTGCTCTATTCCCCAGGAAGGATTAACTCTGAATACAGTGGGGTTTAGCTGATGAAAATTGTAGCAGAGAAATCAGGAGACACTCAGCAATTATTTCCAAAGGAATTGAAAGTATCCTGTGGCTCCCTGGAGAACACAGCAGGTGCTGGGTCCAGGCAGTGTTCCACAGACCTTGGATGCTCCCATGGCCAGGTGGGGTGACATGGGAGCACTACAGGTAAGGGATGCACAAACAGGCCCTTGGAAACAAGGACTGCTACCCTGACACAGCCATGGGAGTCCTAAACCTCCTCCCAGAGAGGTGAGAACTGTTCCTGCAGAACTTGGAAGTCAGCACTAAAAGCAGGAAAAGGAGATCTGCCCTCCATGGTGATCCATGGACCAGCTGCACTTTCATTTCCATTTAACACGCTCCATCTGTCAAACACAGGGCTTGAGCATCTGAAATTTTGGGGATTTTATCTCATATTTCAGTCTATGGTGTATTTCCCCTCATATCAGCACAGTCTGCTCAGCTCAGTTCAGAGGCTGAGGAGTGTTGATGGAAACTCTTCTGGGAGAGAGTTAAAACCAAGCACTGTTCACCTGCAACCCCTACAGCAAGAGTTTAAAGGCAGATTGTTCTAGCCAGCCCCTCCTGGTTTGTTCCCTAACTTTTTCCAGCTCATGCCTTTGCCTGCTGGACCCTGGAAACTCAGAAAGTTGCACAAAGTCCAAAATCCAGTGGGCCCAGATAGATTTGTCCAATATCAGCTTTCAACAGAGTTTAACTTAGAGGCTGGATCCAGAAAGCCTGAGGAGCTATTGCAGTTCCTGGCTGGGTCATGTCTCCATTAAAGAATTTATCTTTCCCTGGCATTGGAACTTTGCCCTGAGGGAACCAATAACCGCTGCCAAGTCACAAATTGAATGAAAACCCTGTAGCAGTCTAGAGAGACAATGGACAGTGGGACAGACACCAAAAGGTCAGTTGAAATGGGAAAACAATTGTTTTAGAAAAAAATTTTTTTTTTCTTTTTAGAGTCGTGCATAATCACTCAATTTTTTTGATTTTTTTTTTCTTTCTCTTCTTGTTTGGCCACATGCTACTAGTACAATTCTGGTACAGGTGAAAAGAAACAAGGTAGGGTTAGAATACCTAGAAAATGTGCTGAAGGAGTGGGGAAGGTGGGGGATGTTAAGCCACAGGATTACATACAAGAGAAACCGTCAAGAATCACAAAGAGAAAATGAGAGGTAACACTATCTATGGGAAGGTGAGTGGGGAGAACAGATAAGAACATTACATGGACTCAGTACTTCATCTGGCCCGTGCGTCTTCGAGCCAGCTTTGACCTGTACAAAAAAAAGTGAAAAAGCAGTTGGTCAATTCTGAAAGTTTCTTTTTCCTCCCTCCCCACTGTTTATCCACCTTTTTTTTTTAATCCTTTAGTCCAGTCCTGGTTTACTCCATATGTTAAGAAAGTAAAATGTATCTAGGGCTGTAATGAGAAAGAATTCTCACTTCTCTGCTCTGCTTTTTTAATGGGAGAAGGAGTAATTTAAGGGCTGCTCTGTTCAGAAATTTTTTGATGCTGTACGGTAACAGCTTCAGTTTTTGGGTTTAGGGGTGGGGTATTTTTGCTGAAAGAAGAGCTACTGCAGTGGAGTAAGATCTGTGCAGCAAGCAGGGGCTGTGATAATGGAAAGTCTGCCAGAGAAGTTATAAAAATGGAACCTAATTTCCGCTTTAGCTCTTAATCAAGAACCTAAAAAGGAAGTCCAGCACAGAGGAAGTAAGAAACTTTATAAATTTGTAAAATGGCAATACAAGGAAAGCATCTTGTGGCCTCCAAATGTAGCATCACACACATGTTCAAACTGGACATGGCTGTTCAGAACATCACAAGCCAAAACAGCCCCTGCAGTCCCAGAAATACAGGCCTGGTTTGTTTTCTGATTGTTTGGGGGGTTTTTCTGCCTGCTCTCCTCCCTCCTCCGTTTCCCATATCTTGTCAAATTCCTCAGAACAAGATTAAAATCTGTGACCAACCATCTGCCCCTGGTTTGAGCATCTCCCTTGGCCTCCTCTTACCGAATTGTGCCGGCAAGGAGAGGATTGAAGGCGTACAACCAGTCATTCATGTCCTTGTCATTGATGGCCTGGAGCAGGACCCCACGGTGCTTTGTGCACACTCCAAACGTGTTGGGTGTCTGGAACATGAAGGCCAATTTAAAATACAAAGTCTACAGGCACAGAGGCTGATGCACCTTTCCTCTCTGAGAGCCTCTGCTCTGTCACATCCCTAAAACCCACAAGACCTAAGTTCTTTCTTTTATGCTTCACTGGTGATTTCCAGTGTATTTCCAGCCATTATCTTCTACAAAATATAGTCTTAACTCCTGAGTGTGGGCTTTACAATCTGCCAAGATGTACCAGTAAAGCTCATTTCATTCCTTGCAGGACATTTGTGTGTGTTGTTTTGTAGGGTTTTGTTTTTAAAACAAACAAAACACACAAGCCAAAGAAACATACTAAGGAAGCTGCAAAAACCCAACAGGGTGATGGTACCAACACATGCTCCTGAAAGCTGTTCTGATGTGTGACAGCAGGCAGGGTCACTCTCTGGCACAACTGAAACCCTGAACAAATTGGGAACTTTGTGGGCAGGATCCTCAATGTCTCCACAACTCGGATCCGTTTCCTTGGACCAGAGATGACACACCTGGTGGTACAGATGCTACTTGTAATGTTCTTGCTTTATGGATAAATAAACAAAAGCTCTCAGACTGACCTTTACCATTGCCTGCTGATCCTCGCTGTATTCCACCTGAGCTGTGGATAAGTTTATGATTCCTCTTTCTACAGGATCTTTGTCACTGTTGTAAATGAAAACATAGGGACGGCGAACCACCACAAAATGCTTGGCCCAGGAGGTGGAGAGTGGCTCCTTGAAGTGGAGATATCCTTTTTTTGACACCACAGAGCTGGAAAAAACAGAACCACATTAAAACAGAAATAGATTTTCCCCTGAGTATCTCTACTAACTGCAAAACACTGTGTAAGACACTTGGTCCTTAATATGTTTTGTCTGCAAGAGTATTCTGAAAAAGTTCTTCTAAAAATAAGCTGAATTGTGTTTTCAACAACTATGTGAAAGTCTGACAGAAAGAAGGTCCCCAGAGATCTCTGCTTCAGTGAACTTCAGCTATGGTTTGAGGGTAACAAACATCACATTTGAGTCACTGGAAGTCCTGTTCATTAAGTACATGCAGGGAACAAATGCTGCAAAGATCAAATATCAACACAACCTTCCCCAGTTCATGACAGGGGACTCTGCAGCTCTGCTGTCACCTGTTAATTTTCCTTCCTCCAATGGGGCACAGAACCTACAAATCTCAGAAAGATCTTGGAATGGCTCTTGGTTAGTCATGATCAAATGACAATTAAAAACTTACCCTGGTCTGATTTCCTCAATATCAGGAACAAGGTTTAGGAACTCGTTCTTTCCAGCTCTGGCAAGATAGGAAGTTTCTACTGCAGGAATTATCTGGAACTGTTCCACCTCATGACAGGGACTAGAGGCACGAGAATTTGCTTCTGGTGTCCTTTAAAAAAAAGTAAAGAAAAAAAAGTAAATCACAACATAGCAACTGAATGTGACAATGGAATTTAAACCGATCTAGAGGCCAGCTTGAAGTTCCATCCTCCAGCCCAGATTTAATGTATGACATTGGGATCCTTTAGTACAATATTAAATAGCATTTTCCCTTGATATCTGTGGAATCACACTTATAATAACTGCTAGTGACTGTTTCCCCACTACTTTTACCTTGTTTCTCCTGCTAAACATAGTGACAACACAGATATAGCTCCTACTACTGTTTGATGTAAAATTTAAAATGTTTGATGTAAAATGTGAAATTACTTCCTCAGCACTCCTCCCCTGAGGGATGTCGAACTGAGAAGGTACAAATTATGTCTTTCATCAAAAATATCTTGTATAGATACAGCTGAGAAAGATAAACAGAGATTAATGGCCAAACTGGTTTATTCTGGGTTGATGTTAGTAGACCTTTTCAGCAGACCTCTGAAAAAACTTGTGGACTCTGCACACTGTAGATGCACTGGTCACTGGAATGACAAGCATCTGACTGTTCCCCCAACACAAAGGGAAAAAAACCACCTCAAAAGAACAAAATGGGGAAAAAAGAACTGTGCAGAATGACTGGAGAAGGAAGGCAAGGGGGCTGTACAGAGAAATATCTGAAAGTAGGAAAAAGGAAGAAAAAAGGAAAGAGGGAAAAAAATCAGAAAACAGCAAAGAGATCTGTGAAGCACTGAAAAGTGATGTTTTCCTTTGAATACGTTACACTTACTTCTGATCAACTGAATTGCACCTGGAATCCACCAGAGAGGGGCAGGTAGATGAAGGGGTGAGGGTTGCACTGCTGAAACTGGACACGGACGGGTCCCGCCCGATCGGAGAAATATCCGAGAGCTGCAAGCACAGACACAGGGAAAGCATCACAGGAGCTGCTCTGCAGCTCATGTTTACTCCTGGCTGAACGTGGCTTTCAGCAGGGAAGGCTCAGGCAGCACAAAGGCATTTCCATCAGCCATTCCCCTACTCAGCAGGGGTGCAAATTTTTGCACCAACCACCACAAACCCAGCTGGGGGTAGAAATACAGCAGCACTTATGCAGACTCAGCTTGTTATTATCGATGTCCTACACTTCTGATTATTCACACTCTGACTTCCTCAGTGGATACAACATTATCCAGTTTGAAACTTGGTATTCCCTTTGCCCACAGACAGAATTTTTAAGAGTGGATTTATCCTTTTACATAGGGAAAGTGCATGTAGGGAAAGACAATAAGAGTCTGCTTATAAACTGCAAACTGTACTACAGTCCAAGTCCACAACATTCCCAATTCCTGCCATAGCCTTTGGAACATGATGCTGAATAGCCAAAGGCTTCCATGGACTGAAAATAAAAAATAATAAAATTAATATAAAGTGGGTTTTCTTTTCATAGTATCAGCAGATTCCACGACCCATAAGCATGCTGCTATTGCATGACAAATACAGGGTATTCCAATTAAATATTACATGAAATATTTACCTTACAATCGCTGATGCTGTTGTACACCTGGTTGAATTCCCGATTGAAGGTATGAGTCAGAAGCTGCAGACACTAAAGGGGGCATGAGGGGAAACAAATGAGACATAGAGAAGAATTTTATATTTAGATTTTCAGAGAAATTTGAACAGAGGAGGTGATTTGCCAAGACACTCTTGGCAGATCACGGAAGAAAAAACAAATTCTAAACTGCTGTGAAAAATCACAGAAGAAGAGAGGAATAATAGCTTCACTTGATAAAATTAGAAAGCTTTTATAGAAGCACTAACAAAGGGGAGTGAGATACAGGCACAGCCCAATACCCGGTGAGAGTGGCTTATTTCACTGACCAAGACATTAAAATGAAACCCTCGCAATACTGGATATTCACCAAGCTGTCTGAGAAGCTCCTCACTGACCTGTAACCCCCTGAGACAGCCCAGCAGCCCAGGATGGTGGCCCCAGGCCATACCTTGGTGGCCAGCTCCTTCTCGCGATCCACCAGGCTCTCGATGTCCGCGGAGTCGTAGCCGCTGCTCTCGCTGGGCGTCACCGCGCTCTCGAAGGTCGTGGTGGAGATCTGAGAGGAAATGCTGGTGGAGGTGCTGAGGGTTCCACTGCTCAGACTGGGAGACAGCGAGTCACTCAGGGACTTGGGGATGCTGTCACCAAGCTTCTCACGGAGCAGAAGGAAATGCCGAGTTTTTTCCACCTAGCAAGAAGAGAAATCAGTATCGTCTGCTCCAGGAAGGTGCCAGTTTTACAGACACTGAATTCTTATGAATCCTTTCCTATTCATACCAGAAACTTTCCCCAGGGAAGGGAGTTTACAATGGCACTGGAAATTGAATTTGCCTTTGTTGAACACACTGAGATTCTGAGCTGAAGACTCTACTCAGCAGCCAGCCACACACTTCGTATCTTCTCTGCCAGGAGAATTTATTTAAATCTTGACTTTGATCTCTTTACTCACCTCATGCAGCAGCTCCAGTTTCTCCAGTTCCCACTGATGCTCTAGAATGAGGCTGTCACCCCTGGGCCTCCAACCTGCCAGGTTCTCTTCTCCCCTCACATATGCCACAGAAGTATCCAGGACTTTCCTCCTCCTCCTCTGCATTCCTGAGCAGTAAAAAACAACATGAGACATTAAAACCACAGCCAGAGGGGTGTCACTAAGAAACAATCAGCAGTTTGCAAGAACCAGCACTTCTGATGCTTGGCTGGAAATACACAACACAAGGATTTCATTAACTGCAAATACACAACCAAGGATATTTGATTTAGCCCAGCTTTCTTACTTCATTCAGATATTTTCTATTAACCAAGATATAATGCAAACTCCTGTTCAGTCTAATTCAACACAAGAACTTCAGTTTCTACATCTTAGAAGAAAAATACACCATGAGCTACATTCCTTCCAAGTGGTGAAGCTTGCATCAGAAATCAGCAACATCTTCAAAAGAGAAGAAAAAAACTCTACTGCTGCAAAACCCAGTCTCAGCTGTTAGTTATGAGCCATGGATTGTGCCCCTAAGACTCAGGTACATGTGCTCAGTGTCCTGAGTTACCCATCTCAGAAAACACCAAGTTTCCAGTGAATCCTTGTTCACCAATGGTAAACACAGACCTGAGCCTAAAGTAAAAGCCTGAGTAAGTATTTCATGGAATAACAATGTTCCACTCCTCCTATGAAACACAGGAACTGCTCTTGATCAGGACAGAAATGTTTACTCCATCCTGCCTGAGAAATTTTCTGCAGTATTTCATATTTATCACTGGAACACCCAGTCCCTGCTTACCTGGACTTCCTGTGTCTGCCATTTTGCATAAACTCAGTTCATAGATCCCAGTTACTCGATTGCTGTTCACAGGAAAGCAGAAGAAACAAAAACACATGATTTATTATCTTCAGAAATAAACAGCTTTAACTCAGTGGTTCCCAAAGCAGAATTATAAGTGTAGTTGTCAGTTAGAACTAGATCTCAATTCTACTCTTGCACAAAACAGCCAGGACAGACTGCAAAATCCCCAAAAATGACATTTCCCCCATGTTCCCCCCACCCTGCACTGGACTTGGAGAGCATGTGCTGCAGTAAATTCCAGGTCAGGATCAAGGTCATCTATGTGCAAGCTTGAAAAATGAATCCCTCTTCCCAACTGTCAGTCTGGAAAAGAGCTCAGTAAAGAGAAAAACCATCAGTTTCACTGAAATAAATGCAAGAAAGAACGTTCGAAATCAGACTGGAGAACCTATGAGAAGGTGGAGTTTCAAGGAAAAAAATGAAGAGAACTAAACTACATCCTCTAAGAGAAAACACAGATAAGTGACACAACCATCAATAGCAAAGTGGTAACTGCACTTACGAGTCTGGGGATTTGGAGTAGCCGCTGCCAAAGAGGTTGCGCAGGGACCGTGGCGGGGAGATCTTGGCATCCCGGGAGTAAAACACCATGCAGACATCCTTGGTGATCACAGCAGGCTGGATGCAGTGGTCAAGCTAAGAGGAACACCAGCAATGAATGAATGGCTCTAGCCAACTGTGCCAAGTTACACGGCTGCCCTTAGTGAGACAACTTCTGAAATTTGTTCTTGTTCGGGTCTTTGGTGAAGGGTTTTCATATGTGCATCTGTGAAACAGAACTGTCTAATTTCTTGATGCATCTCATGAGTGAAATACATTTACTACACAAAACAAGTGTCTTGCATACAAAGCCAAGAGCTAAGCCACTGTTTTTAACACCAGTAGTTCCCCAGCAATGCTCACTGATTCCAGTGGATTTTCAGATACAAAGATAAAACAAGGCACAGGAAGGTAAGATCACCAGTTTCTCTTGTGTTGCAAGGCAGTAATACCTTGACATCAAGATGTTAACTGTGAGCACATTTTTTCCACCCTGTTCTCAGAAAATTAATACATACTTTTACTGGCTTCAGGATTCAAATCACCTTTGAACCTATTTCTCTTGGGTACACTCTGTGTCCTGTCTCAAACAGTTTCTAGCCAGCAGAAAGGCACTGGTGTCTCACCTCCAGGTAAGCAGAAAGAGTCATGTAGATCTTCTCTCCATAGGGTGTCACTCGATTGAGAAGGAGGGAGTTGTGCAAGGAACTGTCCCAAACTGCCTCAAACCGGTAGAAAGTCCTGGAAAAAAGTACAGTAAAAGCTCAATAGTACAAGTTCTTCTGCAGCCTTCTCATCATGTAAAGCACTCTCCCCTGCCATCATCCTCCAGTGATGTGGATAACAAATACTTGAAGTAAAAACCTTCTCTTTATTTCCAAGATCACTTACTTCTACCTCAACCAGTGTGGTGTGAGAGAACACCACCTGTTATGGAAAAGACTCATCTAAAAGAGGAAAGAGGGAGTGCACAAAACAAAAGCTGTCACAGCACTACAGGGAAGTCAGCACTGTTTCTAAACAGAGAAAATTAATTTCTACTGCTTCAGGTGCAATTCAGCCCAGCTAGACCTTAAGTGCATGGGAAGATTCTTTTTTATAAGCAACACTCATTGTATACCATATTTTAGGACTAACATATAGCAGCAGAAGAGACCCCTCTAAGTATTAATTCTAGAAAACCAGCAGCTTCTCACAACTAACCAAGATGATTGCTAGGTAAGGTTAAGTCCTATATTCAAATGCAAATATTTATTTCTATGTCCTACTTGCTTCAAGTGAAAACTTGGAGATCTAACAGAAACTTCTGGAAGACATTTCTTCAGTCCGATACAAGGAAAGAGAGGAGCTGAAAGCTCCCACAGGTCTACCCCAGCAATCCAGAAAGGTCAAGTAAAAAGTGAGAGACAGCATCACACACAGCACAGCTGAATCCCCACATCTAAAGGCATCACCACACTCTGCCCTCTCTAGCAGAGACTTGGGGAAACGAGCTTTCTCCCTTCCCACAGGCAGCGACTGATTCAGGAAGGTCCCTTTGAAAGGAAGACTTTTCCACACTGGTAACACAAACAGAAGGTATTCATTCTTCATCACCTCTATATAATTTCCCTCCCAAATCCTCATGCTATTTTTTATCCCATTTTGAGTCCAAATGATGTGGTACTAAAAGCAAGAAAATGCTTCATGTATATTATTTTTTTAAAGTAAATTATATCTCTGAAGAGTTTCTGTACCAATTCCCAACTTGGAAAAACAGAAGATGAAACTAAAGACAAAGGACAAACAGCAGGGTGGGAGTAGAAGAAACAACAAAATACAAAGCAAAACAAAAAGAAACATGAAACAGCCTAAGAGCAGACATGTAAGAAACAAAGAGTTCAATCTCAAATAGAGCTCCCAAGAACCCCCTTTTTCTGGTACCAATTACACAATTCCAAGCTAATACATAAAGGCACCATGAACTGCCAGATACTGTATGTATTTGAAGAACCATATTTAGGAAACTACTTCTAAATATGCTGTTTCTATTAAAAATACAGAAACATAATCTAAAGGCCAAGTAATTGGTAGCTTTAAAAACACTGTGAAGCACTGTAAAGTAATAATCTCACTTGAGTTAGATTAGGCAAAGAGCACAGCTGTTCTCTAAATCTTTACACACCTGTGTTGAGTCCTTACATTTTAAACTTTCAGCATGACTTAGTTATGACAGCAAGCAATTTTTTAAACTTCTATCAAATTCCAGATCTACTCTCAGGGTGGAAGAGAAAGCAGTAAAACCTGTCTGTTTACAGATGGAAAAACCACTGCATGTAGCCCATATGTAACCATTTGCCAAACAAGATTTCTCCTCATGGAGAGAGAACACAGCTGTAAATGCTCCTCAGTGCAGAAATACCAGCACCCTCTTCAGTAAAATGATGGTTGGACAAACACCAAGATGAGGTCAAACACAGCTTTGAGGCAGTTGTTTTAGTGGAACTTTTCTAGCCACGGAGGTAAATATACCCAGCTTTGCCTGTCCAAACCAGAACTTGCTACAATAGTTACAGAGGAGGCAAAAACCAGAAGTGAGCAAACTCCTTCCAGCAGAGCCACTGGCACACAGAAGAGAAGGGAGCACAGAACACACAAAGCATGGAATACAGGAAAGACTGGTTAAATGTGTAGTTAAAACTGATTCTGGAGTGGATCTTAGCATTAGTGAAAGGTGGTGAATTGGGAGCACTGAAGACTCAGAGGCAGAGCACAGAAAGCAGAGTGCAAAGTGCCCCAGACTGTGCAGTCACTGGGAAGGTGAAACAGGAATCCAGCCTGAGCAGCTACTGCACGTCTGGCTCCTCTGCCAGCTGGAAAACCACGGTGTGGCACGCACAGGGTTAAATTTCAGATGCAAATCCAGCCCCAGAACAGAGGCTGAATAGCAGTCACATGGCAGCCACTGCTATTGGATCAGTGCAATTCAAGTAGCCTCATCATTCAGTCCTTGGCTTGGTCCTTCAAACAAGCAGCATTACAGAGTCAGAGACAGTGGGAAATTCCAAATTTAGTTCTTTGCTACAGAACAAGGGAAGAAAATAGCAAGGGCTACAAAAAGAGTCTATATTTGATGGCATACCAAAGAGAATCAGAAAGACTGAACAAAGGAAATTCTCCTACTCTCATATGTGAAGAAAAGTTCACCTTCACAAGTCCCCCAGTGAACTGTACCTGAATAATCCTCTGACACAAAGGAAAAGGAAGAGGAGGAGGAAGACTACTTCTGGAAGAGCTAAGAGGTGTGCTAACAGAATTCAGTAAAAGCTAAGAGGGAAGTGGCAGCAATACAAATGGAACATAAAGCATTCTATTTTCAAGAATCTTTATGTACAAAGCAGGCAAACAGAAAATACCTAGGCATATCCTTATCAAGAAAGAGCCTGTAAAAACATAGAAAGACCTTCAGTTAGTGCAGCCAAAAGCAGAACAGAAAAGCAACAGCTGAGAGGAACAGAACAAGTGGACTTAAAAAACAAAACAAAGTGAAAGAACCCCACAGGAAGCAGCAAACAAGTCTGCAGACAACGAGCAAACATAAGACATATCTCCCAAAATTGCCCTTGTCCTTCAATGCTGTATTCTAGCACCAAACCCTGATGTCAGTTTAAAAGTTTTGGGTTAAATCCTGAAGCCCCCTTACACCTCATTAGCCACATTCCCAGCTTTCCAAACATCCTGCCAATACATCAGAAGTCAAACAAATTTCAGATTCCTGCTGGAGTGCTCACTTCCTTCACTTACCTGTTGGAGCTGTGAGAGGACTTCAGGTATTTTGCAGAGATAATGTTCAAAGACAGAATGGCATCCACAGCAGCTTCATCTACCTCTGCTTTATTTCTTATACGCCCTGAAAAGTGGAGGAGGAGAAATCAATTAAAATTCAAACTGCAACACAAAAGGAGTTTGTTTTCCCAAATATCATTTCACACTACGTGAGTAACAAGCAGCTGGAAGTAGAAGCTGCAAAACTGAAGTTTTTCCTCTGGATCTTTTTCAAAATCCTCCTCTCGCAGGCAGTGCTCATAAAAATGACGGAACCTGATACAAAGAGAAATTACCAGTAATAATTTTTCCTTCTTACAGAGCAAGGTGCAAAACCATTTACTCACCAACCACCAGTTCTCGCACATCCTTCCAGTGCAGCTCACTGCCCTTCTCGTGGATAATGGTGACTGTGATTCTCCTCTGGATCCCCTGGCAGAGGTCAGAAACAAAACACTGCTGAACTATTCACACACACACATAGTCTAATTTGCACTTACACTGCAAAAGTGAAGGAAATCATATCATTTTAACTAGTCTGTAACTGAACAAGCACTTCTTTGTTTCAGAGCCCTAAAATTCACTTCAAGGGTATGTTATATTCTCATATGTAAAAGAAATTAAATGCTTCCCTCTCCTCACTCCACAGAGTAGGAAAAATATAACTTTAAACCAGTAAACCATATTTAACTAGGATTGTCTTTATAATCTAGCTAGAGACAAAATATTATTAGGGAATGTAAGAGGCATTTAAGATGCACTGAGATATGGTCACTTCATAGATTATGTGTCATAACCACAAGCAGTGAGAGAGCAAATGGAAGTTGAGTCCACATGATCCTTCTGTGTCCTTAGAGATGTTGTAGAACACTGAAGGCACAAATCTGGTCCCAAAGGTTCCTGCTTTTTAAAAGGGTGCCATCTTTCATGAGTGGGATGCCCTCTGAGAAGCGCCAGGCACAGCACTGTCCTGGGGGCCCAGCAATCTCCTCGCAGCCCAAAGCCAACAGAGCAAGCACAGACTGAGAGATCCTGACTGCTCCTGCACAGCTGAGGGACAGGAGATGCAAACCCTAGCCAGGAGCACCCCCTCCCTCCCTGCAGAGATGACACTGCGGTTCCACAGCTTGCATCAGTACCTGATGAAGCAGAAAGGTCCCCTGGCAGGGCAGGCCCCCGGTGTGATCCACAATAGCAGGGATGTACCTGTGTGAGACAGGGAATCAGCAGGCAGGAAAGATCCAGCACAGCAACTGCTGCTGCCAGCAGCTTCCTCTCCTTGCAGCAGATGAAGACACGAGTGTGTCTTTCTGCCTACCCTCCAAACAGGCTCCTTCTGGCACTGCAGCATCAGTGAAACGTGCAAGTATCAGCCACTGGACTTTCCAGTACTACTGGACAACTGTGGACTCAAAAGATCCCCTAAAGACCTGTCAGGGGAAAGCCTTCCTTGTAGCAGAGTTGAACACTGAACACTAAACAGGGTCTGCTATGGGACTTCTGGAGCACAAAGTCTCCAGTGCTCCAAGAATCCAAGCTCATGGCCTACACAAGGGAAGCTTCCTGGTGCCTGTGCCTGGAATTTCACCATGGGGAGACCCCTCCAAGTGTGAAAGAATGTCACTCTATCCCTTTGGTCCTTTCCAACAGGGACAGCTTTTGCCAGCAGACTGGACACCCTATCACTACAAAGCAGCCAGGCCCCCACCATGGTGACTGCTAAACATCAACCTGGTCTGAATAGAACAAAGGGAAAAAACCCCAAAAATCTCCTAAACCACCGTTCTTGAAACACACAATATTAATATAGGACTTACTCCCCTGTTGGCTCCAGTTCACTGATCTCAAACCACACAAGGAGGTCGTATTTGCTCACACTCTGGCCCAAGCTGGGCTTGCTCATAGTATTCAGCTTTGTAGCTGGCACTTAAAGAAAAAAAAAAGAAAGAAAGAAGAAGAAAAAAGTGGTTTACAAAGACTGAACAAGTAAGGCTTACTATGGGCTCACAGGAAGGTGCCATTTCAGAGGTCCTACATATTCTCTGTAGGACGACCACAGCTTTTACCATGAAAATGATGTTGCTTACAGCAATCATTATTTCTCTAAATGTTTTTTTTTTTAAATCTAGGTTACTAGAATAAAAAAAAAATAAAGTTAAATAATGAAACAAAAGTGCATCCAAAGAGCCTGGAAAAATACACAGTCTCTCTAGATCCACAGAGAAGAAGTTTCCTCCAATGTGCATCAGTTGCTTTATGGCTCAACAGTTTGTGATTTAGAATTGCTGAGAAATGAAATAATGAAATAATTATTCTCTCTTCTACCTCTCAAGACCCAATCCTCCGTTGCTCAGGTGTTCTTTAGGTTCTCCCACCTTTACACCTCTGTGTATCCTTCAGCTTCTACCAGGACTCAATTTCCCATGCACAGGAAGGACATAACAGCCTCCAGTTATAATAGGCAGGTCCTTACAGCTGTGCCTGGGTGCTCTCTTTGGAGTTCTGTTTCTTTTGTGGGCAAAACAGCAGCTGCCTCAGAGGGACAGATTTTACAGGAATCAGTTATTCACAGCACAGCTCCATCCTGTGAGGTAGCAAGCTTGAGGCTCATCATTTACATCATATATTACTCAGGGTAGTAACTCTTACACCCAATCACCTCATGCAGCTGCAGATGAACTCACTGCAGCCAGAGGAACATCAAACACAGGAATCACTCAAGTTTATTGCTAAGCAGAGCAACTCAAAAGCACCAGGAGAGAAAAACAAGAGAAAGACACATTTAGCTAAACATGAAAGCTTGGCTTTAGGTGTTCTCACAGACTTGCTCTGGTACAATTATTAACCAGCATGACTTTTCTTTGAGTTAAATAAAGCAGAATACAAATGGAAGTGAGGAACAGCACTGTTAGTGGCAGAAAAGGAAGATGATGAAAAGGAAATCTATATAGAACACAGCAGGGTGTTCCTCTATACCTGCCTGTGTTTCCACATGCATTTCTCACCCCAGTATCACACAACTCTATGCAGAACACAGAAAAAATCAGAGGTCCTGGAAGTTTCAGGGAACAGATACAGTGACACACAAAAATCTGTGACTCCCAGCACACTGAAGTCCTCAGACTGTCTCTATGGTTCTCTCTAAAAGAGCCTTAAATTTAAGCACAGCATCATCCTTCCATGACCACAACCATGGCAGCTGCTATTGCTGGCACTACTACATGGTGAAGGAAAAAGGAATCTTGAAGCACATTTTGGAACTACTTCTACATCTATCACAGACCAAGTTTGGCTACTAACCATCTCGTTTAGGAGCCCGCTCACTCTGACAACTGGGAACAGGCAGAAAGAGAAAAGGTGGCAGCTGGTCAGCTCCATCCTGGAAAGCAGCCACAGCAGAGGAGGCGAGCACGTTGGCATGCTCAGACAGCGTGTTCAGCACATGCACGTTTACATAGCCAGACATAAGGTACCTAATCAACTCAATTTTCCTTTCATGGTCTGCAGAGGGAATGGAACACACACAAAAAAAGGATGGTAGAAATATGCAGGTGAGAGAAAGAGGGAGAAGGAGGAAATTAAAGGTGAAATGGGGAAAAAAAATCACAGAAGAGTTCAGCATGCATTATTCCAATTAAGCAAAGAAAACCAAGGATCATTTCAACAAGACTGACTTACTAAACAAGAACATGAGAGAGCAAAAAGGTGAAGCAATTAATGAATAAGCAAATTTCCAGTCAAGTGCTCAGTAAGCATGAGAAGAGCCACAGCCAGATTTCATGGAATATGGTCAACACCTCAGGAATGGAACTGTACCCTCTAATGAACCAAACAGCACTGCCTGCAGAGGAGGTTGAGAAGAAATAAAAATAAAACAGATAAAGAGGGCAGAGAACCAGCAAAGACAGATTCAATGCCCCTTGTACCACTCAGAGCATTTACATTTCTCATGTCCTGGATACCTCAGGAATACACTAAACACAACCTCCATTTGCAGTAGCAGACCCATGATGCACAGAATCAGAGAGCTGTTCTCACCTGGCTTTGACAGTGGCATAGGGGGAGGAAAGAATCTTCGAGAAGGCTGTGGAGGGCTACAGAGAAATGAAGAGTTATCAATACGGAGGCAGTTAAACATAAGAAATATACACAAATACACACACATGCATCTTTGTATACACACACCTATTCTTGTCTCTAAAAATATCCTCACAATTCTACAAAGACAGGTAAATACTCCCTGCCAGGAAAACAAGGGGCTCACTTCTCAGACTAACCTATGCTCTTTTTCTATTCCAAATTAACCAGTCCTAGGAGCACTGTTGAGATTGCCAGCACTTTTACCTCCATCAGGAATTTTGCTTGTGTGGCTGTGGTGCACAATTTCAGGAGTAGGAAAACCTGCACAACCTAAGCATGATCCCCAAGTGCCCTTATGGCAGACCAGTACCTGTTGAGATCCTGTCCTTGCAGGTGGAGAGGATGCTGCTGATAATGCCCAAAGACTTCAAAGACAATAGGCTTTGTTTTGATGTACTCCACAAACGATTCTGTCACTTCCACAGCAATCTATTTCAGAAGTGAGGAAAGAAAATGAGACATTCAAAAAAGGAAATCTCTTCTAGGAGTCTGTATTTTTCATATCCCTTAGTGTCACTCACAGTAAAAGCAACTGCATTCCCTTTTGGTTTAGGTATTAATGCTACCTTGTGATAAAGGAGAAAATGAAAGCCTCAATATCAGGCATTTCAAGTAGAAGAGGCTGGATGTAACCAAAGAATTACACAGTTCATAAAAATAGATTTATCCAGTTCATCTGAGATCATGAGCACTGCTATTGACACGTACATTTTATTTCCTGAATTCTACACTGTTTGCATTGAACATCCTGGAAAGGAAACACAGAATTCAATGGCAGGAAGTAGAGGTGAAGAGACGAGTTAAATTTGCCACAAAGAATCGTTCTGTGTTTTGTTTTGTGATGGGGATTACATCATCCACCTGATCACTCCTATTACTGTCTATTCTTAAGAATTCCCCTTGCCTTGAAGGACACACACAACTCCCAGTGCTGAGACAGGCAGTTACTGCTCATGGAAGGCTTTACTTACATTCTGAACATGGTAAAACCCAAGGGGAGTCCCTCGGCCATTGTTTTTGAGAGGTTCTGTCGAGAAAGCTTCATCATGTCGATGTAAAAAGCTTAAAAAGAAAAATCAACCAAAAATCAGCCACCACAGAATGGTTTAATGAAGATTGCTGTGCTCTGAATTTCCTGAAAGGAAATCCTAAAACCCTAAAAGAAATGTATTCTGCTGGAACTTTAGAAGCAGTTGAGTGATGGCCTAAAGCTAGAAGTACCATGGTCTTGTGGGACCACAATTCCTGTACTTGTTTTATGTCTTTATTATTCCTTTTTATTCCCCTCCTTAACAACCCAAGCCTAAGACCACTTTCACTTGAGAAGTACTGATTTCCTCCAGGGTCATGCAGCTTGCATTCAAATGGGTGTATTTACAATCTAGTATTGAATTTTTCACATTAAAAGCGTAAAATCTTAAGTTATCTATAAACTAATAACTTATGAGTCCCCTTTGATTCCTAATTCCTTTCTTCAAAACTTTATTCCTCAACACCTGCTAAGAGAAAGCGGGGACCAGGAACTCCAGTCAGTGACAAGGTGTTTTTCTCTGCTGCACAACACCACCACCCATCTGAAACCTTCTCAGAGTTCCACTGCTCTTTGCTCTATCAAATCATTAATTGCCTAATGCAAGTAAGGACAAATTCTTACTTGAACTGGCAGAAAATATCTGCATATTCGGGCAGGATGCCACTGGCCTGGAGCACTGTCACACGGAAGGTGAACACACTGCCCAGCTTCAGGTGATCACCAATTTCCTCAGTGAATCCTTCCATAGTCATCTTTCCATCCAAAGTGGCTGACTTCAAGTCTTAGGGAGAAAAAAAACAACCCACATGAAATATTTTTTTCCTTTTTATTTTTTTTTCTCCTCTCTTTTCTTAAAATATTTCTTCAGGAGACAGTTAAGTCCCATCACACTTTTTCTTCCTTTTAAACCCAAATAATTTGCTGATAACCAAATGTCTTAGGTTACAATGGTATGTATTCTATCACCATCTTCATGAGATGTTGGGGCCTGGCGTGGCAGTGTTCCTGATAGCTGCAGAATGGTTTGCTAATGGGCCGGTCGTTGGGGCCGAATGGAGCACTTTACTCATCCCAAACATTGCAGATAGTGGCTCATCATCCCATGGTGAGATGCCCCACCCAGGGGGAGGAACCAATGTATCCCGATCTGCATATAAACTGAGATCTGAAGCACCACAAGCAGCTTTTTCCACTGGATTCCCAGAGGAAGACCAGACCCTTCTACACCACCACTGGACCTTCAGAGGAGAACTACACCTTTCACAGGATCATTGCTTCAACAAAATCAAATTTATCACTCCCAGAGAACTGCAACCACCTTCTAAGTGGACTACTACCAACACCCTGACCAACAGGGTGTCAAGTTGTATTCTGACTCTGTCAGTGTTTTTTGTATTATTACATTTTTCCTATTAAATTGTAGTTCTGACTTTGAGCCTCTCACTGATTTGCTTTGAAACTACCAGACCAAAAGATCCAAACACCTGGAAAGTTTATCAGCACAGCTCTTCACATGAATAAGTCCAGGATCTCTCATATTCAAGCCACTGGTAACACCTCTTCCTAACCATGATATTCTTGGAAGGCCTCTCAGAGCCCCTTTCCACGACTAACTGAAAAGTGTCACGAATTTCCCAGAAGCTCTCCAGAACTACCACGTATTTCTTGCTTACCCAGATCATTCATTCTGTTGATCTCCTCTGGAGGAGTGATAACCTCTGAATTCTGTCCTTGCCCTTCCACAATTCTCAACTCCTCCAGTGACAGCCCAGACCGAGTCATCGCAACTGAAGAAAAATCACCCTGAAAAATTAAATGAGGTGGCTTGTAAGAGACTCCTGCAGTTTCTGGGTTTGCCGTCTCCTTCTTTCCCTACAACATGTGTTCTTTATTTAGAAGCACAAGCTACTACACTCAAAGATACCTAACTCAATTTTAGTAATTCTTACCTTATCAAAATACTCATTGTCAAATGAAATTTTAGCTGTGCCAGACTGTCGAATACCAGATCCATAATCTGGAGCTTCTTCATCAGCTAAAAAAAAACCAGGGAAAAACAAAGATAGATTAATAAATGCTGGGGAGGAAAAGGGAGATGCTGCAGTTATCCAAATGGAAATTTTCATCATAAAGAAAACCAAAATGGAAAGCAGAAGAGTCAGCCAGTTACAAGCTGGAGTAAGTGCTGGAAAAGACCATGTCAGAAATCCACCCATCAGGAACCCAGGTGTGGGAAAACCAGACAAGCTGTGGAGTTTCATTCTGAATATACTTAACTTTAGAGAATTTTAAATGCAAACCAACTTTAGTACTAATTTTCATTATTTATTTACTTCTGATTATTATACTGAGGTAAACTAACAACTAAAATTCTGTACCCATGAACTCAGCAGCAACACTAGCAAAGCTCCACCACAACATGCTGGAAGTCTGAAGCTGGATCTGTCCATACAATATGCCCATTTCACCTCCTCTTCACAGAGAGCAACAACAACAGGGCCTGGTTAAGTCCCAGGGGTTTTTTCACAGTAAATGCATGCTCACAGGAGACATCCCAAGATTCAGAATGTGCTCCGAAGCTTTGTTTAGGGATCAAATAATGCATTGGCCCTTTTTCAAGAGACGTCCCCAGTTCAATTTCTATTAGCCATGGTGTATTCTCTTCATATGGATGGATAAATATTTATTTGGAAATACTCGGTCAATGCTAAGGAGACCAAACCAAACTAGACTTTTGTACACATTAAGCCAGATTTTAATTCACTTGCTTTAATCCCTGCCAGAGTGATTCTTATACATCTTGAGAGTCTTGAGTTTCATTCTATGCTCCCACAGAGAGTGAAGCTTCCAGGGTTACCCTACCTAAACAAGCAAGAACTGTTGGCAATTGGCCACTGCTGGAAAGGGCAAATGATGGGAAGGATCTGTGCTCCCACCAGCATGGATGAGGCATGACCCTGCCAAGCAGCCCACCTCACACCGAGCAAGTCTGAAACATCAGGGCTGAGCAGTGAACTGCAGTTAACTCTGGCACACACACAATGGCAGCTCAGCCCTGGATGAGGCCATTACCAGCCCATAGATCTACTCCTCTCTTCTGAAAAGAATTCCTGGTGATTAAACACTATGTTAAAGCAGCTTCTAAGTCTCCACATTTTTAGTGAGGCAATGAAGGGGGAAACTGCTGCTGATTTCTATTTATACCATGCTGAAAACCATCAGTTCAGGAACTTCTCCACATGCTCTCCCCAGACCCCCGAGGAGCACATTTCTGAGCATTATTTAAGGGATAGTTTGAGCACAGCTAAAACCAGGTACATTTAACTTTAATGCAGGTTACCACAACTATCAAACCAGGTACTCTTCTCCACTGTTTACACTGGGTGCCAGAAAGAAAAAGCTTTGCTTTAGTTTTAGTTTTCAGACTTATTGACAGCAGTTAAATCTTCCACTGTCCTAAAAAGCAGTGTTGCATTAGTTGCCAGAGGTAAACTTCAGTGGTCAACATTATCATAATTTTAAAATCTCAGCCCATATGGTGAAACAATGAATTAAATCATATCAATAGCAACAGAGAGCAAGTGTTCTTTGCAGTCATTCAGCTGTGAGCATCAGGAGGATGGTGTAAGTTCTTGGCCTGGCCTCTGGAGGTGCAGAAGAGCCTCACCTGCAATGGCCTGCACAGCCACACGCAGGAAGCCGCGCACTTCGCCCTTCTCGCTGACCACAGCCACCCTGTGGATCAGGGGCACGGGGTACAGCAGGTTGCTCAGGTACACAAATGCTCTGGGGACAGGAGAGAAACACAGCCAGCATTAGAACATTTGGGTGTGCCAAACCCCACTGCAGCTCTGCTCGGCCCCGGGACACTGCAGCCAGTGTCCCAGATCTCAGACACCGCATCTCCCAGACCTGCAGGAGCTCCTGGCTCCATCCTACCCATACACGAGGTCCTGTGTCCATCCTGCCCACACAGGAGGTCCCAGGTCCATCCTGCCCACACAGGAGCTCCCGGGTCCATCCTGCCCACAGAGCTCTGGCCCAGCCCAGTGCAGCCAGCACAGGCTCCCGTCAGAGCTCACTGGGAGCTGGGGCTCACAGGAATATCACAGACAAGGAGGACACTGTTGAGGACATGGCTGTATGGAAGGTAACTGGAGACGCACTACAGGTGTGAATGGAGCTGTTAGCAAGCTGACAGAATCTATCAGGGAACTACTGATTATAAAGAATGAGGTAGTTGGAAGGGATAAATTAAGAAGGAATTGATCTACTGTGCTCACACAGCCTCTTACTGAACATATAAAACCATTCTTTTCAAAACAGATTGAGTGAATGTTTTCTCTCTCCTGCATTCCTTTGATAACGCTGGGTGCAGAATAATCAGAAACCCACCACAGACCATAAGTCATCACTTAGGTTTCTTGGAAGATTCACTGAATGTACAGATAGTAGAAGACTGACAGCCTTCACAGGTAAATCTCTTTAGGAGCATTCTGTTTATTACTTTGAAAAACCAAACCAAACCAAATACAACATGATAGCACTACTCTAGAGCAACCACTTAGAAATTACAGTTTCCAAAAGGAAAAGCAGGGGACAATCCTGCCATGCATTAACTTATAAAGTTATATACAAGCAGAGTCAGTTTTGGAGCAGTAAGGTAACCAATTTAATTGTATAGATTTTAATTAAAAGTCAGACTAAAGCTATTAAGTTATTTTATGTTTCTGCAATGAATTGCAGTAGTTTTAAAAGCATCACACTTCAGTGGGATTAGCTTGAGCAAAACATAAAGCGTTGAGAAGCTCAACAAGTCAGCTAAAGAACAGCTCTCAACAAGGGGAAAATATGGACGGTTTTATTTATTTAGTGAGCTGTTTCAGAGTTCAGAAGAGTACTGAGATGCACAGAACTTTAACCAACAGTTTTACCAGTCATCAAAGTTCTTAATTATGTAATTTTAAGACATTTATGCACATTAAATTATACTAAACAACAGTAATTTCTTTAACTAATTTCCTCCCTACAGTTCTTTTTGTAAGTATAATTAATTCCTGTAATTTGTAACTGTTATTGTCTAACACTCCTAGGGAAAGTCCTGCATGACAAAAGGGAAGTGTTGCTCCTTGGCTCACATGCCCCTTCCAAGGATGAATGAATTCTTTTGAAATGACAAGGAAGTCAAGCAGGTGTCAGTCATGAACCAAGGACACAAAAATAATGCTACTAAAAGAAAAGTGGTAACACAATGCAATAGAGAAGAGGATGATTAATACAGCTATAAAAGTAGCAAAACAAAAAAATGAAGAAAACCATACAACAACAACAACAAAAAAACCAACTGCAACGTAACACTTCACTAAGATTAGGATTTAATTCCTTTTCAGTCTGCTTCAAAGTGAGGTAAGCACTGATAAAGCAGGGGAAGGGAGAAGAGACTAAATTTAAAGCAACAAAATGAGAAGTTTAATTTTATTTTTTCTGTCTAACATTTTCAGTTTTAGCTTTGGAATTTCAGGTGATGCTCATCTCAGAAGTCAGCATCCAACCACACAAGAAAACAGTCCCTGAAACTAGAATTGTTCACTTGGACTGGATCAGGGATGGAGCTTGGGAAGGTGCGTGGCTCTGTGCTCAACATGAGAAACACACCCAGTTTGAAAAGCACATTTCAAGCCAGGGAGAATGGACATTTCCCAACAGAACAGAATCCAAAGAGCCTTCCACTGATGTGCACAGTAGGAGTCTCACTAACTAAAAGAGTCAGGCATTGCAGAAGCCTTCCCCCTTCAAAGCCAAACTGATGGAAAGTGAAAGCATCAACTGCATGAAAAACAAAAATAAAAATATATGTTTATTTGCAGGGCAAAAGTTCTGAAGGTGCTGCTCAACATGTGACAGCCAAAGCATTCAGCTGGATTAACCACTACTGTGTGACCATCCCAAGGAAAAAAATGTATTTCTCTTCTTCCTTAACTTGCTTCCATCCAGTCACCTTGTTCACCAGAATAATTTTAACTTAGAGAAAGAAAAGCACATACTGAAAAATGTTTTAAGCTTCCTGTTTGCTGCTGAAAATACCACATCTCTTCTGTAGAGTGGAGAGCAACTGCACATGTGCTGCACCAAAACAGAGCTGGGCTATGCAGCAATGCAGCTGCCAGTGCCATTCCAGCTGCTTCCTCACGAGACAGTGCCAAGTCAGGAGAGGATGAAATCTTAAGGTTATCCTCCTCCTCTTCCCACATCTCCCACTCCCCAAAGAGCCCCTAAGTGTCCCCCTGTACTTAGCCCAGCAGACTGAAAGAGGGGAGCTGGATTAGCAGAAAGATTGGTGAGGTAAAATGGCATACTCAAAACAAAACTAGAAATTAAATTTAACAAACACCATTTTTTAAAAAACCAAAACAAAACCAACAGAATCCAGAACGATGGCAGATATTTTTAAAATAAACACATTAGGATTTAAATAAAATATCCTATAGCCCTCTCCCACCTCCCTTAAAAACAAAGCAAATGCTTGATATGTCACACCATTGAACAGAATCAGTCTTAAAGAAACCCAGCATGCCAGAAGAGATGGCTAAAGGGACCAGCTCTTTTTTCTTTTAAGAGTTACAAATAAAAGACAGTCATAGCACAGAGAGAGAAAAGAAAATAACTGATGGCCAGGGAGCTGGATAACTACATGACCCATTTCTCCTCCTCCTCCTCTCCTTCCTGCACTTTTTATTGCTGACAACCCCCCAAAAATACTAAAAATTGTTTTATTTATCCTTCACATTCTGTAACACATCAACCAGTACACAGCTGGAAGTGATATGGAGTTCTGGTTTTGTTACAAATTGAACTCTACCTTGTGCTCAAGACACAGCCCTGGCACCTGTAAGCCACTGTTCAAAAGGGGAATTCTCACACTGGAACACATGGAGAACTCAGAATAGTTCCTACTCAGGGGTGCTGGACACTCTTATAGCCTCTGCTGACAGAATGGGCACAACAGGACAGGAATAGAAACAACAGAAACCAACAACTGAGAACAAGTCCCTCAGCTCTCCAGCCTCATAATAGCAACCAAGTTCCATTCCTGAGCACACTCCCAGCTCTGGACATGCAGCTCACACCACCCAGGCCGGTGCTTCTTGTGTCCATGCAGAGACAGAGCTCAGAATTGTGAACAAAGCAGGGAAGGGGCAGCCAGCTGTGTGGCTGCCAGGAAGCACAAGTGTTTGCACTGCACGCTGTATTTGCTCAGCTTGTGCTGTGCTTCCTGAGGGTTTGTGAGCGAGCATTAACAGCTGAGCCCTTTCCCAGGCTCCAGGAGCTGCCAGCCAGTCCAAAGCAGCACACGTGGCTTTCCCAAACTGCCTCCCCACCTGAGCCAGATAATCAGATTTTTGTTTAAAAACTGGATCAAGGAAGTTCCAAGTTTCACTACAGACAAAGCCTGAGGTTAGACAAGCACACTACACTGAATTCAAAGTTTGATAGAGACCAGCAAACTCAATGCCTCCTTTCCATAAATTATGCAAACAAGTGCCCTGAATTTGAGGAAGCTGCATAAAGATCCCACCACCCTGACCCTGAAGTCTTTCCTGCTTACACTCCCAGAGAAGGATAAAGCTCCCTTTTCCTTTGTTCCTTCTGCTGGCCAAGGAGCCTGTTTTTTGTACCACGCCTGTGACAAGCACCTCCCTCCCTGCTGTAGTTGGCTTACAGGGTAAGCAAGGAAGCACAAAAGCATCACTGGGGGAGTGGCAAGAAGCAGAGAGAGGAGCCAAGCCACTAAACAGAAATGTTTCTGTTTCTTGTAGTAAGAAACAAGTTTTAGCAAGACTATTACTGAAGAAACAGTGTGAAGAACTACATTTCTGTAATGTAACTTGCTGTCCCTTAAAGGTCTACACACAGACTGAGGTCTGATAATGCCCTAATTCTCTCTATTCTGGAAAACTCGATAATGCTCTAAAATACAACAAGCAGACTTGCTTCAGGAATTAAGCCATACTGCCTGGGGAAAGTGCTGATAAACACAGCCAGTGAATTTCACTGTTGACGACCTTTAACTGTGTAATGCTGGCTACAGAGAGTCAAGAATAATGTGAGAAGCCAAATCATCTTAGAGAATGCTCTTTTCCTTATCCAGAAAGGACCATCCTTCTTTCTCCTCATGCCATCTTTTCATATACAGAGGATGTTAAATCTGTTTTCAAAAAAAATGGATTTCTGAGTTTGAAAGACTTCCCACCATAGTCAGATTCTCTGCCATGGAAGAAAATTACACACTACAATTCTATCCTAGTGACCCTGCAATGGCTAGATAGGGAGTTCTAAAAATGTTTAAACACTGTACACAAACCCCCGCTCATTCCAAGCTGTGACAGTTATCTAGAGATAGATACTCACACTGTCACATCTAAGGGTTATTTTCTCAGTTACTACTTAGGTCTTTGTGGCCCCAGACACAGGAATTTAAAACTTAATGTTGAACTACACTGATTTCTCTGGCAATTCCAATTGATGGACATGGATATTTTGGCTAGACTGACCATCTATGTAGCACAAGGCAAAGCCATGGCAGTTTGCAGCAAGAGCTGGTCCCTTTTGGCCATTCTCGGAGTAACCTCACCAACCTTCCCACTAAAATGAACCAAGGGGATCGGTCGTAAAACGGGTCGCGCCCATCATTGAAGAGGTCTGATCCCTCCTCAGTCCCAACGTCGGAGCCAGTGTCATCCACAAAGGCCTCATCATCAAAGTCCTCCATCTCATCCTGCTGCTCATCTGCCAGTTCAGTGATGTCGGAGTCGGCCGTGGAGAAAGTGGGGGAGGGCGTGCGATCGGCCAGGCGCTCGTTGACGCAGCCATGGAAAATGGGGGAGCTGCACATCAGCGAACGGACACCGATTAACAGGGTCAGAGCACACAACCTGCATCAACAGCTCTGTGCCACCTGCACAGGCACACCTGAACCACAAGCAACGGCCTCATACCACCCGCACTGCAACCAAACGGGAGGGAAGGGATTGCCAACAAAGGGAAAAGAACGTCCTTGAACAGAGCAGGAAGCAAATGAAAAAGGAATAAAACATGGCTGAGCATACAAATCTCGAGAGCACATCCATTTAACGTAAGAGCTACATTTCTTATTTCCAACACAGCAGTTCTGCAAATAAAAATATTGTAAAGGTGTGACCAACAGCAGGAAATATCAAAGAATCCCATCAGACACTTCCCTAGGGTAGGACCAAACTATTTGACCCACACATGTGAGAGACCACTATTCCAGTGTTCTTCATATTCTCACAGCTCTGCTCCAGTGACTTTAGATAGAATCAAGTCAGTTATATTACTTTAAAATAAATTTATAACTTACTAAAGGTTCACAAGAAGCAGATTCTACAAGTTCACACCTGAACTGGCAACATTCTAAAGAGGATTTTCTACTCTTAACTGTATTTAAAGTCTATTCCAAATCCCTGAAAGACAAAACCCAAGTGCCACAGCGGCCACACAGTATATTCAACACTCCAAGTGCAGCCAGAGCTGCCGTGGAGCAGCAGGGAGGTGCTGGCCCGTACCTGCCCACGAGCTTGAACCAGTGGAAGCGGTCATAGAAGGGGTCGCTGCCGGTCATGGAGCCCTCGGGCTCATCCTGGCTGCTGGAGGCCACATCCCCTGCACGGTCGTACATCTCCCGCATCAGCTCCAGCCTCTGCCTGCACGGGAGAGAGCAGCAGGAAACAGCTCAGAGGAGAGGGGGCAAAAACAGCAGAACACAGGGGGTGTTCACCCACTGCCTTCACCTGCGCCACATCACACCTGAGAACAGAGGAGGCTGTGCCCTAAGTCTGGTGCTTCACTAATTCCCCAAAATGTTAGAGGTTCTGGGAAAAATTTTGTCGGCTATGCCCTCTAAGCACAAGGCAAAGTCATTGCAGAAGCTTATATAAATCTTGGGTTTCGATCCACTTCTAAATATTCCTCTTTCACATCTAATTCTGGCATATTTTTTGCTCCCTTTTTTACATCAGACCATGTTGCTGAGTAATTTCAGCAGTTCTTTGCATTCCACTCTAGAAATGTTGGCATTTTGATTCAAAAGTGAACCAATTCCATTATAGAGTTTAATTACTCATTTATTTTATTGAAGAAAGCAAGTGTTTCACACTGCAAGATCTGTTGTCTGGAAATTACTAGTAGGAAAAAAGTCCTTCAGTTAATATTTAGAGAACTGGGAAAAGAAATGTCATTTACACATGATGAAAATAATTCAGATTGCAGTCGGAATTTGTGACAGAATGTGTGTAGCTTCCATAGCAATAGAACCTTCTTCGCTTAAGATTTTTATCATAAATTATGTCCTACACTGCCAGGTTGTATAAATTAGCAGGCGGCAAGGAAATTATTACAGTGAAAGGAGTGAAAAAAGAAGCAGCGCAGAGAGATGTGCTATGATAAGACTTACTAGATTCAAAAGATAAAAATTACAAAAATTAAATGTGAAGGTGAGGTGAGAAGCAGGAGAAAAGTGCACTTGTTCAAACGATCTGGAAAGCTGGCATTCAGAACATCCCACACTGTCTAGAAAGTTTGGGAGGACACAGAGGAAAAACAAAACCAGACAAGGAAAAGCAAGAGAGGAAATTTTTCGGTGAAGTTCCTTGGACACGGGGAATTTTCTTCTCTAATACTATCCACATACTTGAGTTTCTCCAGGGACCAGTAATGTGTCGCTCCGTTCTTCAGGTCCTGCACTTCCACAGCCACCACGGTGCGGGGGAACGGCCGGCGCTCGCGGCTCTTGTCGGGCTCGGCGGGCAGGAGCTCGGGGGGCAGCGGGGAGTACAGGGTGTCTGTCAGCAGCACGAACTGGAACTGCACCTGCATGGAAAAGAGATGTCACCTGGGTCCTAAGAAGCCAGATGTCGGCATGGGATATTCACTCAGACAGAAGCCAGAATCAAAGACTCACAATTTCCTGAACCCTTTTACAGCTCAAATTAATAAGCATGAGACACACAACTATAAAGACTACAAGTAAGTCAGAGCATTTACAGCAGGATTATACAAACAAAACTGATGGGTCAGAAAATTCAAAAAGTGGCTCTGCATGTCCCTACCTTTTTCTTTAACTCTACACTGATGGCATTGGCTTCCTTCAGATACACTGCATTTCCCCAGAGCTGGTCCCTCAGTGAAGTGAACTGGTGGAATTTCCACTTCCTGAAAGCCCACTGGGCCAGTTCGTATTCGTGGCGTGTCCAGGGCACTGGGAAGAGCAAGGAAACAGAAATAAAACAATGGGGCTGCTCAAAACCATCACATGCAGTATCCAATACTCCTGCTGACTGTGCCATCAAGTTCTCAACACATTTTCTGGAAGAACAGAAAACAAAACCCTACATTTACATTATTTGGTGTCAAAAAACTGGACTCAAACTTCCTCAACATTAGCAGTGGGGATTAATGATCATGTAAAGGAGTTGTGGAACAGAGGAAACAAATTTTTTTCTACTCCTGTTATTTAAAGTTATTTGACAACTATTAGAGCCAAATGCTGAAAGAGTAGAATAAGAGCAAGTGTAATGGAAATAATAAATTATCTACTCCAGAAATGGAGTTATACAGACATGTCACAGCATTCTAAGAATTCCTAGCAAGGAGGAAAGACAAACTTCAAAATCCAAACAAGGAAACAAAGGCAAAAGTACTATTTTCTTTTAAGACATCTGAGCTCTGTTAGTGCCAGGAGGAGAGAGATTCCTTCCAATTCAAGACCACCAAATCAAAGCTTGGGGTAAAACTAATCTAGTTTGTGCATCAGTTGTATTTGGAGATGTACGTCTACTGTTCATGTGGAATGAATTATATAAATGGGTATTTGAAATCTTGATGCTGAGAGGATTAAATATCAAGAACTTACAGTGTTTTGCAGCTTTCCAAAGCCAGTTTTCTATCTATTACAAGAGATGAAACAGCAGCTGCTCCTTTAGGCTTGGCTATATCCATATTATTTTTAGTTTCAAACTCACCTTCTTCTTCTTCCTCCTCCTCCTCCTCCTCTGTTGTTTCAGCTGCCAATGACCGTGTCTCTACCTGCTTCTGGAGGGCCTGCAGTTTGCTCTCATAGTCCTGTGGGGAGAGAGGAGACACTGTGTAGGAGGACAGACAAGAGGCAGGAGGAAGCTGAGAGACACCAGGAGTTCAGAGGGAGGAATAGACACAGATCCCATGCACACAGACACTCCAGGAGTGCTCACAGCTCACACACCAACCTTTCTTCATTGCAACCTCCCCTTGCAAAGACAACACAGAGGCCAATACAATTAAGATAGAAGAGCTGGATTCTAAAGCCACCACATTTACATGTTCACAGTGTCTTGAAGAGGGAAAGGTTTAGGATGTTCTTTTGGTGGGGTTTTTGCTAAAGACAGGAAGAAGGGGATTTTATTTGGAAGCTGCTTGCTGCTTTCAGAGAGGTAGGAAAGAGGCAGAAATAGAGAAAAACGCAAAAATAAATTTGAAAGGGGGGGATTATTCATGTTCATTTTCTCAAACAGAAGGATTAACAGCACCACTGATTTGCCTTTCTGAACAAAAAAAAAATCATTTCAGATATTAGTGGGGGAAAGCCCTTCCCCATGGCATGTAAGTACCACTCTCTCACATGGGTACTTAATACATCAGAAGATAAAATACCACCACTACCCTGGCAGAGAAGTCTGTGCAGTGGGTTCCCCACGAGGAACACTTCAGCAGTAGCTTCTGGTACAACAGCCTTTTCTTCCTGTTCAGCCTTATCATGCCTTGTAAGAAACGCTACTAACACCTAATGAGCCTTTTATTATTTGCTGGTAAAACAAATACAAATTAGAACAGACTCTGTCACGGTGCTCTTGGTCTCAAAGCCTATCCCACTAGGGTGTTTTATTTTTTTAAGATAAACCTTTGGTATATATTATACAAATAAACTGGTTTCTCAAGATTTTTATACAAGAGTTACAATTACAATTCACTGAGAGTGTTGCTGAGCTCCTAAGGAGAATTCTTGAAGCCACTCATCTTGTATTCCAACCTTCTCTCTTCCACAGTTCCAAATCTTAAAACTCTTCTCCAATGCCCAGTTTGCAATAATACATTCTTAAGTCCAAGAGCTACAAAATAAAAGCTTTACATTTTCCTCCCATCCCACTTAAGTATCTCAGCTAAAAATCTGCATCCCTTGGTTTGTACACTTAACCACAATGTGACTGTCAATTTAAACCAGCTTCAGTCAGAAAGGCTTTAGACTCTGTTTGGAAAGGACATACACCTCTAGAACATTCCTTCAGGTTCGTAAGTAATATTTTCTGAAAAGAGCATTAACAAATGGCAGCTGTGCCCTTAGAAAGTGCAGGACTTTGAATGCCATGAATTCAATATCCCTCAGAGCAAAAAGAAATAGCTACCATTTCATAAAGCAGGACTAAGGTTGTCTCATGGTACTTAGAACTGGGTAGTATTTGAAAATAATTTGCACTGAGCAAGAGCTGAGGCTGAATTCTGGTTTGGTTGACCCAGAAGCTGCACTGACTGCAAGGGTTGGTTTGCTCTAGGACAGACTGCTCAGCTCTCCAGGTCTGACTGGTGAGAGCTCACACACCTCCTTAGCACCAATTAAAGGTGCCTCAGCTGCTGCAAAAGGTAAAAACTGTCCCCAGAAGCTGTCCCAGAGTCCCTGATCCACTGTTGTTGTACAGCTTCAGGCTGGTTTGCTTCACAAGATCCAGCAATGCGGAGTAAAGGGATGCAAAGCTTATTTTGCCCAGGGGCAGGGAAATACCAAAAGCCATAACAACCCCAGATTGGGAAGGAGGGGGGGAAAGCAAAAGAAAAATACCCCAACCCACCAACAAACCCACACCCCATACACTCAGACCAGACAAAGCTTTTTAAGAGCAGACTGGACCTGTTAAAGCAGAACACTGCACCACGACAACTGAGATGTGATGTCTGCCAAGGTACTGCTGTGTGTGATTCTCCCCTGCATTTGAAAGGCTCAGAAAAGTCCACTTCTTTGGCCTTCAATGAGCAAATAAATGGAGAACAGCCAGCTCTGTGTTTTCTTCCAGAATTCAGATAAACAGCACACAGGATGGTACAACGGGACAGCACTGAAGAGGGGAATGGCTTATAGCTCCTTGTGCTATAAAAAGCTCTTATTTTCTTTTATATTGAATTTAAATAAGCTGTCTGAGAGTAGACACAAATCTGCTTTGCTGCTTTCCACATAACAGCAGAAACACCAGGGTGGATGAACTTACAAGAATCAGACTGAGGAACAATTAAAGAAACCTTTATAACTGCTGGAACAATCCCAACCCCAAGATAAAAAATAAAAGCAGGGCAAGCCTGCAGTCAAGTTTCATTTCCATATCACTGAGACAAGTCTGACACTTACAAGAGTATTTCATAGTTTATTGAAAGAGCACTTGTTACAATACAAACCAGTTCTGCTTTTCACAAGGCAGATACTTGCTCTTAAGACAGTCCAAAACAATAGACAGATCTGAAAATCCCATTTAATTCAAAGGCAGCTCACTGCTTTTTTTACAGTACAAATAGTTACACAGCATAGATTTCTCATGTGGCAGCTCCTGAAGAGATTTAATGGGAAGTATCCAAGAAAAATTTCAACATCTAAAAAACAAATTTCAACATATACAGGACACAGTGAGGGAGATACTGAAACTGTGCTGAATGTACTGATAAAAATAGCATCCCTCTGATTTGACAGATCCCTAAATTCAGATTGCTTGAGAAAGGATGTTGGAGTCAATCTGAGTGAGGAGCATTAGTGATGTGCATTTAACCCCACCCCAAAGCCAGTGTCCCAGTGAGTCCCACAGGACCTTGAGAAGCCATCATGAAGGCACAGGTGGATCCAAGCCAAAGCACAGCACAGCAGCACTTGGCAAAGGCAACTGAACTCAGTAAAAGAGCACTTCCACCATGGATACCACATTTCCATTAATCTGAAAGCCTTTTCACAGAGACATCAATGGAAGCAGCTGTCTCACTGTTCATTAACTCCATTAACACAGGATTTGGAGCGAGAGTTGTGTGTATTTCTGAATAGTGCAAGGAGATCCACAGTTCTCACACTGCCTCTATTATCAGATGAAGCACTGCACTGCAATTAATATCAAATTCTTAAATATCCACCTAAAAAGCAGGAAAAAAGCTGCTTCCTTGAAGCAGACAGGACTCCGTTTTGACACTGACTGTCCTTTTTCTGTTTTGTCAAATCATACAGCAGAATAGGCAGGGTTGTCCCTCTAGTGCTGCACTAGAACAGTGGGGTAAGAGACTGCTGGCAACCTACTGCTCACCAGCAGCACCCAGGCATTTACAAAGAGCTCTTCTCAGAGTTTTAAGCTGAAGTAAGTTGGCATAACATTTTAGTGTTTAGAATGAAGGCACAGGTAGCAGGAGTTTTTAGTCTCGTGCCAGTACACGCAGTTCCATGGATCTAAGAATGACTCCATGCTCAATCCCGTGGTGATTTCCTACAGGCAGCACCTGCAAGGCACAGGACACGAGGTGGGATTGCTTTGGTCTCCTCCCATGACCCATCCCGTGCAGGCTGACTCTGCCTCACCTATTCCTACAGAATTGAAAACTCTTCCCAAGCATGCATTTCTAACAGAGTCCAAGCCTTTTTGAGGATGTGTAAGAACTCATTATGCTTGACATGCACAAAACCAAAGTGCAATGCACTACTAAAACAGGATTCTAAAATAAAGACAACAGCAAAACATTACTTGCCGCCCAAAACTCATTTTGCAATTCAGACTCAAGCTCAAAGAAAGTATTGCTCATCTACAAGCCTTCTTTTCTTTAAGAATCAAGACACTTTTGGAAATGATGCTTTATTTCCTTTGTTCAAGTAGGCCAAAGCATGAGACAAATGCAAGTTACAAAGCCAGATCTGGACACAAAATTAAACCTGCCATAAAGGAAAACTCCCAAGTGATCAGACCAGTTTGTTCTTTTAGGAGATGGAGGACTGACTTTGTATCTCCTACAGCAGAGGCCACTATCCCATCAGTGATACATGTGCTGAGAATTAAGAGCTGACACCTGATTAATTGATACGTAAATGGCACATGTGTTGCAACAGCACCTACAACATGCCCAGCTGAGGCAGGGGAAAGGTAGGATAGGACAAAGAAAAATATGGAAAATAAGCTTAAGGCACTTGCCACTCACCTCCAGCTATGCTGAGCCACACACAAGTAACAATTACCAGTAGGGCTTATATTTTATAAAAAAAATAAGCAACCTCAAGTGAATTCAGGATACTTGTGCAAAACAGCACAAATACACTGCAAAGTGGACCTACCTTACCAAATGTGGTAGAGTGGCGAATTTTGTATTTAAAACTTTATTCAAGTTAAATTTAAAAGCAAAATAAGTCCTCAAATATTTCTATTGGCTTACAGTTAAGGCCACAGATTTTCAGAAGTAAGAGCAACTTTGTCTTGCACTTTTGGAAACTCAGACAAAAACCCTCTCTCATTAAGGTTGGGGCTCTGCAATTGAGACAAAACCCCAAAGCCTATTCCTTAATCACTAGTTTTTCAGTAATTTGCTTGGAACAATCTGAAGCAGGAATTGCAAGGCTTTGTGTTATGGCAAATCACCTGCAAGTACAAACCCTCCATAGCAAATTAGATATCAAAGATTTTAACTTGCATTTTGAGTGTGCGGAGAAGGCAAATTAATCTTATTTTCTCTTCAAAGCAACTTTCTCCTTTATTAAATGAGTCTTGAATTCAAGTTTAATCCAAGACCAGAGGCACTAACATGAGGTATCACATTAAGATGAAACAGTTCAATTCTCCCTTCTCACAGGAGAATTCAGCCAATACAGTGATTTATAAATCTTCCCAAGAATAACTATTTCAAGAACATCTCCCAGACTCTTGCCCGAGAAAGCTGAAAACATAAAATAAAAGAATTAGCTTTTTGAGTGCACCAGAGTGTTGAAAAATCCTAGCTCCTTTCCACAGTCTCAGTATAATAATTAAAAACTATTATATTTAGAGATACAATGGGAATTAGAAAAAGCTTATTTCCAAAGAATTGCTTCAGCATTATTTATATATTCTGACATAAACTTCTATTCAGGCTGGTTTAACTGTCACAGCAATTTCATACCAATAATTATGAACTTAAGCAGAAGGAGAAGAGACATCTACTCAGGAAGTGACCCAATAGCTCTTCTTAATTTCTTTATAAAAAAGCAACACTTATCTTGTCAGCTGACAACTTTTGGTTTATAGATTATTATTACTATTAAAAATTGAGTTAAGAGTGGAAAATATTGTTCTGAAGAACCAGACCCATTTAAAAACAGATGGTCAGTTTCCTTATTGCTAAGAAAAAGGTCACAAGAAACATTCAATGCTAGAAACTAAATTCCTCTTTTGATTGTCTACGTAAAACACAGGAGGAAGGTAGCACTTGGTAAGTTCCAGACAATATTTTCAGCATTAGAAAAATACTTCAAGACACACACACACACAAAAAAAAACTTGGTAAATGAGCTAGTGGGAAGTTCTCCCCTCCACCTCCCTCCCTCCAAGTCTTCTATTCTATGAAAAAAGTTCTTAAAATTTCTCAGAATATTCTTCCAATGGATGCTGTTCCAACTGCAAGGACAGTCTGGTGCGAAGTGCCTGGGCCCTGGGCCGGTACCTGGTGTTTGTGTCGGGCCCCTCGAGTTCTCCCTGGCCAAGGCAAAGCGAGCCCAGGCAAGGCCAGCACTGGCCCAATGCCGGCTGCTGAGCTGAGCCAGGCGTGCCCCGTGCCCGGCCTGCCCCGGGCACTGCTCATACTGTGGTTTCCCTGCCCGCTTTCAGGTTGGGAGCTGAGAACTGGCGCCTCATGCGCGGGGGCGTCACGAAGGGGCTGTGGTGGCCGGGCCGCTCCATCTGTTTCGGGGGGGTGCCCTCGGCGTGGCCATAGGGCTGGCGGTGCTGGTGCAGGTGGCGTTTGTGCTGGAAGCCCTGCGGCTCCAGGCCCGGCTGCAGGCCCGGCGAGTGCAGCGCCTCAGCTGAGCCCGAGCCCTGGCGCCGCAGCCCCTTCTGGGCGCCGCTGTTGAGGGAGTTGCTCCTCCAGCGCGGCTGCTGCTGCTGTGGCTGCTGCTGCTGTGGCTGCTGCTGGCTGCAGGGCTGCGGGCCCAGCTGCTGCCGGTTAACCTGGATGTTATCCTGACTCCTCTGTGGGCCGTAAAGGTTCCACAGCTGCTGAGGATCTTTAGAAGCAGCTTTGCTTTCTTTCTCCTTGCCTTCGTCTTTGCTCTTATCGTCTTCTTTTGGAATTCTAACCTCAATAACTTCATCCTCGGTGATAATGATATGGGTGCCTGGGCTCCACGAGTTCCTGTGTTTGGGATTGCTTTTGAAAGGGAAGCGGGGTTTGCGATTTTCAGGTGGAATAAAGCGGTGAGGCATATTCTGTCGACGAAGCTGTTTTGCTATTTCCTGCTGCTGCAGATTTTTAAATCGAATCTGTTCTTGCCTCATCCAACGTAAACGTCCACGTCTGAAAGCTGGATCGCCTGCCATTAACTGAGACACACGCTCCTCCTTAGCAAGATCATCGTTCTCGCTTCTCTTGGCCTCATCTGTGGGCTTCTTATCCACATCCACTGCACTGGTAGAGTTTGGAGACTTAGCATTAGCTACAGTTGACTGAGCTTGGTCTGGAGACCCTATCAGGGGTAAAACCTTCTCCATTTTTAGCATTTTATTTCTGAGAACTTTGATCTCTTCATCCTTCATATTGTTCTGCTTCTTCACTTCTTGCAAAATATCTTCCAATTTGTCTATATGCACCTTTAGGTCATCCACATCAGTTATTCCTTTGCCATTAGCCATTACATCTTCAATCTTTTCATCTCCAACTCCTACTGTATCCCAGACATCGCGAGCGACAGCTCGCCACGATTCGCGCTCATTTGGGTCTTTTTTCCCATACATGGCACAAAGCTCTTTCATTTTAACAATGGCCAGAGCCTCAATCTCCTGCCTACTGTGCCTGAAGTCATTGAGTGCTACCTCATAGCAAATCTCCTTCACAGCCTGAATCTTTAGGTCTGAGATGGTGACCCATTTGGAGTCTTTGCTAAGGCGTCGGCGCTGGGGTATCTGGTACATTTTAATAGGTTCTCGTTTCTTCCCACTGCTGGGGAGGCCACACTTTTTTACAATGGTTTGGAGCTTGCTGGGGGGCAGCTTCTCTCTCAGGGAAGTGATCAGTCTCCAACTCTCCTCACACGATCTCTTGTCCGAATCATCCCCACTATCAGAGTCTGCATCCTTTGGAAAAACAAAAATCAAGAAGTGGCCCCAAAATAACCAAAATTAAATTTGTAAGAAAATGGAAAAGCTAAACAAGAAGTAGCAGGCAAAGAAAACTAAACCAAAAATCAAAAAAGAACAAGGATAAGGAAGTCCCTGAAGACTGAGCGTTAGGGCATTAAACTGTATCTTCAAGAGTCATGGACTGTCAAAATTGGAGCTCTTCACTAAATAAAGATTAATATTATATTTAAAAGTCTTGTCATCTCAAAATAGCTGATAATCTAAACTCTTCCCTCCCAAACCCTTTCAAAATCTTTAAACAGACCAACTAAAACCAAGTTCCTGATTTTAAATCTTAAAACCAAGTGTAAACTGCACTTCACACATGCTACAAAGACATGCAAATCCCCGCCACACACATTTGCCTTGGTGACTGCTGTTGCTTCTTCCAGCAAATCCTCCCCAGGAAGGTGAGCACAACAGCCATCACAGAAGATGTCATGAGCAGCCAGAGTAAGTCAGGTTAACACTGGTTAGTAATGTTGCACGTGGTTGCAGGGATGCTCAAGTTTAGAATCCACTTCACTACAATAGCAGCCAGAGAAGTGTTAGACGATAAGAAAAAATGAAACAGAAGCAGCCAAAAGGTTCAATGTTAAAAGGACTGTAAGTGCCACTATGACAGATGAAGACAGTGGTTCATACTCCAAGACTTGCTACAAGCTAAAAGGACATCCAGAACCAGAGTTTCAGAGGTGGGTTGTGGTTTGTTTGGTTGGTTTTTATTTCCATTTGGCACCTTGTTGCTTAGTTTAAAGAAAAAAACCCATTATCAGTCTTGTCTGTCCGAAGAATGAGTTTCAGTAGAATGCAGAGTAATGACTTTCTGGTTTTAATTGTTTTAATATGAATTCTCTATTTGATATCCTTGGTTTGTCTTCTTCTTAAACCCTAGAGCCTGGAGCTTCCACACACTTGCTAAGCATTATGCATTTTGCTTCTTCATTACAAGTTTTCCACCTTTTGCTAAATGACTTTTAATGAGCAGTGCTTCAGGTTTCCATATGCTAAGAATGTCTGTACAGATAAACTGCCACAAGTTAAAGATATCCATCATTGCTTACTGCAACCAGGAATTAAAATCAGACCACTCTTCTTTAAAGGATTATTAAGACATCTCTTTAACAAGCAAAAAGTCCTATGTATTACTGTGATCCAAACATCTTCAACACAGCTGTCAGTGTCTAATGCACCTCTAACTAACATCCCTGTTTTTCACATGGAGATTTACAATACATGAGAAATCAGGAACAATAACAGCCACTTACTCTAAAACCAAAGGAAACCCAAGTCATTGAGTCAGCACCAGAGGCCCTTGGAGTTTAGACTTCGGGTAGATGACCACGAAGAATGGGGAATACAACATAATTGGGGGCAATTATGAAAGGGAGTAAAGGAACCACTGTTCTGCCCTATGCTCAAGATTCACATTATTGAGCTTCTGGTGATTTAATGCAGTTTAAAGCATAGTACTAGAGAATCAACTTCTTTAGTTCAAAATATAAGCAAAACACTGGTTTAGAAACTCTCTGAGTTTACAGCTGACAATATTTGTGGCCTAAGGAAACAGCATCTACCAAACTGCACACTGCAGTTTGGGTTCCCTGGAGGAAGCCCCAGTGCAGCTGGGCCACTCAAGGATACGACCAAGAAGGCAAAACATGAACTATCCCAACACTAAGTCACAAGTTTCACAGGTCTCTGATAGAACTACTTATGGGTAAAGCATGTCTTGGTATCACAAGCTGATGAAGAGACACTGAGTCACTGCCCTGTGTGCACTCAGAGGTTACCCAGACCAATCAGTACAGCTACATACCCACATTCCAATACCAACTGCTCACTGCAGAAGCATTATGACCAAGAAAGCCAGGGAGACCCTTTTAGCTCTATTAAACACATTTCCACATTCAATTTGTAAAATGGAGAACAACTACTTCTGTTCCCTAGTAATACTAGCAAGGCAAAGATATTTTAGTTGGTAATTTTGGGGGACAAGAGCTATTGTTTATTTTTTTGTACAGCACATCTAACAAATGAACACCCAAATTGGTTGGAATCTCAGCATAAAACCAAACCAGGATTGGCTAGATTCTTATATCTGAGATTATACTCCAGTTTAAACCAAGAAGAATATTTCTCTCTCAATATCAGCCTTAGATACCAGTAAGTAAGAGAATCTGATATTCCATCTGGATATGGCAGCAACGTGAATACTTTTAAGGTACACAGGCTGAAATGCACTCCCAGATTTCCCACTCATTATTCAGCTAGAGCTGTATGGATGCACTAATCCTGTCCATCCCAGGCTCTGCACACAGCGATACAGAAATCATCAGCTGTGTCAACAAGTTCTGCTGTCCCCTGAAATATTCTTATTGAGCACTGTGATAGGCAGGATGCTTCTCACTGACCAAGGATCTCTTTGAAATGATCCCTTACAACTAGGACAGGTATCCTTCAGAAATTGCTGAGCCATGGAGGGCAGTATTCCACCTTTATCCACTAAATGAAACCAGCAAGAACAAAAGAAAGAAGCCAGCATTTTTATTATGGTATTAACCAATCCACTCTCTAAAGAACTTTCCCTTAATCTGAAGCATTTGGGGAAATAAATTCCCTTCACAACACTTCATAAATGCAGCCTTATTGGAAGCAGCTTCCCAGACAGGCAATTTCACATCTTTAATTCATACAACAGCTTAGTTTGTGCCTGTCAGCTAAAATTTAGGGGAGGGAATTCCATACTTGCATCTCATTTGACACATTGCCAAAAGTTACTCAATACTCACACTATTTTTATTTTCACATTTTTACTGCATTATTTTTTCACTACCCAAATTTTAACTATAAAATTCCAGAGATGAAACGTTACATTAGTCACATTTAAACTTTTTTTCTGAACTAACAGTTGCTTTGATCAAAGTCTGCAGCCACTCCTCTAGATTTCATTCCTGGGTTTGGTCTTGTTTTTCAAATTCACAGGGCGCTTCTAGACTGCATCCATTTCTATTTGTAATGCACTTCAGAAGTATTTGTTGTGAGAAGAATGAAGTCTTCCTGTATCAGACTTAATTTATTAGACTTCCTATTTGAGAAATATGTGGAGTGGTGGAATTCCCAGTGCTCTGAAAGAGCTAACCCACTGCTCCCTACTCAGAACCCCACCAGTGGCTTGTGTACCACAAAGACCCTCACAAGGAACTCCATGCAGGGGAGGGAGAAGGGTTAAAACATGCACAATGCAGCAATATTTTCAGACATCATTCAAAAAATAAACCTAGTGTATCAATGTTCTAGGAATCTCTTAGGCAGCACAAAATTAGTATGTTCTGGTGATCCAAGACAAAAATAAAGGCAAACATCCCAAGGAGTAGCTGTTTAGACTACTGAAAAGGAACTTCAAAAAACACAGAGCACAAAAATGCCCTTCTTTCAGGTTAACTTGCAAGAAATCCAATCTATCCCAACAAGAATTGATTAAAGCCTCTTCACTGTCAATCACAATCTCTGAATTGAGCTCACTCACACTAATAATTCACTGTAGACACAAATAATTTGAAAGCAAAGGGAGAACTGCATTGTGCAGACAACCCAAGCAGGTTTCCTAAACTTTCAGATAAGCAAGGACAGGAATTACTGTTTGCCAAAGGCATAGTTAATCAGGAGTATGGACACATACCAGTCTTTGCTGCTCCAACAAGAGATCAGCTTCCTCCTTCTCTTTCTTATATAAAATCTCCATTTCTTGTAATCTGAAGATGAACAGAATAACAGAAGTAGTCAGAGGTCATGAGTTTCATGTTGGTGTTACTCTACATGCAAAGTCCCCTGAATTACAGCTACAAGAGTAAAAGTCACTGCCCTTAAAGAACTGTTCTCTCTCTGTTCAAGTACTACAGAAGTGAAACCCTGCAAGCTGCATTTCAGCCCTTACCAAAAGGTCTGCATCATTAGTGGCAGGTGCTTACCTGTGATTTTTAAAGGAGCTGGAGCACTGAGACACTACAGTAAAATAAGGAGGTAGCTTTCTGAACTTCCACAAGGGGTAGCAGAGATGCTGTGAGGCAGAACCCAGTAACCTACTGCTGACTCTTCCTTGTTTCAGGTTGAAATTTTGAGTTATTTTATTACCTTTTCTCCATCTCTTGCTTCATGTCAATGCCCTGCTTCTCCAGAAGCTCCCTCTGAGCAAATGTCCAGTCAACTGGCTCTGAGGGAGTCTCAGCTGATGGTGTTTTCTCTCTTTCTGCTCGTGCTTGCTCTGGGTGGTTGAATCTGAAGACATGATTTTTACCCATGATGATACGATTTCCTAGAAACAGGAACAGAAGTTTAACTCTTTCAGGCAAGGATTCCAAACCATTGATAAACATTATCATTTGTCCCATTTATCCTGTAGGTGACAGCATAAGAAAAGATTGCCCTATTAGGATTTCTGTGCACATTCAAGGGGAGCTGGTGACAAGAAGAGAATGCCTGTGTTGTACAGAACAGTCACGGTGCTCTCAGAGGACATCATCGCTCTCAGGGGCCCAACCTAATATTCCAGCATAATTTATAAAAAATTAAACTACAAACCTAAGAGCGGGACCACCAGTTGCAATAAATCAAACACATCACTAACTCCCACTCCCTTCCTCCACTGACGCTGCCAAAACAGAGGCAAAAGCCACTTCAGCAGAATTTTCAGCTTAGAAAAGCCTGACTTCAAACACTGGAACACATGCTGCTTACTCTTCTTTAAAATGTGGTTTACATGTATTGACTTTACTTTATCACACTATTCAGTGGGATCTAGGGAAGAATTTTACAACTTCTTTTACACCAATGTCAAAAGAGCTGAAAAAAAATCTTGGTTTTAGGTGTTTTTTACCAGTAGAAAAATGGGGGAGGGACACAGAAGGCATCATAGGTTGAGAGATAGAGATTAAACCCCACAATTTAGGGAAGTAATTCTCTCTAATTCTCCCCCCTCATGCCTTTCTAAAGGAATGTAGGGGACTGAGTGGGAAATCTAATGAGAGCAAAGAGAAGCTGCTCTACTCCTGCAGAGGGTCCTATCTTAGCTTTGCCATGAAACTGGCAATTTTCCATCAGCAACTGGCAGTCAGTCTGCTCTGTCTCTCTGAGACTGCCAAGGGCAATAGGCCTGGGCAAGAATGCATTTGAATAATTTCAGGGTGAGCAACAGGACAAGCAGGGTGCTGCGTGGCAGTGAATATTTAAGTACACTTAGATCTAGTGCAGCAAAGGATGAAAGAAAACAAACTGCAGCTGACAGAAGAATGGTACCAACTTCTGTTTAAAAGCTGCACCCCAGAAAGGTGACACTGTCCCTAAACAGCACCCAGTATTCCCTGTATGTGATGTAAATGTCACATATAGAGAGTCTACAAAAAAATCTATTGTAACATTTCTTACCTGAGCGCAGCTGCACAGGCTGCACAACCCTCTTGCCATTCACATAGGTTTCTGAACGTTCACAAGGCTCCAAAGTAACAATAACTACAAAGAAAACATTGATGAGTGAGACTTTAGAGAGTCCTGTAGAGGAACAGAAGTGTGCAAAAGCCCCAGAAGCTTCTCATTTTCTGCCTATGTTCATACTAACACCAAAGAAGTGAATCACCCCCAGATGTCATGCTGCTTAAAAATAAAAGACCCAAGAGGAACTCAATACTACTGACTTCTCTATGTACTGCAGCTGGAAACTACTTTTCTTCATATTTATAGTTGACCAGGGTCAGAATTTAACTGTTACACTGGCTGCAGCCTGCAATTTGAAGCTATTATCACTTAAACAAATTTTATATTCTACCCCTAAGGCTCAAGAAAACAAGTCAAAACTGATGCTTTTCTTGAGGTCAGAAAACTTCCAACTCACAAGATTCCCTGGGCAGCTATCAAAGTGACAGCAAGGGAAAGGTTCAGCAATGCCTTGTGAGGAGAAACAGACTTTTACCTTCACCGTTGTTGTTCCTCTCGCTGCGGAAGATGCAGTGCTCCTCCTTGATGTGAGCCCCGCTCAGAACAATGTCCTGCCTCCGCTCAGCATCGGCCTGCCCGACCCTGGACAACACAACACTGCTCAAGAGCAAACCAGACACCTTCTACAGCTCTGTATGGGACAGTAAAGCCCAGAAATAGCCAGGAAAAAGTCTCAACTATTAAGACTACCCTTCAAATTCAAAGGTTTGAACCAGTGCTTAATTCTGCACTGATGAGAACCTGCCTGTTCTGCCATGAACTGGAGGATGACAGCTTTGCAAAAGGAAAGTTTTCTCTCCCTTAAAACATGTCACTTGGAGAACTGAAATGTTAAAGACCCCTGATTTTAATGCAATTCCTTCCCTCTTGTGAATCCCTTCTCCTTTTAGAAAGGGATGCAGAGGGGAAAAAAACCTGACAAGGACATGCAGTGGTCAAGTGGTCAAAAACCTGACAAGGACTTGACAGCATTTCAGCTGGCAGACAGGGATCATCCTTCCCATAATCACCATCAGCACTTGAACAAAGGAGCACAAATGGCTCAGGAGGAACTTGGTGAATAATTTGATGCCACAAGCAGTTTCATCCAGCATCCAGACAGAGAGATGTTGGCTGTACCCCTGGAGCACCAAGATCTATGTCCATTTCAAACCCAAGTGTTTGAGCAATTCTAGGTACCAACAACTTAATTTCCAATCCTAATGTTTATGAACTTGCTCTACTTATTACTTTACACATTTCTGGTGTCAATGAGCTAGGCTCAAAATTTATAACGGCTCCTTAAACCCTAGGCTATTCTAGTCATCATTCTGTGTTTGATACTCCTTTCAGTGGGCTTCATGCACATTTGAGTAGTATCGTATGCCAGCTCCTGTGTGCTCTCCTCCATTTGCTCCCCAGGAAGATACAAATGAAGCAACCAAACACAGCTTGGTGCTCCAAAAATAATAAAAATCACCTCTCTCCTTCTAGCTGTCTTGCCAACAAGATTTGGAATAAAATCCATTTTTAATTCAAAGTCTAGCAATTAAATTTTATCCCGTATCTGTGAATGCAGAATACATTAAATGTGCACTGGCACAAATAACAATTTATTTAAATAATAAAGCGTACATTTTGCCATATTCCAGTTGCTGTGGTTTTCAATCCTGCACCCATCAAAATCTCTCAGGCATTTCCAGTAAGTTTTACTAAAAACTCGAGAGGGGATGTCATGTTTCTTTTACTGCCCAGGTGTAATTTCTTAAAGCTCAGTGACTGCACACATTGCTTCTAAAACACCAAGTCAACTTAAAAGAAATTGCGTTTCTACACATTTTTCCACCTACAGCAATCTCATGCTTCATTTGTACCTGCAACTTGAACAGCTCAAGGCACAATTATTAAACTCATGGTGTCTCCAGCATGGGGATTTAAGCAAGCCACGAAGGCAACTCCAGTGTGTCAGCACCACTCTCACCTTGTAATGCCATCTTTGATGTAGTACAGCAGACATTCAGACATGAGTGGATCTTCATTAAGGTTTACAAGATGAGGAGTCTGAAAGAGTAAAAAGAAAAAGTTAATTAAGAACTGAGGTCCTGCTTTCAGGCTCCTTCCTGCAGCTGTGGAGGGTGTGCATAATTCCAGCAGTTTTGCCACATGTATAGAGATTATTCCATAATGGATTTTTTTCAAACATAACCTCCTAAACTATTGCAAAGCATCACACAATACCAGCGAAATACAACTCAGATTGCTTAGTTATCCAAAATATCAATTCAGGGAAGGAAGAAAGACTTCAGCTGGAGAAAAAAGTCCTTAATATAAACTTTGATTAGGGAAGTCAAACAACAGAAAAGGTTGCTTCTGTGAAATTTTGAAAGTGATATGGAGTCAATTTTGGCTTTTCTTGGGCTACACAGATCAGGTGCTTATTTGGCAAAGTCTGTCAACATTAAAACAAAATCTAAAACTACCAATATTCTCTGATACCAACAGCTAAGAAGCTCTTCATCTAAACTTCTTCTAAAATGAACTCCACTACAGTTACTAAACCAACCTTCTTTGGTGAAAAAACCCCATTGGAATCAGCAAACAAGTCACAAGGCCTTGGTGTGAAAATCTAGCCAGTGAGATGGCAGTAAGCACAAGCACAAAAGAAAAGGCAAAAAAGGTTAAACATAAATGAAGTAGAAAGATGATAAAAGAGAAATAAAACTGTTACTAAGCCACTTGTCCCTGTATTACCCTCCAACAGAATAAACTTAGGAAAAAGAAATAGATTTGGCTCAGATTCCTGGGGAACACTACTTCTATCAACTTATCTTCGATTCAGAAAAGTTTACTTAGGAGAACCTTTAACAGCACTAAGTTTACAGAAGGTCAGAAATTACTGGATGTTCACAATGGATTTGAGTCCTTTGAATGAAGGACTCTGACTGTCAATTGTCTAATGGGAGATTTAATCATAAGGACAGAAAGGGGGAGAAAGAAAGACAGCTTTTCACCCCTAAAAATCCAGGGGTGACTCAAAACTGCAGCTGAAGGTGTTCTATGCTGCCATCGCTGTCATTGCATGAATCAGCGCCTGGAGCTGTGTAAAGCTCTTTGACCAAGAGAGAAATTGAGAGAAAACAAATCCCAGACACAGTCAGCTGCTGTAACAGCACTACAGTTTTCACCACTTGAATACTTCCTAAGAAATAAAGCCCCACAGCTTGAGAGATGATGCAGGCACACCCAACTATTCACTCCTTGTGAATGATGAGATACATATTGGTACTTCAGAAGCATAAAGTCTTTATAAAACACACTTCACATTTTCTATCTAAGTTCTCATCTCCTAAATTTTCACAACAGCCACAGTTACTAGAGGGAGAACTAATGAAACTGCAAGGATAGCAAGGAACAGAAGCAGACAGGATTAGGTTGGGAGTTTTACTTCTCCTAATAAATCCTATATAGGTAAAAATAAATACTATCTATTACCAAAGCAACTACTTTATCCAGGTGGCATTTATACACAAACCTGATCAGCTGAAAATGCACCAAAAGAATCATCAAAAAGAGCTGATGGACTCTGAGGGAAAATCTAAAAGGAGATGAGGATCCATAATGTAAGAGAAAGAAATGTAAAGAACACTCAAAGAATCAGTGTCTTTACAAACCTTGGGCACTCCTGGAGTAGCCACCAAAAGCAAACCTGAGTTCTACCAACTCCAAGCATCACAGTCTAACACTATTCTAAAGGAAGGATTAAACATTTTAACAAATTCTGGGGTTCTACATTTCTGTGAAGTGCCTCTGAATAGGTCCCTGCTTAACCTAGATCAAGTTTATTACACACTTGCACACTAACAAACATTTTGAAGATAAAAGAAAGTAGGTTCTTTTCCCTGAACTTCTTCTATAATTCTGCTTTACCTGCAGAGAGAGCTTCTTTGCTAACCTAATTATTTTATAGTTACAGCATTGATTTATGCCCTTTTTCTGCACAGTTCTGCTTCTTTCAAATTTCAGAAAATATAACTAATGACAAGTATTGAAAGAAATATTCCCCTGCATCCCCTGTGTTCAGTGGTTCATTAGATCACCATCCCTTTTTCCAAGGGGAAGAAGGATTAGAAAACAGTTCAAGGAATAGTACCTAAACAAGTCTTAAATCTTCTCTGGATATCTCAAAGAAGAACAGGTAGAGCACACAAAGGTCACACAGCTACTGCAGAAAATGGCAACAAAATAAGTCACAGCATCTTCTGATTTGCTACTGAATCAAGACACAAAAGGAGCTGCAAAACTTCTCCTTGCAGCACAGCATCTTCTAAAGGAAGATCCAAAACAGTTCAACTCTCAACACCCTCCTCAGGTGGATTACCCTTTTGGAGACATCATGCAATAGTTAGCAATTTTCTCTACCTTTTTGGGTGAGAAGACTCCCAGTGTTCCTCCATCTTCCCGAATGGCAACTCCCATTTCTGCCAACAATGCTTCCCTGAGAGAGAAAAACAAGATATTGATGCCATTTTAGGCTTCTTAGACAAGTAAGGCCTAATGAAAGCCAGGTAATTAATATATTAGACTTTGAACCAGCCCATCCAAGACTGTCACCACCTCAGAGCACACCAGGGCAAATTGGTAAACTTCAGTCTGAGAGTGGCCTCTGGAAGAGCAGCTTTAACTGTGTGAAAGTCAGGAGAGAGCAGGACTTTCTCCCAGCATTGCCCCTGCTGTTCCACATCTAACACAAGGTTCAGCACAACTATCCCTAACACCATCCTGCTGCTCCATTGCTTTTGAACAGAATAATTTTCTCCATTTGCCACTTTGCAGACACCATCCATATTACAGCACTTCCAATTCCTGACCTCTCCATCCTAATGGCCTCTGTTTTCCTCAGTTTCTCTTCCCATGTTTCATTCAGCTCTGCAATGATCTTCTCCGATTCCTGTGTGAAAATACCAAAAGTTGTTTTATAGTTCTTCCCAAAGCTCTACAATACACAAGGCAATTGAAGTTTGTGATGTTTAGGCCTCAATTTCACATATACAAAGTATTCTTAGCACCTTAAAACTCTTACTTGTTTTCCTTAATTTTTAAAATGGTAGATAGTTCTGAAGGCAAGCTGAGAAGAAAAGATGACTTCATATCTAACCATGGTCAGACTTTATTTTGAACCACCTAAACTTGTTTCCCTTTTTTTTTTAAATCTGATTTGCAGACATGATTCTGTAACTGAATGCCAAGGAAATGCAGAGACCACACTGTTATTGCCATGGCAACAGCAGGTTTCCAATAGGAAAGGGATATGCAGTGTGTGCTCAGCCCCGTGGCAGTGTCTGATGGACAGACATGAGAATGTAGCAGAGATTCAACACAGCCAGCTCTCCCCACTCCTCCACCCATGGGCATTGGGGGGGCTTTCATAAAAATCAAGAAATACTTCAGTGTGCTGCACTTCTGCTGTGGTTCAATTCCGTGCAGCACTGGGACAAGGCTGCCTTTGTCTGGCCCAAACATGCCATTCTGTGCTTCACATTTTAATCTGTGGGGGCTGGGCCAAGACAACAGTGGCAGGATTATTCTTCCTCCTTTTTTTCAACCTGGGGGTGATTTGGCTTTCTGAAAGCTGAGTGCATTTGTAAGTCAGACTTGGCTCACACTAGCACTAACCAGGCCTCTAAGTCTACACTTATGATCAAATTTTCCATAACTACCACTGCACTAGAAGACCCATAAATAAGAATCAAGAATTTAATTTATAATTTAGTTGTAGCTCCAGGCTACAATTAAACCTAAATAATCATAACAGGAAGGTTGTGCATAGACCCAGTTTCTAGCCCTCTGCAGTTAAGTGCCCTTTTTAAGGTGCAAGACAATTTCTACAGACACAGGAGATAATTATGAAGGGAAGTTCTCTCAGGTTCACCATTCTTTAGCCTCCTTCACACTTACCTTCAAACGTTCAATGGCCTCTTCTCCTCCAGGTGTTGACATGATTCTTTCCTGTATACTGGACACAGATGTTAAGCCCACCTGACTACTGAGAGAGCAGGAGGATGGAGATGTAGTGAGGGACCCCATGGAGGCTGTGGAAAAATTGCCAGGACGTTGATTCTCGGAGGCTAGCAAGTATCTATGCTTATTGTTCTGAAAATCTTTCAGATCTAAGAGAGAGACACACAGACACAGGGAAGGCAGGAAGATGGGGGAAAGGGAAAGGGAAAGGGAAAGGGAAAGGGAAAGGGAAAGGGAAAGGGAAAGGGAAAGGGAAGGAAGGAAATACCAGTGTAAGAGGAAAGCATTTAAGCAGCAACAAGGCAAGTTTTGTAATTTTTAGATGGCAGTTCTGAAACAAAGCTTTTAATACTAGCAACCATAACAAAGCTCACACCCTGAGGTTCACTAGGAAGGACTGCATCATAAACCTTTCTAAACAAAAAAGCTTGAAAAAATAAATTACACATTGGCAAAAAGCAACCATCCTACTCTTCACTGAACTCTAAGCTGAGCACCCTGAAGCTCAGAGCAGGACCAGATTGAGATCCTCATGAGATTAGTGACATTTTTGGGCTGAAGTCTGAGACACCAACCCCTTAAACTCAGGAAAGCATTCTCTTCCAGAGTCCTTTAATGTGAAATGATGATTAAGTAAATCTTTATCACAGCAGTGGTTCTGCTGCCAAAGCACCCAGACCCAACGGACAAAGAACTTCCTCTCTTAAACTCTCACCAGAGAGGATGTGAATCACCTGTAGTGCATGACAGGGACAAGAGAACATAAGTTCACAACAACATCATTATGGTGCTTCTTGACCTTCCTTATCTGAATAAAAATGGAAATCTAACATATCTGCTCAGTGAAATATCTGATAAGGGTCTTACACTTCAGAAGGCGCTTCAAAGCTTTTTGGCTGTTAGTTTAAATAAGAAAGGCCTTTCAAAAACCTCCAAAATTTAATAAGGTAGCTTTTGTAGCCTGAAAATCTGTAGGCCTGAAAATGTTGCCACGAAAGCCAGAGAACAAAAAAAGCTGCCTGAATTATTTAAGAACAAATATACAACGGAAATTTATATTAATTTAATTTGGCTTCTTGGATATGTCTGTACACCATATCCTCAGAATAATCACACACGAGAAGAAAAATCTTCTAACATGAAAATACCAGATAACTGAATAGCTCAGTTCTAATGACTTAGTATTTTTAAATTTAATTTCAAAGACAAATCCTTTAAAATAAGTCACTTCAGGAAAGAAACAGGTCAATCAGACCCTGCAAGTTATAAACAGGGGCATCACACTTACCAAAGTGAGATGCTCACCCAGACATTGCATAAATTTCCCTGTCCTCCTACATCTCCTCTACTCTTCCCCTGAACGATCCTGCCATTGTCAGCCTCATGCCCTAGTTCACTCCACACTCAACCTGCTGTTTCAGCCTCATGGAACTGAGGATTGCCCCAAGTCAGTTTGAAAACCACCATCTGCAAATACAGGAGGCAAGGCTGGGAGTTTCACAGAAGAAAAGCAGGTTAAGGGAAGGGAATGCTGCCAGGATGAGGAAAGCAGGCATGACAGAGCAGGGATGAAGTCTCAAAAGGCCATGCACTCCTGAAGAGAAAGGAAGTGGCACTTGCAATAGCTCCACAGTGGCTGTGAGCACAGAAAACCAGAACCCTCAGGACCATGCACACTGCTCCTGGAGCCGCAGCTCTCACACCATGACATGTGCACACGTTGGAAGCAGCACCAGAATGTCAGACAGGCCAGGATGAGTCTTTACACCACCAGTAGCTTCAATTTCAGGAAATTTCAGACAGATCTCTTTCAACTGATATTGAGTGAGTGTGAAAAAGACTGACTGAAAGAGTTAAAACATCTACCAACTCAAAATTGACATGAGTATTATTTCCCTTGCAGTGGACTACATATATTCCCCTTTCATAGAAGCAAACACCAAGAGAAATAAAATGCTCTTTGCTGACTGGTTTTACATCTATTAAGTTAACCATCTGCAACCAAGTGCATTTGACCTCCAAAAAAGAGACCTTCATCAGTGTAAGATGTCTGGCTTCTTTCTTTTCTTTTAAAGGACTACACAAAATAAATACATTGCCGTGTCCAGGAGGAACTGCTAATACTTCATCTTGAGTTCATCAACTGATACATTTAAAACAAATACTTCAAAGTGGAAAAGAGCTGCTAAAATGCCAGGAAGCTATGTGAGCAGGAACTGAGTAACTGGGAAAAAATTTGAGAGAAAGATTTCCTAGTTCAGATCTAAACCGTGCGCTGTCATGAAAACACACTGGAGAACTACCCCTTCTCCCTTCTACATCCTGCCAGAAAGGAAGCAATGAACATATGCTGCACTTCCACCTTTGCACTTTTCTGTGATTGTGGACTCAATCTAAGAAGTTCTGGTGAGGTTGGTTTTCATGAACCTGCACTGCATTCCAGTGAGCGTTCTGTCTGGGATTTCCCTGTGAGAAATGCTGGCATGCAAAGCTCTGTTAAAAGCTGACCCAGAGAAAGCAGGTTAAAAAGAGAACCACACAATACACACATTTGCCTCCACTTCCAGAGTATTCATCTCCCATTGGATCAACTGAAAGGAAGCAGGAGGGAAAATACAAGAAGGATCAAAATTGAAGGTTCACTAGTGACACAGGAAGGGAAGAGAATACTACTTGACATTTAAAGAAAAAAAACACAGTTTTCAGTAACAGTTTTTTCAGTTTGGATTTAGAACCAAAACCCACAGACTGTAACAAGTTTGAAAACACTTGTATTTCATTGTCTTCTGGCCCCATTCTCTTGAAAACAAGCAAACAAAGAGGTAAATACATGTAACATGTCTTTAAGTAGTCTGTGACTAAGTCAGAACTTCTGCTTCACAGACAAGGTCTGAAAAATCGAAAACTGGAGCAACACTTCTTTTTTTTTAAGTCAAAGAAGCTTTTAATCCACTGGAATACATTCAGTGTGTTTATGGGCATTTCCTGCACTAGGAATTAAATCACTGTTCATATTATAGAAGAATGTAGCAGCTAAAATTTCAGTTCATTTGTCTTGCTTGGAATGAGCACAAGGAAATTGGGCACAAGTGTGTTATAGTGCTTTAAGAGGTTGCTGGCAAAGCAAATCAGTACAACACTGCTCTGTCAGCCTAACTCAAAATCTCCCAAAAGCATTCATTAGTTATTCACAAACAGCTGTTGCATCGCTATTTCAAGATGACAAATGATTTGTCACTCAGGACATTGTCTAACATTAGCCATTGTTTTCTTTTGTGAACGAGGATGGCATTGAAGCCAGGTATCAACTAATAGCCCGAACCCCCTAAGGAGGAAGGAAAGATGCTTTTTTTCTACAGTATGAAATTGAGTTCCTGTATCTGAGCTCTTTTATTGGCAGCCAGACAAAAAGCCCTCCATAACTCAGCAGAGCAACTCCTGAATGTGTAAGTTCTATTACACAAAAGCACTTCTACAATAATAAGAAATTCAAACTCCATATTTTTCCTTGAGAGTTTGAAGGTGGCTTGTCAACTCCACAGCCAAACCTAAGATGGTCATTCAAAGACAGAAGGAGCTGCTATTTCTAAAATCATGTTCAAAACTTAAATATCAGCATCTATATTTAAATTTCCGTTTTAAATCCCTTTCTCTCACAGGCTCAGGTCTCCCTCTTCTGCTAGAGGGGCCAAGCCCAGGATGGTGAGGTGTGTTTAATTCACTTACTGTCAATAATATCTCCCAGCCCTTGAGCACGCAGGAGATCCTTGAGCCTTGTAACCTCCTCCTTCAGCTCCCTCACCAGCTTGGCGTTGGGATCTTCATTGATAACAGCATTGCATTTAATCTGCTTTGCACGATCAGCATATCTGCAAGCAGACAGAACAGTGAAACCTTACCACAAACATGGAATTGCTTATTTACAACTTACACAGGAGCGCAGCAACACAGGAGACATTTAGCTTGCAGCTGTATGTCAGAAGAGTAGGTAATAAATCCCTGCTTCCTCTGGAGAGCAATTGAGTTCTTGCCATTTCCCCACAGATAAGCTCAACTTATAACAACCAAAAGGTTTAAAGGACAAACTATGGCCTTTAGAGTCCAGTTACTCATATCCATCCCAGAGGAAGAGAAAGTACCTTAAAGTGCTCAAAGTTTCATCGTAGTTTATGTCTGCTGGACTGAGAGCAGCAACCATGGCAGTTCTGGAGTTACCACCTAGGGGGAACAGGCAAGATTTTAGATGAAACTACAGCACACACTCCAGGCACTACCTACCAAATATCAGTGTTTTCAATAATTATAGAATTCAACTAAATTCTACAGTAGTAAGAAACATACAAAATCCACAGGATAGAGTTATAGCATTAACACAAGGTGGAACTATGACAACTCAGATTTGGCTACTAAAGAGAATTCACCTAATACTCAATATACAAATTTAAGGGAGTTAAAAGCAGTCAGGAAATTCAGTGAGACTTTCTTTTCATATTGACACAGACAAATCAGCTATACCTAGATTTTCTCTAAGAAGCCACGTTAGTACAGAATCCCTGTAGGGTATAAAGTCTGTCTTCTTCTTCTTTTTGCTCTACAAAGAAACAACACAATATGAAAAATAGGAAGGTTATTCTGTGTAAGAACATCTTCCTGATATTTAAATTCTGTATTATAACACCATTCCAAGCAGCAAACCTTACACTCAGGCAAAGAAACCAACATCTACTCCTACTCAGACCATCATACCTTGCTGGTGCAGTTATCCTAAGTTGAAAGCATTAAGGAAAAAGGAAGGAGATACAGGATGAGCTTCTTAACAAAGATTTATACATTGTTTCCAAGTCAGACAGAATTTCCTTTTCTTGAGAAGCCAAATTAATGAGAAACGCTTCAATAGAAAAAAAATAATCTAAAAAGCACTTAAGCATATTCAGCCTGTGCAAGGTGTTGACTCACTTTTAAAAGGACCAACAATCATTTATTTGTTTTGGTTGTTCGGGTTTTTTTTTAATAGTAGTTAAGTACAAAAATGAAAGACAAAGCACTTTTCTAAACCCACAACATTTTGCTTGGATCAATATATGCTCACCTAAGACATTATTAAGTCTTGCCATTGCAAAGAAAGCCAGTGAACCACATCACTGCACTGGTGTTTCTATAAATTTTAACAACAAAGCTGCAGCTAAATATCTTTCAAATAAAAATAAAATTACTGCACTGAAGGTCTAAAACCTTGCTATGTGAACAGGTCTTCTACATAAACACAGGCTTCTTTTGCAAGGTTTCTTCACAGTTAAACAAACCAATGCTTCCATCTGTTGATAGCCTGTGTGACACCCACAGAATAGTATCAACTCTGTTCATCTACCAAAATACACACAGCTAATAGGGCTGAGAATGCAAGGCCAAGAACAGCAAATGATTCTGCTGCACTCTATGGATTTTACAATTTCCATTTGACCAGCTATGCAAAGGTTGTTGCAGGCAAGGAAATGGTCTACTTACCACTTCAGCCAGTGCTGAAATAACTTTGCCCAGAGTCGTGAGAGACTTGTTAATATTTGCTCCTTCCTGAGAAAACAGAAACCAGTATTATATAGTAATTAAAACTGTTTAACTGTGAATCTCTGTAGTCTTTAGGTTTGCAGCTATTTTTCCCATACTTATTCTTTGCCCAGCAAAGACTCCCCATGATGCCTGTGCCCCACTCCTGTTCCCTTCCCAGCCCTGCACCTTTAGCCGGGTTCCTTTGGCACCGGTGGAGTCGGCTCGCTCGCTCCCAGCGAGATCCACGAGGCTGATCTTGCTGACCTGAGGAGAGAAAGCACATCAACACAGGAGGAGTTTTTGGTGAATTGCAGCAAGGACAGGACTACAAAGTTACTGCAGGGAAGATTAGTAAAGAACAGTCAGAAAGCCACTTATCTGTAACACACCTTCTCTGTGGAAAGGTCAGTTTCTGTGTCATGTTTCTTCTGGGTAAAGACAATTGTAAACACAGCATGAGAACGGCTGCTGGTTTCATTCATGTTGGTGGCTGCCACAGTCCTAAAATATGAACAGATATGAGCTTGTTTAAAAAAGGTCAACTACCTGCAGGCTGAATGCAGCTGCAGAGGAATGAGTAAGAGGCTGCACAGGTGATGCACTGCCCTGTAATCAAGACTCAGCCACATCTAAGATCATTAACAAATACTTTCATTTTTTTACTCCTGAATTACTCCCATCTTCAGTTTAAACAGAGCCTTCTCAATCTGTGTACTCAGTAGTCCACCTGACATGCAAACACCCAAGAACATTTCAGCAGCATTTATGTCTGTCTTTCTCTCACCCTGTTAAATGGAGCCAACAGCTAACGCAGAAAGAACTAAGAATGAACCAGAAAGTAAAGCTGGAATGCCAACTTTAGTCCTGACCAGATGAATTAAGGAAGAAGCAGACTGTTCACGCAGGTTTTTATACCAGGAGGGTGACAGAGTACACAGCAAAAGCAGAAGTAAATACCAGTATAATTATTTAGACTTCATCTCAAGTCATTACAATCTTTAAACGCCTACACAGCGATTTGCAGCACTAGTTCAGCACATGAAGCAATTTCAGCTTTTAATGGCATTGATCAGTGCGTATTTCAGTAATACTCCTCACTCACGAGAGGTTTTTTTTAAAGTGCTAATGCATAACAGTGATAGAAATATATAACCTGCTGCCATCACTAACCTGGCTTTGTTGCCAGCATCCATGAGGTCTGCAATGTCCGTGTAAGATGTGACTGCTAACTTGGACAGATCTTCCACGTATGGTCCAAGGAGAGGATGTTCTCGTACCCGCAAATTCCCTTTGTTCTTCGGGTTCAACAAGTCTCTGACTCTCTCACAGTAAATCTCCATGTAACTCACCTGAAAACAGCAATTTTCACAGACAATTTAGCATTTCTGAAGGTCTCCTCCATAGCATTTCAGAGTGCCAGTGGTAGAAATTCCCCCAGCCCACCACAGGAGAGCTGTAGGTGGGTGTCTCTAGCCATTTCACAGATTAAACACTGGCAGAAGCAAGAGTCAAAAGCCTCCTGCATCACATCTCTACCATAAGCTGCTGGCCTGGCATCCATATATAGATCCTTCAACCATTTCAGAAAACACTGGTATGTGATGAAAAATTACACGCTGGAGTCCACAATCATCTCAACAGCTTTTCTGTGACACAGCACAAGTGTTAAACAAGACAGATAGTAAAAGGAGTCTGCTGCCAAGAAATCTCTTATGAACCACCAAAGCAAACTTAAGAAGACAAAAAATTTGATCTTTCTTGTATGCAGAAGAAACTTAGGAAAAAAAAACCAAAAAAAAACCAAAAAAAAAACCACAAACCGGCAAATGCATCTTTAAATTTTTCTGCCCATCATTTCTTTCAGGATTACTACACAGGTAAAGGAACACTAGTTTTCTGATGAGGGTAAAAATGAGTCACAGAAAGGTTTTTACACTTATCTTAAATATGAAAAAGAGAAAAGACATAAAGCTTTAAAAAATAGAATTAAAAAACCCAAACCAATCAGAAATCAGCATCTCAATGCAAAATTAATAACCCAGCACATAAGCTCAGTTTGATGTCCAGCATACAGACATTCTTTGATCCCTCACCACACTCACCTCTACAGAATACGACATTTCCTCATTGCTGTTGTCATTGATTTTCTCAAACAGCTCTTCACATAGCTGGAAAGAGATTAAGCTCAAGTCAGAAATGAGTCCTTACTGAGAAGTACCAGGTAACCATCAGGACATGTCATAGAAATGCCATTAGAATGAGGGCAGGGGAAGAAAACAAACCTAATGCATCAACCACACTCAGCCTCACTGGGAAGATAATTAATCTCAAATCCTACATCACTATCAACCTTATTTTATCCAGTATCTCAATAATTGCTCTAGGTTTCACCAACATCATTATTCTGTACTGTAACATTAGCAGTAAGCTTTAGTTCTCTGTTAACTCTTACTGCAATATAGAACACAAGTGTGTGTCTGAAGATGTGTAAAAACCAAACTCCCTTTCCAGGCTCGGTTCTACCTGGGGAATGATGCCTGCTTGGCTCTCCTCCTGCTTGCCCATCATGGTGTAGGATTTCCCAGCTCCAGTCTGGCCATAGGCAAAGATGCACACGTTGTAGCCCTCAAAGGCATGCAGGAGCATCTCCTTCCCAATATCATTGTACACACGGCTCTGAGATGCAAAGCAGGGATCTTCAGGCTGGAAAGACACCAAAACACCATAAATACAGACCTCTATCATTTGAGTAGGATTTCAAAAAGTAATTTGTTTTTTTTATACTTTTATCTTGTGGGTCAATCCCTTAGGAAAGGGTAGATTAGGCCATTTTTAGACACAGGTTTTTCCCAAGGCAGAACAAGATGCAGAAGAACAACAATGACAATGTCACTACATTGTTTGTGAGTGTATCTTACTCTTAATCTAGCATTCTCTTGCTTCCTGAAATGTTGTATTTTAACATTACCTGCTCCTGAAATCAGGACAAATTTAGCTGTGCTAACATTCTAACATCGGGATCAAGATTTTATCAGACCTCTTCTGTTCCTTGATGCTGCTTATCTGCTAGTTTTCGTGCATTCTGTTCATAATGTTCCTGTGACTGGGCTATAATTGACTCTCACAGCTGCTCTGAAAAACTCAGCAAGAGAGGCTAGTAATTTATTGTGGAAACAGTCTCATTGACCACAGATTTGCTCAGAAATATTAAGACTTATTTCACCATCCAAGTTACTGAAATTAATCTTAGAGAAATGCATTATCCCTTCTTTCTGTATCTTTTAGAAAACAAGGCAGGGGAGGAGGAGGTGGCAGAACAACACAGTTCTGCTGGAGAACAATTACTGGAAGTCAGTGAGAGCTTAGCACCAATTCACAGAAGGGTGGGGCACAGGAGCTGGATGAGAATTTATTGCTTTTGCAGCTATTGGAAACATGGATCACTATGCTGCCTTTTCCAGATATGCCAACGAAACCCAGATCACGTATCTCCTTGAACTGTAAGAACTCGAGCAACTGCCATTTGTCCAAGAGGAAAAATGAATTAACCGTGGTATACAAGCATCCTCAAAATATTTAGAACAGAACATTGTTGGGGAATATTTTCAGTAATCTTCCAAATATTTACAAATTGTTTCAGCTTTCTGCTCTCACCCAAACAGGGAAACACAACATACAATGACAAGCTTTTAACCTGAATGTGGGTGAGAAAGACCATGCAGAAACATCTGACAGGGGTGGCATGACCAGAAGAGAATGTCAAATCAAACCAAACAGCAACAACAATAAAACCAGGGTTTCTGGTAAAAGCACTTACCGATGTGTGGGACCAGTAAGAGTAGTCAAAGCTGAAGGACTTTGGTGCTTCCTTAGGATTCTTTGGGTTGATAATACCTACAGGAAACAAAATTCAAACTCTTAGCTAACTTGACACTTAGAAGCATAATTAATGAGCTGGCTGACCCATGATCTGTGAATCTGAGTATTCAAAGTTGCCACATGGCATACGAGTAGGAAGGCAGAAGTAACAGACTCACTGCTTCCTAATACTATTATTTCTGCAGGACTTGTTTTAAATCAAACAAGAAAAAATTCCTAAAAGGAATATGCTGTTGCTTAACAGAATTCTGTGTATTCCCAACAATTAACAAAAGCTTTTCCGTGTACCTTTAGATTGGTGGGTTTAGTACTTTGGGTTGTTTTTCCTTCCCAGCAACAAAACTGCTTGGTATAACCTTTGCCTGTAGGGGAGCAATACACAATGGATCCAGCTGTCATTGTAATGACACACAATGCCTGCAGTTTCTGTATTCCAAGGAGGGTAATTTATAAGCACAGCCCTTGCCGCAGAAGTGAGTCTCTACTGCTCCTTCTTTTTGATACTACAGTGCTGGAAATACTTAAATCTATTCTTTCCAGCAGCTGTTTTCAACACCATCTGTGTAAGTAAGGACTGTAAAAGAGTCCTGAGGGTATCACAATTAGATAAACCACCTTAGATTTACACATCTGCCCATGCACTTAAAGCAGCAATTTGCCCCTGGGAGTGAGACACAAACTGTGATGTGTGCAAATAAAGTCCACAAGGAAAGAAGCCATACAAAGGTGTCAGCAGTCTTCCTGGGGAGTATTTACATCCTGATACCAGACATCCTAGAAAGAAGATGCTTATTTCTCACATATTTGTGCCAGTTAGGTTATGCTTTGGGAGATGGGGGCTTCTCCCTTTCCTTCTGTGAATTATAAAAATTATATCACCCACACCTCTTACCATTTCAAACGTGAACTTAGCATCTTGTTTCACTGAAATCTCTGAAAATGTGATTACAGGATCCCCATTAAAATCAAATAACTCCTCTACCAGATGCCGTGTTCCCGAGCAGGGCTGCTGTCCAAAACGACAGTGTGGAGAAAAGATCACTGTCTAGATTGCAAATAGCAACAGTTGCTACTCTGTTTCTCCTGGCCAACTCCATTTCACTTGGATGCACCTTGTGCTGACATTCTTGTCTTAAAAAAGGTGACAGACATGCAAAGCAAATGAATTATATGCACCAGCACAGTATCAAGTTGCAAAAAATGCTTGTGGCTTTGGATAGCAACGCGGGCATCAACACAGAACAAACTGTAACCTATGCAATCATCTATGGCTTCAGCTCCCCTTCCCGAGCTTTGCCCAAACAGCAGTACAGCTTCACTCACACTATTCCACCAGTCCTAAATGGAACAAGAAACAAATCCCAAAGACAACTCTCTGCACTAAACTTAAATTAGTTCTCTCCTTGCAGTGTATTCCAAATCATTACAACTCAACAAATTCTCATTTAAGAATTTAACATCAAATCTCCAAAAGGTAAGGGAGAGGTAATGCCTCGTATCTGGAAGTCCCCACCCAAAAAAGCAGCACAAATAATAGAATCTCCACATTAGTGTCTGAAAAGGCACTACAAACTTGCCATTAGTTCCCCTTTCTTGCTTCCAGCTTAAATTTGATCCGTCACATTGAAGAAGAGTTCAGGCTCTGTGATTTATGCAAGTCATTCCCCACTGCTTCATTTTTTTCTCTTTTTAAACCATTGTTGCTATTATTGTTATTATTACTTTCTTAGACAGATTTTCCTTAGCCCTTCACAGTGAGTTCCACATCCAGCTCACTATTTTGAAAATCACTTTCTAGGATGCATGTTTTTGCAAAGCATATCTTGAGAAGTTATCAGGAAAGGGAGTTTAATGCGCAAGAAAGCAGCTCTGTCAGAGGTTGGGAATGCAGCTGCTTGGCCAAAACCTTCCACTGCAGCAGAGAAAACCTCCCAGCTGCCAGCAACTCTGCATGCTGCCCCTCACCACTGTGATCCAGTCACAGCCTTTGCACTCAGCTTCTGCTCCAAGCCTGAAGTCTATTTATCCCTATTTCTGCTTCTTGCTGACAGTCTACATCCTCCATTTTCAGAATCACTGGCTTCACAGAATTCTCAGTCTACAAATGAATCCAGCAGAGGTGACTGGGTGAGAGAACAGAAGATTACGACCTCAACAGGTTTCAGCTGGACTGAAACCCTCTTAATTTGGGGCACGGAGCACCAAGTGGGTGCTGCCAGCATTAGTGATGTCTGATGTGGTCTGGTCTTAAACCCAGTGATTAGGTAGGCAATAATGTGATTAACACACACAGAAGATGATGAGGCAGCTAAGAAACCAGGAATTCAAACTGAAATAACTGACCTCACTTGAAGGTGTCTATTATACCAAGCATCATCTTTGGAGGGATAAGAAAACCCATGAAATCTAGCTACTTTTAAAGGAAGCTAATGGATATTTCTGAAGAAATTAAAAGGCTTCTTACCGTACAGGTAAGCTTTATCCTAAAAGTTCATGTGCCAAATTGAGAAAAGAAATGGCGATGCAGAAATTAGACTGAGTTGGCAACACTGATTTTATGTACCATGTTTCTCAACCCACTGTGTTTTCCGCTGAACAAGGAAACAAATTGAATTAAAAGAGTAAGAGGACTGTTTCCAGAGTCCTCAATATGCACAAGAACACTAACAGCTTTTCAGTTACTTTGTTTGGTTTTTAAAACATGCAAGGCCAAGATGAATTATATTAGTGAATCATGAAATAGGACATCATCTATCTCCTCTCCCCACAGCAGCTTCACCGCACGGTCCACACGCTAATGGTTTAATTACAGAGCCTCAGGAAATGGGAAAGGCAATAAGGCAGACGATCACAGCAGGAACACATTAATAGTCTTTTTATCTTACAGAATAAATTTGTTTATCTGCTATTTCAAAGGTCCAATGTGGCAATTAACTCTTCTGTTTGCAAACTGACACTGCTGCTTTGTGCTGCAGCTATAATTACCATCAGCATGGCACTGGAGCAGCCCTGAATAACTGGAGTTAGCCAGTTTCTGAGAAAATCCCTCTTGCAGGCCCCTTGCTTCACCAAGAGCTGATTTATTAGGTCAGGGGGTATTTTCCAGCTTTCCACAAGCCATGCTTTCTGCATCAGAAAGACACAGGAAGGGATATTCTACAGAATGGCCTGCCACAGCATTGCTGCTCAAACAGGTCACACCCAGAACTCCAGGGTGAGGAGGATGAAACAAGCTGAGGACAATATTGCTCTGCTGCAGTGCCTGAAACCTCTGCTGGGATCAAAGCAGCAACCACAGCAGGGGTTAATGCCCATCATTCACCCTTGGAATGGAAGGCCAAGAAAAAGGCAAGGGAATGTGCATGGGATTAAAATATTTTCTACAAATCATTGATTTGGTTGAGAGAGATAAACATCTGTATTACTACTTTTCTTTATTTGAATAATGAATTTCTGGAAATTCTGAATAATAAGCTTCTCTTTAAGAAATACTATTCAGATCTGATTTCTACCTTTGTACTCAAATAGAGAAAGTAATTACATGTCATAAATTGAGATAAATAAAAGTACACTCTGTGAACAGCTCTGCAGCAGTACCCATGAGAGGCAGCTGATTTAGTACCCACTGCCATGCCTACCTAGAGACACAGCTTGCATTTTAAAAGCTTAGTCTCCCCTTACAGTTGTACAGTGAGCCAAGTTGAGCTGCTTCATGCCTCTAAGCAGCAGGAGTAATTCACAAATTCGCTGGAGCTCAAGCAATTTAAACAGTTCTTTTTAGCTGCTCAGCTGTTTAAGTTTGGTGGACTTTTTGATACCTGTAACTACAAACATTTTATATCTCACTGACCAAAAGGTAAAGGAAACACACAGTTTTAAAACAAATTTCTTCACACCAAATAATCTATTTTTTTTGTATCATATAAGACCCAAATACTTTAACTTATTGGTCCTTGTATAGGACAAGTACATAGTAGAAGCAGTACAGAGGAATAAAAGCAGGAGCACAATAAATGAAAGAATTATACTTTTAGATGTGCTGTGCCAACAGTAACAGATCAATTTCCACAAAACATGTGGATTTTAACATACCCTTACTTAAACAGGCAACTTCATCTTTTGGCATTTTTATTTCCACAGTCCATCCCACTTGTTCCTTAATTAACATTTTATATCCCATCCACCATCTGCTTTACCAGCTAGCACAAAAATAACATATACTTTCAACCTTTCAAATCTATGAGCTCAAATTCATCCCTAGTTTTTAGCAAACACTGCAGCAATATTTGAAAGACCACTATTGAAATAATACCCATATATTTCATAATATGTATTATATTGCACTCCTATTGTCATTTTTGATATCCAAATTTTTTGCCTTACAATCCAATTTCCATTTCCAAAGCTGAAATTCAAAAAGCACAGTTCAAATATGCACTTTATTTTACAATTATAACCAGAACGTGGAGCACAATTTAGATGCAAAGTTAAAATCTTCTAGGGTATTTCCAACTGGAAGCAGCATTGTCAGTCTTCTTGCTCCTTCCTGAACACACACAAACACATTCCCACTTCAAGCCTTCGTTTCTGGATTTGCGCTCCCAGTCTCCTTTAAAACTAACCAAGTAAACAGACAGTGGGAAGCCTACAAAGTGGAGAAAAAAATCCACAAAAGTGAGGAAACTTAGCCAAGATCAGCCCCCTCATTCCATTCCCATCTACTCAGCCACATAAATATTTTTGCAGGCACAAAGAATGCCTAGAAGTGCTTCTTAACCGCTCCAAACTCGTATCAGATTATGACACTGAATTTGCAGTCCAAGCCTGATCTGTTCTCATCCCAGACAGTGCTGCTCCTCAGCATGTCACAAATTTGGCAGATTAGAAATTATCTGCAGTTCAGTATCTGGAGATGCCGAATACACACAGTTCCTTCCAATAAGCTCTTGGAACAGAGAGACAGAGAGCAAAGCTCTCAAGAGGCAAGAGCTGAAATGATTCTCTTCCCCTCAGTGCATTTAAAGTCAAGGCAGTGGACGGCCCAGCCCCGCCTCTGGCAGCCCAGAGTCATCGGGCAGGGCCCGGTGCCAGCAGCCGCAGGTACCAGCAGCCGTGCCAGGCATTAGTCATTAGTCACTGTGGCTGCTCCGGGACTGGCTCACTGCAGCCTGCCCTTCAGATAAACACCAGCAGCCAGAATTAACCTGTGCTTTATCCTGGGATTAGCTGGGACACAGCCTGTGCTAGCAACGGGGGTGAAGGGACAGATGCACTGATTTTTTTTGAGAAAACAAACAAACAAACAAACAATTCCTAATCAGAAACAAAACCCAATTATGATGAAAGTAGAGTATGGAACTGGAAAAACCGACCTTCCCAGATTTGTGCAACACAGCTCTGTCGTTAACATCTGCCATTCCCATATTGCCACCATAACAGGGAATGCTGAGGGCACAAAACCTCTTTAATTTCTACATGTGAAGTACAATTAGATTTCTTCTCACGAAGAGAGGCTTCACACCAGCCTCAACAATTCTCCCTGTGGTGGCATTATTCTAGCCCAAGCACACATTCCTACCAAATGCCACCACTCAGAGATAACAGCTAGCAAGGAAAGCACTGTCTTCACTTTTGTTATCCTTAATCATTAGTAAAGGAATAGGCAGACATTTTCAAAAATCATTCTGGTCTTGACAGAACTCTGGAAGGGGTAAATTTTGGGGTAAAAAATAAAAAATAATTCATTTCTATGCCTTCTTCAAGCTTTATTTGGATCAATATAAGCAGTAGTCTTATTATGTCCGAATAAACAATTTATCCAATACAAAAAATTTGGGGCTTTCAGAATTGACTCCACAAGACCAAATTAACATTAAATACAGAGTCTCTTAAAAACATGGGTCTGGAAAATATATCTGCACCATCTGTAGACTGGAATGACAACAATGGGAACATGCTCCTTATGGAGAGCAGGGAGGAGCAGGCATTCTTTATTTGCTGGAACGTGAATAACACCACAAAGACACATTTAATACAGGCTTCTTTCCTAGGCATACGCTGCAATCAGATCTATGGCCATAGTGCTTTTATAAGACAGACTTTCAGAGCTGTTATTATAAGAGATAAATGAAGGGAAATAGACACTTCCAGCCCATGAAGCAGTGCTTGCTTTTCAAAGCATTGTTTGCATTTTTCAAATCATTAAAAGGGAAGGAAACCAAGTAGAAGCTAAGAACAGCGCATTTGGAATTCAACCGGATTCTCTCCCCACTGTGGAATTTCAGCCCTGTACTGGGAGAAAGGTTGGCTGGGGGAGGGAGACAGGCTCAGCAGCACCAGAGCAAGGCAAGGGCTCGCTCACAGAAGCTGCTGGAAAGCCGCTCTCATCCTCAGCTGCTCTTACAGATCCAGGAGCTATAAATACCAGCTCTCCAGCTGGTGCTCCTGGAGAACAGCATGCCAGCAAGCTCTGCAGCAGGCAGGAGCCAGCCCAACCAGACTGCTCTCCCTAGCTGCAAAGTTGACCCAAAACCATTGGAAATCCTCCATTGTCAGTGGGTTACCTGGGAACGTCCTACTGCAGAGGCAGCGTGTCAGGTCTGTGTGTGGGGCTGCTGAGGGCTCCAGCTGAATTCTGGGCTCACGTTTTCTGCCTCAAGGCAGGTAAAGCAGTATCTCCCTTCACCTGCTGCTCTGACTTGACATTGCCAAGAGCCAATGGCCTCTCCTAAGACTGTTTTCACCTTCAGACACATGCCAGCAGTAGAGAACACCACATAGCACTGCAATCTTGGGGAGCCAGGTCTTAAGAATTTCAGTCCACTACGTAAGTCAGTTCAGTCAGTTCTTAATACTGGATGTCTCTGGAAGAATTTGTTTAATTCTTAAATTAATTCTTTCTGTTAACAATTTGCATTCTCTTTACTTCTACTTGCATACTAAAAGGTAGAAGTTTATTTAAGCATTTGATAAGAAGAATCATCTTTAGAGGCCTAGTTCTGTGTCAGTGGGCACTAATTGTGAAGGGGAAGCATTTCACATGGAGAATCACCACTGACAGAAACTGCTCAGGGGTCATCACTAATACAGCTCTGCTATAGCTCCATCCTAACTTCATAACATAATGCAGCCTAACTGCATTTACCATCAGCTGGAATACCCTAGCCATCCCCCAGTCTCACTCCAGACCCAGCATTTGCATCTCTATCATTTAAAGATCATTAAATGCTCATCTCCCCCAGCTCCCCAAAGTCGCCTTCTAAATTTTTTTAACAGTGCAGAATTAACACTTCAAGCTATTTTTGTTCAATCGTGAGAAAGGCTTCAGAAGGAAAATCAAGCACCTAAAAAATTCCACATTTTCATTTCTTCTCCATAAAAGTATTTCAGGCTTGTAGCAAAACATAGGAGCTGTCAATATTGCAGGGCATTCAGAGACAGTGACTAAGACAGACTTGTAGACAAATCTCTAATGGTGCAAAACACAGAGAGCTCTAATGCTTATACTGGTAACAGGACAGTCATCAGAAGAGTTTGGGTAACCCCTGCTATTGTGACCTCCTTGACTTGTCTTTCAAACCTCAACCACAAGACCATTCAGGCATCCTCCATGTGACACCATTTATCTTCCCATAAACAGCCTGTGTTGATAACACACCCACCATGAATGCAGTGCAGTATTATCATATTGGACAAGCATTCATTTAGCTTGCACCACTTCCAAGGATTTACAGACCAGAAAAATCAGGGTAGGGGTGAAGTGACATTCCTGCAATGCTGTTTATTTTCCCAAGACAACCTCATAATGCAAGATATAAGGAGAAAACACTAGAAACACTTGAAAGAATATAAAACAAACAAGAAAATCAAGCTGAATGCTTTAAGAACCAATGCATTTTGGCAGGCACAAGGCATCAGAACAGGAATATGCTTATTTTTTGAGATACCTAAAATTATTATTTTCATAAGACAGATTGAAAGTACTTCAATAAAAGAGATGGCTGAATTATTGAAGAGGTTACCTTCCTCTATGAACCTTTCAAAAGTTTTGACTTTTATATTATATTTCAAATACCACTAATTTAGACAAACATGCAATAAATCAAAAACCTTTTAAGTTCGGTCCTGCTTTTCCACCCATTTTTAATTTGCCTCAGAACAACTGCATAAAGCAGCACACATCTTAAAAGAAAAAAAAAGTAAAGAAAAAACCAAAAGAAAGCAGAAATTAAATTTAGATGCTTCTGTAGTAGGTTTTTTGGGGTTTTTCTATTTAAACATTTAAGTCTAGATCTGAGGTTTATACACCTAGGGAGAAAAAAAAAAACCCAAACAACAAAACAATCAGTAGAAGAAATACACCTTTTTTCCCTACAACCTCTATAAATTAACTCCAGAATGTCTTCCCAAGGTTTTCTGATGCCAAGGATGCCTGGATGAGAAGCTGACAGCCATATGTCCACAGCAGCAGCTGGGACTATTGTTGCTGGCAGATGGGACCACTCCACTAGGCCTATTTTTATTAGACACCCAATAGCTTCAGCAGCCACAAAAGAACCTGCCAACATTACTGAGACACAGAGACTACTGCAGAGTTAAAATCCCCACAGGTAATTTTCAGTGCTGACCTGAGGATCCAGGTGCACTCAGCCCATCCAAGACACCCTGGACTGTGCAGGTGCAGCTTTCCACTGATGTTGTTCATGGCAAACCAGAACATGCAATAATGGCAGATGAACTGCAGTTTGAGAACTTTGGTTCACTCTGCCACTCACACACACAAGATGCTAAACCCTGTTTTCATTCATCTAGTGCACAATTAATTGCAACAGACACAGTCCAAGTATGGTACTTCTTATTTCCTTGTTTCGTTCGTTTCATTTTTTACAGTTATTTAGATTTTTAAAGCAATAAGCCTGCTGGGCTCTTTGCTACTGATTAATATCTAAATACTGTCTGGTAGCTACTAGCTTGAACCTCTGCTTCAGTTTAATTTGTTTTTATTTATTTACAGGCAGGATTATCAAATCACTTCCACCAAAAAACCCAAAACAAACAAACGAACCAAAAAACCAAACCAAAACAAAAAAGTCCTCAAACAAACAAAAGCCAAACCAGAAAAAGCACAACACTTGGGAAGTCTTTAGGCACAGAACAGCTTCTTTTTTCAGCTCAATAACCCAAGGCAGCAGCTGCCAACATTGTTTATATTTGTTACGTTTGAAAAGCCCATACAAGAACGTGCACAAGAACTACTGACACACAAAACACTCTCAGATCTATAGCTCAGCTTTCATGTATTACACTGCAGAATCTTTTTCCCACTCACCACAAAACAGTAATTAATTAACTGGACAGGAATAAGTAATTCAGACATTGTGGGCAAGATGCATTGGTATAAATCTTTCTGAACAAAAATTGGAAAAAGCAGGAGCTAAAGACAAAACATATTCAATCAAGATATGCTGAAAACCATGATCTATACTTTAATTAATAATTCCAAGAAGCCACTTGTCAGTTTGGCCACGATAAGCCACCTATTCAGTAATCTAAAGAATATGCTCTTCAGAACAGAACTCCAAATGAAAACAGCATTTCAGACAACTGAATCCCACTAGCTTAGCAGGTGCTTTTGAAAACAAAGCTTATGTTTCTTAAGATAGTTTCCAAGTGATAATTATTAAAAATATGGCCTTTACTGAAATTAATTCCACTCAGTTACTGTTTTGATGGAGTCTTTTGATTACTAATTTGAGGATGACATTACCTCTTCTTTGGAAAGTATTTCCAAAGTTAACTTAAACAGCAGAATTTTACAGCTTCTAACTTGTCCTGACTCTAAGAATTCCTCCATCACCTTCTCTTCTCCTACCCCCACTTCTGCCATGTTCACTGCAGAACTTACGGCACTATCATTCAAATGGATCCCATCGGCAGTTAGGTATGATGGGAGCAGCACAGGCCTTCTGCCAAATTCCAGCCCCTGAATGCAGTCCACACACGTGACTTCAGCCAAACTGCAGAATCTCAGTTTTACAACGTGTATTTAAGACATAAAGACTGACAATTTAAGTGCAAGATGCTGTATTACTGCAGATCATTACCTTTCCAACCATACAGGGAAAAATAATAGTTTTGTCATCATGTACAGCAGATAAAACAAACAAACAAATAAACCCAAAAATCAAATAATGGTTCAAGTACTGATTTCAAAATTACCCTATTTTTCACCCTTCCAGCAGAAAAAGTCCCAATTACTCACAGTAAGTGTCCTTAACATTATGGATTAAAGATCTTCGTACAAACTCTTTTTCAGTGATAAAGACCTGTGATAATGACCTGTATTCAGCTGCATCGTCATTTTTTAACAGTGAGAAATTATAAAGACAGAGACCTACTATGAATCTTGATAAAAGGTCTTGATCTCCTAGGAGGAAATTACATTAAAGCCAAACAGGATCACAAGTAAATTCTGTGGGAGGGCACAAGCAAATTAAGTTGTTTTGCTTCTAAGGCAAAGAACTGTGTGACAAAAATGAGCCTAAGCTTTCTAACCAAGAGGGACGTTTTGCTTTGCTGGCAAGCACCCTGTGAATGACAGGCAATCCCCAAAGCTGTAAACACCCAAATTCACACAAAAACTGTGTGCAAAAGCAGCATGTCAGGCAACAACCTGGTGGCATTCTGACTTCAAGAACCTACCTCGTTAAGTATGTCAAAAAAAACCATTCCTTTTTTCACACACTCATATAAAACTATTTATAAATAAAGTACACTTGTCATACACTTTATTATCTGTATCTTTATATGGTTTTCCTTAACATAATCCTGACCACTTTGCCTCAGTTTCACTGTATTGCAGTAGTCTCTGCCAATACATTTACAAAACTCGGACTTGGATGAAGTTTAAATGCAGGACCCACAAAGGATTTGCAGAATAGCTTGGGTCAATCAATACATACAGAATTAAAGTTCAAGTAACAGTCAAAATCCCTTCTTAGCTATCAGACTTCACACTGTCTCATCAATCCGGTGTCACGACAGCCCATTAGGCTTTAATTCCAAGATAAGGGAACTTTAACTGTCTTGGAGGCTTAAAATAGTCATTACTCAGTGTATCACCATCCTCTCAGGTTTGCCTCCTGTCAACTTGATCAGTGTACAAATGAAAAAACAACCTTCTCAGAGGCAAGATATCTAAACCTTGATCACTTCACTGGTACATTTGAAGGTGTGAAGCAGGAACTCCTTAGTGTAGAATTACTACTGAATTTCCTTTATTTTCAAATTGCTGCATCAGATAGGAGTCTCAGATACACTAATTTCACTTCATGTCCTCAGCTTTTAGTCAGCAGGTTCAGACCTTAATAATGAGGAGTTCAATAATGTAACTGTGGGGCTGCAAAAAATTGAGCATCACAAAGATGAAAGAATCTTTGGCAGAATAGCACTTACGCCTCCGAAATCCAACACGTAGACTAAAAGCACACCAGCTGAAGAATTTCAGCTGCAAGTTATGTGTCAGACAACTTGGTTAGGATTTTTTCCCCATCAAACAATGCCTTATTCATTTCCTTTATTATACAATCCTCTTCTGTTCAAACTATTCCTCTGTCCATTGCTTTCTTGTATTTCTCCTCTAAGAGGGAAATACAGGGAAAAATATTCCACAGATAGTAACAATGTTTAACTATTGCAACTGATGATTCTTTTCCACAGTGGATTCATTTCCACTGTAATGGCCCCGATGACTTAAACCCGACCATCTGTCACATCACCCAGCTGATCAGAGCCATAGCATTCCAATAAAAGGCTGCCGATTAGAACATTTTGGAGTATAAAATATAGCAAAAGAAGTAATTGCTGTAAAGACATTTCCAGTTAGATAAATTAGGAAGTATTTTTCTTCTTTTGAAAGCTGATGCAGTTTGTTGGAAACGTGTCATTGTAGTGCAGCTCTAGTGCTCAGAAACAGAAGCAGAGTCTGGCGCAGGCCACAGCTTCAACTAAGAGAAACAAAGTGCCAGAGACAGACGGCCACCCTTGCTGCTGTGCCACAAACAAGGTGTTTCCACAGGCTCCTGCAATTCAAACACCTTAAGCATCTAAAATTACTGCTGTGATGACTGCAGCGAGAAAAGCTGTTACAGAGGTACCCAGTGGTGCTGCTGGAGCCCAGAGCTTGGTGGCATTTCCATAACAAATGTGCTCTAATGAAGTCCACAGTTCTTCCATTCTACACTGGGATCCAATAATGGGATACAAGCATCTGTTCTACATGAGATGACTTCAAACCCCTGCTACCTCTACTTGAAATGGAAATTTTGAATTCCCACCCCAAAAAAGTTTGTTTGGGTAGTATTTCACAAAAGATCTGAAGATAAAAACTTTCTGCACTAAAAAACAAGCTCTCTTCTCTATGACACCTCTCTTCCAATGGAACCATGAACACTATATAATTTAAGTGACCACAACCAGGACTTAAATTCCACTGCAGAAGCACAAGCAGGCTGATGCACAACCTTGGCAAAAAAAAAAAAAAGGGAGAGGCTTGTATGAAACCTCCTTTGTGTTAACAGGCATGAGTAAACACTCAGGTAATCAGACAGCGAAATAACTCAGTGCTCTTGGAGTGTTGCTTCTTACAGCTGCAGACAAGACGGCTCTACTTGATTACCTAACAATGAAAAACTCCCCCAAGAAGAGCAGTTTATAGGCAGAGCTCCTGGTCAGCAGATGAAGAACGACACTCCCTCAAATGCTGTCAATACTGCCTTGACCTCAAGTAGGAAAAACAACCAACCCAACAACCAAAAAGGTGTGCCCACATACAGTTTCCCACAGAACAGTGTCCTCCAGATTACAGCCACAACAATTATACAGGAAGCCTAACATTTCTAATTGGTTAGAAAAGAAGATGACTTTACGTAGTCTGTTATTTTGCTGTTGTTTAGACATCTGCTCTGGAAAGCATAAAACCTGACACCCTTTTCATCTCAGCATTCTCACTCAAATTATGTTCTTAACCAAAAGGACATAGTACAGAATAAGCACACCAAGAACTAAGGCAGCAGATCCAAGCAGGACTTATACCCCCACAATTAACATGTGGTGGTCTGCAATGCATCCCTGTTATCTGCCATCCCACATGATACTCCCAAACACTGAAGTTCACAAAAAGATTTTCACTTTGGTACTCCAATCTTTCTGTGGAATTTTCAGATCAGCAGAAGCAAACGCCATGAACAACTGCATAAAAAAATCAAGATATCTGTGATTTAGACTTTCTAGTCACATTCAGAGGTAATCTAGATTGTAATGACAGCCTCAGAAAAGCAGAATAACTAAAAAATTAATTCTAGATGATACAATGTACACAGTTCTCAGTGTGACAGAAGAAAAGATTTAAGTAGGAAGGTTGGGAACAGAGAAATACTGCCTTAACCAGATTAAAATAAACTTACTGGTTGAATTGCCTTGCATCTGGATGATACATTTGGACTCTTTGCTGGTTTCTCGGGAGTTGAAAGGCCGGACCCGAACAGCCACCTTCACTGAAGCCCCCGACATCCTGGCTGCTTGTAGTACAGTAAAGGAATTGAAAGTGGTCAGGAGCCTCTCAAGTTATCCTTCTTGTTGGTGTATTCTAAGGGGAAAAATATAATTGAGTTATTTGCAGCTATTGTATTCAAGATGTTGATAAAATTAGGAAGGTTCATAGTTACTTGATAAATGCAATTTCTGCTTTGCAGATCACCCTCCCTTCCCCCAAAAGGTGTCACTTCAAAGCCAGAACTGGAAATACACTTATCAGCACCTGTTCACTGTCTCCCTAGTCAAAAGTTTCTGTCACCTGAAGCAGTTCTTTTGAAGCATACAAATATTTGTTTTCATTACTTGTTTTTCTTCCAGAAAGTAAGGATGCCAATATCAAAATAAATATCTGGTTACAACATGTGTTAGCCTTAGCCTAACAAAGCTAATTTTAGCAGTAAAGACACAGCTACTTAAATTTCATCATGAGGCAATGACTATATACCCCATATCCAAGTCCTCTCACTGCCAATCCTTGCTGCCACAATGCTTTAGCAACAATATTAAAACTAACACAAGTGTCATGGGCCACAACACACTGACTTGCAATACATATGACTCCAGAGAAAAGGGTGCACCCTTAAGGAACCCCTTGCAGTCCTGGGAAAGTCCTCTTCTCAAAGGAAATAACAACTCATTAGCTACTTGTGTATCTCCTGATTAAAGGACACACTGTAAGGAAGAAGAGGAATCAAGAATTATCGTCTTCAGGGTAAGTACAACTATCTGTGTTCAGGTAAATGTCCACCATTAAATTCATCTCCACTATGAAAATACTTTTTCAAATCCTACCACATCTAAATGATGGAGCACTTTCGTTGCAGGAAACTATCCCTGACACCCATTATCCAAACTTCAAGGTATGTGTGAGACAGTGTTGGAATGCAGGGTTAGTTTGTATTGGTGCCAACCAGCCTTTTCCATTAGAAGAAAGGTTTTCAGTTGGCCCACCACCGAGTAGTTCAACTTACTGCCACAGGGTACAGTCTAATAGCCTCAAAAAGCAGTAAGCACTACTTGAAAGTATAAGCATTGAAAGAATAAATACTACTAAGAAGCTCCTACCCTTGGCTGAGAAAGCCTCCATGGCACAGACACAGAACATGGACAACTACAGTGAGAAAACATTATTTATGTTTGATTTATCCTTATATCCTAAATAACTGCTATGGCCACTACTGAAGAGAGGATTCAGAGCTGGATTAATCCTTGGTCTGACAACACAGCCATTTCTATCTGGAACCTGACTCACCCTGGGCAGAACTCAACTCTGCTCAACCACACACCCAGAAATCCTGACATCTTCTCTGGTTATCAGTACACCACACATCCAATGAAATGTTCATTCAGGGTTGTGATCACAGAAGTACAAAACTTACTAGCAGGTCTAAAGCAGAAGCATTTCAGCTCTAAAGTAAGTTCTACACTTGGTAAAAGTACTTACACATGCTTAATTCAAGTTGTGACACATTTTCCCACAGTACAAGAAGTCTTTAATAAAACTGCAATACTTCATTAATGCCATCACATGGTGAAGGCAGAAATTAAATTACTCCCCCAAGTAGAAGCAATTTAAAACATTCCTTATTTTCACAGGTACCTGAGGTATCTCATCAGACTAGAAGAATGTCTTTAAGAGCAAGCCAACTGAATCTCAATGTCATTGGTACAGCAAACTGGTTGAGCAATGATTAATGACACAGACATAACACCAGCTCAGGGTTGGGATGGAATTTTAAGAAGCTTCACTAAAATCCTGAACAGAGCATAGAGAAGAAAAGTACTGGGAATGAATTCACATGATGATCTGGAGACTGCTTCACTCCCTCTTGCTCAGAGGTGCCCACTGTTGTGTGGAACAAAGTATCAAACACGCAGGGTCATTATAAACGTCTTCCCTGCAGAATCTACCCTGCGGATTTTGGCTCTCCCTCCCTAACAGGACCCTTGCATAAGGGCCTGAGCCCTCACACCACAGCCAAGTGACGAGACTAATCCCGACACAACCCACAACCATTATCCAAGTGACCCTGGATATTGCTGTTAGAAACAGGAGTGTCACTGTGCATGGCCACTCAGTGTCCTGTTTATGAAATACTACTTGATAATCTGCCAAGTGCAAAACGCCCATTTTTATCAAGTTCACAGTGACACAATTTACTTTGTCCAATGTGTTCTTGTAATATTATTTATGAAATGTAGGGGGTTTGTTTTCCCTTCTTACTGTAGAGTCCCACAAAGATTTTTTTTCTGATGCTTTCATAAAAACACCTCTCAGAGCACTGCATTAATTTCTGCAGATAACAACTATATCTGGGAAGCTGGCAAACAGAGGATGGGATGAAAGAAACATCTACTTTAAAATATACATATATACACATATATATATACACATACACATATATATGTGTGTGTTCTCAAGTACTTCTAAACATCATATTCCCAATAAGAAAGCATGAAAATCACACCTCCAGAGACTTCATATGCACTAGCTAAATGACAGACTTGTTTGAAACACAACTGTGAAGAGATTCTCACAGAACAGGTCACAAAATCACCTGCAACATGAAAATTTAACTGCAGGACTTCTGCAGTTACCAATTTTTCCCAACCCTAACTTTTGTGCTGATGGAAAATTAAATGTGGTATAATTTTAAATCTCATTTGTTCTCAGCTCTGCTATTTTTCATAGCTGAAGAAAGCAAAATACCTACTTGTATTTCCACATGGATTTCAGATGTTTTTGAATATCAATTCACTATGCAAGATTTAATTTGCATTAATAAGAAAATTAATCAAAACGAACATAACTTGCCAAGCTTTCCATACATTTAAGCTGTTGGGGTTTTGAGGGGTTTTTTCACTTACCAGTAACCTTAACTGGTCATAACATTTTATAAAGGCAGCACTGCCCTCATCACACAGAATGGTAAAATAAGGCAAAATGAGTCCCAAGTTACACAGCACCACAGATAATAAATTGCAACTGGTTTTTCAGGGTTCACATTTACCAGCAGTACCACTTCCCACGACAAAATGCTGACTAAAGAGTCGAAACATAACTTGAAAAAGACAAAACCAAAATGCACAATCCAGTCTGTGGTACAGATTTAGAAGAACAATATTCATAAAAGACAACTTTTTTTTAATGTTCATTATAGGCTTAGAAGGCTGCCATCCATGCTAGAATGAATCATGTCCCTAATGTCTTGGAAGGAGTCTGCTAGCTCTGTCTCTATTAATGTTCAGTCTGTGTGAATCCAGTAGGAACCAAGAAAGGAACTGCGTGTGAGCCTCCGAGGTGATCTACCACTGGCTCCAAAACAGATGGCAGATGACATTCGAGTTGTTTTGTGAGCTTCATCAGCAAAAAGCAAATCCTGCATTCTAGTTTTACATTTATTTTAAACTAAAGATACCCACCCTGCAATTCAAACAGTGAGACTTTATTATTAAAGTGTGTCATTAAAAAAACCATCTAAATATCTTGTCTGTTTACTGGTACTCAAGCTGACAAACCCAATTGTGTTGATCAAATCATCCTTCACAGGCTCAACTACATCTGGATTTTCACAAAAATATTTGAAGGAACATTAAGACTTGAATACTTGGATGTATTTGAAAGTTCTGGCAAACCAGTTCTTATGCATTGTCAAAATACAAACACATTGCTATTTTTAAAAATAAAGTTACAAGCAGAGCAGGGATTTAGATTCAAATTATTATTTATACATTCAGAGAAGTCTGCAATAAGCTCCAAGTGGTTACAAAACAAGGTTCAAAATCTGTATCTCTGCATTCAAAAAAAACCACCCAAACCCACCACACATCACAAATAAAGAAAAATCACTTTTATTTAAGATAACCAGTCAGATACCAGAAAACTGTGTCATATTTGTGGACCACGGAATGTGCTAACTTTTAAACAAAAAAAAAAGGCTTGTAACTTAATTAGCGCAAGAGCTCTAAAGAAATAAAACAAGGACACAGATTAGCATACGGAAAGTTGACAAAACAGCTGTTTGGGGCAGCAGGCGTTTCTGAGCAAAGGGGCCCCAGCAGAGCCAATTTTAGGTGCCGCATGAGGCCTGGGCAGTGCTGACAGAGTCATCCCTCGGCTGAACTCACACACACGCCCTGCTATATCTGTACCAGGTGGAGATGCCAGATCGAACAGTGCTGCAGAACTTGGCGAGGCACCGAAACTCGATCACATGCACACATGGCTATTTACCAACACCGGATTGTGCAACAGCAAAAAGAACTGAGCTAAGAAGGAGCTGGAAGCGAAGAGAAATATCCTTTAGAATTCAGAATTTGGTATGAACGTATTTTACATTCCGGACAGCAGACGCAAATTCATCATCTGCTTGCGGTGAATTCTCCAGCCGCGGGCGATGCTCCCGTTCCGGCAGCGCCAGGCCCGGCAGCGCCAGGCCCGGCCCCGCCGCCCCCCGCCCGGGCCCGGGGATTGCCGGCTCATCCTCCCAACATGGCTGCCCGGAGCCGCCGGGCCGAGCCGAGCCGAGCCGGGCCGGGCCCACAGCGGGCACCGCGCCGGGCACAGCCCGCCCGACAACCCCAGTGCCGCAACCCGAACCGCCACAAGGGCCGGGCCCCCCCCGAGCCAGCGCCCGCCGCCTCCGCCTCGTCCGAGCCGCGAACGGGGACACGGGCGGCGGAACGCGGCACGGCGGGCGGCATCCAGCCCATGGGAAGGCCGGGCAGCGGCCGCCCGCGGAAAAAGGAAGGAGAGGAAGGGAAAGGAAAGAAAGGGAAGCGAGGGGAGGGAGGGAAGCGTCCCGGGGGACCAAGAGATGGCATCGGGCAGATGGTAAGGCCGAGCGGGGCCCCACGCCCTTGCGCCGCTGCCCTGACAGCTTCAGGACATCCCGTGCTATGCATCCATCCATCCATCCATCCACCCATCCATCCATCCATCCGTCCGTCCACCAACCTCCGCTCCCGGCCTCAGCCCTCCGCGGGGCCCCACAGATGCGTACGGCAACATCGCCGCCTCCCCCTCCGCATTACGGCATCACCCACCCACCCCCGCCCGCTCCGGCCCCCCTGCCAGCGCAAAGCCCTCAGCCTCCCCTCAGCGCAGCCCCCTCACCTGGCGCGGGGTGTCCGCGGGACGCGGGCGGTACGGAGTCAGCAGCCGGCGGGGCAGCGCAGCGACAAGAACCCGGCCATCCCCATCGCCGCCTCCACCGAGGCCGGGAGACGTCCCCGCCGCCGGGAATGGAGCGGGAAGGGCGAGGGAGGGAAGGAGGGAGGGGAGAAAGGGGCGGGAGGAGAGCGAAGCCGCGGCGCAGGAACGGGTGCCGCGCTCGCCCAGCGCCGCTCCCGCACTGACGGAGCGCGGGCTGCGCGGCCGCTCCGCGGGGGGAGCGCCCCGGCTCCGCCAATCACCGCGCGCCGCCCCGCCCCCGCCGCACAGCCGGCCAATGGCGCGCGGTCATTGTCAATCACGCTCTGTCAATCACGGCAGGCCGCGCCGCCAGCGCCGCCTGTCGGTGCCCGGGCGCAGCGGCACCGCCCTCCCGGCCGATCCCTCCGCCGCGCACCTGGGACGCGAGGAGGCGGCCCCTCGCCAGGTCCAGCCAATCAGAGCCCGCAGTGGAAACGCCGCTGCGCCCTCGGAGCCAATCGGAAGCGGCGGCAGCGGCGTTCGCAGCACCGCCCCGGGCCGCAGCACCGCCCCGGACCGCAGCACCGCCCCCGCCGCGCTGTGTCCGTGCGCGGCAGGGCCGTGAGGGGCGGTGGGCGCCCGTGGCGGGCGCGGAGCGCGGGCAGCGCCTGACGAACGAGCCGGCAAAAGCCGGGACACGGCGGGATGTGCGCGGCTGTGGCGGCCCCGGGCTCCAGAGCCCGGAGCAGGTGCGGTCCCGCTGTCGGAACGCGGAGTCTGAGGTAGCGAAGCTCCAGCTCCCGACTCAGTGTGATTCAGTGGGATTTGGAATCCTAAAATAGGCCTGAGGGTGATAGCTCAGAGGGGAGGGATTAGTTGTCCTTCCTCCCTCCCTTCAAAACGTTTCTTGAGCAGCTCGAGTTAATTTTAGTCCTCATAATATATTTTAAGGCAAATTTAGTCAATGATGCTGTCTCAACTCTCATATTTAAAATAACTTCATGCATATTCTCAGTAAAATTTTATTTTTGAGGCACTAATTCAGCTTTAAATTTCTCCTTATCAGTAATTTGGTCATTTTTGCTGTTAGAAACTGGTTCATCTTTAAGCTAATAAGCATCTCAAAGAAAATCATGTTACATTAAATGCCTTAATTACCTATATTTCATACACCATCACATATAAATTGGATTTAAGATGTTGAGAACATTCAGGACCTGAGGTTTCTAGTTTCAGAACAAGGTTTATTTCTGTTCACTGCCTCCTGGCTATTAGCTGTGTTAATTTCCACTGTGTCACTTCTGTTCCCCGTAAGGTTCAGATTCTTGGCAGAATGAGTTATTTTTTTACTTTGGTGAAAAGTGACTATTTCCCCTTGCTTCCCTCAGCTGCGGTTATGGCAACAAATGCAGAAGCCCAACACCACGTGGCTGAACAGGAGTCTTAGGGAAATTCTGCCACAGAAACAGCAAATCAAAAATACAGCTTTCCTATGTCCTAGAAAATAGCATTATTTGAACTTTGAATACTTCCTATTGATGGGACAGATGATTTAATGATGGTGCTAGTGTGGTGTAACTGTGCTAACTTCTACCTAGGTCTATGGAGAATTGGGTCAGCTATTCTCTGAAAAGAATAGGGCAAGAATACCTCAAAAAAAACCCAAACCAGTTTGAAAATCTCCTGCAGATTGCCCAGATCCTGGGTGCGTGCTGTAACCCCCCATGGCAATAGACACTGTGATTAATTTTACTCGAGCAAAGTTTGTGTGGTGTCTCCTAGGAACAGCAGTTCCTGCATCAGCCTGATGCCCAAGTTTGGGGAGTGCTCACATGGAACAGCTCCCGCACGTTAATTCCATCCTCACTCACAGAGCCTTGAAAAATCTGCTAGGAACAGTCAGAGAATGCCAAGTTACATGATGGAAAACAGTAAGGTATAGAATCTGGCATTTTAGCTCAATTTATTTGAATGGTCTTCTCAATACCATTTTTGAAAGCCAGATATCCCTGAGCAATTCAGAATTACCAAAAAATATACTTAAGTGAAATTCCACTATATTGTCCTGTGAATCCCGTTTAAAAAAAATTAGAGTCCATTCCCTTATAGGAAATGAACTATTCCTATTATCTTCTGACAACACCACATAGCCCCGAAGAAAGCAGAAACTTTCGATTCCCTGCAAGCATGTATGTGCTTAAACCTAGAATTTAGATGTCCTTTTTCAAGAAAAGCCACATGACGAAGGTCCTCAGCTCAAGAAAAGTGTCTTTGAGCATTACTGCACCAGAAAAATGAAGATAGCAGTTTCTTGCATTTATTAGTACAGAGGAAAACAGTTACTCCAGTCAGAGATCCAGCACCCAAACCAGGGCAGAGGGCAGGTGTGGGCTCAGGGAGGAGGGCACAGTCACACTGAGCTCCAACACTCCTGGGGGCTGCTGGAGCAAATCCCTGGCTGACAGCAGCGCTGCCATCCTGCTATTAACAGCTTTAACAGCAGGGAGGAGCTGACAGAGATGTAAATTGGGCCATTACATAAGTATAAATTGTGATATAATAGAATCAATTGTCCTGAATTGTATTGCTAGAACATTGTATTGCCCCAGGAATTTCTCTGGTCTCTCGTGAGGAGCTAGAGCACGAGGAGAGAGCAGTGGTACACGGTAACATTGCAAGGAAAGCACACTTTGTAACAGCGGTGGAAGTCAGCCCCTGCTCAGGGACAGTCACACTCTGCACACACAGGGGCGTGCCAAACGCAACTCCCACCACTGACAGCTTCTGTGATCTCTAATAAAAACTCTCTCTATTGCAATGAGGTTGCAGTGGGATTGAACAAGGTAAATGACATATTAGTGAGGGGAAAGGAAATCACCAAAAACTGCAGGTAGCATTTAATTAACTAAACTAAGAATTGTCACACAACCAACACGCTTGTGTGGGAGATTGGTTTTTAATCCAGCTCCAGCTTTGCTTTTCAGTTACTCAAATGTCCACTATCCACTGAAAGACAAGGGTTTGATTCACTTTCATGGCCAGACATAATAGAATGGCACTTCAGTTGCTTGTATTAAAACACATTTCATTATTCTGCTCACGGATGCAGAATTTGGAAGAATACTTGTCAGAGCTCACACCTTTGAAATACTTGATACTAGTTCCCCAGATAAAATAGTTCTGGCCACTTATGTCAAGTCATTGTGTCTTGTGCAATATCTGCATTGACATGTTTTCAAATGATAGATGTATGCTATAATTAGACAAAACATTTCAGTAATGCACTTTGCTATTTATATTCCTCAGGTCAGAGTCTGACACAATGGCAGAATAAATATAAATTCCAATTCTGAAGGGCACTGTGTTGATTAAAACATCCCACACCAAAGGTAAATACTTCTATTTCCTCCTGTCAAAACCCAAAACTATAGAATTTTCATTTTACACTTGCATTAGAAAGAGCTAGTTCCATATAGAATTTTTGGTAAAACATTTAAAAGAACTATAAAACTAGTCAACAAACAGGCTTCTCTGTTGCAGCAGTCCTTGCAGACAGAAGCTTTGGAATCTTCTCCCATCCTTGGAGAAAATAAATACACATTCATGCTGTAACAGAAAGCACCACTAAAACCCCCACAAATAAACAAAAAAAACCAGCCCACAACCGGACCTTCACATTTTATAATTTAGAGTTATTTGCACACCTGAAAGGTCAACACTGGATTCTGTGTTCAACCTCACCAGAATTCCCCCTGGAGCTGTCACCGAGCTATGAGGAGGTGCTCAGTGGCACCTGCTTGGGAACATTCTTGAGTTTAAAGTATTACTGATATCTGTGAGCACAGAAATTTTCCACATAATTTACTAAGTTATCTCCAGATCCTAAATCAGTATCAGCAAACCTGAACAAAGACACTCAATCATTTCTAATTTTTGCATTTTCATTGACAGTCTTAGAAGAAAGACCAAGGAAGCATTCTGTGCGAGTGTGTATCATTTATTGTAGTTCAAGAGAGTCAGGAATTGAACAGAAGACATAGCGAAAAAAACAAATAAAAGAAAAACCTTTTTTTTCCCAACTTAATTTTAAAACACTGTGGTTTCAAATCCTTTTTAAAAAGGAAATTCAAGTATCATATGCAGGGGGCAGTAATATAAAAATGTTTGTGAATATTTTTTTAATTTTTTTTAAAAACTTAATTCTACATTTCCTGCACCCTTTCTGCTTTGGTAAGGCCAAGCCATGGATACAAATTTGTATGCAACATAAAAATGACCCCTGCCCCAAACTGCAGCCTCCAAGGATAAAAGTATCTGCTCTCTGTGGACAAGCTCCAGTGGCTCAGAACTGTCAGTTAGCATAGATCTGCAGCATTGAAAGAATGTATTTTATTTTTTAAAAGTCACTGAAATCCTGGTATTCCCAAGCATCTCATTCATGACAGCTGTTTTAACATATTTCTATCTAAAGGCTTTTCACAAGTACCAGAGCATCTTGATCAACATAAAGGAAAGGGACATCTCAAGGAACGGAAATTAAAATCCATGTGTGAAGTCTTTACTTTTTTGAAATTATCCTTGTGTCTAACACCAATTAAAAACCAAATAGGCAAATATGTGTAATATAAAAATACAATCCCAAGATGAACACTTCGTTGCAGGCACAGTTATCGCACAAAATATGTTCTTTTAAGGGCAGGGGAATGATTTTGATTTTCACAGGGTTTGTATTTTTTTGCATTAAAAAAGAAAAAGACAGCAGTGCAGGTTTGATGGGTGGAACAGAAAGAAAGGAAGGGAAAGAGAAAGAAGTTACTTTAGCAGCAAAATGTCCAAGGTTCTAACCACAATCAAATTAAAGGATATCTGGCGGTAAAAAACAAGGGATGCTGCCCTGATCCATTCATCTTTGCTAAAATAATTCAGCTGTAAAAACTCCAAAATGTGACATATTGAAGGACAGTTTTGTAATGTAAGTAACTTCCTAGCTTGTCCTCCATGTTATTGACCATCGTTATCACTTAAATATATGTACAAGAATTAAGCTGCTTTTCTCCTCGTCCACATGCTCCTGGTCACTACTGCAAGTCAGTGCCGTGGGCGTGCCAATTCCATCAACAGCTCCCAAGTGTATCTGCTCCACTCCTGCCAGAACAGCCCACGCCCTGCTCTGCCCATTGGTGGCGGCGTGCACTGCAAGGGAATCTTAATGGTCATTCTGCTTGTCTCTCATCCAGGCTTGGATTTGCTCTTTAAGTTCTGGCACTAGTAAGGTAAAAAAAAGAGAAAAAAGAATGACTGAATTACTTGGTAATAGTACTATAAGAAAGTCCCTCATGACCAATAGTCATTTCTGATTTATATATCATAATGTTTTTCAGCCCAGTAGTTACGAAAGCAGGGGCGTAAGGGGTTTTTCCACCCAGAGAAAGGGAAAGCAGAAGGAAGGAATTTTTCTGTGCAAGTTGAAATTAAAGAACTGTTACCTCTACTGAGACCTCAACACTGTCCTACGAAAGTACAGACCTGCCCACAACGTGCTGCCCCCAGCCCACAGCCCAGGGCCAGCTGGCCCCCTGTACCTGGTTCCAGCATGTTTTCCGTCAGCGTCTGACGGTTGAAAGGATCGGTGGAAGAGTTCAGCAGGTGCCTCAGGATGATTGACCTGTCCATGATCGTTCCAGAGGGCAGCCTCACAGGGTCGGTCATCAGAGTGTCCATCAGTGGGTCTGAGGGCACAAGGGTCTCCTCATTAAAGTGGGGAAACAGCTACAGATTTTATCTGCCCATAAACCCACAGTGCAGAGCCAATGCTCAGGGCCCCCAGTACACTGTCAAAGTTATAGAAAATGGTGAAATGGACATAAATCTTTATAGCACTTTGCCTTTCTGACCTGGGACTAAGCACTGGCTACTGTCACTCTATTTTCAGACTGAGGCAAGAGGTTACTGTTGTCAAGTACCTGTAAGGAAAGCATGGCTAGGACTGGACACAGCAATCCCAGGGAAAACCAAAGGAACTCTTAGCTCTGTATTTACTTAACTACATCATTGAAACAGAGCAAGATGCAAGGCTTTGCAAACATTTCTATTAACATGTGGAATCAATGTAACAAATGAAATCCCTCTCTCCTAGACAGTCAGATTTAGAAGACTCCACTTGCCTCTGAATTCATCTGGAGCATCGCTGTAATCAATCTCTGCACGGGCATTCTTGGCAACAATTTCCTCCACTTTCTCTGCCAGCAGTTTGAATTTCTCTATTGCTATGGTGGACTTGATTCCAGCCTTCCTCATCTTGGAGATCACCTCCTCAAAGAGCTCTTTACTGTAGGACCTCTATAGGCAAAGCATAAAAAGACAACTTTGCTGAGTTTTAGTATCCTTACATGCCATAAAAATACTAAAGATTTTTAACGCATTTTTAAAACAGCAGAAGGAAGGATCAATGAAACCTCAACCTTACATCAAAGCAAATAGTACGTAGGTAGCATTCATCTAGCACCAAAATGACAACTTTGGGGTAGACTTACGACTTTTTTACTAGTCATCACCACTGCAGAACAGCTAAGGATCAAAAAAAAAGGCAACATCACCTAAAGAAAATGAGGAAGACGCTCAGAGAGGCTGACTATAATTACTAGAACTGTTCTTAGACAAAATATCTGTCTTGCCATTCTCCTGTCTGTATTCTTGTTCTCACAAGTCTTGGCTGAAAATATAGCATAAAATGAATTTTAAAAAAATTTCTTAACTTCTCTGATAATGTGCAAGGCAGAACTGGGAAAGAAGTGCTTTTTTTCTCCTAATCCAAACAAGAACTGACAAAAACCCACCCCACGAAGTTGCAAAAATAGTAAAACAGCTCAGAGAGAATAAATGCTGGAAATTTGCCACCTGGTGCAGTAGGAATATCCGGAGAGATCAAATGCAACTGAAGCAAGCATTACTTTCATGTGAAAAAGAAAGTTAGGGAAGGACTTCTGTAGCTGTGTTCTACAGAGACACCATTTTCTTTTAAGTTCACGGTGTCATGTTTTGACATAACCCTTTTATTAAAAATGTTATTTACTTTACAGTGTAAGGTTGAATTATATGACAAAACAAAACACACTAAGTCTCACAGATTTCTGTTTCCCTTGTGATTTTTCAAGTGTTCAACACAGCCCCAGTTCTTTCATCTACACCACACTGCACCAAGCAATGGCATCCAGCAGGCAGGACACACAGTGCCCACCCAAGCGCCTTTCTCATGCTCAGAGGGAACAGAACGATGGCCCCGTGCCCAGGGCTCTGTAACTGTTTGAGATTCCCTCTCCTGCGTGCTGGGATTTGCAAATGGGACATGTCTCAAAATGCTTTAGACAGATCCCACCATGATCAAGCAACTTTTTGTTTGTTTTGTTTTTTCTCCCAACACCAGTAGCCATTAACCAACGGCACATTTCCTTGGTGTTTCTTTCCTGTCACTGACAGTTTCCAAGAGACTGGTCACTCTCCCCACTCCTTTTTGATGAAGGGCCACTTTGTTAATTAAGCTTTTTTCCAGTTCTCACACACGCAGGCTTCTTTCTTTTGAATCCCTACATCAGTCTGTGCATTTGCTGTGGCTGGCATGAATGAATGATGGATAACATCCTCACTTCCATGCATACTGAACAGCATAAAAATATTATTCACTATACACATGCAAACGCATAGGGTCTGTTTCAGAAGTGTTACTGGTATTATCTGCAATTATCAGAACTTGAATAACCACAGAAAAACGATTTTGAACTACCCCAATACTGCTGCTTCACTAGATATGCAAACAGCTTCCACTAGAATCTCAAGCAGCTGCTGTGAACATTTCTTCCCCTCTATACTTTGAAAAGTTTGTATTATAAGCCATGGGCATGGACAGATGTGACTCAGTAATTTGAACACTCTACAAGAACAAGGAGCTGAGCAATAGCTTATCTTGCTCTGAATATTACCATGAGGAGTTCAAAGGTGTCATTAATTGTCTCATACATGCTGTGCTTTGTCAGTTTATTACATAGCCATTTAATAAAGTGATTTCTGAGGGACAACAATTTGGAAACCACTAATCTAGAGAATGAACTTTGATTTGTTAAATGAGGGTCTTGGTCCCAGATATGCCTGTTTCGATGAGGGAGAGGGAAGGAGTCAAAACTGTGTGCCTCAGTTCTCCCACTTGAAAAAGGGACAAGTATTTCTGCTAATTTACAAGGAGGCTGTAGGCAGTAAGCGCATCATGCTCAGGAAATTTCCTATGTGTGTGAAGTGCTATGGATATTTATGTATGTTTAAAGGTTTGCAAAGCACTGGGAACACCCATTTACAAAGAGCAGACAGAATATGAACAGAGATGATCTGTTGGAAGGAAACAAACTGCAGGTATGTAAGACAAACTGCCTGGCAGCAGACAAGCAAGATGAAACACTTCTAAAATGTTCTGCAAAGTCCTGTTTGTCCACAGAGCTTTTGCCCTTCTCCTTCATCCTTCTGGAGCTCACCTGATCATCAGCAATTGCTTTAGCAAAGCGAGCACAATCCAGCTGTAGATAAATGTCAGTCAGTTGGTCCAACAGCTTCTTTGGTTCAAACCCGTATTTCTCTGGGTTTTCAACTTTCAGGTCACGGCACTTGGGGCCACACAGTTGCTGTAAGTTAAAGTTCAACATAGCAGCCAGTCGTGGTCCAAGCTCCTACACAAGCAAAGTAAAACACAGATCACAGTGTGAAGGCAGTGATAAAGAAGATTATCGCTAGAGTTGCACACAGCAAGATCAGCAATTATTAACAAATAAAATTTTAATTTGGTAAGCTTGCAGGAAGTGTCTGTTCTTTATGGATGTTTGCCTTTCAAAAACATCATGCAAACACTTTCTTTCTGGAAGGATCACACCATCTCAGTGACTCAGGTAATGCTCTCAAATCAAGTAACATCAACAGCAATTAGATTTTAATGAGTTGGAGAAAGGGGAGGAGAATGGAGACTAAGTGCTATCAAACATTTCCAGGTTATTATCCAGAGATGTTAGAGAAGGAGGGAACAAACTTAAATCTGAGCAGGACTTACAGGTCTGAGAAAAGGCTTTTGGACCTGCTTGGTAAGGATATGGAACATATCAACAGTTTCTGTTGCCAGGGCGAGATACGAACGGGACACGCGCTCATCCTGAGCCAGCTGTGACTGCCGGGCCTGCTGCTGATCCTACAAAATAAACACAGAGTGCTTACAAGTCCATGGAATTTCCTACATCATCATTCATCAAAACCTTACAGCCACAATGCTAAGGGGATCTAGACAAAAGCACAGACAGTAATTCAAATACAGATGTGGGACATCTTTTAATCTAAGGTACAGCTGCTCACTTTTATTACCTAGTACTAATGTCTGCATCAATTTTCCAGAATCCTACAGCACTAAAGAATGAATGCAAACAGCATAACAAGCCCCCATGGTTATTGAGTCTGTTTACATCCTCTAACTGCTCCTCACAGCTGCAGAACTGGGTTATGCTTCCTTTCCATCCAAATGACAGTACTTCAAAACCAGTTTAGGATCTGAGAGTCAAATGAGGTTCTCTCTAATTTATGCACCATCATAAATAATAAACACTCCCCAGTGGAACAATCTGTAGATGATGTACCAGCTCATTTTGTAACTACAGTAATAGCTTTACCTTGCTGGTAGGCAGAGGCAGGAAAAAAGGCTTCAGAAAAGCAAACTAGAATATGTTTAACAAACAATATCTTTATAGCTTTTCCTTTTGTACTTTTTCTTTTTTAAAATCAATAACCTTAAAATAGAAATACCTGACATTGATGGGTCAACACACAAAATTACTGTTTAATCAGGTCAAGCTCTGAGGTGCAGGACTATAATTGTCTGCATTGAATCTACCAAGGACCAAAGCATTAACAGAATAAAAGCTTCTATTCCTTGAAGTCAATTCAACTTGTGAGCATCTTCCCAAACCTCCTTCAGGAAGGTTAAAGTCTCGGTTTCTCCACTTAGAATTAAGTGCACAGTAATTTGAAACTTTATACTATTTCTACTTCACACCACTCTCTTTGCCAGCCACAACATAACTAAGGCAGAATGATGTTTTTTTGCAGAATGTCATCCAGAGTGACCATGGCCATACTGGCAGCAAGAAAAAGCATCGAGAACTGCTTCTCATTAGCAGCTCTTTGGTGCTGCCCCTTATAAAAAAGTTTTTTAAATGGTCTTCTATTGAAGAATTAAAAATAAGTAAAGGGCACTTTGAAAAACAGCTCTGTTCACCCTGGGCAGCAGGTCCCATTGCTCTTTATTCTTCATCTCCTCTTGCACTTCATGGATACGTTTTAGGGACTCCAGACTCTCATCCAGCAAGAAAGTTGTGTCATTTATCAGCATGTTGATGTAGCGAACAAACTGCTTCCCAGAGCTGAAAACATCGAAACACAGGTATCACGGCAGAGCAGGTGGGTGTGCAGAGCAGACTGCAGCCCCAGCAACACTCCTGCACTGTATATTTCCAACAACGATCCCATTCCCCAAGCCAAGGTGATTGTGGTGTCCAGAGCTCAGCTTAGAGACACTCCAGTTCTACTGGAAGGGGTCGCCATGTAAGATACAACGGAAAGCAGCATCACCCAGTCCCAAGGGCAGTGACCTCCTCAGGCCCCTGCCTGAGCAGCCTGCATGACAGGAAGCTGCCTGAGACAACCTCTTACTCACTTGAACTCTTCCATAAATGTACCATGGTGAGCTATATTCTGCCAGAGGCTCTTGAAAATAGTGCTGATGTGGTAGCGGATTGTAAACTTGTCATAGAACTCACTCGTTGCTCCGGTGTGTTCCACATCTGGAAAAGAGAACAGATCCCAAAGCTTTCCCACCAGCATTCACTGGCAACACACCTCTCCCTACTGCCTCCAATGTGACAAGCTTCCAGCACCCAGAGAAACTTTAAGAGATTAAATTCAATTCCCATTCAGAAGTCTCCATCTCCATTAGAAGGAGCAGCACTATACATTTTCTAATCTAGACCCAACCTCATTTCTGAAGAAAAACCCCCAGAAACCAAAACATTCTGCTCTATTCAACTCTGCTCTTCATCCCACTGTCTAAAATCTCACTAAGAAAACTCTGAGTACCCTACAAAAATACTTGTTTTCATTATGGGTGCAAAAACTCTTCTGAAACATCCAAATCAACAGGACTAGCAAAACTACAATGAGGAGTTTTAAAATCCCAATATTCCTTAAGAAGCAAAGCAAAGAAAAGGCTTTAATTTTGGAATCTAAAGACCACAAAAGCAATTGTCACATCGATTCACGCTGCTGGACTTGTCAGTGCACAACAGCTTGTGAAAGGACTGGAATTCTCAAGGTTCCATCTAATGCTACTTCCCCCAATTCCTGAGCAATAAGACCTCATCTTCACAGGACTCAAGATCTGTCGGGAGTTTTTTGGTTTGTTGTGGTTTTTTGGGGGTTTTTTTAATAGCTATAACAGCTAACAGAGCTTTTGGCATTAGAACACTGTTGTGAACTCAGTGAGCTGTAGACAGAGCGCTTACCTGTGTAAAACTTCATCAAGGAGGGCACTAACAATTTAGTGGAGAGAGGGTGATTCTCAATCATTTCAAAGAACTTTTGTGTTCGGGGCTGAACAGCTGGATTTGTCATGAACATCACTTCCACCAGCTTGGCTACTAAATAAGGATTTCGGATGTAGTTCTGGTTGCACAGCATCACAACAAGGAACATCACAATGTCCTGAGTACAGGGCTCATACAGCACCTGAGGAGCATATCTGGAAACAGGAAGAGAAGGAAAACTAAATTAAAAAACCCAACCCTAATGTTCCACTTCTTAAGCTATGGCTTTTAAAAAATAATATTATAGTGATGATTTAACATATCACAAGATCAAAAGGTCTCACTGCAAACCATAAAGAAAATTCCTGGGGAGAAAACAAAAAAACTTTTTACTTTCTTCCAAGAAAAATCTAGGTTAGAATGGACTGTGAAGACATCTATGCATTACAGCTGCAGCAATGCTGTCATGCCATAACCTTACGGCTGCTGTTAACTACCAGAACATCAACTGCAGATCTTTAGAAAATGACTTTTGCACCCTAAATTTATGCATGTGCCACCTGCTAAAGGGACAAGCGGTAGTACAAGTTTCCTTCAAATATAACTTTACTTACTGTACAATAAAAAATAAAAATTCAGCAACATCTTCCACGTAAAACTCTGGCAATGATGCAAATGCTTTTGGAACCTCAGGAGTTAAAGGCAATTTTATGCTGTAAAACAGAAGAGACAACAAACAGGACAGTGAACCAGCAGGGTTAAGCAGAAAGTGTCATGTGCTCACTTACAGAATTCTTTCATGGGAACCCTTTAAAAGAATCTAAAACTGACTTTTTGAAAGTCCATGTCAGTACTTCAAGGGCACCAAACATACCTGAGGGAGCCCCCCCAAACCCAACTGAACATTAAACTCTGAATAACACACATATTCCATGCAAGGGTGTATGTCATCCACATAACAATGCAGACACTGTAAGTAAAAATAACTCTAGAACCGCTAAATTCAGTGAGCAATCTAACATGATCTGAAATATCTTTGATACAACTTACACAGACAAACCTGACACTCACTTGGGATAGGCAGGGTCAAGAATGTGAAGCATCAGCTGAATCACCATGCCATAGAAATTCAGGCATCTCCTGAGAAAGTTTTCATCCAGCAAACCAGCATCTGCACAAGCCTTGCACCTCACCAGTTTCTGCAGAACATGAACACAAAAACTAATCCAGGGCAAGACAACATAAAGGAATGTGAAGCCCCTTCAAGATAATCAAGAACCACGACAATAGTACAGTGGTCTCTTCTTACAATACACTCTTATTTCAAGAAAATAGGGCACATAAGCCCCAACACAGCAAGTAAAATACAATTTAGAGTTGCAGGGACAGATGTGCCTTTCACAAGCTTTATGGGAACAATGAAAGAAGTAACAAATGTATCAAAGTGGGAAAATGTGTGATTAAAGCCATTTTGGTGCTACAGCTCAGAAAATTTGTGCCAATTCCTATGAGGAAGATCTAAGCAGAACAGGCCTTCAAAAAACAGAGCACCCCAGCTTACTCATCTTTGTAGGAATTCTGTGTGAGATCAGTGACTTGAGAGTTCCTACTTGTGCGTCCACTGTGCACACAGACTGAACAAAACACCTTCCCTCTGCTTGGTCTCTCTCCAATTAAAAAACAGAATTTTCTTATTGGTGTTACTTTGAATCTTAAATTCACCACTGCTGTTATATTGTATCATGACCACCATCCAGTGCAGCACTCCCAGGGGTCAGGGGTTAAAACCCCCCATTTTCAAGCAGCATCAGAGATTGAAACATTAGATTGAATCATTAGATTGAAACATCTGAGTTTAGTTCAGAGTGAACACAGGCAGGCTCCAAAGGCGTTCAGCTGAGAACTGAATCCCTTACAAACCTTGAGCTGTGTCTTGCACCGTTTCAGCATCTCTCGATGCCTGGTAGCCAGAGGAGAATCCTTCCACTGACTTTCATTGTTTTTCAAATCTTCAACAGTTCTGAAAAGCAGATGCAGGAACTGGTTATCATGACAGAGGAGAAATGTGCTGTCAGCACAAGGCATTTCACTGACTTATCTGCTAAAAACCAAGGAAATATGGAGAAGTGGAGAAAAAAGTTGTTAATTTTCAAAGATCAGAAAATCAAGGGGGTTGATACTCCTCCCCTTCCTTACCCATCTTCCTACACTGCCCCACAGAAAAGGGAACTTAAATGTACATTACATACACCATTTGCATTTAAAAAAAATCTACATATTGCTATATCTTAATCCTTTCCAGGAAGTGCAGCTGATTAGAACAAAACTCATCCACTGAACTGCATGAATACAGTCCCTTTTCATCCCTTCTCTAAACACAAATTCTCTTTCACATCAACCTCTGCCTACAGCAGACAAATATCCAGTGTAATTTCTTTACTAAAAAGATCTAAAGACATTTCCCAGTGTTGCAAGCAACTAAGCAATTCATGGAAAATGCTGAAGCCTAAGCTCCTACTGCTGTCAGTGAAGCCAAGAGCTCTTCACTCTGCACCGCTGGATGGGGACTGCTGCATTAGCAACTCCTGTGAAACAATTCTAAATAAGGAAAAAGCAGCAATTCCTTTTTCAAGCCAACATATGACTTTTTTACAAGTAATCCACAGGCTGTTTATAGGAAAATAGTTCTTCCTTTAACATATACTGACTCTTCCTGCTCTGCTCTCTGCTGCTTCCCAGGTTCTTGGCCTGCATGTGCTTTGAAAATGAAATAATTTCAAATGCAGTCCAAAAATCCTGTAATGAACTCATGGCATTACTGCCAAGGAACATTTACCAAAATGCAATGAGTGCAATTATAAACAATGGAAAATAGTGATGATACAAAAATATGTTCTAATTTTAACAGAGTATTCTTCAAGGTTCAGCAACTTCAAAAGTCTATTTGAGTTTATGCCAAGAGAAATGGAAAACAGGAGTATCTTTATGTTAACATCATAATGTATTTATAATTTTTAAAACAGTAAACCACATGCTGAATTACATGTAGACAACAGTATTAAGAGTTCACTGCGAAGGCTTCTCTCCCCCTGTCCCAAGAGTATGACAAACTCTCCTGTCTCAGAAGCTGAGGGGGGAAAAAGGTAAATACCTTCTGGGATGTTCAAAACAGCCCAGACACAACTCACAATGTCTTGTTTCTGAAATCACAAGTCACCTGCACAGTGACCTGATTATCAGCCCCAGAACCTGACACACTCCTCCAGCCCTGCCAGAGAGCCTGAGGCACTGAGGCCCACACCCCACCAGCCACACCACAGATGAGTTATAATGAACAGTGTTAAGTAGTGTCACGAATTCTAATACTTCTGAAGAGAGTTATCTTAAATAGAACAGGTCTTCTCACCAACTTGAGCTGCCTCATGTAACCAATACCCTCCATCTCACTATTATTTGAATTCCTGATTCTACCACAGTCCCTCAATACACCCAAAAATCCCCAAGGGCCAAACGTAGCAGAGTAACAAAGCTGAGGTGGTCTGTACTCAGCACCAGTTTCACCTAAATTGTCACTGTAATTTCATTTATTTGATCAGAGTTGCTGCCCTGGTGAGAGGGGAACCCCCAGTCTCCCCACAGGAGCCCCAGCTGCCAACCTGTTGAGCTCCCTGATGGCGCGCAGCCTGCGGATGTAACGCCGGCAGCTGGGCAGGATGGACAGGTGATGGGCGTGCAGGGTCAGGAAGAAACATTCTGTTGGGAATTTTGGCTCAGAAAATGGAGACGGATCCCTGTCTGAAAAACAAAATACGGTAGAGGTCAATAAATTAAAAAATGAACTGTCTTGAATTAAACTTTCTCTAAAACAAGGAAAAGCAAATAGCATCAAGAAAAGGGATTTAGGAAAAGGGAATTCTTCACTGGAATCAAGCTCTTCCGTATCAGAGAGCACAGTAATGCTTAACATATCTCAGTAAGAGTACTAACAAAGTTCAGCAATCCAGGCTGCAACCTCCTCCATTGTTGCTTTCACTCTTGTCTCATCTGTGGGAAGCTCGATTCGACACCTGGGATGGAATATGTACATGGGATCAACCGTTTCCAGCTTTATCTTCGTACTCAGTTGCTGCAGCACCCAGAGGAAGTTGAGCATGAAGCCATCTGTGGACACCAAACGATCGTCTGTCTGTGGGGCGAGAAAGCAAAGGGCTGAGGACATGAGGAGGAGAGTCTTCAACAAATGAATCATGCAAGTTCAAGAATAGGGAGAAATTATGAAACATGGCTCTGTAAGTTGACTTGTGGTGATGGGAAGGTCAGTTACTAACTTACACATCCTTCCCTACGGCTCAAGTAGAGCATTCTGAAGAACATTGGCAAACACATAAAAAGAAGCAGAAAGTAATCTATGAAATTAAAAAAGCTTAAAAGGGCCTCTTTCAAGAATGGGTTGCCACTGATATATACAGCAACGAAGAGTTTCAAATTGTTCCTGAGCTTCAGTTCATAAGTTTTATCTTAAGTGTAGTTTTTATTACTTCTTCACTGTAATTTCACAGAAATATTCCTAGCAATGGTTTCAAATGTTTGCTTTTGAAAAGGAGACATGGAGACAAAAATGAACAGCTTCAATTGATGCACAGATTTTATCACAGGAAACAAGTGCAATGCATTAATTAAACAATGCCAAAATCCCATCCCTGTGGTTTCACTGGAGCCAGGCCTTTCATACCAGCACTGTTCCTTTTACAGACACCATACAAAGCCCAGCACTTTAGCAGCTGGGAAAGCAGTGTGTCAAACACAGTCAGCTGGAATGATGGCCTCAAAAATGGGGCAGGGCAACTACAAAGCGTTTAAGATGTAATATAGAAGCCCTGTTAATGAAATGACATCTCTGTTCTAAGAGAGGAAATAAACTGTTAAAATAGGTAAAACAGAATTAATTTCAGAAATGGAAAATGCATTGAAACAAAGACAGAAGACAGGGCTTCTTGCCCGTGGTAGCAGGCACTCAAAATACTTTTGTCCTCCATTCCAGACCACCACTGCATGAGCCATCTAGTGCTATTTGTGGCTGGATGAATCACAGGAAGAGCATTTCCCTTTATTTACCTGCATTTGGGCCTTTTTCATGTTGGCATTGACCACAGCTGCCATGTAGCCCAGAGCCGCCTCCCGGGTGTCCCCGTTCAGCAGGATGCTGTGCAGGATCTTGAACAGCTCTTGCTGCAATTGCAAACAAACACCTCTCAGCATCACAGCCCTGCTTTCTGTGTGTCTGTATTTTTATGTTCTACAAAATCCACAAAACTCATTGAAACTTCTGTTATGGTCTTATTGTCACCTTTATACGCATGTGTTAATTATGACATTAGTTAAACCAAAGATGGGAATACAAAAGTAGTGCAACACACTATGAACACAGGATGTATTTACTCATCCTTTAACATGGTCTAACTGATCTGATATTTTCTGAATTTGCATACAGCCTTAGAGAAACATTCGTAGCACTCTTTTTTTCTCCCAATTAATTTCAGCCATATCCTAAAAAATCTGTGGTTTAAGACAGAAGTTAATGTTTTCATATAATATTCTTTATCTAGGTCAAGACCAAAAAACCCACATACTTTGCTTTTTTTTTAAAGGAATGAAGATACTTACCCTTGCTAATTCCAGGTAATGTTGCAAAGACTGGCTAACAACCCGGGTGTTCTCAAGAGTAATGGCAGGCCCTGAGAAGTACTTTTCAACTACTTTGTTCTGCAAGTAAGATCAATATTGGTAAATGTATCGAAATGTTTTGGGGGAGTAAAAAAACCCCTCACAACAAAAGACTCCCACCATGCTACTGTCAACATCCTTCTGTGACACTTACATCATCTTCAGCAAAGACAGACAGACTGAAGAAGGCTCCAAGGTAGGAAAGTCTTTGCAGTTCTCTTCCTGCACCTGTGCTTAAAGATTTAGGCAACCACAAGGGCAAAGAGACAACCTAAAAATAGGAGAAACAGCAAGTTCTTCAAAGCTGCCATGTCAGCCATCCTGCTTTGTCACCTTCCAGTGTCTGCCACACACCCTCAGAGCTCCAAGACTCAGTCATGCTGATGGCAAAATGGAAACATCTCCTCGGTATTCCAGCAACCCAAGCAACTTGTGTTTCACCCAGTTTTAATAAATTCTCAGGGTAAAGGACTCCCTCTACCAGCTTAATTTAAACGTGTTTTGCATGAGAGCTCTTGCTTAGACTTCTGGAGAACATTATCAACAGGGACTGCATAACACCACCAAAATAAGTGACATGGTTCTTTTAACTTGAAAAAACTCGAACTGGAGACACTCACCAAACTGCACATGGGGTGTGTTTTCCCAAACTTGATTTCACAAAGTTCACATAGTGCCTATAAAGAAATCCCAGTAAAAATTAGTTTTTTGAATAATTCTTAAGTAACCTGTCTGCAAAAAAAAAAGCTTACTATGACAAACTGCTGAAAGAGCAGAACCTTTCTCCCTTGATCAGTGGAAAAACTTCACATCCACGGTGAAGATGTCCAAAGAGAACTAAAGCACACCCTGCTCCCATTTTAGCTTTTACATTTGCTCCAAGTTGTCTCAAAAAAGCCAACATGTCTCACAGGATAATAAATTATTGCACTTATTTCAAAAATCAGCTGTGCAAATTGTTGTTTGCTCAGAACATGACAATGCCTGTGCTGGACTCCTGACCTGCCCCATTAAAACCAGTAACAATAATAAATAGAGCAGTTGTTTAATCCATACACCAAGGCCTTTGTCTTCTGAATCAGAGTGGAAAAACGTCAAATGAACACAGAACCCAGGAACAAAGAATCTTATCCAAGATCTCCAGCTCACTTTCAACTGCAGTACAGAAAGAGGCAAGCAGTGGTAACAGAGAATTCTGGAAACACAAAGATACTGCTGGCTTTCACACTTGTCCTGTGTTACACGTTCTCAGTCTCCAGTTCTACTACAGTGAGTAACTACTATTCCATCCTTTTGTTGCACACTGTGCCACTAGAGATAAGGAAAACACACTCATTTTCAAGCAGTCCTTCTTTGCAGCCAAACATTTGAGTAGACCACTATAAAAACAGTGTTCATTAAGCTTAAGACATTATTGGCCTCACACTCCTCTAAATTTTTAATGTTCTTTACACATCTCATTCCCCATTAATCTTCCAACAGAGTTTAATAGCAATCCACTAACCAAAAAGGATCCCCAAAATGCTGAAGTGTTATCCTGCTTAGAATCTGCATGTTATCAGTGAACATAAAGAAACTGCTTCTAGAAATGGACAGTCCTTACCATAAGGGGATATTTAAAATTGTCACTATCGAGGGAGCACTCTTTGGAAGCCACAGCCAGGCCTTGTAAGATGGGAATAAAGATCTGTAAAAACATGAGTAAATGACTTTATTCAAGAACAGGAAGCAACCAAATGACTATTGCCATACAAAGCATGAAATGCCTGTTCATTCTTCAAATAGTGCAAGTTACACAAAATCAAAACTAAGACTCCTTTTTAATTTGTATCAGTTAAGCTTGAAGGCTGTAGAGAGTATTCAAAGCTAAGACCCAACTTGTTTGCTGTAGTTTAAGCAAAAGGGGTGTTGCTCCATCAAGTTCCCTGCATGTTCTCTGTGTGACGTAGACACAAATGAGAGCACAGGTTCTGTACAATGTCCAACAAATTGCCCAAATGGACAATAATTTATTTGCCTGTACACTTGGGCCAACAATACAGCTCTAATTTTGCATGATGTGTAAGTGGGTAAAGATAATAAGCAGCAGTCAAGGGTTGTTAGGAAAGAGGAAGTGACTTGACAGGAACTTATTAACCAGAAGTAATTATACCCATTTAGTAAGTCCCAATCACACAGTTCTGACAACTACACCCTCACAAAATAAACCCATAGTCATTTTGCAACAACAACAACAGGAGCCCCACTGAATTTTGAAGTATATTGTGTTACTCCTGTGAAGAGACAAAAAATGTTATTGAATCATATTCCAGAAAAGCATTATACAGATAGCCGTGTGCTCCAGCGCCAGGAATGCTTCTCTTCTCCAGGGCAGGACCTCTAACACTTTTACAACTGCTTTTTGTCACTCTTAAATGTACTTTCAACTACGTGAACCTCTACTAAAAGGAGTCCAGACAGAAATATAAATTATGAATGCTTACTTGCACTACACACAAAAATTATCTAATGTCATTCTTCGCAAAACTGGAAGGGTCAAATTTCATTTCAAAGGCCCCTTTCCAGCCAAATCACACCATACTATGGGAGTGCTAATTAGAGACAATTACAACCTTACTGATCTGCTTTACAGTACATGGGCTAAAAGTTTGCTAGTTTTGTGTCTTTATTATTTATCATCTCAGTGAGCTACTCTGACACACAGAACAGACCATCTCATGTTCCTCAGTCATTTCCTCTGTAAACATGAAGAATTACTGGACTAGGATTTCTAAAGTGCTCTTAGCACCTTAGATACAAACTACTAAAGATGCAAAGAAAGGTAAAGATTGCAAGATGGAAAACACAATAAATCTGAGTAGGATTACAGAAGATTGCTGTCTTAACACGTACATTTTGAGGAATTTTGTACAGAAGGATGAAAACCAAGATCAATCTTGCAATATATGCCTGCACATTGCAAGTAGTCCACTTCTACATTAGTGTGTGCTGCTTATTAGCAAATGCGCTTTTAATACTTAGAACCAGCAAATACTGAAATTTGCTGGTTCACAAAATGCTAAATGAGTTAAAAAAAGAACAAAACCAAACTTCAATTGCTTTAACAGGCTGCTAGTCCTAGAGGTAATGGGTGGAGGACTATGAGACACTAACTAAACTTCTGGCAATCCACTCTCTGGCAAATTACGGAATCTTGTGCTATCGCTATTTTTTACCTATACCTTACCTGTTTGAACACCTCTTCATCCTGGTAAGTTGTTCTCACCAATTCTTGAATGAAGCCAAATGGGAGATTCCTACACAGCATATATGGTACCAGCAAAGACTGCTGCTGCAATGACCTTAATTTGTATTAAAAAAAAATTAATACCGAAAACTACTGATTATGTGCAATAGTATTTGCAAAAACGTCAGAGCAGTCACATGCAAGGATGTGTCTGCAAGCACATTATCAATGTCTGGATACCCCTATTCCTTTCAGAAGTAACTAATCTTGTCTATTCAAGTTACTTGGGGAAAGATTATTCTCAAGCAGTTGCTGCTGCCAACATCACACTTCAGTTAACGAGGCTGGAAGAAAACAGCTTCTCTGTAGTAATTGGTTGCTCCTTCTACCCCCTCTAATAAAAAAAACTCCTTTGTTAAGCTCAACTGGTGAAGGAACACCATTTTTTTACATGTGTTTTTCCAGATTAAAAAAGAACATAACATTAGTCTTTTCTGAATTAATGCAGTCATTACTTTTAACATCACTTTTAACTGCTTCCTCGCATTTTGAAAGAAGTGTCTTTAGTCCTTATTATATATTTACACAACTACTGTCAACACTGGTTCACGTAGAGACAAAACTGATCTCAAACCACACCAGATAACTGGTGCACTTTAAAAGATTATTGAAGTATTCTTTGGGGACACAAATACAAACTTATGCAATTCTATTAAAAGCCACATATCCTATTTTAAAAACCTTTTGAGTGTTCTAACTAAACTGGCTGCTGGTTAAACAAGTGCACTTGAAATCCCAGAGTGGTGATTTAGCACAGACAGCTTCCATTACCAAACCCGCCACGGGAGCTCTGGAGCAAACACGAGCTTTGCTCCTTCTGCAGGTTTTGCTACACATTTTAAGACCACAGCTCTGTTGGTTAACTGACTTTCCCAGAAGCAGTGCCCCAATAATATATAACTAAAACAGCTGGAATGTAAGGCAAGACAAAAACCAGCTCAGTTCCTGATCCACCATTGAAACTGTTCACGTCACCCTGGCTGCTTTTATCCAAGTGCAGGCAGAAAGGACCTACTGCTCCCCACCAACTCATCAGCTGTAAAGCAACAAATGATTCCTCTGGCACATAATTCTCCTGCTCCAACAACTGATCTTAGAGTGCTTATCTAATCCTCAAAAGAAAAAAAGGATTGTGGGACAGTGTGTCATGATTAACAGCAGCTGGATTTACCTTGCTTGTGTCAAGGATCCCTGTAGCACCAAAGCAGCGTGTGAAATGCACTGGGATCGGATGTTGCTCAGTAACTGGCTAACTGTTGGCTGGCTACACATCTGATAAAAATAACTTCATTTTAATACAAATCAAAAATTAAATACAGAACACACAGCAAAGATGATAAATTTATTTGTGCAGTATAAATGTAATATGCACAGTAAGATTAGAACTAGTCCAGTTAAAACCTTCCAGATGATACATAAACAGTGTTGGTTGGTTGTTTTTTCCCCAGAAGCAAAAGCTTAGAGTAGAATACAGAACACTGACAGGGAGCTGGTCTCACAAAAATGTTTTACACGGAATAATCTCGGATAAAATGTAGTAGATCAAAAAGGGGAAGGATGATTTCTAACACAGTGCATATTTAAGAGATATAAAATACATGCATCTCTCAAATTTGATGAATTAACAAGAGTCAAAGAGCCCCGATAAATTCAATAAATCTATTTCTACAACCAAGCCATGAAGAAGTATCATTCCCACCAACCTTCCCCACTAATGAGTCAGAGGAATGTTTGTGACAGCACTGACAATCTCACTCATCTGCAGCATACCTTTGGTGCTTTTCTCTCCTCTATTCCAACCCTGTCAAAACACTCAATGAGGTAGTTCAGCATCTCTGTCTCCTTACAGTTTTCAATGGTGAAGTGGTCACTGCAGGAATCGGAAACACTCGAGCTGCCAGAGCCTCCCACACTTTAAAACACACAAAAAGCAGAAACAAAGCATTAGGTAGAGTTCTTCCCTTGGGCACAATCAAACAAGTCATGAACATTCCTCTGTCAATGCTCTGAGCACTCTATCCCATCACACACATGGCTCACTGTCATTTCTGTGATTTGTGAGGAGCTCTCCATGTAACAGCTTGTCCAGCCCTGGAAGTTCAGAGCTGCAAATGCCTTATTATGTAAGTGCCTGAAAGACAACTGAAAGTCCATAACTTTGATGGGAATCAGTAAATCCTGCTCTCACAATGCAGCAGAGAAAACAAAGAGCCTTTGAGTTGTACCTGCCACTCAGGACACCACAACCCTGCGAAGCCACTGCTCAGAACAGCAGAAATGTCAAAATTCTGTTAACACCACTAAACCACAGGAGGCAGCAGCCTCCCACTGCTGAGACAGACCTGGGCTGACAGACAGGGCTACACACAACCATTCTGGTGCTCTGAGGAAGAAGAATCAATAAAACAGAGGCAATACATCCAAGCTGCTGCTGCTTTTAACACTCCCACATTTGAGATAATTTCATATCAATTCAGTTCATTTCAGTTCAGTAAAATACATAATTTCATCAAGTAGCACAGCCTCAGTGGGGAGAACACTGATATTGTAAACACAAAACTAAACCCACTAAACCAAAACCATCCTTGAGATGAGAAAAATTGAACACAAAAGCGAGAATAGACCCACAACTCTGAATCTCAGATTTGTTATCTCAACAGAATTCTTCTCTATGTAACAGCTTGACAAAGCTAATTAAAGGCAAAATCCTCATCTTACAGAAGAGACTAAAGACACGATATATTCATTTGATGTAAATGAAGTCTAAAAACCAGCCATTGCTTGGATGCTCTGCTGCAATTCTCAAAGAAAAGTCTCTGTACAGTCAGGATAGATTTGAACGAAGACAAACTTGTAAGCTCCAGATCATAAACTGGAATATAAGACTATTGGTTTCCTTAAATACAGCTTTTTAAAAACATATTTAAAACTACAAACTGTTAGAACTGGAATTTCCTTTAAACTGTAAAATAATTTACATTCCTATAACTGGGCCACACAAATCTATTGTGCAAACTTTACAGTACAACCAATAAATCCAGGAAAGGTTATTACTGTTAACATGCTGAGCTACCAGATGCTTAAGAAACACAACATTTTAATAGCAGCAATCTCTGTTTGCAGAGAGATGCTTGCAGTTATTCAATTAAAACTAATCCATGTAAAACACAGCTCTATTGAAATAGTGCTCTGTAACCACAAAACCATGCACATGGGGTTTTTTTGAAACCTCTTGACTTCTCACATCCAGCTTAAAAAATACTCTTTTAAGAACATAAATTTATATGAAAACCCTCTTGTTCTACAGTCATTGTGCTTAAGATTTCACTGCAGCAGTAACTCCAACTATTCTAACACAAAGCTCATACATCCTTCACACACACATTGAATGCCTTGGTGCTTTCAGCATGGCAGTTGTTGCATAGTTGTACAGCCACTATGTTTATATTTTAACAACTCACTGCTTTCTGCAAAATGTCAGGACACAACAAACACACTAAAACCCTACAGGCACAGCAGAAATCCTATCCAAAGCTTGGCAACTCATCCCAACATTTGGATTGAGTCACCAACAGGATAAAAACTAAACAAAATAGTGGGGAAAATAATCATAAATTCCACATACACGAAGCCCTCCTACAGCTGTGTTATCAAGTTCACTCTCCTGAAATCAGACTGGAGTAGGAAAGAGGAGATAGTACTTGGAAGGTGCTGCAGGTAACAGTGAATGCAGTAGCAATGTTCCAACATACCACAGCAACAATCAGATAAAAAACTAATGAGGGGCAAGATCATTTCCCACTAAGTATTTTTGGGCATTCTTTGACATTACAAGACACTCCTTGAAGTCCTGAGCTGGCTTTGTTTTAGAAGGGTCAAGCAACTAAATTTCCCCTGACTTGTGCTGTAACTGAAATATCCAGGGGACTGAAAGCCCTGGAGGAACCCTTTCCCCCCAGTCACTGCACAGGTGTCAAACTCTTCCCTCACCCCTCTCCACAACAACCCCATCAAACATTTCAGGTGTATTTTCTTCACAGGCTAAAGGAGTGATCCTCAGCTGTAAAGCAGCAACAAATGTTCAGAATCTCACTGTTTGCAACAGCTGGTTATTTGTCACTGTATGTTTCTCTCCTTGTCCTCATTTTCCAGTTTTTCATAGGAAAACATGCACATGATGAACCAGTGATTTACAATTACAGCCATGGGCGAATACTATTCCTTCTACTCATACAGCCAAAGAGAAGCTCCACTCAAACACCATCTCAGAAACCAGGCTCATTAGGCCTAAAAGACAGGATGATGAACATTTCCCTTAGTCATGTGTCCAAAGGAGAGCTAACTGCACTCATTACATGTGTTTACACACCGCCTTAAGGAGCCAGCCAAGTCACATCCTCGCCTTCAGTTGTTCCCCAAATTACTTTGAAGATCACTTGACACTACACAGGCTGTTAGTTCCTGAACAACCAAACATGCAGGTTACATTCTCTTTCTTCAATACCTGGACCCAAACTGGACACAAGAAAAATCATCGTCTTCATTGTCTTCATCACTACTGTCCTCAGACACATCAGAAACAGCAAGAAGGAGGAGGGAGAAAGGGTTGTCGTATAAACTACCACAACAAAAATGGAAAAGGCCATCAGATCTTTTAAGCCAGAAGAAAAAGTAAATGGTAGCTTTTCTTTTAAGTCTGTCAAAAATCATCTTCTCTAAACATGCAGACAACAGGTAACTCCATGTTAGTAAAACCAGGACTATACTAACATGCTCTGTTACACTACTACAGGTCATTCAAGTATCAAAACCACCACACATTTACAACCCAAAAATTGAAAAAGAATTTTTGAGACAAATAAAAATTCTGACTGAAGCAGAATGTTTAGACACAACTGAATAATAAATACTACAATTCTAAGCTAATGACTTTAAAGTAGGGATCTCAAAACCTTGTGTGTTTGTTTCTCCCTCCTGCAGGAATAAGGGATTCCAGGAACAGCCAAGAGAGGAAAAGCAGTAGTCCTTAGCCTGGTATTCTGAAATATGCTGATTTGTAATTTAAATCTGTGCACCAGAGAATGAAATCCAACCCAGTCCAGCAAGTAATAGCATTCAACAAATTAAGGCCCTACTGAGAAAACTGATTTTTGAGAGGAGTTTTATGTGGTTTACCATCCAGCAGCAGCAACTGAACAGAAAGCTTATAGTTCAACTGGAATGGATCTACAAAGAGGAAGGAATTAAAACCATATTGCTACCTTTAAAGTAATGACATCACACCTCAAATGCACACAAGCAGCTCAAAGACACCTGGTTAGCAGGTCAAGGTATTAGCACAAACCCAACACAGAAATCAACTCGGGGTGAGTAGGGTGAGCTCTCCATACTGCACACTGAGGCCACACCCTGCAGAGCACACAGCAAACACACTCTGCTCTGGTGCAATACCTAGGAGGAATCCTGCTCTGTAGGGAAGGACGCCTGCGCAAGGCACCAGGTGAAGCAGTAAACAAAGGTGGGCCCATGGCTGTGGGCCTGTGTCTGGAAGTGATGGCTGGCATGGCTGGAGGGCCAGCAGCCACGGCTGGAGGAGCTGGAGTGCTAGCTGAGATGGAAATGCTGAGGGAACGCGGGCTGGCAGCGCCTCCGGAATGGGCCACAGTGTACGGGCGGTACCGCGGGGAGCACGGCTGAGTCCAGGAGGGGCTGGCTGCCAGCTGAGAGCTGACAGCCATGGGAGGCACTGCTGGGGTGGACACTGAACTGGCTGGTGGGGTAAGAGATGAACCAGTCATTGGTACATAGCTTGTGAAATTGGTAGGAGGAGCTGGACTAGTCCCATAGAGACTAAACCAGTTACAGGGGAAAAAGAAAAAAAAAAAAAAAGCAATTTAGGATATGCAGAAAAAGGGTGAAAAAGATAAAATGAGCAAGAGAAGTCCTTGCCCTTCTGATGACTCTTCAGCAATATTTTTGCAGCTCACACACATTACTCTTTTCTACTGTTCTTGAATAAAACTATGCCACCGTCTACACACTTTTAAAAGTCATGGCCTTCGTGATGCAAGTTAGGGATACTTCCCAGCAGGAAACAGTTACATGGCTTGAATCTATGAAATACAATCCTAGCCATGGCAGTGTAATCAAAAATGGTGTAATGAAGGGACACTCATATGAAAAAGAATGAAAAACTTTAAAAATCCATTCTATTTCTTGTTCTTGGACACTTCTATGCCCTTTTCTCTCTTCTAGTCTACCAACCAGCATTCAAGTGAAATCAGTATTCAGTTACAATCAGAAGTCACCTGGATAACGAGCTGGAACCAAAGGAGCCCACATTACAGAACATGGGGCTGCTTCCAGGGTTGGAGCCCATGTTTAAGATCAGGCTTCTGTCAGGAGAGCGGGCAGCTGCAGCAATGGGCTGGGAGGTGGCTGTCAGGCTGGCAAAGGGGTTTTCATCCCTTGCCTGGGTGGACATCATCAGCACTTCCATCAAAATCTGCCCAATCAAGTCCTTAAAATCTGAAAACACTGTTAAGAAGAAGAGAGTCAATATCCTCACCTCTGTCTACATCTACACAATAGTCAGGTGTAAACATTAGCAGAGAAAAAAAGGCCAAACAACTTCTGTGAACTGAGTGCTGGTTTTGGCAAAAACAACCCACTGACACATCTATAATTATCACTGTCTATATCAACCTAAGTTCTGGAATTACAGCTACCCAAAAAATACAGCCTTTATGGAAAACAGAAGATCATAGATGACCTAATGCTCCTATAGTCAGTTATTAAAGTTGTCTTGTGTGTTGCACTCATATTTTCCCACCCTGCTGTTGAACTGGGTAAGTTGTGTCAAAGAAAGGAAAACAAAAAATGCACGTACCCCACACACAGAAAATAACAATTGTTTTGCTCATATCTTACAGCTAACATAGAATATATAGTCTGTTACATAAAATAATCGGGAATTTTTGGCTTATCAAATTAACTGCTAGATGTCTACTATGATGCAAGACAATCCTTTAATTCATTAAACATTTCTGAAAAAATAAAAGGAACCAGCAATGTGCTCTGGATCAGCACATTAGTTTAAGAACAAAAAACACAACCAACAAGAGCAGAACAATTGATTAAAACAGGAGCTATGAGCCATCAGTCCCATGTTCCTGCTCCAAGATTCCTGAGAGCAGATGTTGAAATTGAGCAAAGACTACAAGTAGGTGGCTCTGGTATTGCAGCAAAGGGATAAAAAGGTAAAAATAAGGAGTGGGGAAACATGCCAGTCAAGAGGAACAATCCTGCCAGTGCCTCCTGCTCAGGTACCCACCTTCCTTTGGGTTCTGCTTGAACTGGGTAGAGAGTGAATTCAGGAAAATAACATCTCTGTCTCGGTCCTTCCAAGAGACTCTGAAGATCTTACAGACCAGCTGTAGAGCTTGTTCCTCAGACACTTCCGACCCAGACAGAGGTTCCTGGGGGTAACAAAACAATCAACACCTGATTTGTACATTCAGATGTGTAAAATCACATACAGATCTTCTTTAAATAGCTTCAGCTTAACTCATAACGGCAGATTTTGTGTCATCATAAAGGAATATTGATACATTGGGCAGAAAATAAAGCTCCAGGGCATTTCAAATTTTGACTCTGAGGCTATTTTCCTGCAAGAGTTCCGTGAGAGTTGTAGATACTTACTAGATCTAAAACCAAGTCTTCAAATGAGTAAGGATTGAATGAGGTTGCAAAGATTTAATTTCCTTTCCCTGCTGCCCCCAGCCCTGACTGGAGCAGTGCCCTGGATGCCAGGCTGCTCAGTGCCCAGGGGGAGCTGCGAGTGCCCGCCTGCAGTTCCGGGTGCCTGGAGGATCCTGCTGCTGCAGCTCTAGGCCAGGCTTTACCAGGTGACCTTACTACTGACAGGCCAGAATAAACAGATATCTAATGAGCACTGCAAGCACTGTGATACAAACTCCTCTCCACTAAATCCATGTCCCATTTCTTTATGGCTCCATTTCACATGGGCCTTGAAATCAAATGACAAAAAGGGCAATTTAAGGAGTGAATTTGAGCTTTGTACTTGCTTTCTTTTTCTACTGTAAAGGGTTCTACCATCTCTCTAAAATTTGATGGCTAATTCTTACAGGTTTTCTTTTAATATCTGGAAGAAAACCTTACTACACATTACTCCAGCATATATAACATACATTTGAAGCAGTAGTTTGTGAGTAGGCCACCAAGTGCTACACCAATAAGATGCAACAATCTTCGAAGTTGCTTAAAAATGTTTCTTCAGGCCTACTGTGTATTTAAATATTGATGTGGGCATTAATAGTTCACTTGTGGGATAGAGAACAAATAATTCTCTTCACAGTTTTCAAATATCTTTTGTAAACCAATTTGAGATATCAAAATGCAGCTTTGATATTGGAAGTTTTGACCTTTTCTTCCCTTCACACAAATTTTAATGAGAAAACGAAGAAATTGTTTGCAGATGACAGCTGAGGGTTAATTCCAGGATGAGTTCTATCCTCTCAAAAGCATGTGCTCAGTACATGGAGATAACTGAGCTCCTCCCTCCTCCAGGCAGCACAACCCAGGCTCACCTTGTCCGTCAGACTCCGCTTCTCCCTGCGATCGCTCTCATCAACCTCCATGTTCTCAATTCCTGAATCCACATCTACCTGGGACATACTGAAGTGGAAATAAGAGAAAAAGCCCATTAACTTGCAGAAAGCTGCAAACAGTCCTCTGTACGACACTGACTGAAAGAGTGTCCCCTAAAGCAGATGCAGCAGAGAAAGCAATGCACAAACAGTAATTAAAATCACTGGGTGACAGACGTTTCTCATATTACATTTGAGTTCTAGATTTCTTCAGCAGGCAATGCAAACTACACAGCTATCACATCCCACAACCTTTTTCTTTTAAATAGAGTAGCTGAATTATCCCCACCAGACATGCTCATCTCTTAATGTTCAAGATAATGTTTTGTCTTTTACCACTCTAGGTCAGGAATTCCCATTAAAACCAGAATAGAAAAAGTGTCTAAACAGCATGTGATTTTTAAGCATTAACCCTACTGCATTAACACAGCTGGGAGAGAGAAAGGGCAGAGCATTGTCCTGGTAAGAGGTTTGACCATCAGCATTGTGCTACATTTGCCAGCTGTCACATGCTGCAATTTTTACCTTTTCTCACAGGAGACACTATCAATGTCCATGCTCTGAGACCGAGAGAGGGACTGAGATTGGGTTTCAAGGCTGTTTGATGGAGAACTGCTGAGGGAACTCACTCCTTCGCTGCTCTGGCTTCGGTGGGCTACTCCTAAAGAAAAGGCACCACCAACATTATTACTACAGCAGTGAGAAGGCACTATACATTATTTGGATGGAAAAGGGGAAGAAATACTGGTTTTCAATCCAGCTCTTAAGCATTCTTAGCAGGGTATTAGGAAATAAATGTTAATAACTACATTTGGCTACAGATAATCACATTTTCTACCTTCCCTTGCAGCATCAATGTAGGAATGCTTGCCTGCATTAAACAAAGAACAAAGATAAACTTGCATCCATGAGGTGCTCAGAGATTCATTCCTATGAAAAATGATCTCTTATAAGATTGCTCTGTCGACTACCTTAAGACATTGCCAGAGCCCCTCTAAAGATTGTCCTATCTGAACAGGACTTAAATCTGGGCCATTACAATGGAGTTACATCATCAATTATAAACGGGCAACAAATATTCCTTGAGTTCTTCATCTTTCCTCCTCCCTCTTCCCAAAGAAAATCTGGCTAAGTCAGTGGACAAAGAGACCAGAGCAAACAGGGCTTACCAGGGCAAAGGACTGCACTGTTCTGCATTCCCTTGGGGTCTTACAGCCAGGAAAACGTACTTTAACAGTAATGTTGCAGCACTCATTAACAGCCCTCCTCAACCCTACCTACCATCTTTTCACACAGATCTTCCAGAATTTACTTGCATCTGCACTCTGCTAGATTAGGCATACAATAAAATATCTGACACCTAAAGTTCCAGCTGTCACTGATAATGCTGGTTTTAGGTTCTCTAAGGTATTTTCAAAATACATACAAAAGAATGACATTTTCCGTGAAATTGATTCCTATATCTGATCTCACCATGACAGGCAACTCCTTAGAACAATGGATGCTTACAAGGACACTATTCTGCTGGAGCTGCTCTCTGAATCTCCAAATGAATTAAAATCCTCCGCAGTCACTTTAGTCTGCTGCTTAAAAGAACTGCTGCAAACCACACAGCATTAGCTGAGTCTTCATTTAAGCCACATAAACACCCTGATCCATCCACCAATTTAAGCATATCTCTTACCCTGATGTGAAAAAGACACACGTTATTAAACAGCTGCACAAATGGCACTGTAGGAAGCAAACACTATAAACTCCTGCTTTGGGTCATCAGCCAATCCAGTCAGCACAGTCAGGTACTGTCCTGGTGAATTCTTAAAACAGAAATCTCCAAGGTCTTCACTGTCTGACCACTTCAAACCATGACAAACCTGTCTGCCAACACCTGAGCATTTCTACCTCCAGGTGCACATTCCCACACCTGCTCTGCTGGCAGTACTGTTTATCCAGTTGTGCCCTAAGATGGATCAGGACCTCCTCTATTTGAGAATTAGACATTGACTATACCTGGGTTAGTGTCCTAGTGTATGAAGCCCATGATCCCCCTCACCACCCAGCTGCCACAGACAGCAGAGGAAGAAATACTCCTTTCAGGAAGAGTCAGAGCTCAGATGGATTAAAACAGTCATGTAACCACAGGCTGAGGAACACAGTGAGTGAACTCTGCACCATTCTTAAAAAAAAAAAGAAGTCACCTCCACCTCTGGATTGCTGCCTTTATTCATGAGGACAATACAGAGTGTTAAATTCCACCTGCAGAGAGTTTATCTCTGGAAATGCTTTTGACAGCTTTTCTCTGTCCTGCTTTGGATGCAAGGAAACAAAACAAGCAGGAAGGAGTCACTTCTAGGTATTTCTGAACAGTATTGTAATTAAACTACAAGATTTAAGCTTATAAAATACCCTACTTTCCAAAGGAAAAACCAGAAAATTCAAGAAGTAAATAGGTAAATGCTAATGAATTCTGCAAGCTTATCAAGGAACATTGGAAAAATGTAATTTCTATTAAATTATTAGAAATCATATTGAAAACCTGGCTAGAACCATCTTGATACTTGTTTTGGGATGGTTTTGTGAACCTCTCATCTTAGTAACATAACATGCAAAACAATTAAGTTTTCAGATAAAGATTGCAATACTGGAACGTGCCAATTTCTCCTGATTTCTAAGTCAGACAATTTGAAATCGAAATTAATTTCTGTTAGGTCAAACGTAGTATAAATATATGAATTTTGTCTTCACCTCTCTATAGAGCAACCCTCCCAACCTCCCCTGCTTGCAGCATTTGTCTGATTATAAGAGATCGGTTATTTGTTGCATCTTCTGAAATAAATACAATTTGTAAGTATCCCGCTTGTATTCCCTCCAGTAAATAGTGAAATCAGCAAAGTAATACAAAGCAGAAAGCAAATACTTCATTCTTACACTGACAATGCCCAGTCACAGCTTGCTATTTTTAATTGTGCTGAATGCATGCAACTAAAGATCAAATATTAACTTGAGACTGATTCCTAAAATGTACCTAAATACTAATCCATAGAAACTGTGTTGCAAGACTTGAAAGGGATTTTCCTGTCTCCTTGACACATATTTTCCATAATATTGTGTAATATTAAACTTTATTGCAAACTTCTTCAAGCTTTGGTAACCTATATTGTAAATGCCATGAGTTTGCTCACACCTGGAAAACAATTGTAAACGGAATCACTGCAAAACCATTTATTACTCAGATTAAAACAAAACCATTTTGCAACATTTGTGTCTGGAAATGCCTTTCAGTAAGAGCAGAAGCAGCAGCAGTACAACAGCAGTGCACGATGAACAGTGAGGAGCCGTGCAAGGAATGTGCACGCTGAACAGTGAGGTGTGTAAGGAATGTGCATGTTGAACAGTGAAGGAATGTGCACGTCGGCCAGTGAGGAGTCGTGCAAGAAATGTGCACATTGACCAGTGAGGAGTCATGCAAGAAATGTGCACGTTGAACAGTGAGGAGCGTGTAAGCAATGTGCACGCCAGGAGCTGCCCGTACCTGCCGCCCCGATAGGAGAGGTAGCTGGGGTCATGCTGTGCACATTGAGGCCCAGGCTGTGGGAGGGTCCCGGCGCTGGGGCAGCGCCCGGCGGCCCCGGCGGGGTCTCTCTCTGCGGGGACGTCAGGGGGGTGGTGGGCTGGGACGAGGAGCCTCCTGCCAGCCGCGCCAGGCGCCTCCGACGGATCTGCAGGGAGAGAAGCCCGAGTGAACACCTCTGTCTGCATGGATCTGCAGGGAGAGAAGCCCGAGTGAACACCTCTGTCTGCATGGATCTGCAGGGAGAGAAGCCCGAGTGAACACCTCTGTCTGCATGGATCTGCAGGGAGAGAAGCCCGAGTGAACACCTCTGTCTGCATGGATCTGCAGGGAGAGAAGCCCGAGTGAACACCTCTGTCTGCATGGATCTGCAGCGAGAGAAGCCCGAGTGAACACCTCCGTCTGTCCGCTCGGCAGCTCCGGGGCTGCCCCCGGCCCTCCCTCGCAGCGGGGCTGGCTCCTGCGAAGGCACAGACTGAAGGCTTACCTGGAGCCTGCTCAGCGGAGCTGGGCTTGCTGCCCTTCCCCTGCTCTGTGTCACAGCACTACAGTACCCTCCGTGTTCAGATTTTAAGCGTGTATTTGCTGCCTTAGAAAACCATTTGCACTGGGAATGCCGTGTTTGTCCCTCGAGGGGTTGTGTAAGACCAGTTTAACATTTACTGCTCAGCAATTTCAAAACCTGCAATACTCCTCCCCATTTACTTTGGCATTTGACAAACGGCGTTAATGTGATAAAAGGGACAACACGAGTAAGACCTTTGCTTTAATTTCACACCGCATGATACCAACACACCCGTGCCAAAGAAGGTCCAGCTGGAAAGTTATTCAAGACCACCACTGTCCAAATTAATCCAAAACTGAACTGCAACACCAAAAACATGAATCCTGTGTGCTGAAGTACCTTGACAAGCAAAGACAGTAAAAAGCATCCTCTTATCACTTAGAGGCATTTCATCACAATTTTAAAAACGGTTTTTGCATGTTACTTTTAAGACAAAGAAGCATCTGCCTTCAAAATCCAACTACAGAAAACTGTTACAAACCTGTTTATTAAAAACAGTATGTGATCACATAAGACTAATATTATACATGAGAAATAAAGAGACAAAATAAAATGTATAAAACTAAATTTATAATGCTTCAAGCTTCACATAAACAAAAACCAGAAAATAAATTATTTATTATCACAGGCTGCCTCACAGGATCTGTGCCCAAAGCTTACATCTTTGGCTTGAAATAGGCCCAAAATAAAAGTATCGTATTTGAGGATGTCAGCTCCCTGCAAAAAAATCTGCAATTCAGGTTATTCTCTTTGTATTATGACACTCAAGCATTGCACACAATCTAAAAGTTTTCATTTCTGCTCATAGTCCTAAAGAACTGCCAGGCAACTGAAAGAGTGAACAAAAGATTTGTGTCAAGTCAATGTCGACACTACATTGCTGTATCATTTAATGGCCTGTGAAACCTACTCCAACAGGAAGAAGAACAGATCAAATTAAATCAGAATTCAAAAACTGTGGGAAAACAGTGTCTGGAACTACATCTCCCTCCACGACAGGTGTCACCACATGAACCTGGACGGCAGCTAGAATTTTTATTAGGACTCAAAAAAATAGCTATGAATAGAATCTCTAATCCTTCCTCCTTGTCAAGCAAAATAAGAGAGTTTAATGCAGAAGTAAGTTGTTCAGCTTTGCCATTGAGTAGAAGTAATACATATTAGGGTCTCCCTCTTCTTCATTTGTACCTCATGTTCCAATTTTTCAGTTGTTCATCCAAGTGCTTATCTGAAAAAACTCCAGAACTACCTCAGCCCTCAGAGGTGTAACTGAGAAAATGTCAGCTACACGTCCCCATACCTGAATCCTGAAATTTAATGTTCACAGCTCACAAACACAACACATACACACACAAGCACTCCATATATGCACCAGCGTCTGAAGGAGATTATTTCTTTTTCTAGGTTTTTATATAATTAATGTGATGTGGAAGTCTTCCACAACTGCTCACATTCATTCTTGCTAGCTAGCTCCAAATCAGACGTAAGGAAGGAGATATGTGAGAAGAACAAGGCAGAGATAATAACTAATATATTTATCAATTTATTCACAACTACAGTCCAATTGATTACTCAAACAAGATCCCCTCTTCATCCTCTCCCAGTGCCAGGCAGATAATTGAGGACACTGGTAGTACTTGGCATTCCTTCCATTCCAGTGCTAGGTAAGATCCATGCCCAAGTTACAGCAAATCCAGCTGCAGTCAGCACTGCTGAGACAGGAAGACACTCAGACAAATCTTCTGCTTTCTATTTGTCACTCTCAGTCCATCAATCACCCTCCTTTCTTAGGTACCAGTCCCCCAGACTGTCACCTGACCTGCAAAATAGTCTGAAGAGGGCCTAGAACAAGAAATCTGCAGACACTGGGCTGCTTTGAGATTTTGCAATAAAAACTAATACAATATTTTTCCCTGCCCCCATAAGGATGATGAGCATATTACACTTACCTTCCTTACTGCTGAACAAAGTTAAAATAGAAATAAACTCCGAATATTTTTACCACTGACAGATACAGCTTTCACAACTAAGAGTACATGGAGCACACGTTAAAGGACCAGATCTGGTCCTCAGATACCCCAAGCTGTCATATTCCTCCAGGTTTATATAAAATTGTTACAGGAATCTGAAGTTCGATCTGAAAACTACGAAGTTTCAACTAAGACACAAAAGAGGACACACAGATACTATACTAAAAAGGCCAAGTACAGGCTGAAAGAAGTTTGGAAAGATGCCATAAAATTGGTGGACACATTCTATGCAGTTAATTCCCTGTGTCTTCAGGCTGAACAGCAGGGGGAGAAGGGAAGATGGACTTTGTGCTGAGGGCACAGCTGGGGACTCAGAAGGCACAGCTTGTTTGCACAACACAAGGCACAAACAAGACCCCAGCCTGTTGCCTTCACATCACACAAATACCAGGTCAGAAGCGTGGAGTTCCCTCCAATTAACCTGTTCCCATTTCAGACTGAATGACTCCCCAAACTACCAGGAAGCAGCACAAAGTTAAGGGTTTTAAATAATTTTTTAGGGAAGCTTAGGGTATTTGAATAATCCCCAACCCTTGATTTCAGCAATAAAGACCTGAGCCAGTGACATACGACAAAGACGTTACGTGTCATTATGACACCTAACAGTGACAAGTTATTCAGTCCTATTACATGGGCACTGCTTGCTCCACAGTCCATCTTCCCTGCAGAGCACGGCTCCAGAACACACCATTTAAAAGCCTAATTTAAAATTAATCTAATTGGCTGAATGGGAAGAGCACATTGCTTTTAACCAGTACAGTCTAGTACAGTTTTTGCTGGACACATCTGGACTACATCTAGAAATAGCAGTTTTCAGAAATGCATTTTTTGATCTAAATGGATTTCTTAAAAGCTGGTAGGTGCATGCACCACAACAAAAATGTAAAAATAGCACCCTGCTAAAGATAGTTGACTGATAATTTAATTTTGCACCAGGTAATAAAGATACGACCAGGAAGGCTAGTCCCTCAGGCTCACACATACCCAGTTAAAAAAATCTGTTTCAGTATCTGCTACAGTGGCAACTGCTTAGTGAGACTAACGAAATTTCCTATTCGACCATAATGTAGAAGAGTTCCAAATCTGTACAATAAAGGGTAGTTTGAATGGATAATTTTATTTTTATTGTATTCGTTAGGGCATGTTAAACTGGTTTAAGAAATGCTTCATTTTTCTAGTGACAGTGGTCATGTTCTATGCCCAGAAAATGCTACTCAAAAATCATGTACATGTTGGAAGATGACAAATAACACCCTTCTTTCCCACTTTATGCTATGTCTAGCTGGATTCTGCTTTTTTCCTGTGAAGTCCCTGTTCTCATACTGTGCTATCTACTGCACTAAAATTCACATACTAAGAAAGAAATTTTTCCCCCCTCCTAAAAATTTTGCTATGGTCTTTAATGAATTACAACTTCTAGTGTATTAACAAAGCAAACACTGAGAAAATGTCGGTTACTGTTGATAGGAGGGAAAAATATCTTCTTGAAACTAAAATATATGTATAGTCAATTGTGCATCTCTTCTTTTTGAGCTGCAACCCATTTGTGTTATATTTAATTATGATCTGATAACAGAAGATAACCTTGTCTGTAAGAGCCCTGCAATTAATTTAAATTTCCGTTAAGTGTTTTTCAACCTTCAGTCACTGTCTGAAAAGAAGTCTGAATCTGAAGAAATCACATACAGCATATTTCAGAAGCTTATTTTTCAATATAGTCTGATCTAGGCCCACCGTGCCAAAAAACAGCAAAGTGGAGATGTGGAGGAATATAAAAATTGACTTGGCTCTGACATTTCAGTGAGCAATCCATAAATAACAAGAAGTGACACTGTGACTCTGTTAAAATGATACAAGATTGTCACAGGCAATCACCTAAAAGATCATTCTGTTTGGTCCTTGCTGAACTGGACGAGAAGGACGCAGAAAAGTCACTCAAGACAAAACATTTTGCCAAAAAAGGTGGATGAGTCCTCACTGGAGAACTCCTTTCCTGCTGCCTCAGATCCATGATGCAGTGGTTTTGATGATGTCAGTAATGTGCTGAGGCAGCGACACAAATAATTCTGAAATTAATCATGAAACACCTCAACATCAGGGCAGTCTAACAACGAGAAGAACTGCATGTAAACAAAGTACTCATGAAATACAGCTGTAACACTGGAGATCCTTTTTCACAGCACCACTGTCCCACCTCACTCCTCCCAACATGGGAACTGTTCTCCTTTTCTCTGCGCTTCCATAGGGTACAGGGACCCTCCGGAAGTAAACAGCACAAAGTATTTTCTCCTAGAACATGATGCAACACAGCAGGGTTGCTAAATCATGACAGACAATATCATCAAAAACATCCCAACTCTTTGGAATACAAATCTGAGTGACAACAGCAGCCACCCTGCTCTACAATCCCACTATAAGATACGAACAGAATAAAAACAAAAAATTTTGATCCTCCCTGGAATATAAGTGTGGCACTGAGCCTGTACTGCAGCAGGTCCGATAGAATACATTTTGTACACATGCAATACACATTAATATGGAATTATTATTTTCAAGATACGAAAGATTTCAAGTCTACATGATTTCAGGATTACACAGGGACAGTAAGAAACTCCCTGGATGCTGATACGATATATCCAGGACATAATTCATGTGGAAGTCCTCTAATATATAGGGCAAAACTTAAGACCTGACTCTATATTAAAAGGAAAGCAGCATCCTTTAGAAGAAAGAAACAAGGAACAGTTCACCTTGTTATATGTGAATAGAACATACACATTATAGATAGATGCTTGTTCCAATTACAGCATAACACCAGAATTCATCAGTGAAAGATGAAGAGCTTGAATAAATAAAGAAAATCAAAAGAAAGACTGGAAAACTGACAAGCCTGTTTCAAGCTGCTTCAAGAGAAATGATACTAAATATAAAACCACAAACACACCCATCTTGCTTCTCGGCAAAGAGTCTAGGGAAGCAAAATTTTAAGTGTTTTACTATTTTAAAAGGTTGGGTGCTTCAGATCACACACAAAGAACACATAAACGCCCAGTATTGGACACAGAGAGGGAACACGCTGCAGACAAAGGCTACCTGGCAGATGGAAGCATAGAATAAACAATTAACCAGGAGAGCAGCAATCCAAGCCCACGGGGGGTCGCGGGTCAGGGCCAGCCCGGAGACAGGAGGAAAGAGAAAACCATCAAGCACAGACACGGGGAGAAGGCAGAACTTCCTAGGATCGTTCCCTGCCCAGCTAAACGCCACCCTCGGGTCCGAGCAGGGCCCAGCACCGCCCGGCGCCCCCTCCCCGCGGGGCCCACCCTCAGGCCCCCTCAGGCCCCGGCCCCGCGCACTCGCCTCGTCCGCGCTCAGCTCCTCCATCGCCTTCCTCTTAATGGTGCCCGGAGGGAGGGCGCGTTCCTCCGGCCCGCCGCGGGGCCGCTCCGAGGCAGCGCTCTCCTGCCGCCGCTGCCCCCCGGGCCGCCTCACAAGGGCATCTCCGGGGCGACCGCGCCGCGCCGCGCCTCGCCCGCCGGCAGCACCGCCGCCCCCGGCCCGCTCCCCGCCGCCCACCCGCGCCTCCGCTGCCGCCGCGGCCGAGGGGAAGCCGCCCTCCCGGTGCCCCCGCGCCCCTCAGAGCTGCCGGCCCTGGCCCCCGCCCGCCCGCGGCCGCTGCCCCGCGCAGAGATTATTCATCAAAACAACAGGGCGGCGGCGGCCATCTTGGGCATCACGTGACGCCGCGGGGGGCCGGGCACGCCGGGGCCGCGCGCGCGCCGCGCCCGCCAATGGCAGCGCCTCGAGGGGCGGGAGGGGCGGAGACTGCGAGGGGCGTGGCCTGCGATGGGCGGGGCCGGGGGGACGGGAAAGGCGGGGCCGGGATCGTGAGGGGACCCGGGATCGAGAGGGGGCCGGGATCGTGAGGGGACCCGGGATCGTGAGGGGACCCGGGATCGTGAGGGGGCCGGGATCGTGAGGGGACCCGGGATCGAGAGGGGGCCGGGATCGTGAGGGGACCCGGGATCGTGAGGGGACCCGGGATCGTGAGGGGACCCGGGATCGTGAGGGGGCCGGGATCGTGAGGGGACCCGGGATCGAGAGGGGGCCGGGATCGTGAGGGGTCCGGGATCGTGAGGGGGCCGGGATCGTGGGCCCGGCATCGTAAGGTTCGGGGTTCGTGAGGGGCCCGGGATAGTGAAGGGGCCCGGGACAAGCGGTTCCAGTGCCTGTGTGGGGTCCGGGAGGGGCAGGAACAAGGGCGGGAAGGGGGCAGCTGCCGCTCGGGGACGCCGCGATCCCAGGGATGGTCATGGTGCTGAAGCCTTCCCTCTCCAACGGGTCCGTAAATATTAACCCCTTCTCAGCGACGACTGATTGAGAATACACAGGATCTAAATCTAATTATTGCGAGCTGAGCAACGTACGAAGGAACAAACAAGATGCTAAGACCCCATTGAGCACTTGGTCTTGGCCTTTTCTAAGTGTAGTTTGAAGTAATATTTTTTCCTTATTATGAACTTTTCTGCACCTAATTCCCTCATCATACCACAAAAGATTACATTTCCGGAAGATATTTTCCCTCACACTCGAAATGAAACTCAGCTATAGAACAAACCGGCCAGGTTACATGTAAGTACACTGGAGGCTCACCCCCAGCTCAGCTTGTTTGAGTTGTAATACACGTAGATGAAAGAGAAAAGGATTTTTTAAAGTTACTCTTTTGGCAAAGGATAAACTAATTGAGAGTTGCATCAGCAAGTTTTTAGCCCAGGATGAACAGTCATTAACAATATAACCCGAACAACGAGTGTGATTTGAGTCAGCAAGGGAAAGAATCCCATAAAAGCTGGACAACAGGATGGTCTTAAGAGGGAACTAAACTGATCTGTATGAGCAATTAGGACATCTTTTCATACACGCTGCAAATAATTATATAGCAATAGAACTGATCCATTTTTAAAAATGCATAGATGAGGCAGGTAGGATATCTGGTCTTCTGTTTTTATATACATCTTTAATGTACTTTATTGATCTAATTTTTTTTTAAACAAAATATTTTGATGACTTAACCAGGGTGCTGAGAAAGGAAACCAATATTTGGATCGTAATATATATTGCCAGTCTTTTTATAGAATAGATGTATATTGTTACCTTTGATTTTTAGATTAAACACAAAATGAAGTGTATCTCCTAGGGATTTTTTTAAAGATAATTGAAGTGGTCTGAACCACCTTTGAATAAAACCCACCAAGTGCTTTTCTGGGGAGTTCTGTTCTTGGCCTTCAAGGTCATTACAGCCTTTCTGTGTTGCAGTTTTACTGGAGAGCACAGCCTGGATAGAAGCAATGTTTGAGAATGCCCGCGCTGATGAACGCTCGAACCCTCGGCACGCTGTGAACCTGCCGAGTTCAGGGAAGGAGCAGCGCGCTGCAGAAGCGCCATCCGCTGGCGCGCAAAACTCTGCCTGCTCCTACATTTTATTAACGGACGTGAGCGGAGCTGCTGCCCCAGTCTGTGATTTCTACTCATCACAAATTTCTACTGATTTGTAGATTTCTACTAATAACACTCTAAGAGCAATTCCGTTTTCAAGCAAATAAAACTGCTCAGTTTCAGGAGGAAAACGCTGTCAGGATCCATAGCATAAACACCAGGCATTTTACCTTGGCCCCCATATTTCCCTAACTGTATAAAGACTATTAGTTCTTTTCTTTCTATTTTGGAAACCAGCTTAAATTTATACAGGTCCAGTAACTAGGGGAGGGGGTCAATCTAACCAAAAGCCCTCCATGCTTCAACAGATTTTGTCTGACTGATGGTGGCTTTAAGCATTTTGAACCGATAAGAAGTATCAGAAAGGTGGTGCTGCTTGTTTCAAAATGTCAGGGACTACTTTTTTCATATGAAGTAATTAAGTTACTAAACTTAAGCTACAGTTCTTCAAGAATATGCATCCAAGAATATGCAACAACTGATTTCATTTGTAACTACCTAGTTTGTCTGACAATTTATATGTTCATACGAGAAAAAACCCTACTTTTCTATGTAATATTGCACAGGGTTATAAAGAAAAACATTTAATCTAACTGAACAGTTGTATGCAAACAAAGCTTAACTAAAGCAGCATTTTTTCTCTCTCTCTACATGTGCTTACAGAGTTCAATTAGTTTGCAGACTGGAATCTCCATGGATCACTTGGACCCATCTTTGTTGTTCTGGGATTTGACTACAGGTTGGTTTCCTCTAGTAAGGTCAACTTCATTATTTTTGAGAACAAAGCAGCTATGGCACAATATGGGGCCTCACACTACAGTGTGTAAGAAACAAACAAGTAAAGTAGTAGTCTACATCTTAAAGAGAAGCATTTTGAAAAATAAATCCATACCTTAGTTGTTTGCTTCATTACTTCTTATCTTCCCTTCTCTGTCAGCACCCCACTCCCCCGTTCTGATTGGTGTTGACATGCCTCTTAGAATTAGCAGGTTTTTTTCTTTTAATTGACTTTTGATTACCTAGAGACACAGGCCTCATCCCTCACGTTTTGAGTTGGGTTTTTATCCTCCAAAAACATATTCAAAAGCAAGGTACTTTAAGATTAGTTTGGTTTGGGGCATTTATTAGCAAAAATCGGACCTTTAACACTGGCAACAGCAGACTTATTTCCTGAGCCAGAAACTTCAGACCAATCAGGTTAATAGGTACAGGAGTCAGTTCTTGTCCGCAGAACCCTCACTGGACATGAGGCTCCTGTGCAGAGCTGTCCCTGCAGGCAGGACCCAGCACACCACAGATTCAAGCTCTCTTGAAGACCTGTTTACATATTTGATTCTCACAACGAAGCTCCTACAAAAAAAAAAAAAAACAAAACAAAAAAATAAGAGTATAGATGTATATAGTAATCAAAGGAACTGCTTCCATGAACACAGATCCTTTGCCACTGCTCTGGCCATGCTAATAACTTATGCTCAACATTCAGTATTTAACTACACATTGCAGTGAAACAATGAAGCTGTTTCAAAGCAGAATGCGCTCACGTGTTGTCCCTTACACATCCTACAGAGCCAGAAGACTTGTGCACACCATGATCACACTACATTCTCATTTTTGTCATACAGAGATAGAATTAGTAGAAATCTGAAGTCAATACCAGGTGGAGGTCATCCCCTTCAAGCCAGTGAGTCCAGCCCCTGTTCTTCTTCTCACCAGTCTGGACACAGACAAGTTTGTCATTTTCCCAGGTAACAAGGCTCTGTAGAACAGGGAATAAAAATGTGTTTCTGCATGTCTGTCTTAGTTCTTTAAAATACTTGTAGAAAATGAGCATTTTCCTGGATAAAAGAGGACCTAGATATTATTCCTGAGTGAAAGTGACACTCCTTGTCTGTAACTCAGGCTCCTACCACTGTCTTGTGTTACAAATACTATTCTTGAAACAATTTCAGCTCACTTATCTGGATTGATCACAGCATCTTCATTTTGTCACAGCCTCATATATTCATTCTTACCTTGCATTTTCTGTTATCCAAGCCTTTATTATCTTCCTCAAACTCTTCTCCAACTTTGAATTCAAGTAAATAATCTCTGAAAGTGCTAGTGGTATGGATATAGAATGAATCACCGTCTTGTTTGATCACTTTCTGAGGCTTCAGCATTTTTGCTACTTTGCGTGTTGCAAAGTCAATACCTTGGACAGGAGGCAAAAATATCAGAGTTGTATTTATCACCTTTATTACTACCAGAAGCATTTCTTAGGTAGTTTGACCCTACTGCTATGCAGCATTTTGTTGTTTTATTGGAACCTTTTATTTTGTTTAAAGCTGCACATTACACACATTAAGTTGTCCTCTTGTACATTTTACTCTTTGAAAACCAATTGTTGCACAATTCCTGTGTAAGATCACCAGGACTTTGAGTCAGAAGGCTCCTGGAGAGAGAGTTGGCTTCCCCCACAGACACCCCCAAGCTTGGTTTCAGACCACCCCCACTTAGCAAGAGGTTAATGCCTATTCTCATCCTTGTCAGAGGAAAGGCAATGAAAGAATTAACAAGAACTCTCTGCATTCTATACCTTAAATAGGGTGAAATGAAGGGCAGTCCTTAAAATTCAAGACTCTTATGGGAGAAGAGAGGAAGGACAGAATGAGATATTTTCACCTACCTAAGGCCACCATATAACCTTCAAAGTTGTCATTGCTGACAAGGTTCCAGGTTCCACTGAAATCCACAGGCATTGCCAGACAGTAGAAGGAAGATCCAGTCAGAAATGCAAATGTAGTGTTCTAGCCAGGACTTTTATAAGGCAGCCCGTGGGTGGGATTTCATCCCAGGACCTTTCTGCTGGAGGGGAAGGGTGCTGCTGCTGAGCCAGTGGGTGAGAGGGTATTTGTAGAATGGCTTCAGCTGTATAGGAGGGAAAAGTTCACCGTGTCTGAAATCTTTGTGTGGAGCAAATGTTAATAGCCCAAGAGCCACAATGCAAGCCAAAAACTGGTTTAAACCATTTATGTCCATCTTGTATATTTTAAAGGGACTGATTTTGTCATTACTAAGATTTCCAGCTGGTTTATTAGATCTGGAGCTTTATGATCTGAAATCCAGGTATTTGTTGCAAAGGTGATGTACCCCTGTAAAGACATGTTGTACTTGAAGAGACACGGATTGACTGTTGAACTGTGGATTGTATTATATCAACAAATTTTAAAGCAATACCTATGTCCCAGAGATAAGAATTATATCATGCTGGTTTATGTCTGGAGTGAATTGTAAACAGAATTCAAAAAGTAATCTTGTGTGTATAGGACATGTAGCTCCTGCCTTTGCTTTCTGTTCTTGGTACATAAAGGAGAGCTGATACAGGAGCTGTTCCCACTGATGCTTTATTAGATACTACACATCGTGGCAGAGCACACAGGCAGTAAAGCACATGATGTAGCAGATGAATTTCAGTGCTGGACTTCACCTTCAGCAAAGAAGTGACAGAAATCCCTGATGACCCAGCAATGTGTTTTGAAAAGTGAATAAAAAATGCTTGACTTCGAAGAGAAAGGACTTAGGGAATTTTTAAGTGAGGAAATAAGGGATTTAGAGATAAGGAAACACACCTATACCTACTACATTTATTTATTTACTGACCTGTGTTAGGCTGAACAAGAAGAGTAACATTTTGCAGAACATTAGTTCTGTTTTTGGAGCTGGCAGTTTGACCCATATGAGTCACAGAATCATGCAAGTAGGAACTCAGGACGTCAAAGCTTCTTTCCTGTTTGCAGCTGGATATTGTTCTCTAACCTCCACTAAACCAGGAATGGTGCTGAGAAATTAAAATTACTGTTTCTTCTCCACTCAAATAGTAACATTTCACCCACAATTTGGTCTTCTGAGGTTATGGTAGTAAAGCACTGTTGCAATACTACTGACCCTTGCAAGCAAAGAGCAGTCAGTGCTTGGTAAACCCTGTGTCAAAGCCCAGATATAACATTTTAATTTAAATTATGCAGATAGTCTGGGGTGTGGTCCTTCTTTCTGTAAATCAGTACTTAAACCTCACACAAAAACCTCTAAAGGGCACTAGGGTTACTCTTTCAAGCCTCAGCCACAGAACTGCCTAGAGAGCTTCTAAGAACTGCCGACGGCCCTGGCCTCATCCTAGCATGGTTCATTTCTTTCTCCCTTCAAATTTCTGATTTTATTTTTGTGGAAATATTATTTTTCATTTCCATCCTAGTTGCTGTGAAGCACTGAGCATATAAAACACCCACTTAGGGATGGGGCCTCATTACAGAAGCAGATCAAGTGGGTCCTGCTGCTGTTGCAGCATTATTAAAATATTTTGAGTCTAAATGACACGTGTGGTGAAAGGGCCCCATGTTCTCTTTAAGGTCTGACAAGAGTCCACTCCTGAAAGTTGTACTTGCCTGACATTCTTGCACAGCCCCAACACTGACTGTGGTGCTGGTGTTTATAACTGATTGGAAAAGGAGATGGCCAATGTGCAATTACTTCTAGTGCTGTGACAGGCACGTTCCTGGATGCCACCAGTAAAACAAAGGATTCATACCCAGCAGTCAGTCATGACCATGGAACATGTCCCTGCTTCTAGCCTTGCCCGACAGCATCTTGGCTGCCCGCCTGGAGAGTCTCACATTCAGCTGCGTTTGTTGATCTGAAAAACATGACCAGAGTCCTCTTCTGGAGATTCCATGAAAGAGCTGTTACCCATGAGAAAGTGGCTTGCAAACCTTGGCATTCTTAATAAGGCACATAATCCAAACAAAAATGGGATAGCAGCAAACAAAGGGAGGTAGAATTCTATCACCACAACAGTCACAGTGCCTCTCTAGCTTATGTTCACATAATACAGACGATATACTATTAGATTCAAAACCAGATTTCTAGCAAAGAAAGCCCACTACTTACCTAAGAAAAGCCCCCAACCAACCCCTAGAAAACACACTTTCCTGTACTGAAATGCAGTTTTTTTTTCTGAGCAGACAGTAAGGCAGTCAGTTGTTGAGTGCCTGTGAGCTCCTGGGGTCACTGGCGTGTTTCTGCAGGGGAGCCAGGAGCAGCCCCGCGTTCCTGTCCTCGCTCTCCGGGCTGTAGAGCCCGTTCTTCTCAATGTACGCCCGCACCACGTCAGGCACCAGGTAACGAATGCTCTGGCCCCTCCGTAGGGCTCTCCGGATCTTGGTGGAGGAAATATCATTTGTGATCCATTCTTCCACAAGGTGAATGTTGTCCTTATGTCTCCACAAAATATCAGATTCGTAGATGAATTTCTGAGCATTGTTTCCTGCCCTACTGATACACACAAGGCCGTGTTTTTCCACAATTTCAGTGATGTCCTCCAGCTTCCACAGATTGGGGACCCCAAAAGATTCCAGCATGTCACTTCCACAAAGCAGTTTAACCTGTGGGACACCTTAAAGAGAAAATTAAATGAGAAACAGGGCTTGATTTAGGCCACCAGATTTTAGCAAACTTGACAGGGACATCTAATTTCTTGGCTCTCTCTCTGTATCTTTGGCTGAGACAACGGAATGAAATTTAAAGAAAGGATTCAGAGTATATAATTTATATTTAGTAGCTTCAACACAGGATTTTTTGAATAAAGGTTATGGGAGTCCCTTCATTAAAGGGATCTAATGCCTTATGCTGTGGAATCTAAGGGAATAAAGTTACTGACTGACATCAGAACCAAGAGCTACCATAAAAGTTACTCATCAGTGCAATTCTCTTGAAATAACAAGGATCATTAACCACTTAACTTGCAAACAGACTTAACTTTTTTCAACTGGATTCTGATTTTTCTTTTTAATGGGCTCATGCCTATTTGGTTCCTGTTTTCTCTTCCGTCCCAGCTTTGTTATGGGTACAGCATCCTGCAGACTATTAGTGACATCAGCAGATAAAAGCTTTTGATGATGATACCTGCAAAACAGATGTATTTTAGGAATTTTAAAGATGTAGGAGAAAACTGGGATAGTATGGCCTACTAAATAATCTATCTACTTCTTCCCACAGTACTTCAGAGGCAGGCCAACCAAGAGCTGATCTAAGGAAACAAGGGCTTATTAGAGGTTGGTCGTGTGCTGGTCAAAGAGCAAAGATTTCAAAGCAGTAACAAGAAGGTTGCTTTGTTTTTTTAAAAAAATAAATATTCATTCATTAAAAAAATTAAAATTCATTTTAATAATAAGAACCTCAGTGAAGTAGCAATGACTGAAAGAGTAAAACCATAGTACTCAGAAAATACTCCTTCAGACAATTCTCATGCCAGTCTTTAAATACACAAATGGGCAGCATAGCACAACCAGGGTCAAAGGAGGGAAACTTGTGTAGCATATCTGCCCTGTTGTAGTCTCTGTCCTTCCCCATGGATACCTCTTCAGCACAAAAATGGAATAATGCCTAAGAAATGATGTATCCTAAAAATGTTCACAGGCTCTGTTTTGGTACGTTTAGGACTAATGATGCATTCATTTTCAATGCTCATATCAATACTACTTCCAAATTCAGTGAGTCTATTCATATGATTTGGGGTTAGCCTGCAATTATCCCAACTTGTTAGAGTTAACACCATTCCTAATCCTTCTATAGGTTCATGAAACTTTTTAGATGTTGGCTGAAGGATACCTTAAAACTTTTAGTGTTTCCAACCACTCACTCTGGCAGCTTTCCCAATCATCAACTTCTACCCAATCTGAGTTTTTTGTAGCCAGTTTTGCCATAGTCACTCGATGATTCGCACTGATCAGACCTTTCTTCTTATATGCATCACCCACTGGTGAAATGATGCCTTTGATTACTTTGTATTTTCCTGTGGAAAAAAACACATCACACAAGAACATGAGAAGTGGTTGAGCAGATGTTACTTCCCCTTGTATTTAACCTGTGACATAACCATTATCCAGTGCAATAGCAGCTGATAGCCAGCCCAGTGGAAAAATACAGGACACTTCTGCACTGTCAGGGCAGCACAATGAAAGAGTTACTAAGATATATTAGAAAGATATATTTCTACAAACCCTGCGCTTACCTCATTAAAATCAATAATAAGCAACACATATATGTGTTCTCTCATAATGGCCTACATGGTTTTGCATAAGACATAAACACACACCAGCTTCAATACCTAATTAGCATTTGCAAGAATATCTGTCACTGTCAAACAGGCATTCATAGACACAATATATTCACCTTAACATTTAAGTGTCTGGTTATCAAAGCTATTGTGAATGATATAAATCACTATCCTACCTGTTTCATGGAGGTAGTCTTTAGCCAGCTCAAAGAGCCTCAGGTGCATGTTGGTGATGGGGTTGAAGGACCCACAGGCCAGCAGCACCACTTCAGTCTTCCTGTCCAGATCTTCCATGGCCATTCCTCACAGACACGGAGCCAAGGGGAGAATGTTGCTGCCAGGTACCAGCCACTACAAGAAACGGGATAAGAAAGAGTTATCGTTACTTACTTGCACTGCCAATAAGCAGAAGATAAAACTTCAAGATCAAATTGAATGCTATGTTTTTCTTCCATCAACACCTGGACTGTGATTGTTCACGTGACACTTCATTGTCCAATTTCTAAGAGATTAAAATATTAAATCACTGCAAAGAGGCTGCTTGCGCAGACAGGACAGTGCCCACTCTGAAGAAAAGCAGCTCATGCTTTTAAACATCATGTGGAGAGATTATCTGTCCTGACTGCAGGACAAATTTTATTAGAACTCTGCACCTTTTTTAAGATGCCAGTGCCAGTCAACTGCCAAGAGACACGTGGGCAGGGAAATTCCCTGTTAAGTAACTTCCTTCTAGTGGTTATAGGGAGAAATTGAACATTCTGTGACCATTCCTAGTCTTGCTACTCTAAACTGCAATGAGCCTTCCCAGCATGTTCTATAAAACCAATACTGTATCACGTATTATATTGTATGAAATTCTGGAGGAGAACAGCTTCAACATTTCTTCACTTGGGATTTATTTACATTATCTGAAATATAAAATGTAAAGGGGGTAGATTATATAATGTGGGAAAAGAGTGCTATGGACTAAACATGAGAGAAGTTAGTCAGCAAGTGTTAGGAGTACCAGTGGAAATGGTGAGAGAAGAATAGTGAATTAGCAGAAGTTTAGTAAAAGCTGCAATTAAATACTGGGGGTTTTCCCCTTTTCTAAAATACCACAGCTCTGTTCCAATTTTGAGACCAGTTTCAGAAAGCTGCTTAAGAATTGCTGAAAATAAGGAAATTTCACTATTTATTTAATTGCTCTTCACATTTCACCTTCTCCTCACACCTCACACACATTTCTGCTTCTATATTCTTCCCTGAGAATATTCTGGCTTGCCAGGATGTTTTCCTACGCCTGGCCTAACAAAGGAAAACTGCAATGGGCCATTCTCCTGCTGATGCTGTTTCCAGACATCTGAGACATCCTGAGAAGCACAGAATTGTCTGCCATTGTTTCTCCAGCAACATCACCACCTGGAAAAATCCCACAAGGTCACCCTCACATTCTGTCACCCTTATAGAGAGTGATGTTCACAGCAGTCACAGCGCTGAGACGAGACACCATCACAGCCAAGCCTTGTATCAGTGACTGTGTCCTAACATCAAACAGCCCGCGGAAAAAAGGAACTCTTGCAAGGCTTCCTATTTCGTGTTAGTACTTTCCTGTGCTTTCAAGAGTTTCACAAACTTTTCAAATATTCGTTACTACTGCAGAGTAGCTCAGCAGTAGAAGGGCTGGTGATACTTGAAATGCAGCCTTCACAGGGGCATGGCTAGGAGAGTTACTATGGGAACAGAGAGGAGAGGAATTAGACTGCCTTTGTAACGGACAAATCCTACTTTCAACTGAGTGACTCATGCTGCAAAACCGAAAAAGGTTGATATTTTCACTTAAAAAAAAAAAAAAGAAAAAAAAAAGGGAAATGGACTTCACTGAGGTTTTCTGTAAGTGTAGGACATATATCCTGGATAATTCTCGCTTTTTCTGAAGGAAAAATGAAGTGCTCTCTGATGCACTCCTTACATACATGCCTATATGTAATCCCATCATGCTTTTACACAATCTTGCCAGTATTGTGTGTATTGATCGCAGTCCTGCCAGTGCTTAGCCGGATTGGACACCTATTCGCACTAAAAGACATCAAAATATGCCTACAGCAGGTCTTGGGATGTCTCTGGAGCCCGACCTGCCAGTCACCTACCGGGGATAAGCAGGTAAGGATGCTTTGCTCAATGTCATGTATGTTTCAGAGGCAAATACCTGTCGAGCATGTTTATATATCGGTATATACAGAGAATACAAGCATGATGTGGGCGTCGCTGGACGCTTCAGTAACACCCTCCCGCAGCTCCCCGCCCCCGGCGGCCTGCACGGGGGTTCACGCCCTGCCCAGCGAGCCCCCGCCGCCGCCCGTGCCCGGTGGGCCCCGCTCCCCGGCCCCGCTGCCCGCCCGCGGTGTCCCCGCTCACTCTCGGCGCTGTCCCCGCTCCCCGTCCCCGCTGTCCCCGCTCACCCCGGCGCTGCCCCCGCTGTCCCCGCTCACCCCGGCGCTGCCCGCGCTGGGCCCGGCCACCGCGGGCCGCACGCGCTCATTGGCCCGGGCGAGCGGAAGCGGCGCCGGAGGGCCGGGCCGGACCGGGCTGAGCCGGGATCGGCCCGCCCTGGTGCGGCCTGCCTGGCTGACGGGTGAGGGAGCCCGGGGCAGGCGAACGGAGGGGCGGACGCGGACCGGCCTCTGCCGCAGGAGGGAAGAGTGGGGCCGGAGCCTCGGAGCGGGGCTGGGAACGGGCAGGCGGGCCCCGGGTAGCGCCCGAGTTCCGCCTTCTCCTCCCCGCAGGCGGCCTGGCGCTCCGCGCTCGCCGCTGTGCGGAGGGCGGGCCGCGGTCCCTCCGCCCGGCTGTGGCTGCCGGCGCTGTGGCCGCTCCCGGGCGATCCCCGGGGAGCGTGGGGCTCCTCTCGAGTGCGCTGGTTCTGTGCAGCCGGCGGTGCTGCCTGAGGTGTTCAGACACCTGCACCCGGCTCGTCTCCCGAATAGCGTTCCAGGGGCCGTTGGAGAGCCGAGTCTATTGTTTCATGTAGCGGGGCCTCTGTATTTCGGTGATTGCTGCTTGGGTTGACACTCGCTTGGTTTTATGTGTTGTGGCTGTCGGAGTTACTTCCCTGGTGAACTGCCTCCTGCTATGAAGATAATCCTGTACAGCCAGCCTGGCATTTCTGTATTTCCACTGCAAGGATCTCCGGGTGTTGTGTTTAAACATTCCATCAGCAAGATATTGCATCATTTTCGTATTTAGAGCATTTTAAATACGTTTTAAGTTGTTGATACAAACCATAAAATGTACTTTCTCTTAGGAGTGTCATGTAAAAACAACATTTTCATGTGAAAACAGAAAATGGCTTCAAGAGGAACAACAGAGACCAGTAAACTAAAACAAAACTTGGAGGAGCAGTTGGACAGATTAATGCAGCAACTTCAAGATCTGGAAGAATGCAGGTAATAAAAATAGTCGCTTTCCTCTTATATGGTAGTATTTTTCTTAAGTGGTTGGCAGAAGAAGGTGGTACCTTCAAAAATCTTGAGGGAGAGGCGTATTCTGTGTTTTCTTGTGGCTTTCTGTTTTTAAATTAGGTAGGATATTGGTGTCAGGTAGTAAAAATTATTTTTTAAAACCTTTATTAGGATTGTTTTGTATATCTGAGAAAAATGCGAGCAGAAAATTTCTTTGAAATGTTATATTTCAGTTTGACTTTTAAGCTTTTAATAGCTGTTCACAAAAATAACACTTTTCCTATGTGATTTTTAATAGCAGGAAATAAATAGCTTTTGTGGCTCTTTTGGTTTATCTTTTAATAATGGGTGCCGGGGGGTTTTTTGCATTGTTTTCTTTTTAGTTTGTCTAACTTTTCATGTGATTTTGTATTAGTCGTCTGTGGGTTGATATAATTTGAGACAGTGAATTATCGAGAAGGTTGGGCTTTTATCTGTTTTAGTACTTGCATTTAAACACCCTGTGTTTAGATGCTTTCTCTGATTCTGGTTCTAACTTGTCCAAGTACGTATCTTTTTCAAGAACAGTCAGAACTGTTGAGGGGTGGTGGTGCTGTTCTGGGAATTGAGCAAGGCTTAGGCTGCAGGATGAGTTGTTCCTAAGTGGATGGCTTTGAGTGAGGAGATAGGCTTCCAGATAATCTCATTCACGGGAGCTTTGGGCAAGACAATCTCACCGCATATTTTTGTTGAGATCCAAAAACACTTCTAAATACTGCTCCAGGTGTGGGATATCTTGTTTATTTCTAGGGCTTTTTTTATTATCAGTGACTTTGTACAACCACACAGGTGGCTGGGAGGGGTGCAAACCCAAGCAAAGCACACATGCACGAGCTGGATAAGAGCTGAGAGGGCCAGAGCAGAGCAGTCTGCAGAGATGGGAACAGCTCAGGGCTGCCTGGGCAATCCAGCTCCATGATGTGCCCCAGTGCCCTCTGCTCCATGGGATGTCTCAGGTTAAATCCTGGGAGTAAATGTGTCTTCTTGGCTCCTCTCTAGAGAGGACTTGGATGCAGATGAGTATGAAGAGACCAAAAAAGAAACTCTAGAGCAGCTGAGTGAGTTCAATGACTCCCTGAAGAAGATTATGTCTGGAGATATGACTTTGGTGGATGAGCTCAGTGGAATGCAACTGGTAAGGATGTGTTGCTAAAAAAAGTTTGTGTTCTGCCTGGAGTTGATGAAACGGCAAATAGATACAAGTGATTCACTGTAATTTTTATGTGAAATCTAGATCTATGTAACTAATGTTTTTTATAATTTAAGACACTAGTAAAAAACTTGGATAGGTGTCTCCATTTTAAAAGGGAAAAGAACTCATTGATGAATTGCAACCTTAACACTGTAGGAAATTAAGATCTGGACAGTAATGAAAAGTTTCACAGCTCTTTCTCAGTTTAGTTACATTAATTAGAGGATTCTTTAAGCCCTCCATAAAGGTAATATATTTTTTTATTTCATATTTTATTTTATTTTATTTTCAGTTATGAAAAAAAAGATGAGCTCTGTGTATCAAATGATGCAGAGGATACTAATGCTGCCCTCCAGTCCTCATTAATCTCATCCTGCTGCTGTAGTTCATGATTCCTGTTAGTTGGTCATTCTTGCTCTTTTTCTTGCAGGCAATACAAGCAGCCATCAGCCAAGCGTTTAAAACTCCAGAAGTTATTAGAATGTTTGCAAAGAAGCAGCCAAGGCAATTGAGGACAAGGCTGGCAGAGGTGAAGGCTTCTTTTTAACTGCAAAAACTGTTTATTTGAGCCAGGCTGATTCAAGTGTGTAATGATTCCAAGAAAAATACCGAGTGTGCTGGAAAACTTGGTGGTAAAGTCTGAAAGAGATGGAGAAGGTCTCTTTTAGAATTTGTTCAGTTTTAAATGTTTATTGAGATAATGGGGGCAACCATGTGTATTTCTTGAGTTATCTTCTATCCTACTTCAAAGCAAAAATGGGATTAACAGAGTGAACTGAGGAAACTGCAAATAGAAAGCCTGTGATTGTACTGAGGGCTGGAGAGTGCACTCAGTGTTTCAGAGACCTAAAATGAAGATCTGAATAAAGTGAAATCAAATGTGATTCCTCCATGTACCAGTGATGCATGAATACATAATTTTAAATGATTATCATTCTTTGGTGAAAAGAGATTCAAGTTTGGAGAAGTCAAGTAAGCCAAGGTTAGGGGTAAAGAGTATTTGCTGAATGTTCAGAAAAGCTTCACAGACATCTTTTAAATCATAGATAGCTCTGTTCCTTACTGCTGTGGCTCCATGATTACTGGATGTTTTTGGGCTGTTGCATTTCTCATGTTGTTGTGTTGGGTGAAATAATGGGAAGCTTATATATTTTTACTTTTTTTTTTCCCCCCTGGTGTGCAGATGGACAGAGACTTAATGGTTGGGAAGTTGCCACGAGACCTGTACACTCAACAGAAACTGGAAATCCTGACTGCCCTCAGAAAGCTTGGTGAGAAGGTAAGGGGTTGGGATGATAGGTGAATAGAGTTTTCTGCCTATTTAGGAGGAATTAGAAATAATAAGAAATTAGAAATAAGAAAATACAATTTTATAAGCAAACCATAAAATGCAACTTGATTTTATATTATATAAATGTCCTTCCGTTTTAATGCCAAGCTTTCCAAGCTGAACATGTATCAAATAGTTTTGTACCTTTCTATCAGGCTGTTTCTGCTTTTAACTGCTTCCTTTGGTGGGCTGTATGCATGAATCACACACCAGCTGGTACAAGGTGATCGCATTTATAACAGCTACAAAACAAATCTTTTACTGGCCAACTACCACCAATTCATCAGGAACTATTCAAGACTTCTGACATGTATCCAGCTTCCCTTTTACAGTGTTGATAATGCCTACGCCTGGGGAGATGGGTGATAAATTGTTGCCCCAGTGATCCCTCAGTGGCAGAAAAAGCTCTGGGTTTGCCACCAGAGGGAGGAAGAGAAGTTATTTCTCGTTGTGGATGGTATATGAAGAAAATGGGTTGCTGTGTATCTCTGTACTTAAGCTTTTTTAGGAAATGAAGGAATGTAATGGAAAAGATCAAGTGCAGTACTTAAAGGAGCTACAATCCAAGCAGTTTCCAAAGCAAAGGCTTTCCCTCCGAATATTTATTTGCTTGACTGTCAGAGGAAAAAAAGTTTTGAAAATACATAAAGGCTAGTTAAGATTGTGAGCTGAATGCGTGAAGGTGTCTAATCCTCTTGGAATGAGTTCCTTGGATCACAACATCAAGCCACTTCACCACACTCTGAACTATCCTCCTAATCTTTTAAAATGCTCAGTAGCCTGCTGCACAGAGGGCTTGCTAGGACAACGGTCTCACATCAGTTCTGGATGTGAACAGTGAGAGCAAATATTGCATGATTGTCTGCACAACATTGCAAAATGTTAAGTAGCTGTATGCTTGCTTACAAAGCTAGGAAAGGCGGGTAAGTAATATGTTTTCCTTCATTCCAACATCATCCTGAATGTCTGTACCTGATTTTTATATTCCTAATGAATAAACTGATGCAGACGCTGTGAACAGTTTGACACACATGCTTTGCTGTAATAAAGATGTGTATCTGAGGCTAATTAAGTGAGTGACTTTTAACTTAGAATATCTGAATCTTCCAAATGTAGGTTACTGCTTCATTATTGTAAATATTTTATGGGCATCTGTAACAAGGCATCAGAGCACATACATAGAAGTAAAATATACATGGGGAAATGTCACTTTAGAGGAAGAGAACCATTTCTAGGTCATTGGCTCTTAACATGGTCAGAGCTGGCAGTGACTGCTTTTCTGCTTTTTTTGCTTTCCTCAATAGATGATAGGAAGTAAGCTTAGATCTTAGTTCATTACTGTACTGACCATGTGACAAAGAAGTTATTGACACCTTGGTGTATTTTAGGTACACAGGTACAGTGTGACCTTTTCATAAAAAAATGATCACTAGAAATCAACTTGAAACTTGCATATGCAGGTGTGTCTGACACTGCACATGCTGTCCTGCCTGGGCTGACAGGAGCCAGGGAGGGAAAATTCAGTGCTATGGGAAGTAGCTTGTGTTTTGGTTTTAGGTTTCAGTATGGTAGATAACACTGCCACTTAAAAACTGCAAATGGACAATTGCTGTAACCTGTCATAGCTCATGTAGAAGCACAAGTAGATGGTGGAAGTTAAGGTATCAACTTCACAGTTGTGGTGTTTTTTGATTTAGCTCACTGGGGATGATGAGATGTTCTTGTCAACAAATGCTGGTGCAGCCCTGAGCCAATTTGAGAGAGTCTCCACTGACCTTGGTAAGTTTTCATTCTCATAACTTCTGATTCCTTTGCCTCATTGAACACTGATTAATAGAAGTACGTCTGGTTCCCCTATGAAAGAGAAAATATGAACAAGAGATTCATGCCATTAAATGTTAATATATGTTTTATTAACAATGAAACTCTGATACACTATCATGAGGAAAAAGTAACACAGCAAATAAATCCAATGTCAAGAGTCCACGAAATGCTAAGGGTGCCCATCATACTGAAGTCTTGAATGGTCTGTCTCAAGCAGAGATGCCACTCTTACAATTAAACAGAGATCTTTTTTGCATTAATGACTCTCTTCAGGAGAGCCTTTTCCTCTGCTTGATGCAGAGAATTTGGCAGTTATTGGCACATTGTCAAAATACAGCTGAAAAGCACTCTTCCTGCCATGATTGTCATACCTCTGATTGTGTATCAAGATCAAGAGTTCAGTATAAAAGGCATTAAATAAGCACAACAGTTCATTGTAGCAGCAGCAGCTAGAACTGGGATGAAAGAGCTGTGAGTGGCAGGAAGGTGCCAGACTAGGTCAGGGTACAAATAAACTGTCTTGGGTGCCCTGCCTTTCAGCTCTGCTCTCCCTGCGAGTGTAAGCAAGGTGAGATCCCTCTGGTTCAAAAGGGGACTCTGGGGGGCTGGGGGGTGTTACCAACACCATTCCAGCTACAAACACAAACCACAGCTCTACAAGAAGCTGAGGGAAAGGGAGCTCCATCCCAGCCAGGCCCAGTAGGACATGGCTGCTCTAGACCTGGCAAGGTTGTGTGGGTTTGTTTTTTTTTTTAAATTAGCTCAAGCGATCTGGTTTTCACAATGTAGGTTTTTTTTCTTTGCATCTCAAATGTTTTGCTTGATTTAAATTGGATATAAAGTAATTCACAATTTCCACTAATACTTACTGAAAATGTTTTTTCCCCCTCAGGATCAGGAGACAAAGTCTTTGCTCTTGCAAGTGTTGAAGTAGAAAAGGCAAAACAATGAAGAGGTTCGTGAGGCTTGTGTCTCCAGTTATCAGCAGCACTGGATTTTGGTCATACTGCGTTTGATTTATCTATTTCTAAAATATTGAAAAAAAGCAAAGCAAAACAAAAAACCCAAGCCCTAAACCTCTTGGGTCCTTAACCAGAAGATACAAAGTAAACAGCCTTAAGTGCACTTTGGAACCTTGGTATCTGTACCCTTTCAGTAATACAGAGGCTGAACACTAAGTGGAAATCTAAAACAAAAGCATGGTATGACTGTCTTTGGAAAGAGTCATCTGTTTTGAACTTTTTCTGAATGTGTATTTCTCTAACTATTAAAACTTAATCTTTTTGCATGTGGTTGTAGCAAGCAGATCTTTTTAAGGAGTGGTCCTGATGATTTTTTTTGGGTGATTCTTCACATTGACTTAATTTTTGTCTGGACTCCCCACTAAGTAGTTTGTTCTAGGAAAGCATTGAAGCTTTGGAGAATGGATGTAGTTTATTGAAATGCCATCTTTCTACAAACTGTTTGCAGAAGACCCAAAATGAGCCTGGATGCTGATCACTGGCCCTTGGCTGCTTGTTTGCTGTGCACATGAATGAGCACTTTGTGTCCCAGCCCTGACTGAGGACAATGGCAGCCCTGTGGGGAGGCTTCTGGAGTAATTTAACCTTGTGTGTTGGAAGGACAGGGAATTGATAGGACGTGGCAATGAGATGCTCTTTCTGTGGCTCTTCCTTCAGCTCTGGTGTGTAACTGCACACTGCTTTTATTTCAGGGGTGGCATGAAATAGCTTGCAAGTTGAAACAAGTTTTAAAAGGGGGAGAAAAGCTCCAGTTATGTGATCAGTGCTAGTGTTCCTCAGTCTCAGTGGTGGTGCTATGGAGAGGGGAGGGTCTGTGTTTCCACTGGATGCTGAAGAAACTTGGCATAGGAGGATTTGAAATCTCATACAGTTGAATTTTTAGCTTGGAGACTAAGTGGGTAGCATAGACTATAAACAGAAAATTAACATGGTCAGTTGTCATTTAGAGTGCACTTACAGGGCATAAATACCCTATAAATTAGTAGGTTTGTCTAATTGTAAACTAGGACTGGAGTAGACTAGAGAATGTGTTTCTAGACTGTATTTTGCTTTAACAGATATACTTTTGACATCTAGCATGTGAAAAATGAACGGATATGTGGTATAGACAGCATAATTTGTTTTTCACTGATAGAACTTTTTTCTCCCTGTTTTTAAAAGCCTTTATTGAGGTGAGGTCTTTTGTCCATTCCAGCAGAACTATTTTCCTGTCTGGGGCAGCATTGTGTTCTCTGACAAAGGCTGATGGCAGCTTCATTGCTGAGAACAGCTTATTAAAAGGCGTTATTAGACTCTGAAATTATGGGAAACAAAACAGTCCGTGGGGACTGGAGCTGCCTTCTTTTCCTTTCTGCTCATTACTGGTGCTAAGGAATTCTCCCCCCATACAGCCCCAGCCTGCTTGCAGCATTGCTATGTAAATTAAATCTCTCAGCACTCACAGAAAGTTTACAGTACAGTGACATGGAAATCTTTTTCCTTGTTGTTTGAGAAGTGTAAGTTTCCAGGAGAAACTTTTTTTAAATTGGTTTGTAAATATTTCAGGTTTTTTGCAAATTCCTGTACTGCAAGCAGTTGTTACATTCCTATTAAATTGATCCTTGGCTGAACATCTTTCCAACTTGTGCTTCTTCTGCTCTTGGAATGATCTCTGGTGGTTTAGATGGACAAAGATGAGACTGAGATCAGTGACCAATATTGCAAGATTCAGTGTGTTGGGTCAGACTTCTCAGAAGCTATGAAGGGTCAGAAATCAGAGCTCTGCCCAGAGACTGGCTGTGTCTTGCGGAATGCCCTGACCATAAATGTGATTTAACAAGGAAGCTGTTGCTGATGTGAAGCTATTCATGTACTGACCCTCACAGGTAGTTAAGTGACCTCTTGAAATAGTTAGGTTGATTCTAGGCATAGTAAGTTAATTGGTGTGTTGTGCTCAATATTTTGCTAAATAATCCTGGGATGTACCTTCACCACCATCTCAAATGTTTCTGCAGGGGCTGGAAAAAAAAGTCCATAATCTATTTATTATAACAATTTTTTCCTCAAATAAAAACTCATAACAAAAGAACAACTGCTAAATGAAAGCATGGGTTTGTGTTTAACAAACAAGCTTGTGATGTGAGAGATCCATCCCCAGTTCAGTGGTGGACCCAGGCAGATCTCTCTTTCTGTACACATCTTTCTTTCCTGGAGTAAAATACAGATTATGGTCCTTAAATATCAAATGCTGTGAAGTTGTTATTGATCATACATTGCTTTGAAGATTAAAAGTGCTTTGTTTTTTGTTTATCATTTTACTTCTGAAATAAGAATTGTAAAGTACAGTCGCTTTAAACACATCAGCAGAGTTCCCAGAGTCCTTTTCTGGCCATATATAACCTCCTTTTTTTAATCTTCTTTCCCTATAGAGTGAATTCAGTGATTGTACTGATCTGAAAGAAAAAGTGTTAGAAAATTGAAGCTTCAAATGTTCTGTCTCTCTTTCTTCTATCTTTGTCTCCTTGTGTTATTTCCCTTCTTTGATCTTGAATGGAAAAGTAGCAAGTTATCTTTATCTTGAAGAAAATATACAAGATTTCTTAAGAGATCCCATAGTTTCTCATGCTGCTTTGCCTGTAAAAGTCAAATTCATTTTGACAGAGAACTCTGTGTTAATGACACCCTATGGCCAGGCAGCTCAGGCTGTATCATTAGTGGTTGAAATGGGAGGCAGATTAACATAGAATCACTTGGTTTTGTTTCCAGTTGGGCAATTCCCTTCCTATATAAGGATAAATACAATTTTTACATTGTTAAGAAATAGAAGTCAGCCTGCAGGCATCTTAGTTTTCCCACTTCCATCATTTTGAAATTATCTTCACTGAGTTCTGGGAAAGGCTTTTCTCTTGGGAAGTAAACTCTTATTTGAATTCTGTCTGCTTAGCTACCCACAGGAGAGGAATGGGGTGCTCATGTTGAAGTTTCTCTTCAGGAGTTGTGGAAAAACAGCAGATTTCTCTTTTAAATGAGTACTAGTGATGGAATATCTCTTTTTATCTTGCTATCATAATAGTTTGCTGCTTAATGATGTTTTTAACATGCCTCCAGAAATGGGTCAGTAATGGTCACAGGTGTGCTGGAATCCATCAGGCAAAGCCACCTGCAGAGCCTGTGGACAGAGATGTTAATGTCTGGGTAAACATCTTTTCTTTAGATTTTCCAGTTAATATCCTTGTAAAGTGGAGATAGAAGTTAGGCTCTGAACTGTTGTTCTAAAAGAGTGGGTTTTGCAACTTCATTAAAACCAAATTCAATCTGGGAACACTTCTGGTTTTGAATAAAATACGCAGCTAAGAAGGTTTTTTGCTACACAAACAAAAAGAGATTGTCATAGCCTTTCTTACATTAAGGGGCTTTTCTGTTCATTCCTTGAAAATACCTCTGCATTCCTCCTCACTGCACAGACTGTAAAAACATTAATTATTGTAACTAAGACAGCTGAACTATTTCATTTTTCTAGTATAGTCTCTAATCTACACAAACTGTGCTTGCCCTAGCCATGGAAAGTTCAACTGACTGTTGTAGCCCTCCACCATTTATTATGGTGTCCCAAGTATGCCAAGATTTGTCTGGTTCAACTGCATTTAATTTGGAGGAAGCACTGTACAGTCTCTGCATCAGAGCATTCTTTTGATGGATTTGAATTACCAGACTAAGTCTCACATATATTAAAAGAAAAAGAGATTCCTAACTAAAAACAAGTCCTTCCTTGGGTACCACACATATCTTGGAGAGAAAGAGTTTTCATTATTGTTGTGTGTGGTTGAATCATGGATAATGAAAGCAGGGATTGTGTGTGCAGATGCTGCTGGAAGCCCTTAATGAGAGGGATGCCAACAAGCACAGAGGGACTTGGAGAGTGGAAGCAGCTGTGCCGTGAAGGAATCCTAAATGAATTTCAGAGCTGATTCAGAAAGAATTGGAGATCAGGAAGGACGGGGTGAATTGAGAGAATTTTTCTAAGTCAAGTAGGGTTTCAGAGGAAAAGGTTGCATTAAGTTTCAGCTTACTAGAATAAACAGCAGCCTCATTAAACAAGAGATTAGAAGCTATTGAAAAGAAAAATCCATTTAATCTGATAGATTTCTGTAAAATAATATGAAGTCCTTATATAAGAACTTGTTAGACTTACCCTTTAGATAATTAAACTTCTAACTTTCCCTTGCTGAGGGCTAGGTCAAGCAGTGTGATGATTGGGAAGGTAACAGATTTGATGAAGTGCAGTTCTACCTTTTGTTTGCTTTGGGAGGCTCTGTGCACCCCCATGAGACATGAACAATATTTTACTCTATCTCTTACAGAGCTAGCATAGTTGAGAGGCCTCTTGAGCTTCCATCGTGTCTCATGATGATACAAGTGACTGATGCCAAGATGTCACCTTGCTTGATAGCTAAACATCTCGGTAAGCTTAAAGGGAATAAACTAAGGTGGGGCAGGAGCTCAGTTTTAAAACAAACCTAAAATTCTCCTAGGCTAGAGGAAGCCTTGTGGTATCTCTCCCTGCTAAAACCCTTTTTAAAAAAAGCAGGATGTTGAATTGATGATGTGTAAGATTGCATTGCACTGCTGTACAGTCAGCCAGCTGAATTGGGAGAGCCAGACAGTACTTAGTCATAAAATGGTGTTGTGCCCATGATGTTATCAGTAAGGAAATTCATACTATTGCAAAGATGCAAATGATGGCTTAATTATGTGCTCCTACTAGCATAAGATGCTTTTAGATCTTTCCCTCAGACTCATGTACTGTGCTAATTAACAGTAATCCAACTGGAGGATCCCAGAGCAATGCTTCTGCATATTTTTTTCAGCTTATGCTGGAGCTCTTATGTTCTTTTCTTAAATAATTAATAATCATTACTGCCTGCTGTGCTGTGGGTATGTGCCAGTGATCTCAGATCCCAGCACATTTGCACCATTCCTGTTCCTGTCAGCAGCTTGGGTTTGCTCTTTGCAGAGGCTTTCATGTTAAGCCCTTCATTAGCTGGCAGTGGGGTTTGGATTTCAGTGGCATTGGGCTTTGATGTCATTAAGTAGCAAGCTGTTAAAGGAAGTGCCACCTATTTCATTACTGTGACTATTTTTATGCAATTAAGTTAAATACCGAGTAGAAAACAGATGCATTTTACTAAACAACACTTGGTACACAAAGCATTTTTATCTCCAGGAATTCTACCTTGCTGGCCTGACCAATGCACACTGTAAGGAAGCAGGGTTACTGTTAACCTAGTGGGAAACCATAATGCAGATGAGTGATGGAGCAGAGTGAAGAGCCTTTGGTGGCTTCTGTCTTGTTTTTTAGTTTTAATTAATTCCTCTGTGTTCACTGGGGTTTTACCCTCCTTCACTCTATGTAGGTGCAACATTATTTTTTAATGCTTCAATGACCAAATAACCATTTATTCTAGTTGGAGGCTGGCATTCTCTGTATTGGCTGAATTAGCTTGAGTTAAGCTGTACCGAATGTTGCAGTGCCTTTAACTTTCTCAGCGCAGTGTTACTGAGCAGCTGGGATGGATCCCGGGCGGCCCCAGCGCAGCAGCCGCTCTGCCCGCGGAGCCTCCCCGCACCGCGGGGACAGCACGGGCTGCGGACACGCGGCACCGCGTCCCTCCGGAGGATGCTCCCAAGGTGAATGCGAGCCCGTTTGACCCGCGGAGAGACGCGGGTCCCGCGGGCACAGCCTGGCCCGGCCAGCGCTGCCCTCGCGGGCGCGCCCCTTCCCCGGCGCTGCCCGCCCCTTCCCCGGCCCTGCCCCGCGTCCCGCCCCTTCCTCCCGGCCGGCTCTCGGCTGCTGCCTGCGGCGCCGCCGCTGCCCTGGGCGCTGGGACGCGGCGGGTCCCTCCCCCGGAGCCGCCCAGGCACCTCCCTCGGGCCGCCGCGGTGAGTCACGGCGGAGGAGGAGGAGGCTGCGCTCGGCTCCGCTCCGCCGCTCTCGCCCGCCCGTGCCGAGCGCGCCCGCCGCCGCCGGAGCGCCGGGGCCGCGGGCCCCGCACCAGGTGAGCGCGGTGCCCTTTGTGCGCAGCCGGGAACAAAGGCGCTGCCCGGGCCGGCTCCGCTCCGCCGGCCGGGCCTCCCCGCTGCCCGCTCCGCTGCCGCCCCGCCGGCGCCGCCGCCGCTCCCCGGCCCCCGGCAGGCCGTGGCCCCGCGGCGCAGGTACCGGAGGTGCCTGTTTGATTTCCTGGCATCACCCCTTGCGTCAGAGGCGCCCCGTTCCCGGTGTCCCACCTCAGGCACGGCTGCGCTGCTTGGCAGGTGAGGGCACTCCCGGTGGGGCTGCCCAGGGTGCGCTGGAGCCGCGGCGAGGGCGGGCAAGTGTCACCCCCGCGGGCCACCAAAGCCCGGGTGTGCCCGGCCGGCTCAGGGCAGCCCCGGCTGCCCGCGATGCTCTCGGCATCCCGGCCCTCCTGGGAAAACTCCTCTCGGACAGGGTTTAGTACCGGACTTCCTCAGGGATAATCCCTGCCTCGGCTAAAAATTGTGTTTCAAGAGCCTCTGAGGCAGCACTCGGTAACTTACAGTTTAGATGGACGGTATTTTTTGGCACACGTTAGTTTTTTTACCTGTTAGGAAGATACGTGAGAGAGGGACAGCATCACCCTCCGGATCACAACGTATTAGTGCTCCGGAGACAGATGAGACGTTTCTGCTCAACATCCAGATGTGCTTCATCAGGGCACATTTGCCTTTCAGTCTCGGGTTTGCTTTCTCTTCGAGAATATTTTGCTCTGTTGTATATCATCTCTTATTTGTCCATTCCTCATCTTGGCACGTTGAACAGGATGAGCTTTGATGCTCTGTGAGATGAGCGTGAGACATTCTGCAGATGTGAGGATGTAGAAAAAGAAACAAAACATCAAACTGCAGCAGACTTTGGAGGCAAGTTAGGTGTGCTGGTCTAAGCTGGCTCCAGTATGGTGAGAGGCATGTTTAGAGAGTATTTAAGAACATATTTTTAAATACATTTACAAAATGTTGCTATATTTAGTTTTCTGGCTGCTAATCTTGTAGGCTTTTAATTTCTTTTGGCCTTGGTTATTTTTGGAGCTCATGTGTGATGTGAACTAGCCTGCTGAAGGAGAACCTCTCCTGTTAATGGTGAAAAATGAGGCTAAACATGTATTTTAGTGGGGTTTATTTTGAAAATACAGATATTCAAAGTGAGGGAGCATACAGAAAGCTATGTATTACTACTTCTAAAAATTTAGGCTTGTTTTCTTGCCAAGCTACAAACTACTGTTGCGTTGACAAACAGATTCATCTGGAAAACGGTGAGAGGTGTACTTAAGATACATTTCTATTGCTTCACTTTGCCCTTAGCTGAAAAAGCATAATCAGTTATTGTATCTCTGGCATCTTGGTAGAGACTGGCAGCTCCCTCAGTGTCATTTAGAGTTGTTGGTGAGGGGATTTGTTTGCTGTCTTAGTTGATGTGGCACATAGAAATAATAAATCTATGAAGTGTGTAGAACCAAAAAAATGCAGGAGCAAAAGCCATTTTGAAATACTTAAGTGGTAATGGGTTGGACCCAAATCTACTTTAAAGCAGTTTTCTCTTTAGTTCCTTGGAAGCATTGCAACAAGTTATGGAAAAGTTACATAGGACAGAAAAGTGCTTTCAGGATTCTTTTTGACCTCCAGGTGGGAAGACAGTGAAATCTTCAGCAGGAAAATCATCCCCTGGCTGGCAGGAGCCACTCTGATAAATCCCTGTGCTGTCACCAGAGCTGGGGCTGCCCTGGTGGGAGCTGGGAGAGCTCACAGTGGAACGGGAGCTTCTGTCCCTGTCTCAACAGAATCAGTTAATGCTACTGAGACTCACTGGACAGAACATCCTGCTGAGTGTTTGGGAAAGCAAGTTCTGAATCCCAGCTTTATGGGAAATCTGTAGCTGTGTCAGTCTCTGCTCCCTTCCATCCTTTCCCCTGTCCAGGCTTTGAGAGCAGTTCACTTTGCAAGAGGAAAGAGTTGTTTCCAAAACAATTTGTGTTGTTTTCTAAACAAAACCAAAAGTGAACGGAAACAAAACCTAGATTTTGTAATTACTAACAATGACTGTGATACATATCTGCTGCCAAAAATTAAAAATCATCCTGCAGTTGCATATGGGCAAATAGAGCTAACACCTAAATGTGCCTGATGTGGTGAAGCTGTTAGGGTTGATGCTTTTCCTAGGAAACAGCTTGTCAGAAATAGATCTATTTATATGTGTTTAATATAAGTTTTTCCTCTCCAAAACATTTGTCATCTGTAACCAACACAAACATTTATGTTTTTACTAAGTATTTCAGTTCCTGTGTTGGTTGTTGACTACAAAGCACCCTCCTCAGCATCTGACCTAGTTTGAGGCATCAAACATCCACCCAAGTGCTTTGCACAGAGAGGCTTTTGGAAGCTGCTGTTGGAGATGCTGGGAGAAACTTCCAGGAGATTTTTTTTCCAAAAAGAAGGATTGGGTATCAGAAATATTTCTATATGTGCACAGGCAAAACTGTATTTCTTTTTACTGCAAGCTGTCATCAGATTGGATTTCCTGCTGAAATGCAGCAAGGACAGGGGCAGCTGTTGAGCTGCACCACACCATTGGGTGTATGGTGCAGAAGTGATTGGGAAAACTGTAATCCTAACAGATGTGCCAAATGTTTATATTCTGGGAGGTGGCATAAGCATTAGAGCCAGGAGCTGATTATAATTCAGTTTTCAGATGGTACAAGTAAATTGCTTTGTTTACTGTGTTTCCAGATATGTCAGTAGTCACGATGATAACGCTGGTCATTCATGTTCTTTGTGTAAACTATCAGTGTGGCACTTCTGGAACAGTGTGGTGGGATATTCAGCCAAAAATAAACCTTGATTTGTCACAGGAAGGATGTAAAACCCATGGTGTTTAATAGTTTAGATCGAGTCCTCCTCAATGAGCTAAATAGTCCTTCGTGTTTTTTCCAGTTCACTGACTGAAATCAGTCATGTACAATTCTTGCTTATGGATTCATCTTCTGTGTTAAACCATATAACCAGAAACCATACATGATTCATATTTTAAATTCCTTTAAAAAGATTCCTTTCAAATAACTTTCTGCATCACAGATATCAGAGAATTTGTTTTGTTGTTCTATTTGGGAGTTCAGATTTGCTGGAAAAGTAGTAACATTCATTAATTTAGTTCCACTAAAGCTTTGCATGTATTCAAGTGTGTGACTAGTCCCAGTTTTGATGGTGATGTGCACCAAATATGTAAATTACTGGCATGAAAACATTGTCACCTAGTCCACATCCAGTGTTGGTAATTTAATGGTCTTGCTTCTAAGTACAAGGGAGAAATTACATGTAAATAGGTTTGAAATGTGCTAAAAGCATTTTACCAAGTAAATTAATTTCATTTAGGACAAAACCCCAAACCAGTGTTCAGTGTTGGATCTCTTCCCCTTGAAGAGCTGTGCCCTGTCCATGAGCTTCCATTGGTGAGCAGAGTAAGCAAAGCTAGAGCTGAGAAGAAATCAAAGATCAACAAATTAACCAAAACCCATCAGTTAGTACTTGAATAAGGAGAATACTGTCCTGACTCTCAGGTTTATTTTCAGCCTTAGTGTTGAGGAAGCATTGTATAACAAATGCTCAAAAAAGTGAGGGAAGCTCATTCCTGTTTCTGCTCACTGCTGGTGATCTGACAGAATGTTACAGAGCTCCTGTATGGTTTAAATGTCAGTGTGAATTCAGAAAGTGGAGTCATACTTCCTGGTTTTCAGTAAATACATCCATGGTTTTATAAGTACCAAATCTGCCAAGCCCATTTCAGTTTTCAAAAGTAAAATAGATATAATTACTAATGCTATTTAAAACCAAACAAAACAGCCTAAAAATCTCCCAAAAATCCCTAATAATTTCAACTCCTTGCATTGTTGGAATTCCTGTGACTGGCTGAATGAGCTACTGGTTGGGGAACAGGGATGGAGTCAGTAGATTTGTACAGCCATTATACTTGTCTCAGGATGTTCTGCTTTATTCCGTGCAAATACACAGACCAAGAATTTATTTGATTTTTCAGCAAGTCCATTTTCTCTGTGTTATGAGGGCAGCTAAAAAATATGGAAGCAACTTAAGTAATCATCTCTGTTTATGACCATGACCAAGCTCAGAAACCTTCTGACTCAGTTTATCCTTCCATAAAATTAGTTGACTACTTCACATGAAGGTGAAGATGTTTAATTAAAGTGTAATTGTTTTGCCTCTGAACTCATCCAGGTCCTGATTCAATGCACATTGAAGTCAGTGAGGAGCTTTTAATTAATTTCCTTGTGCTTTAAATAAGTACACATAGACGTGTATCCTTAAAGGAAATGTGACCTAAATTTTTGCAGCAGAGTCGCTGTAAAGGAGGAATATAAATCCTGAAACAGCTTAAGGTAAACTACTGAAGGAAGGTTTTTTGTAGAACTGAGGAGGGGATAGTGCAGCTGCAGGGATCTCTGGTGCCTGTTGCCATATTAATATAATTTTAATGGAGTTTCCTAACTTGGAGTGTGCTGGATCTTATGTGGAAAACTGGAAATTTCTTTGTGCCTTGGCAGCTTGCTTAGTTGGTCGGGGGAGACAATATCAGGCTTCAAGATAAACACAGTTAACTGAATGTTTATGCAAAACCCATCAGCAATAACACTTACAATATAATTAACTTTAAGAGTTGATGCCAAATTGAGAAAAATAGGAGCATTCACATTTTCTTAGCTGCCTTTTTTCAGGAATGTCTGTAGACGCCAAATAATACTCATTGGTTTATGTGGAATTAGTGAAAGGGTTTGCTTAACTTCAGAGGTCAGAAACATCAGGATTTGCTAAACAGAACTTTCATTGCTGAAATCTTGCTCAGCAGCTACAATGAACTTGGTAAAATAAGCTTTTCACAATTCACATCAAACTGCAACCATTCTTGTACTGTTTTGCTGTCAAGATTCTTAGTTCGTTGACTTTTACAAAATAAGTTTTAATCTTTAAATCAAATACTGTGTGTGAAATTGCACGTGTGAGGCACTGCAGTTTTGTCCCCTTGTTTTTCATCTATTCATGTCCTTGCCCCTGGTAGCTACAGTTTGGATGTAGCTGCCATCAGCCCCTTCCTTTTGTTGGGCAGCTAACCATAATAAAGGGGTGCTCTAATTGTGTCTATGCTTTGGGAGCTGCAGAAGTCTGGCTGCACTTCCAGTCATTCTCTTTGCCCATTCTGCCTTAAATTGGTGGTGGCTGGGTGGAGTCCTGCTCTTGGGATCTTCTGAAGTGATCTGGGGTCTTACAGTGGTTTTAACTCCAGTAGGAATCAACCAGTCCCCAGCATTGCTGGGAATGGTCTCTGGGCTAACTCCTGTTGTTACTATTGTTATGGATTGGAGTTTGATTCATCTAAATAAATATTTTTACATATGGTTGCCTTTAACATATGTGTGTTCTGTCCTGCCTGTGGTTCCTCCAGTCCCATTGTGCTCAGGCTTTAATCAGTCCCAGGACCGATGGGGTTGATAGAACCCTCCAGGCCCTGCAGTCCTTGGGTTCTTTCTCTCCAGCCCTCATGTGTTTGTTCAGTGCTGAAGGGACTCCTCAGCTGTCACACTGACCCCATGCAGTTTTATGTCACAGCTCATGGCTCATGTCATTAAGGTAACATTCAGAATTGTGGCTGGGGAGGGAGGAAATTGCATCTGTTTTCCTGAGAAGTAGGAAGTCTCTTGAAGGCGAGATTTCCTTCCTTGCTATCCCACTTGGCCAAAGCTTAGAGAAAGCAGAGTGTCTGCAGTAAAACTGGTGTGTAATTAGGAATTTGTTTTAAACTAGTGAATGTTGAAAGTCCTCTCTTAAAACTGGCAAAGACTTTTTTCCTTCCTCCTTCCTCCCTCCATCAGATATCTTCACAGCAGTCTTGTTTGGTGGCCCAAGAAGGGAACAAAGATCCTTTTCTTGTGCTTTTTGTTTCTAGTAGGCAGCACAGAAGATTTGGTTTTCTTTCCTAAAGAGGCAAGATAATTAGGTGCCATAAGGGCTGTGTTTGTCACATTTGACAGCAAATTTTATTGATACATGAGGCCAGAACACTTATTTCATGTTGTCCAATGGTTGCACAATTTTGGTAGTAAAGAACTATTAATCTGAGAGTCTCTGGTCCCAACAATGTACTTTGGTACAGTGTTGCAAAATACTAGAATGCTAAGTAGTGACCAACCTAATAACAGTTCACGTTTTAATTGTTTTTAAAAAATCTGGTTAGCCCTAATCTCCCTGCTGTAAAAGATTTATAGGCATTTGCAGTGTGAAATGTCTGTGACCTGGCAATAATGATGTTCAGATGTCAGTGAAAATTACAGGGCAGCGCAGGTCATCTTTACACTGAGAGCTCTCACTAATACCTGGCTATCTGTAGATCCAGAGAAATGCCCATAAATACAAATATATAAAATATATACAGCTCTATATGCACACACAGTGGAGAGGCAGCCTCTCTGTGCCACCTCCCGTGCTCTCTGCCATTCCAGGTTGATGCACCCAGCACTGTGTGCTTGAGCTGGGAGAGGTTGGTCGCTCCAGCACAGGGAGTTCCACTCCAGAAATGGCACTTCTGCTCTTCGGAGGCTTTTACTGCATGATTGTGAATTGAAATGCATTGTCATTGTTATTTTAACTGCTTACAGATACTTACTGGAATTTTTCCTGTTCTCAATTAGGATTTTGCCTGTTCTGATTAAGGACTTGTGCTCTAGGATGACCTTGCTGGACTAGATGACACCACTGCGGTCCCTCCAAGCTCACCCATTTTGTGATTCTGTGATTTTAGACTGTTCTCTTTTCATTTATCAGTAGTTCATAGTGTCACCTGCCTTTTTGTTAAAGTCACCTGAAACATCAAAATTTTTCACTAGATGCAGTTTAATATAAAAAATCTGAAACTGGTTGGGAACATGCCAAATATTGAAGTTCTTCACCATTAGCAGTGCTGGTAATTCTGACTGTCCTTGTGCATGTTTCTGTTTCCTGTTCCATTTTAAGTCACTTGGGAATTGCTGAAGAGGCCGGAAGAACATCCTGCACCTTGGGCACGTGCACATACCTGCATCCATTCTGACACTCTACTGTGTGGTGGAGGCTTATTTTAGGTTCATTTTGAAGAGTGAACCAATTTCTGGCTTCTACAACCAAGTAACTCTTTATCACGGGTTATATTTCCTGAGTACAGGGTGGTCATGTCCTGTGTATTGTTATTTTTTACCCTGTTGACTTTAGTTTCTCTGTTATAAATGTCCCTCTTCAGCAAACCCCAGATTTAATACTGATAGTCTGTAAGTCCTCAGGGGATCCCAAGTCTGGGCTTGCCACTTTGAGGACATGGCTTTGGTCATAAAGCTGATTGATGTGGCCATAATTCATGGTCTCCATGTTCCTTGTGCATGTTTGGGGATTGGCCTTGGCTCAGCTTCTGCCAAGACCTCAGAACAGAGCTGGGGACTGTCCTTGGTGTCAATAATTAATAATCAAAAAGTATCACACCTCATATACATATGTATACAATGCATGGCATGCCAGCCATATAAAATGGGGTGGATACATTGAAATTCGTTTGTTGATTCCTGTAAGTTGATAATTTTTACCTGTCATTGGTGCTCAATTTTTTTACTGGTTTATGATCCAAGTTAAAATCAAACTATGAAAATAGAGCTAATTTCTCAGAGACAAGAAAAGGCATCTCAAGTTTAGGTCTGTGTACTGGAAACTTCATTCTCTGTTTCTGAAATAAAATATTTACAGATAGATCCACACAAAGCTTTGCTGTCTTGTTCTGTTTTAATGATGGATGCTGAACACTCTTTTTACAGCAGTAATTCTGCAGTGTGGGATACCTGGTAGTTAAATTGTTGGCTGTCATTAGTGCCTGATTTCCTGCCCAGAAGATTTGTAGCTTTGTTATAAATAGGAGAAGAGGTGTGTGAGCCTCTGGAAGATGCCCATGACTGTGAGAGAGCAGCACTGTCCATCCAGCTGTTGGTGACCATTGTGAGTAAAATATTGGAACATTCTTCTAGAATTGTCTCTTGGACTGGGATGCAATTTGTGCATAAACTGCTGTTTATAAAGTATTGACACTTTTTAAAGAATTTTTGACACGTTCATCTTTGAAGTGTGAATACCTTTGTGAAATGAAAGGCTTTTTTTCAGGTTTTGTTGCTCTTACTACATTTAATTTCAGAGGCTTCAAGCTGACTGACGTGAACTATCTAAAACCCTGTGCTGCCTCTTTTAACTGTGTGCAATGTGAGAGGAGGGGGGAAATCATCTGGTTTGGGTGTGCCTGAAAGTCAGGAGGTAAATTTTAATTTCATGAAAGTGGTGATTGTGATGGTAGGATTTTTTTAAATTCATTCTTTAAGTCAGCTTGAGCATTGATGTAAGAACTATTTTGGTATGTTGGGAAGCTCTATGGAATGCACTTCATTGCTACTTCTGAAGTCTGTTTTGAAGCTCTGAAAGGTGATCCAGCACTGGGGAGAAAGACCCCTGCTTGTGTTCATAAATGTTTCATGAATAAATGGCAGTGTTTGGGGCTGTTTCCTGTCCTTCTTCAAGAAGGAGGACTGTAGTGTTTCGTTAAAAATTTAAATCTAACATTTAAGAGATGTGAACCTACCACGGGAGTTCCAGCAGTAAATTGACCTAAATCTGACACTGGGGTTCAGCTTCTGAAGTCAGCTAAAAGGTAGCACTGAACATAGAAACGACGACAAAGAGAAGTACTAAATATTTCAGCTCTTACTGTTCACCTATAAATAGGTAGCTGTTATGAATTCTTCATTGTATCCCTCTGGAGATGTGAATTAATCCAGTCTCCAGCTGCCTGTGACTGAAGGTCATGAGTCAGAATGAATTAGAGGAAAATTTGTAGCAGGGTTTTTGCAGACTCTGGTTCCTGACTTCAGGTTTCAGGTTCCAGCTTGGAAGGTTTTTTGGGCTCTAGCTGTTCTCTGAAAAATGCCATTTGAAAATTTACAAGGTTTAAATTAGGGGCAGCATCCCCTTGCACTTCCAAGCTTTCCAGTATGACCACGTGTAAGCACTGAAGTGCTCTGTGCTGGAGCTGTGAAGGGAATGGCTAAACCTTGGATGATGAAATCAGAGAGTCAAAGGGACCTTTCCTGCTGCTCTGAACTCCACTTGTGAGAGCGACAGGAGCCTGCAGTGCTCGGGTTTATTCATCACAACTCCTTATCTCAGCTTTTATAATTCTATCCCTTTAATTGAGGGTTTTAACTGCCTTGAACAGAACCAGTCAGATTCAACAAAAAAATAAATTGTAGCTGAACTAACTCCTATTGGGTTTCTTTTGGCTATAACTGGAAATGCTACAAGATATTAAAGAGGTAGTCAGCTGTGACTTAGGCTTTAAAGAACTTGCCAGATGGCTGCTCTAAGTACCCTAAATTATTAAGACTGAATATGTAAAATACAACATTTTCCAATATCTTTCTGCCTTTTTATTTTCTTCCCCCTTAGTTTAGGCTGTGCAGATTCCTCAGTTGCAGTTTGTGTTTTCCCATACTGGTAAAATGTGGTTTTTAGGAATTTCAGCATTACAGAGGACTGCAGTTTTGGGGGGAATATGAAATCTGAAGGGACAAAAGCTCATGTTGCTTTCTCTTTGCATTAAATAAACATGGCTTTAAAACTGAATGGGGTGCTTAAGTAGTTTCCTTTATGTAAAATTTGTGAAAATGCATTTTCTTTAGTGTGTCTCTTTTTCTGTTGAGATGTGAATTTTTTGTTTATTTAAAAAGAGGACAAGAGGGGAATCAGAAGAATTTGGGAGTTGTTAATTATGAACCAGTCTGTGGCATTGTCCAGCAGAGTCCCTTCCAGGTTTTGAATTCATACCAGTGTAGGTGGAAGTGAAGGAAATACAGTTACAAATCTGTAATTTTCAGTTGCTGTCTGTTGAAACCTTCTTCTGAAGGCGTTTAGTCAAAACAGTTCTTGCTGGTGAGGCTTGAGTTTCCTGAGGAGCTGTTTCCATCTGTTGGTAAAACAGACAAGTTAAACTGAGATTGAGTACAGATTTCTCCTGTCTACATTTTTTTTAAGTGAAATCCCAGTAGCTGATGTTCTAAACCTAGTTAGGAAACAGGAAAAGCAGGGGAGGCCAACTGCTGTCACTGTATTTTTTCATTATGTACTGTTGTGTCTGGGGTCAGTAATCAAAGAGAAAGCCACTATGGTCTTTTAGTTCATTTTTGGGAAGAAATATATTTTATTTTCATTAAAGACTTTTCAGAACAAGTAAAAATGAGGAGAGGTGAGGAAATGTCCCTTAATGCTAGTGGGAAAATTGGAAATACTGAGCTATTAAATGACTTGGGTAATATCCTTGGGAAGTAGCCCAGGTGTTTTTAGGTGTAGAACACCTACACCTTCTCATTCCCAAGCCATGGGTGGTTTCCTGTGATTTCTGACTCTGCCCTAGCAGCACCTGCAGCTTCAGTCCAGGGTTCAGGGGGAAGGTACTGCTGGTGCTGGGTTTGCCAAGGGCCAGGGTGGCACAGAGCCCTTCCCCAGCCCAGCACAGGGGCTGGAGGGGACAGATGGGGATGTCAGGCGTTCCTGGCTCTGCCCAGTCCTCGTGTTGGGCCTTGCTGAGCTGGTGGAATTCCTGAGATCCTCACCCAGCCCACTGCAAGGCAGTGGGAGGGAAGTGCTGAACTGCCGGACAGATTCCCATCTGTCACTGCCTGACCTCCTGCACTGCCTGGGGAAGGGAGGGAATGTTTTCAAACTCAGATTTATAGCTTTGGCAAAGCTGGGCTGGCAGTGCTGGCTGTAATATATAGATCTTTGTTGTTTATTATTCTGTCATGTGAATCATCTTAAAAATAAATGAGAACTAAATTTCATTGCCTGTGCCTGGCAAACAAAGGAGAATTGGGTGACCCAATTATGTCCATTTGCAGTGTGTTGGATGCAGCAGGACAAGCTTGAAGCATTTAGTCTTTTAACACAGTTCAGTGAAGAATGCAAGTTTCTGACCAACACTGCAGCTTTTGAAACACATGGGTCAGTCTCTTTTGTGAGAAAGGACTGGAAAACTGGCACTGGGGAGGAGATCCATGTGTGGCTGCCAGAGGTGAGCACAGGCAGCCCAAACTTTCCTGTTGGCTCCACACATCTGCCTCACCCTTACCTGGAGAGACCAGTTCCAGATCTGATAGAACAGAGCATTCTCTATGGCTTCACCAGCCTTTGGCCTCTCTTTCTACTGTGCCAGCCATCCAGGACATGATTCCCAGAAATTCAGCTGAGGTCCCATTCCTTCTTTGGTGGGGCTGGGGTGTATCAGTGACCCTGTCCCTGGGCTCTGGAATTGCTTTGGCTGTTCATTCCAGTGGAGTTCTGTTGGTGCTGTGGGGATTCCCTCAGTCCAGTTCTTGTTTTCTATCTCCCTGTCTGGCTTTTTGAGCTGCAAATACAAGTGGAAATTCTGTTTACCAGAGAATGTTTCTCATATGCAATATAATAATGGCAAGAATAGGTGAATACATTAATTGTGTGTTTTAAGCAGAAACACTGGGATTCATTAGTGCTGTTGGTAAGTTTGTTGGTGATGTCTGGGTTGTGCAGAAGCAGTTTTTATCTTTGCTGATCAGCTGACTCTCAGCTGCCAGCATCCTGCCCTTGGCATGTTGCATCCTGATGCTGGCTCAGTTTTCTGATGCTGTTGTAATTCAGTGACGTGTACTTTAAAAAAATGTTTCTTTTCAGTGAGTGTGCCTCACATTTCAGCTTAAAAACTCATTTAGCCTCACCACGTTTGGGGAAGCAGCCTGATCTCTGAAGTGAGGGAACCTCACACTGACACTTGGAGCTTGATTCAGCTTTTCTCTAGGTACAGAACAGCTGAGGAGCTCTGGCTAATCCTGTGTTGTTTCCCTCTTGGTGAGGATATCTGCATGAAGTGGTGAAAAGCCATGAAAAAGTAGAATTAGTCTAGATCAGCTTTTGATTTTTCACCACAAAAAGAGAAAAATAAGGATAAAAAAGGGAGAGTATGTTTAGTATATTCAGTCTGGACTTTATTAACAAATGGTGCAGGTGTGCATATCTACCCTAATTAGAATCTCATTAAGTACAGCAATTTATGCTATTTTTCACATGATTCTGGCTGCAATGTTGTCCTGAGTGGCAGCACTTGTTGTTTCCTTGCACATTACAGGGGGCTTGAAATGTCTCTTCATTTGTGTCATTGAGCTTGTCTTGGAGTCTGATGTGATGGACAGGAAACTATAAATTCTTACCATGCCCTGATACCTGGTTGTAAAAGATGTTCAGAAATATGTCACAAATCTAAATATAAAAGCTTCTGTCTTTGGCTGTTGGTGATTGAATGTGAGGTTGGTCTGGAAAATTCTGTGCAAGTTTTCCAGTGCCAGTCTTTGTAATTGCTGCATTCAGATGACATAAGCACAGTTGAAAACAATAATTTTGGTCAAAATCAGTCTGCTTTACATTTGTTCCTAGTTCTTCTCAAATCCTTGGTAAGCTACACCTATTTTGGGGTTTTTACGAGAAGAAATGACTTATCACAGTGTTTGTTGGGTTTTATACTGAAAGCTTTCTAAAGAATGCAAGGCTTGAATGCAATTCATTCTCAAGTGGTTGGGAATGTCATTGGTATGGTCAGGGTGGAAATCCTGCAGCTGAAGAATGGCTTGATTTTAAGAAATTTTAAACATAAAAAGGTTTTTATGTTTAACAGCTCCAGACAAGTGGCAGTTTTATGAATTTTACCTGGACCATGTTCTAAAGCAGACTGGGAGTGAAGGTGTGTTGAATTAAGGATCTTTCTGGGGTTCAGCTGTGTATGTTCTGTAATTCTTTGCTCATTTGTTTTCACAGGGCAGTTCCCTCATATATTTTTCCCAGTTCCAGTCACTGATCAGGACTGAACACGTGGGTTATCTGATCTCCTGTGGTTTCTAGAAGCAGGTAAATCTGGTGTTTTGTTGGCTGGGGATGGGGCAGTGACCACTGATCCATGTGCCAGAAAGATCTGTGGGGGCAGGGAGATGCTGCTTAAGGAACATTTCATAATGTGTAGCATATTCATGTAGGTTTCTGGAGAGAACAGAGTTGATAAGTACTTTGATAAGATTTTTCAGTCCTTCATTTGCAAAGGTGGATTGTGCCTCGTTGGCATGGGGGCAGCTGTGGCATTTTCTTGGTGCTTGTGGATGGTGCCACCTATTGATATCTGATCCATTTTGTTCCATTTTTAAACAATAGATGTGCTAGGACATTTCAGCTTTTGCTGTCATGATTTTTGTTTTCTAAGGTGATTGGTTACTAGCACAGCAGATTCCCTTTTCACGTACAATATTTTTTTTAAGTATTTATAATATTAAGAACCAGTCACAACCTTTCAGACTGACTTGGTATCTTGATCAATGTTTATTGTTTTATTGGTCTCTGGATGTGTATGACTTAATGTCCCTTGCTTGTTTCTTATTTTGTTCATTGTCTTACTGTTGGCATCACTTGTTAGCACTCAGTAAATTGCACTGTGGAGTGTATACCTACTAGCATAATCCAATTTACTTGCTGAAGCTGACACTACCCAAAAATATGGGATTGTTTAGTTCCCCCTCCAGAGAGCAGTTTCCTGATTGTGTAAAAAGCCCCTACAATCATCACCTTGCACATGTACAGGCTGCAGGTTTCCAGGCAGAACCATCTACAGCAGATCAGCTTCATGCAGGTCTTCCCACTGAAACCTGTTCAAGAAGGACTGGTGATGAATCTTTCTCACTTTTTACTGCTGTTATCTCCATGCTCAGTAATGTGGGTGGCAAAGCCTGTCCCAGCAGCTGCTGCTGAAGTTTGCATTACTTCTGACTCACTCAGGAGGGCCTATGTGTAATTTTAAACAGTTTCCACACCCAGATTACTTTCCCTTAAAAGTAATAATGAAAATGAAGTGAGAGGAGAGGTTGGTAATGACTGCAGGAAAACATTACAAGGAAAACTGTGTTTGAGCCTGCTGGGATCCAGCCTGCCCTATGCAACCCTTGTATGTTGTGTTCCCTTCATTACTGGGGTTCAGGAAATCGCATTTATAGCTTGGTGTAGTGATGCCTGAAGGATTTTTTTGCTTTTTCTCTTAAATACCTTTTACACAGTTCCCTATATTCACAAGTATTAGCATACTTACTTGTGGTGCTTTAGGTGTGATGCTTTAGCCTGGTTTCTTCGTGTCCAGTAGGCCAGGAGATCAAACACCCCAGAACGGTAGAGTTAGAAGACCAAACACTGTTGTCGTAAGAACTCAAGGTCCCCTAGCAGGACAGATTCTGTAAACTAGAAGTGAGCCCACCCCAGCCCCTTATTGGGCCCTCTCGTTAGATATGCTAATGAGTAAGGTCCTTAATTGTACACTCGATTGGGGGGGAGGACATTGGGATGCTGTCACCTGGGTGAAGCCATGCATGGAATGGGATCCTATTAAATACCAAGGTAAACAACCCCCAGCCCTCTAACCCTGTCTGAGCTTTTATTTCCTAAGACCAGGAAAAAGGCCCAGGACCAGGCCCAGTTCTGGGAATGAGAAGTGATTGAAGACTTGTTTTGGAGTCACTTCTCAGAGGTGTGTGTGGTGCAGGAGTGGCTGGGTCACACCTCCATCCACTCGTGGGAGCATGGAATGGTTAGGGTGGGAAGGGACTTTAAATCTCATCCCATCCCACCTGTGCCATGGCAGGAACACCTTCCACTGTCCCAGGCTGCTCCCAGCCCCAGTGTCCAGCCTGGCCTTGGACCCTTCCAGGGATCCAGGGGCAGCCCCAGCTGCTCTGAGCACCCTGTGCCAGGGCCTCACCGGGAGGAATTTCTTCCCCATATCCAATCTAAACCCCGCTCCATCAGTGTGAGCCCATCCCCCCTTGTGCTGCCACTCCAGGCTCCTGTGAGCAGCCTCTCTCCATCTTCCTTGTGGGATCCCTTTAGGGCCAGTCAGGGGTGACATTTCTCCAGCACACAGCCCTGGGAAGGGGTTGGTTCAGTTTGTGACACTGCTGGAATAGTGTGGTGTTTGAAGCACCATAATTTTTTACATTTCAAGTTCAAGTTTTTACTGTTGTTGACTTAATAAACATAGTTCAAGATGGTTTTTAAAAGCTACTGAAGAGAATGTCTGAATGGATTTTTTTTTGTCTTGGTAAACACCCTGTTGTGGAAGCTAAATAATTACCAGATACTCATATAGTAAAGTATAATCATGCTTTGTGCTATAGAATTTGGATAGCACAGTTTGTTTATTCCATAATTATTTTTATTAAAATAAGAAGCAAAAGCTCAGCTTTTAAATGATACTCTTTCCCTGCTCCTCTTAGCTCTACTTTCTCTCCAAAACCATTTCATACATTTTAATAACTTTTACAGTAACTCAGTGGCCTTTTTATATGATATATAAAGGAAAAAAGAAAAAAGAGAGAGGAGGAAGACTTAGGAGTTCAGATTTCACACAGCTTTTGTTTAGCCATTGCAGGCTTGATGGCTGTGCATTCTGTGTCCTGTTTTCATTCTGCTTGTGCTTATTTATGGAAAAAACCCCAAACCACGGACTCTTCTGTCAGGGTGATTCTTTCATCTGCTTCTTAGAATTCCTTTTCTACTCATGCAGCAATGTAACCACAGATAATGAGCTGTGGGGATGTGAACATGAGCCTCTGTGAATGTTTCAGTTGCTTTGGAAGGCCCAGTTTAGCTGCTCACGTTTTTAAGGGGTTTCTCTGGGGAAGGATGGGAGTCCTTACTCTCCCAGGATACTCAGTGATCTGCCCACTGGTGAAAAACAGGTATTTTGGAAGTGAAATTTTTCCTCTATTTCTTGTTGGACCCCTGTTGCCTGTTTTAATTTGTCTTTTCCTGATTTTGTGTCTCCAGGAAATCCGGGAGCTGGCAGGAGGGGAATGAACCGTGAGGGCGTCCCCGGAAAGAGTCCGGAGGAGATGTACATCCAGCAGAAAGTGAGAGTCCTGCTCATGCTCAGGAAGATGGGATCCAATGTAAGATGCACTTTGTAGCCCATCTTTAGGGGGTTTCCAGACAACTTTGGACCAACTGGGGTTGTGCTTGTTGAGATGGGTGGGTGATGGTCTGGTTTTTATGCTGAATTGTTTTAGCCATCGTGGATTTAACTGTTATCAGTTAAACACAGTTGATTTTTGCTTAAATATTATGAGGCTTGTGGTGCCTGAAATGACCATATAAAGAAAAATTATTTAAAGCTTTTCATTATTGGAAAAAGAGCCAAGTAAAGCAGCTGTTTTAAGGTGACACTGAACCTGCCCATGAGTTCGTGATGTCCCATTTCACTGCTGTGTCCTTGCTGGCAGTCAGGCTGCACAAATCAGGGCTGATGCAGGTGGGAAGGAGTAGAGCAGAGGCTGCTGTGGTGCCTCTCTCTGGGAACTGGTGCCTGCTGTCTCTGGGTTGTGTTTGCTGAGAGTCTCTGTGCCCCCAGCTCACAGCCAGTGAGGAGGAGTTCCTGCGCACCTACGCGGGGGTGGTGAACAGCCAGCTGAGCCAGCTGCCCCAGCACTCCATCGACCAGGGTGAGTACTGCCCTGTGCCCCCTGTGTGCCCCTCTGTGTCCCCGTGTGCCCCTCTGTGTCCCCCCTGTGAACAGCCAGCTGCCCCAGCACTCCATCGACCAGGGTGAGTACTGTCCCTGCCCCCTTTGTCCCCTGTGTGCCCCCTGTGCCCTGCCCTGTGTCCCCCTCTGCCCTCTTTCTGCCCCAGGCCTGGATCCCCTGGGGCAGCAGCCTCAGAAAGCAGCACCTTTGCCTCCTGCACTTCCAGACCCATGTGCCACCTGCTGAAACCCATCCTGCAGCCTGGGATATGCCAGTTTTGTTAAGGTTTTGCAGAAGTCTTGGTAAACCATAGTGTGGAGCTGCTCTGAGTCCACCAATTTCTTCTGAACCTGAATGTTTCTTACTGGATTCCTCTCCCTCCCCTGCTCAGCCCTTGTGCCAGATCACATTCATAAAGAACAGTTTGGTATTGAAGGAACATTGTAAGAGTCATGCCAGAAAGAACTGAGCAGAAATTTAGTATAGATCTGAGACATCCAGAAATCCACCACAAACACAACCTGCACAAACTTGCTGCTGTGTTCATTCCTCACATAGCTGGGGACTGATGGAGGTGGATATACTTGGAGAATTCTGAGCCAAAATACACAACTTTTCTGCCAGTCTAAAGTGAGAATTTTCTTGTTTCTTGTCAAAAACTGAGGTAGACACATTCACTTAAGAGAGACTTAGTTGCAGTTGGCATTTTTCAGCATTATCCTTAAGAGTTACATTTTTCACAGTGAAATCTATGCTGAATTACCTGCACTTTGGCAAGGAAAAGGTGATAAAAGTCCAACCAGGGGACACAGATACTTCCTACAGCAGTGCTGGAGCTGTAGTGTGCTGTACAGACAGAAACAACTGTAATTTATTGCTCTGGGCTTCCATTTTCTTAGAAATCTCTCTAGGTTCCTAACAGTCAGTAATGATAATGCTCTTTGCTCACTGTACCCTCTGCTGGCTCCTGGCTTGGTGAAAGAGGAAGGCTGAGTATGGAATTCCTGGAAGGTGGGAATGCCATGGATGGGTGTCCAGTGTGCCACCCTGAGGGAGATCCCATCTCACTAGATGGCACTGCCTTGTGCTGAAACCCCTGCAAGTCCACACACTCACTGTTCTGTTGCTCCAAGATTGCTTAAAGGAATTTTCTTCCCTACTTTTCTGTTTCCATTGAATCTCCTCTGGAGGATTTTTTTTCCTTTATGCAGCTTGTCTTACACAACAACAAAAAGAGGTGTTATGTAGGGAGTAACTTACACCAGGTTAGCACTTCAGTGGATTGCACGATCTTTTGTTCCACAGTAGGACAGGTTGCTCTCAGCCTGACTTGTCCCTGATGTGTCTTTAGATCCATTTTCCTCCAGCAGGCACAAAATACACAAAGCTGAGTTCACATCCCCATTTTGTTCCAAAAACCAGTATGATGTTGTTGGCCTGAGCACTCTGAGAGCTTTGTTATGGACTTGCAGGTGTCTGTGTGTCCGTTCAAATGCTGCAGCCTGGCTCCAGTTCCAGGCAGGCTGTTCTGGTCTGGCTCCAGTTCCAGCAGGTTGTTTTGGTTTGCTGGTGTTTTTTGGACAAGGGTGTGGAGGATGGATGGTGTAGAGTTCTGTAGGTGTATTACAGTCTCTACTGCATTTTTTGTGCTTTTCTTTTGTGTACATCCATGATCTGTGTCTGGGGCTGGTGGGCCCACAGGAGTTACCTGGGCAGGAGTGCTGAGATTGTCTCCATGGCACCACTGCTGTGGTTTCTGGTCGGGGTCTGTGGCTCCTGTGTGAGCCCTTTGTGTGACCACAGGGAGTCACCATTGTGTCAGGATGTGACAGTGCACTGAAGGAAGATTTTACTGTCCCTGCCCTATTCAGGCTCGTGCCACAAACCCTCCATGAGCCACTGTTAGTACCAGTATCTCTGACATGTAGGGTTCCTCCATGATGCTCTGTTTGTTGTCTAAGGATCCAGCAGTGGAAGTTAATGGCTAATTTGGATCAAGAAGCATCTTAAAACATCTCTGTAATTTTTAATCAAGCCTGAAGGCTAAGAATCCCATTCAGTTTATGCTTATTTTTATTGGAAGAGGAGATACGATAATTGAGTCTAATATTTATGTCATGGTCATATTTTTTAAGAACCATTTTATTTTTCAATCGCTGTTAACACCTATATGAAAGTGCAAAATCCAGGGTGTTTTTCTTTACTCGGGAAGCTCTTTAGCTGACATCTGTGGAGTGTTTATTGTTTGTTTTTATGGCTCCAGGAATAACTGAGGAGCCCCGAGGCATCTCAGTTCAGCCAGTGTGTGAGCTGGAGAGGGGCTGTAACCCTGAGCTGTTTTGGGATGTTCACACGTTGGTCTTGCCTGCACTGCAGCAGGAGCTAAAGCAGCTCACCTTTGTTAGGGCTCTCCAGATTAAAAAGGATGAAATTCAGGCTTCCTCACCTATTTTTGAGTACAAGCAAGATGCCTCTCGGGAAGTTTTATGCACAGAAGCATCTCCTGCATCAGCCCCATATTCCCTGTTCTCCAGTTCCTTGCATTTCCAAGGGCTGGGCTGGCAGGTCTGGAGAGGGAGGAAGCACGAGACGGGAATTGTGCTGAGACCTTGGTGACTGCAGCTCTGTGTTCCTATAGCAACAGGAGTGTCGTGCTGGTTCCTGGAGGAAGCTGCTCCCACGGGGAGGGCAAGGCTGAGATGCAAACACGTGCCTGACTGGGTGAGATGTGTTCTCTGGGTGCTGAGGCACCAAACCCACCCCAGGCTGCCTGTGGGGCTCCAGGGGACCCTGCTCGTGGCCTGGCAGGTGGTGATGGAGAATGGAGATCCAGCTCTGCTCAGTGTAGTTTTATTCTCCTGAGCACAAGGCTGGTTTGAATGCGCTGCTGCTCTCAGCAGTGCATGGTGTATTTTTAGAATGCCAGACTAGGATGCAAATACTGGGAATTTCAGGGAAGAGTTAATGTTTAGAAGATTGTTGCTGGAAGGTGGTTGAAGAAATGTATGTATGCAAAGATCTTGTGTGAAGAATTTCTTTTTTTAAATTTGGCAGACTGTAGAAATTCCCAACAGGCTAAACCTTCTGATCTCTAAATGCTTTTGTGGTTTAATTAATTCTGCAGGTGACTACAAGCAAATCAGGTGTACATATCTATTTATCATTCAAAGAGCACTTGGAAACAGAAGCTGTTAGAGGTGTCAGCATCTTCTCTCTTGTTAAGGTGGTGTGGTTTTAATGCAGCCTGTACCTGCTGGGTTCCTCTCCCTGTACCCAGGTCCTTGCTGGACAGCCCTGGCATCAGTCCCTGCAGGTGAGCTCAGGGCACATCTGCAGCCTTCCCTGCCCTGCAGTAAAGTCATCTGACCTTCAGCTCATCTTGGCTGGCTAAGACTGAAGAACAAGTGATGTAAAAGAGCTCTAAATTCAGCAATTCAAACAGCTGCAATTGGAACATAATCTCAGCAGGGGTTTTTTGGGAGTTAGTGGGGTAAGAGTGTCACTATCACTTTCTAAGATAGGACCTAAGACCACCAGTGAATTATTGTTAATTTCTAGGAAGGATGAGTGTGAGAAAGCATAAGGCAGAAGCAGTGGGAGAAGTATTTGAATCTCTAAAAGTCTGTGGCAATTAATGCTTAGCTCATAAAAGATGGGGAATATTTCAATGGGTATGTTTTAAGTCTCTATTTCAGGGTAGAAATGTGTGCCCAGAAGAGGGACAGCTGTGGAGAGAGAAGCTGTATGTATGGATGCAGGTCAGGTGAAAGTGTGCCTGTGTCATTGTTCTATACATTAATTGCTGGAAGTGCAAAGCTCAGTGGAGGATGTGCTCAAAGCAGACATGGTTCACTATCCCATTGTCTCAGCCATGGGCTCCTGGCCATGTGCAGCTGAACTTTATAACCTGTGCTCTGCTTTTTACATTATTTTACTGGGTTAGTCAGAAAACATCCGCTGTGGGAGCCAAGGGGGGCTGCAGGAGCAGCTCTGTTCCCTTCAGCACACAGGAGGCACACAGAGCTCTGTGCTCTGCCAGGGTTTGTGTCTGCTCGTGAACACTGGAGAATTGCTTAATGAGCAGCCTCGTTAGCTTGGTTTCCTTTAGCTCTGGGTAGTGTGGGTTACAGGACAGGACTGGAACAAAACCTGCTTTTGTGCTGAGAAATGTGGATGACCTTTCTCGGGACAAACGTCACCCATGTTTTTGTGCTGGGGGTCACCTCCAGACACGGCCACGTGCCCTCGCTGGCCTCTGGAAGCTCGGGGCTGTGGGGTTACCTGGGATGCAGCTCCCTTCCTGCCTGGGATTGCAAGGAAGCTTGTCAGGAGTTTGTTCCCATTCAGACACTGGGAAGGGGAGATCCCAGAAAAACACTCAGCGTCTGTTGAGGAGTGCAGCTGATGCCTGTGCTGGGGGATTCTCTGTGACTCTGTGCTTGCCAGGCAAATCCAGCTGCTCCTGCACCTTAAAGGACGTGAGGAACACTCAGAGCTGCTGAGCTGCCCTTGCCTCCTTCGTGGGGTTCTCCCTCTCCAGCACTGAAGGGTTTGTCACAATCCTTGCGAGTGAAATCCTTGTTTTCCTTCAGAGGCTGGTGGTTTTTGTGTGTTTTAAAATCAACAAGGCAGTTTGTTAATTCCAAGCTGGATCCTGGTGCTATATATGATTTATGTTTTGATCAAGGAAGAAACAGTCTGTGCAGGAGATGAAAAGGGAGATGACTGCAGGGCTTCTGAATGCTGGAAAGAGGGTGCATCAGAGCAGTTTTTGATGTAGTTTTATATAAGATAAGGGCCCTACATATGAAAAACAAACTACTGCTTAATATTTCCTTCTTTGAGTACATGTAACAAATAAATTGTGAAGTGTGTAAAAGTAAATGTAGTTGCATTTCATGAGCATTTATTTAGAATTTAAGGACATTAGCAAGGGAAATTTACAACTATTTTTGACCACTTTTCCTGCTATATTGCAACTGAGGAGCAGATTAGATAACTGAGAAATGGAATTCATATAATGAGAAGAGATGAGGCATTTTTATTAATCCTTTTTTACCTGGTGTGCAGGTGTATAGGCAGAAGTTGCTTGAGGCACAAAACTTGAGATTTGATTCTTGATATGCTTCAGGTGAAAGACTGGAGGAGTTTTACATGCTGATGCTCCCCCTGAGCTGAGTTTGAACTTTGCAAAGCCCTGGAAGAGGATTCTGTGGGCCTGAGCAGTTGCCTGGCTGGGACAGGCAGTGGTGTTGGTTTTAGCATTCCCTGGTTTGTAATTTGCTTTCCTGTTGGCTGCATGGATGGGTGGAATGACCCTTTGGGTGCTGCATCTCTCCACTGTTCTTTAAAGGAAGCAATCATAGCACAGTTTTCCTGTACCCGTTGTTGTTGCAGGTGCTGAGGATGTTGTGATGGCGTTTTCCAGATCAGAGACAGAAGACAGAAGGCAGTAACTGCAGGACACCTGAACAACACTCAACTGGAGAGGACAGTGAGGTTCCTGAAGATAGAGGAGGATGGCTGAGCGTTAATAATTCCTCTGCCCACCCTAATTGTTCCTTGGTATTCCCTCTCCTTTGTAATGTTGTTTCCCTTTGCCCAACCCTCAGAGTGCATCTCACAGCCATCTATTCCTGTCAGATTTTGCAACTCAGCCGGGCTGTGTTCATTAAGGACAAACCTAAAGGTGTGGTTTTGGTTGGCTCAAAGGGACAGGCTGTGGTTGGCTAAAGGAAGGCAATTTTTCAAACTTGACCAATGGAAACCTTTTATCTCACATTTTATTTTATATTTTAAACAAAGTTTCTTGACATCCTACTTCTAAAGAAGCTTTTCATGCTGTGGTGCTTATTTAGGTCAAACTTGTGAATTTGAAGAGGGTTTGATTTGGCTGCATAGAACTGGAAGCAACTTGTGATTGGGTGACAATGCAAAAGCTTTCCCTTCAGTTGGCTGCAGGTATTTTGCTGACTCCAACATTTCCATTGCAGGAAGCTGATGTTTTGGTGCATTGGTTATTTCTTTATACTTATTGACTTGGGGGGGAAAAGACAAATGTGCTTTGCAATATTTATTACATCTACACACATATAAATGCTTGCTTTTGGGGGGTTGTTTTGGTTTTTTGATTGGCTTTGAAGTCACGGTTTGATTTCCTTTTGGCTGCACTGTTTCTGATGCAATCAGTTTTTCCATACTCAGCTGCTCTGTGGCCTCGAGCTCTTTTGGGAGCATGTGTCAAAGCAGATTTGGTTCCAAAGTCCACCTGGCCAGGCTGGGAGCTGGAGATGCCCAGCCCTGGTGGGCACTGCTGGTGCCCAGGGGCTTCTCTGCTTCCCACAGAGGAGCTGGAGGTGTTTGCAGGAATTGCAAGAATGAGATCCATGGCTGCGACAGAAATTTGCCAAATTTGTACAGAGAATACGTGAACTTGTTTAAAACACTACAGAGTTCCACTTTAACCCTTTATTTGCTGCACAAGACTAGCTCTCACCTTAGGAACAATTAATGATCATTAACTTAAATCCAGCTTGCACTGGGCTTTAATAAACTGAAGTTTCTAGTCACTTGGAAAATTGTCCATGGTTTCCCTCCTTGCAGCTGTTGGTGACAGGGAAATTCTCTGGATCCCAGGATAGCAGCATGTTCCTGAGGCACTGTTCAGGAAGCAGCAGGGCTGCTCTAGGCTGTCCCACACTGAGTGTGCAGGTGACACTCTCAGGTTCACTCTCTGTAGCTGCAGGGCCTTAAAACACACACAGACCTTGACAGACTGAAAAACCTGTAGTGAAACTCCCGAGGTGCACTGACTGTTCAGGAATCTGCACATGGTCTCCAGCACTGCTGCCTGAAACCAAGCACTTCATTTTCTCTCATGTGTGCAGGTGGTTTTTACAAAACTTCTGGATTTTGCTGTGGGTTGCACTGACTTCGAGATGTTCCAGAATCTATTAAAGCTGAACTCAATTCACCTGTTCCTGGTTCTTTTCCTATGGTTGTTAGTTATTTGCAGTAACAATTCTAGAATCTGACTGTGACAACATGACCATTTTGATGGCCAGAAATTCTGCTGACAGGATGGCGTTGTGGTCTCAAAATGGGGGAAGAGCTGGAGTGAAACCATGGCCTGTCTGCAAAAGGAAGAATGGACTTGTGAGCACGAGGAAGAAATTATCTTGAGCAAATAAATGCTGTGTAATGAGAGCAACTGTACATTTATTTATGAAAACGCTCCTTTTGATTCAGTTGCAGCTTTGTAAAGTTCTATGTGAAAGTAAATCATTTACCCCTTTTTGTTGGGGCCAGATAAGAAATTTCTTTATTAAAATAAACCAGGAATGAGCCCAGAGGATTCTCTAGATTTGACTTGGTTGCCTGAGAAGCACTTTAATGTGAGTTTGGTGCAGAGGGGGGCAGCCCTGCAGTGGTAACTGAGGGGGTCTGTGGCTCTGGCTGCAGGAAGGGGCTGCTCTCTGGTGGCCTCTCAGTGCCCACGTTCATCCTCCCTCTGTCCATGGCACTCCTCAGCTGCTAAAGCTTTTCTAGGAGAAAAGTGAAGTGTTTATGTGGTTTAATCTTTTCACTAAAAATGTAACTGTTGGGGAGGGGGGGAAATACAGTTTTTAATTGCTGCTCTTGTTTCATATTGATTTATTGCACTGCTCAGCTGCCAAATGAAAAACACTTGGCTTCACCTTTGGGAAAGACACAGGACATCAGCAGCATCATCAGGACTTGTTTATTGTTTGAAAAAATTCTCTAGCTTTGCCATTGTGCTTTTGCCTTCTCAAGTAAACCATTACTAATAAAACCAGGAAATCAAAGAGAATTTTAGAGGCCAGAGTTGAGCACAAATCTAACTTTGAAATATGTTTGTAACTAGAAAAGGCTTTGTAGTCCAATTATCAACCATATACTGCTTAAGGCATTCAGAAGGGGAGTGTAAAAGCTTTAGAGGCAGCTTCCAAGAAAAGCACATGCTCTTTGGGTGGTCTTTTGGGGAGAAATGTTCCTTTAGATATTCAAAATGTGCTCTTGTACTTTCGCTGCCAAGCTGCTCATCCACCTCTCACAACACACTGTGTTTTGCAGAGCTTGAGGAGAAGATTCAGAGCTGAATCCCAGCCCTCCTCCCTCCCCAGGTGGGCAGCAGGGAGGTAGTGCAGTTGCTGCGAGCTCATTGTGTCTCAGCATGGTAAATGAAAATGAGGCTCCACCATTCACACAGGCCTTGAGTTTGATTTTCCAGGTCCTAAAACAAACCCTGGGGTAGCAGAACATGTGAGCTGGAGGCACAGCAACACTTTGGAAGGAGATACTGCCTGAAATAAGCTTGGATCACTGATTAAATTTTTAAAGCTCGTGAGATTTTTTGTTCCTATTCATACCTAAGGTAAGCAGTTACTAGAAGTTGTATCTTCTTGGCTGTTCCATGGCCTGTGTGAGAACTTCTAATGCTTGAACATTAAGTCTGTTTCAGTCTATTTTCTAGTTCACCAGCAGCCAAATAGTTCTGTTAAAGGCTAAAGATATAATGGCCCATGGAGTAGAAAGGCCCATCACCTATAGCAGAGCTTGTGTCAATAAGACATCCAGCAAAGTCTGTACCCTGTGTATCTGAGTTCTGGAGCCGTCAGGAAATAGGTCAGGGAGGTTTTTCCAGATCTGCCTCGGAGGTGCTGCATTTACAGACACTTTGCACTGCAGTTTCCCTTAAACCTCCTTGTTACTGGTATTTTTCAGAGTTTTACAAATACCAAAGCACTGTGGAACAGGGAGGACCATTGTTACTTACCAAGGCAGGAGCTTGGATCTGTTCCCTGCCAGACTGAGGTTCCCATCCAAAGAAAGAAATCACCTACTGCCTTCTGAGCTCTGCTTTCATTTGCTCTGCAGCTGATTTGCCCTGAGCAGGATTCCTGCTGTATGTTGTAAACAACCTGGCTGGTTTCCTTTGTAGCCTGAAGCACTTCAATTTGGGGATTGTTTATTTTGGAAAAGAGAAAAAAAATTTTTTGAAGCTTTATAACCTGGCCTGCTCACAAGCTGCCTCATATATCAGCATGAAAAGGTTCTGTGCACAGAGATTTTTGCTGCCTTGACATTTTCCAGGTTGACTCTCCTTGGTACTAAATGGTGCTCTGTGACCAGAGGCATGTGAGACTCAGAAGATAAACTTTCAGCCCTTGTTTTACAATTGTAATAATGCCTCCAACCCAGGTGTGACCTGATGCCTCTGTACTTTAGCTTTTCACCATTGATGGTTCCTGCTGCTCTCCTCTGACGCAGCTGTCCCATGAAATAGAGAGCAGGGAGTTACCTGATCAAGGAGGAACACAGGAGCTCTCACTGTGCTCTGTAATCCACGTTATCTTTGCTTGTGACCTCCTAATCAGAGGGCACCGTGTAAATTGCCTTGAACGTGATTGGAGTGGACACTGATAGCTGAGCACTTGCCTTCAGTCTTTTGTCCTGCTGCCTGGAGCAGCCAGACAGCACCGTGTGTGCCCTGATCCTGTCTGCAGCCAGGTCTGGAATGAGTTTGGTGCTGCCATGGCCAGAATTTGGTGCTGCCTGGGCACAGTGAGGCACAGCCCTGCCTCCTGCCAGGAGAACAGCTCACAGCCTGGTCTCTACTCGGTGGTGGATTTTTTAATGGCTTCATTCTGCTGAATCTCTGGGATGTGTGGGGAAGGAAATAGGGGCAGGTCAGGAGGGGATGAATTTCTGTAGGTGGAAGCACAGGAGGAGAATTCTGCCTCGCTGTTGTGTTCTCATAAGCTTCTTTGAGCCTGCAGAAAGATGATAATTAAACTAGACAGAATCTTAAGCTTTTGCCTTGCCTTGCCAGCAGCACCAGACTTGAGAGTGTCCCTCTAAAAGGAGCTGAGCCTTGTGCTGGTTCTGTGCATGCTTAGCTGCTCTCACACCATATGGGTGTACAGTGGTGCCTTTGTTTCAGTCTGACCTTGACCTTGAGGTCAAGGCTTCTGAAGCTCTGTGGGACATGTGGACTGACCCTGGCTGATGTAGCTCCATGACCATTTTTACCTGATTTTTTCTTCTCTCTAAATGTAGCAAAGTCTGAATGTCAGAGGATTGGAGCAGTGCAAGGAATTTAATCTTTTCACTTTCAGTGCCATTGTCCAAAGGAGTGGAGACTTGGATAACTGAGAAGTGTTTAGATAAACCACATCCCAGTAACAATGAGGAAAGGCTCGCTGAGGGTTTTGCAGACACCAAAAGCAGCAGAGCTCAGAGGGTACCTGCTCTAGTACGTAGCAGACCAGCCTGTACCACTGTGTGTGCAAAGATTGCCAGCTCATCTCCTTCTGCAGAGAAAGTCCTTGGGGGTTTGAGTAGAGAATTTGTCAGGACCAGCACCTTGACTTAAGTACTGGTGAGATGGATCACAGAGAACGAGGTCTTTGGCATAGTCAGATCCTAGATCTGGTCATCTTAAAGCTGGAAGTCAACATCTCGAATTCTGCCCAGACAGAAGGAACATTAAATTCAGCTGTGTCAGGCTGCTGCAGAGCAAAGACACAAAAATACTTCTGAAACACAAGTACTATTAAATATCACTGAGGGATCATAATATTCTATCTGCAGGATTGGGTTGTGGCTGAGTTGAGCCTCAGTCACAATTAAATTGGTTCTGTAATTCTAAAATGACACTTACTGATACAATTGCAGGAGAGGCCACACTGCTTTTGTGATGTGTTTGTGTGTGTTCTGTCACCTGGGTAGAAAGAAGAGGTCGTGTGTGTTGTTTTTTTAGTCTCCTGTCTTGACAGGAGTGCAGAGATTTGGTTTCTGTCTGGACCAGAGGAAGCCTTTGTGAAGGTTGTTAGCACCATTCTTGCTCAGAGCTACTAAAAAGAGAGGGGGAGCAGTGAGGGAAGAAAGAGAGAGATTAAAGGGGGAAACCCAGTAGGTTATAAATGCATTTTCCTCTGTGCTGGAGGTTGAATAATATTTTATGTGTGTGACAGATACTGCGATTAAGGAGCTGTTAGGCAGAATGAGAGCTGGGCAGCAAAAGGAGCAGAGATGCTTGAGGGAAAAGAGTACTAAGATGTTCTAGTGCTGAATTCTCTTGTGCATATCTACTGTGTGATGTTGTGGCTTTGTGTGCCTTTCACTGGGAAAAAAAAGAAGGACATTCTACAGACATTTTAGGATGTTTTTCTCTTTTGTTGCTTTAGCATCTTTTCTGTCTGAGATGTGTCACTGGTTACTAGTGGCATTACATTAGAAAATAGTCAGAGCCTCTAATCTCTACTGCTACTTCAAGGTCTAGGATTAGGACTGTAGAATGGCGTATGATAATCTTGTACATAAATCATGGCTTTAACAAATGGAAAAGGTTTATCCTGTTTACTCTGTTGCAGACAGACTCGCCCCTCTGTGTCTTGCTCAGTTTGAGGACTCCTCAATCACTGCAGAGCCTCTGGAGTTTCAGCTGTCATCATACACCCCTCATTCAAATCAGTGAAACCTGGGCACTCAGGCTCAGTTTTAGATCAGGTCAATAAATACTTTACCTATCCTGGGTCGTGTTTTAATGCTGCACAGACACCTGTCATTCCCAGAGGCTCTTCCTCATGCTGCAGGAGCTGCCTGTGTAAGCTGGGCTTCAGACAGGATGATACGCCTGTCTCATCTCATAAGCTTTTTACTTCCACTCAATGGACAATGTCTCATTGAAGCAGCAGTAAACAGCGAGCAGTGGGTGCTGTTAGCATGCACTACAAAGCTCTGGACTCCAGTCATTTAACACAACATGGGATTTAAAGCCCCCCCCCCGCTTCCTTTTTCAGAAGACAGTGTGTCATTCCACTTACTCAGCTGATCTACTTCTGACAGACACAGAGCAGTGGATAGAGCAGAAGGAGAAAAAGTAAAATGTCTCAGTTCGAAGGCTCTTTGTCCAGATTGGAAATAACAGAAAGCCTGAAACTTTAAAAGGTGAAGTGGAAAATCATGGCTGTTGCATGTTTGTCTCAGTAGTGGGATGGTCCTTGAGATCCTGTGAGGTGCAGCAGAAGTAGATCCCATGAAAGAGGTGGGCATGTAACCTTTCCAAAAGAACTCACTGGAAATGTTTTATATTCCCTCACTGAGCAGAGGAAACCACGGAGTTAACAATCTAATGGATACATTAGAGCAGCACGCGTTGGGATGGGGTAATTATTCTAAATCACTCCGATTTATTTGCATATGTTGGGTTGGTTGGGAAGGGACCTGCTGAGTACCGAGGTCTGTTCTGCCTGGTATGTGAGCCTTAGCTCGATGGATGTTTATTTCCTGCTTTGTTGAGACAAAACAGCTTTTTGCAGGCTCCCTTTTAGGGTTAATGTGTTCATAACACCTATTCAAAAGCCACTGAATGGAGTTCTGCTGTTTTCCTGCTGGTGGTGGGTCAGTGGCTGAGTCCGTGACAGCAGCAACCCTCTGTACGTTCCCAGAACGCTGTTCCAGTGCTTCAACACAACCTTCGCACCCGGCACGGGCCGCTGCCAGAATTTAACCACGGTCCTGCTCAGAACAGCGAGGGAAAGCAGCAGCAGCAGCTCTGCCGAGGGCAGCCAGATGTGTCCCCGCAGGGAGGGAGGCTGTGCCCGGAGCTGCCCACGGGGAGGGAACGGGGCCCTGCGGCTGGAGGAGCTCCGGAGCCTCGGCAGCGCCAACCGGAGCTGGCCGGTCCCTAATCCCGGTCTGTCCTCACGGATGGCACAGGCAGTGTTTGTCCCGTGTGTGCCCTGCCCGCTGCCGGGCTGGCCGGTCCCTAATCCCGGTCTGTCCTCACGGATGGCACAGGCAGTGTTTGTCCCGTGTGTGCCCTGCCCGCTGCCGGGGCTGGCCGGTCCCTAATCCCGGTCTGTCCTCACGGATGGCACAGGCAGTGTTTGTCCCGTGTGTGCCCTGCCCGCTGCCGGGGCTGGCCGGTCCCTAATCCCGGTCTGTCCTCACGGATGGCACAGGCAGTGTTTGTCCCGTGTGTGCCCTGCCCGCTGCCGGGCCGGCTCTGGCGTGCGCAGCGCCGATTACATGGGCGGTGATCAAAACGTGATTAGCGAAGCTGCAATTAGAGTGAAGGCCAGGAGGGCGGGGGCTTACTGCAGCAAGGGTCACCGCTGGTATCTGTCAGAGCAGGAATAAATATGGGAGATGACAAAGGATTTAGCTGCACTCGTGTCTGAGGAGTCTGGAACTGAAATAGCCAGGGCACTGCCGGGAAGAGCTGGGAGCACTGGGATTTTGGAGAAACGGAGGGGAAAAGAAAGGAAAAAAAGAAAGGCAAAATGGGGTTTTCCTCCTGACCAAATAATTTCAAAAGGGGCTTTTAAAAACTTTTTAAGAGGTAGATAATGTAGGTAAAACATTGCCTCAGGGAAATCTGGGAAAATCATCCACGGTGCAGATCCTGGAAACATTCACTGATACCAAGCAACGTAATGGGGTCTGTGCAAAGAGGGACTTGTTCTTGGGATTGTGGCTGCAGCCTCGGGTTTCCTTGTTGGTAAAATGTGGGGAAATGTGTACCAGAGAGGAGGAAAGGAGCAGTGCCCGCTGCTGTCTGTAGGAAGGAGCGGGGATATCGATTCTTCGGGTGGCACCCCACTTCCTACACCCACAGCTGGACTGCAGCCAGACCTGCTGGACAGCTGGACACGGGATTTGGAGGATCAGGCTGCTGAGGAACCTTCCACCAAGTTCTGTACTGTTGCAGGACGATTTTACTTCTTTTCCTTCTTTCCCAGAGGGGAAAAAAAGAAAAAAAAAGAAAAAGAAAAAGAAAAAGAAAAAGAAAAAGAAGTTAGAGAAGGAAACTGCTGGAATCTTTCCATTGTGGGGCTATTTTAGCCATAGCATACGAGACCAACTGGAGGTTCAAGATGTGCTTTTAGAGAAAACTGCAGAGAAACAGTAACTTGTTTTTAGAGGAATAAATTTGTCCTGAAGGTAAAAACCCAAGTCTTTGAGGTGTCTGTATGTGCTTAATTCAGTGAAATCTACCCACCTTGATGTTTTACAGCAGTAAGAGTGCTTGTTTTGTTTTGTTCCTTAATATTCCTTTGCAATATGTGCCAAGTGTTGATTTGTGGGTGACCTGTGCAGTTGTGAATCATCTTGGTTGACCCTTTGTCACTTTTGTTTTTGCTAAATGGCATTGAGTTTCACAGCTGCCAGTGGGAGACGAGAGGTTCTGGTAGCAGGGAGCCTTTGAACGTGTGATGGCATTGCTGGAAGAGCTGTGTGTGGCAGTGCCAGTACAGTCCTTATGGCCCTGCTGCTTCAGGCTGGTTGTCATGCTGCATACACAACCAGAGGATGGTAATTTGGTTCATTTTGGAATCTCAGAGATAGGCTGCAGCCCAACAGGAGAGCATCTGCTTTTCTTTTTGCTGAAGAACACTGCTGGAACTTCTCTGTATAAGCTCATTTGAAAACCCATTGCTCGATTTTATTAATATGTGGTGATTTGGCTCCTTTTACCTACAGAAAATTACTTATTGGAATAAAATGCAAGAATATTGACTACGAAAGGGAAAAATAAAGAGTGTAATTGTGTTAATTATCAGAATACCAGACATGTAATTAATATGCCACAGGAATAAAGAGCAAATGTACTAATAGTACATAATTGGACTTAAACTACACCCTTGGTAGAAGTCTCTGCAATGGAACTGTTGTGTTTGTGCTCCTTTTCAAATTAGCAATAAGGAATAAATTAACATCCATTTTCTTGCCTGTACAAAGACAGAATCATATTGTGGGGCCAGGTAATGAATTCAGAGAATGCCTTTACATTCCCATATGGCTCTTGGGGAGGGGATTGCTCATGCACATGGCTCTTCTCCCTTGCAGGGGGAAGGCAGAGAGGAAAACCTCATTGTGTGACCAGATGTTTGCAGAATACCATGAGCCTAAAGAATACAAAACATCTGTTAGCTGGGGAATTTAAACACTGTCACCAGTACCTAGTGCAAATGTATGAGTTGGTTTATCCACCCACCCTTTTATACCTGGTGAGTTACTGGACTGTGTTGTCAGACAAACAGGGTAGGGGCAAGACACTGTCCCAGAGAGAAACCTGGGAGAGAACTGGGAAAAAACCCATAGTTCTTCACTCAGCAAAGACTTATGCTACTAAAGCCTAAATGTTATTCAGGCCCTTAACAAGTATTGCTTTTTAGGTAAAGACTTGAAAGCCAGTCTGTTCAATGTATTTCAAGGTATTTACAGCATATCTTGATTTGAGGTATTTCAAGGCATTGCAGCACTTGTTAATTTTCCCTCCCCTCTTTGTTCCCTTCTTTCCTAAATATGTAAATGGAAAGCCTGGAAATTCTGTCTTATTCAATTGATTCAATTGTAATGCACCTGTCACCACGGTATCCAGACACCTGCCTTTTGCTGCACAGGAGTATTGTGAGAGTGCATTAATTAACGCTTGTAAATGCTCGGAGATCCTGAGCTGGAAGGTGCTAATGAGTTGTAAAATATTATAATGGTGATGCAGAATATTCAGTCTCTTTGTAAGGAAAGACTTGCATCTCCCCTTCATTGCTTTCATGTTTCTGGATGCATATTTTGCTGTAGAGGGTAAGTCTGAGCAGGAAGAAGGATTGAACAAGGTGGAAAGATTGCTAATGCTGCTGGTTTTCTTGTGAGGGAGCTGCTTGGTTTCATGTACTTCTTTGCTTATTGAATTTTCTTTTTGTCTCTCTGATGAACCCCTACTTCAATGGCTTGTTGAGAATTCTCTGAATGTTCAGAAATGTCAGGGGAGAAGATTTTCTTCTTCAGATTGCCAAGGCCTTCATTTGCATCCCCTAAATCAATTCTCATACATGATCAAAGCAGTTCTGGAAATTTTCAAGTGTGGGGAAAACCAGTCCTGTAATTTTTTCTCCTCTAAAATATACAGTCAGGTTCCAAGGCATTAAAAAATAATAATAAAGTCTTAATCTATTGAATCTAAAAAAGACATGAGTTTCATGCCTATGTTCAGAGTGTGCGTATTGGGGATAGCAAGGCTAGAAATGATCTAACAGGTCACCTATGTATATTTTGTCTTCCAGCTGACAGGGGCATTGCTCTGGCATTGTGTTGTGGAGTTTTCCTTTGAATGACCCAAATTATACCATTACTGCCTGGTCCTATCAGAAGTATTCTGGGGTTTCATAGACCTCATTGTGCAGAACAATCCTTTATATTCACCTCGAATTCTCTTTTTCTTAGTCTCATTATTGTTTGTTCTTCCTGCTTGCCTTAGGCTGATAAAGCCATGTCAGAACCAGAAAATACCGAAATTCAAATTCCCCAAATACTTTGGGATTGTCCTATTGCCTTTTGCAGTGGGGATGGGAGCAGCTGCAGGGGTGCTGTGTTACTTGGTGCCTTCTTCAAATGCTTTGCTCGGGTGTGCATGCAGCTCTCTCATGAGCTTAATTACTGCGTAGTCTCTATGGCAATTGGTCCCTTCTCAGAATTGGTTTCAGGGCAGCTGTGATAAACTGGTGGAGGAGATAAAGCTAGGTTTTAACTTCCCATTAAAAGAAATCATCGTCTGCAAACACACTACTATGCAGACATTTATAGCACTGAGATGAAAAACAAGCCCACATCTTTATTTAAAGACAACCATTTTCTCAGTGCAGTTCTAGACTATTTGGAGTTTGGGCTCTTTGCCTATATGTCCCCCTTTAAACAAGAGTCCAAGTCTAATATCCAGAAGTAACAGTGCATATTCGGCATGTGTTCAAAGTCCTTTATAATCCTGAGCTCTAACAAGCAGGTCCAGATCTGCTGTTGATGTCCCTGAGCATGTCCTGCTGCTCCCTGTATTCACAGTGTGCATTGCCTGCCTGTCAGGAGCAGGCAAATGCATTCCTTTTCCCCTATCACCCTATCTTTTCTGTTCTGGCTGCTCAGCTCCACTCTGACAAGCACAATAAATGTGTCCTCCTGGCTCCTTGCAAGCCGGGCATTAGTCACACTGTGCATTTCAAGGACATCAGGCCGATAGGTTTTCAGCTGAAACAGAAAACATGTTCTGCCAGGAGCCATTTGTTTCAGTTTTGTTGCTTACCAATAAAATAAAAATCAATGTTTTTTTGGAACCTGAGATGCAGGCCAGAGAGTAAGAGGGAGGTAAGTGGTAAAATGAAGGTGCTGAAGTTAGTTCCCTGAGTTTCTCTGAAATAATGGCATGTGGTATTTGGGATAGAGTGAGGATCTCTGTCAGTGTGGGAAATGCAATTTCCTCTGGCAGACAGGAACAGGACAGCTCTTGCCTAACAGCAAACAGGACTGGTGCACAGCAGGTCCCACACTGGGTGATTGAAATCAAATTGTTTTGTGAAAGAAAATGAGAGGATGTTGTACTTGCTGCACTTCCAGAGTAAGTGCCCGTGGAGCATCGTGGTGACAGGGACCACGATTTCATTTGGCTGCCTCACCTTGTGTGCAGGGCCCATCCTGTCTGCATCAACCTCTCAACTGCCAGTTCAAACCTCTCAGTCATCCAAGGAAACAAATCCATCAAATTGATCCTAAAATACAGACTAAAGAATTGTTTGCTTTACTGAATCAGTGCCTTAGTCACAACTGACTCGGAGGAGTTTTGCTTAGAAAGTGAAATGCCATCAATGCCTTCTCCTTCCTTGGAAATTCCCCAGTTTCAGCATGACTGGTTCAGCTGATTAATTCATCTGAGCTGGTAGTGTCATTGTGTAATAAATAAGGTTTACCTGGACACTGCATTTCTTCTCTTAAAAAGTCCTTCTTCCTAATTCTGCAGAATCAGAACAATTTAAACAACTCCCTTCCTCACTGTGGTCCATGGTGCTGTGTTTTCTCCTGTTATACTGCATGATGCAGCCCAAGTTAATGCTTAATATGTGTTTTTGCCACACCTAATGATAATTTATTTTGAAAAAAAATGTTTTAATAGAGAATGTGTATGTGAATGCTGACTGGCCAGACATTCAGCCCTCTTCAGATACCTTTATATTGACATTAAAACTCTGTCCATAGTTAGATTCCTAATCAAAATCCAACATTTGGGTGAATACAGGGTATGTGTTACACCATGTATTCATCCATGGGCAATCATCTTTCAACTGATGATATCTTGCCTGGCAAATCTTTACTAATGGGGTGGTTCTTAGTATGTTAGTTAGCCTGGTTTGAGAGTCACACTGTGCTGGACAGTCCTACTCTCCACACATAAGAAAAACACATCATGTAGCACCCTGTCAGCTGAAGCTGCGTTGGCAGAATGTAAAGACTCAGCTCTCTGGCAACAGATGGGCTCCAGGCTTCTTCTGACATGATCTGCCACCTAGCATATGTTAGCCAGGCTGAGAAATCAAGGAGGTTTAGACTGAGGCTTTAGCTTTATTTAAAAAAAGAAAGATGTCTTAGCTCTTGCTAGAGCAGCTGCCCTACAGTCAATGGAATGAGGAGTGACTTGGCCATGGGAGAGCTGCAGAGCACAGGACAGTGACTGGGGGTGCTCATGGGGCAGTGATTTGGGGTGCTCACGGGGCAGTGACTGGGGGTGCTCATGGGGCAGTGATTTGGGGTGCTTAGTGCGCAGCTGGTATTGGGGTGCTTATGGGAGAGCTGGACAGTGACTGGGGGTGCTCATGGGGCAGTGATTTGGGGTGCTCACAGGGCAGTGATTGGGGTGCTCATGGGGCAGTGACTGGGGGACGCTCACAGGGCAGTGATTTGGGGTGCTCACAGGGCAGTGATTTGGGGTGCTTATTGACTGGGGGTGGGGCAGTGATTTGGGGTGCTTGGGGGTGCGGGGCACGGGCAGTGACTGGGGTGCTCATGGGCAGTGATTTGGGGTGCTCACGGGGCAGTGACTGGGGGCTCATGCAGTGATTTGGGTGCTTATGGGGGCAGTACTGGGGTGCTCAGGCAGTGATTTGGGGTGCTCATGAGGCAGTGCGTGATTGGTGCTTATCACTGGGGCTCATGGGCAGTGACTGGGGGTGCTCACAGGGCAGTGACTGGGGTGTGGGGCAAGTGAGTTTGGGGTGCTCATGGCGGCAGTGACTGGGGGGGCTCACGGGGCAGTGATTTGGGTGCTCAGGGCAATGGGGCAGTGACTGGGGTGCTTATGGGGTGCAGGGCAGTGACTGGGGGTGCTCACGGGCAGTGACTGGGTGCTTATGGGGCAGTGACTGGGGGTGCTCGGGCAGTGACTGGGGCAGTGATTTGGGGGTGCACAGCATGGGCATGGGCTGGTGAGGTGTACGGGCAGTGATTTGGGTGCTGGGGCAGTGCTGGGGTCTGATGGGTGCTCATGGGGCAGTACCTGGGGTGCTCATGGGGCATATTTGGGGTGCATGGGGGGCATCACGGGGCAGTGATTTGGGGTGCTCACAGGGCAGTGACTGGGTGCTCATGGGGCAGTGACAGGGGGTGCTCACAGGGCAGTGATTTGGGGTGCTTATGGGGCAGTGATTTGGGGTGCTCACGGGGCAGTGACTGGGGGTGCTTCATGGGCAGTGATTTGGGGTGCTCACGGCAGTGACTGGGGTGCTCAGGGGGTGCTGGGGGTTCGGGGCAGTGACTGGGGGTGCTCATGGGGCAGTGATTTGGGGTGCTTATGGGGCAGTGATTTGGGGTGCTTATGGGGCAGTGATTTGGGGTGCTCATGGGGCAGTGATTTGGGGTGCTTATGGGGCAGTGATTTGGGGTGCTCATGGGGCAGTGATTTGGGGTGCTCACGGGGCAGTGATTTGGGGTGCTCCCTGTGCTGGGCCTCAGGGTGTGGCTCTGCAGGTTCCTGCTCCGCTCTGCAGACACTCATGTACACCGAGTCAAAGTGGTTGGTTTTGAGGATGGAAGAGGAGGAACATCCTTCCTTTGGGTACCCAAAGGCACTGGCTTGTGCACACCCGATTCTGTCACCCTGTTCGAGCTGCCTGGCTGCTCCAGGGCACTGAATTGGCTTCTCACCTTTGGTTTCTCCCCCATCTCGAGTGTGGGTGACCAGGTAGGCAGCCCTGGGCTTGCCTCAGGAGGGAGGAGGAGGCTTTTCCAGCACAGATCAATCTTGATATTTAAATTGCACAGAAAATAAGGAAATACCACATCTCTAGGATCCTGAACATTCTGGACTTCATTTCACTGTGGGAGTGAAATGGCTAATAGGTACAAAGCATGAGTAGACAGATCTAATTATAAAATAGGTTGATTGCATTTTGATTGTCAAAACTCAGATCATGGTGTTGATCATTTTTTCCTTTGTTGAAATATTTTCTAATTGAAAATTTTTATAGTAGAGCAAAGAACTTTTCTATTACAAGACAAATTCTGTGCAACTTAATGAAAACTCTTGTTTTAGATAATACTTGGAAATTTTTCCAAACAGAAGTAATCTTTTGCCTTGATCGAAGTCACTAAGCCTACACTGAAAGGGTTTGTTACTCTGCACCCTGAGCTGTGAGCGCCAGTTCTCCCTTTGGGCAGGGTTAAAGCTGTGTGAGGCTTTGGGGGCACCAGATTCCCTCAGCTGTGTGAGGCCCCGGCTCGGCCCCGCCGCTCCCTGCCCGCAGCCCGGTTCAGCCCGCGGTAAGAAGCCAAAACAAGCTCAGAGCGCCCGAAGCCGCGGTGCTGGAGCCGCTCGGGGCCGGGCTCCGGGAGGTGCCCCTCAGGGAGCGGCGGTGGGGCCGCTCGGGGCCGGGCTCCGGGAGGTGCCCCTCAGGGAGCGGCGGCGGGGCCGCTCGGGGCCGGGCTCCGGGAGGTGCCCGTGAGGGAGCGGCGGCGGGGCCGCTCGGGGCCGGGCTCCGGGAGGTGCCCGTGAGGGAGCGGCGGTGCCGCAGTGCCCTCAGCGCCGGGGGCGGGGCGCGCCGCAGCCCGCGGGGGTCCGCAATGGGCTCTCCCGGCGCCCCCCGCCCCGCGCCGTTGGTTCGCTCCCTCCCCCGCCTGGTGCCGGCGCGGGCCCGGCCGCCATTTTAGGAGCCGCTGTCGGGGCGGGCGGGGGAGGGAGGGGAGGGACGGCGAGCGGAGCGGGGCCGCGCAGCGCTTCTCCTCCCTCCTCCTCCTCTTCCTCCTCCTCCTCCGTGGGGCCGAGCCGAGCCCTCCGCCCGCCTCACAGCGGAGCCCGGACCAGCGGGGGCGCCAGCCGGGGCTGCGCGCTGCCGTCCCCGCTCCGCGCTGCCATGCCGGCCCCCGCCGCCCGCCTGCTGCTCGCCGCGCTGCTCTGCGGAGCGGCGGCGGCCGCTCGAGGTAACGCGGCTGCGGCGGGCGGGGGAGGCTGCGCGGCACCTTGGAGACGACGACAGGTCCGGGTCGCCTCCCGAGCTGCGCCGCGGGCGGGCGAGGGGACGGTGTCCTTGGCGCCCTGCGCAGGGGAGGGAGCGCGGGGGCGGGCGGGCATCGCGGGTGGGGAAAGGGGGAGGATGGAGCTAGGGCCGGGGTGACCCCGCCGCGGCCATTGCACCTGCAGAGGGGACGAGGGGATGGCGGCTTGTCCTCTGGGTTCACCTGCATCCAGCGGCCCCGAGCCGGCCCGGCCCGGCGGGGATGCGCGGCGGCGGCGCTCGTTGTGGCCGCCCGCCGGTTACATAACGGGGCCAGGGGCGGGCGAGGGGCGGCACTTGTTGCCGGGAGGGTCCCGCGGGCAGACCCGGCTGGAGCGGGACCGGGCAGAGCCTAGGCGGGAGCGAGGATCAAAGCCCTCGGAGAGCCCCTGGGCCGCCGGGCCTGGCTGGGCTGGCGTGGGAGAGCTCTGTGCGCCCATGAGCCCGAGCAGCGCCTGGGCCACACCGTGCGGGTGGCGATGCGAACGCGGGCCTGGTGCCTATTGATTGATCCCGAGGAGCAGCGGCATCATACGCATTGCGGGGCTGCTCCCCGGCAGCCTTCAGTGAGAGGCTCGGAGACTCTTCCTCACCTGAAGGTTACCCCTGGCATCGGGAATGCTGTTTCTGCAAGATCCAGCTGATCATATGATGAGATTTGAGAGCGTTGAATAGGAGCGTACATTAGAAGTGTGGCTGTAAAATGGCTTATAAATACATTGAAGGGAAGTTCTTGATCTAAAAACCAGCTCGTTATGGCCACATCTTGCTGCAGTTTCCCTGTGTGGGATGAAGAAGCTGATGCTATAGTAAGTCCAGTAAGTCCTCTGCCAGCTGTTCTGACAGTGGCCATCGTTTACCTGGGTAAGATCCCTCAAGTACGATCTGCTCATCGGCGTTCTTGGTTGGAATCATTAAATGTAATATTTACCACACCAGCACACAAGCATAGTACCTTTGAATTCCATCGTTTGAAATTAGGAATAAGATTAAGATCAGAAACCATTTTCCAAGAAAGCTGATACATGCTTGAAAACAAATGGCAAATTTAGGCAGCATTACCCGGGGCAGCGCTGGTAGGCAGATTTTCTGCAGCTCGTTAGAGGCAGTACCTGTTTTCAGTCAGATCTACAGGGCTGCTGTGCTGCAGGTCCTGATCTGTTAAACTTCATCACACATAACTGAGTTACAGAATGAGGGCTGGTTCAGCTGAGTCTGTGCAGTTGCCTCAGTCCTTGCAGTGTTTTGGCTGCTGTAGGTAGGCCTGTTAATAATGTTACATGGAGATGCAGTTAGTGACAAGTAAGCTCTGGAGAGCACCTGGAAGGCTGCAAGGGCTACTCGTTTTCATTTCCCTGTTGTTAGCAAAGGCATTTGCTTGGAACATTTATGGTAAGCTTTCTGTTTTGTGCTGTATTGCCAGTTCCATTTTTTTTTTTTTTCAAATATAGCTTCATCTTTTTCATCTGTGACTTTAAAAGTCCTTATGACCGAGGTTGTTGAGATTTATTGTAAGTGATGAAAATGGAATTGTGCCTGGTTCAGAAATGTGCAAAAATGGACTGGAAAGGCCACACCAGAGTGGTGAGTTTCGCTTGCCAGTTCTGCCATTCCTGTCATTGGAGCAGGGGAGTGAAAGTGGTTTCTGTTTTGATGATGGAAAGAAAGGGAAAAATAGCGTTTGGGGAATCTGATCTTGCACAGAAGGTAGATACGAGCTAGCTGACCTACCATCTTCCCTGGACTTACTTTAAGGAGTGCAGAAAGTGATTTGGGGTTCTCAAGAGGTATTTTCCTGTCCAGCTGGTGCAGAACTCTTAATCTAATCGAATTTGTTTTGTAATTGATCGAGTTGACCCAAATATTTCTAAGCTTGTTGCAGTGGAAAAGCAGTACCTGGCAGTGCATTCAGACTGTGTTTATGGGTGAAGCAGTTGGATGTCTCTGAGCAGAGCTGGATGGGGAGAGGAATGGAGGAGTTTCCAGAGGAGGAGGCAGCACAGCTCACAGCTGCTGCTTCTGTGGGTCCTGCCCAGGTAGAGGAATCTGGCCCTCTGCTGTCTTGGGACAGCATCGGTCACTTCCTAGATTTTGACTCCTCCGGCCTAACCCAGGGCACCTTCCAACTCACTGTCTTTTAGGGAGGGTATTGATGAAAGTAATACCAGTTTGAGGAAGCTTTGCTGATCTGTGATTATTTCAGGAAGTTATGTGGTGCTGTGAATGTCTTAAATCCAAACCACAAACCACTTTGTTACTACCACAGTCTTGCTGCAGATGTTTCTTTGACACAGGAACAGCCTTTTTAATATAGGGCTGGAGATTAGGTAGGTTTCTTTCTCCTTTCCAGGGGCAAGGAAATGTAATACTACCCTAAGGCATTATGTAGAGACAATTTGGCTATTAATGGGGCCTGGTTTTTTTATTCTCCAAGTATTTATGAAAGTAAGAAACCACTGAGAAGAGAGAGAATTAACCAGTACTAGACGTCTCTACAATGTATAGTGCTTGGGGAAGCATTATATACAGCCATCTGTTCATGCAAACAGTTTTAATCTCTTTTTCTATATGTGTTATTTAAAATAATGCACTGCTATGGAAATTGAAATGGAGGAGAGATGCTCTGGGCAAGCATGGCTTACATTGTGTTTGGAATACTCTTGTGCTGGTTGTCTTTTCCCATGTCACCAGGCTGCAGGTTGTGCTGTCTGTGCTGAATTAGCAGGAAAATTTGTCAACAGAAACTTCTCTAGACTTAATAAATGTATCTTTGGTTTGAGGTTGTAATGTGTCTGCAGACACAAAATCACCAGTTGCAGATAATTGCAAAGATTTTTTAAGGAGTAGGAAAGAAGCTGGGCTCATGGGCTTCAGTTTCTCGTGTTAGTTAAACTCAGGTCAGGCCACAGCTCTGCTTAATGTGAACATCCCACAGCTTAGAATTCTGGTATTCTGGGTAAAGCAGTGTTTCCTGCCATGAAGCCCAGTTATGGGATAGCTGAGTGGCTTGTGGCTCTGAAACTGTTCTGCAGAGAGGAAAAAACTTCTGTAGTCATTAAAGTTTTCTGAACAAAAGCACTTTTACCATTTTCTGAGCCTGATCTCATTCTCTTTAGTTCCATGGGTAGAAGTCTTTCTGAAATGTGGTTTATGATGTTAAGGGCCCATATCTTATAGCATTATTGCTATCAAAGACAGAAGCAATACCTCAACATGGGAGAGTTTAGTGAGGCAGAAGCCTTGGTCTTAAATAAATCTTGTTTTCCACTCTAATTTATTTGTTTAGTACTGATTGTCTCACATTGGCTTCTGTAGGGACTAAACCTCCTCAGGAGCCTTTAGAAGGGACTATTGGAAACCTCAGTGCCTTTGAAGAACTGCCTGTCCTTTGTTTATAGTATTAGGTCTCATCTCACTTGCTTTGTATCTGATTGAAAACAAGTTGCAGCTCCTGCTCCCAGTGGGTTTCCCTATTTTTAAATGGAGTCAACAGGTAGAGCCAGAAGTGCCAGCTATACTGGGGTCATGTTTGCTGTATTTCTAAATACTGTTTCCTTTCAAGGAGCAAAGTTTATAAATATGACAACAGTTTAAAGGGAAGGGGTTTCCACTCTTGCACTATAATTCACCACATTTAAGATAACATTTGTTAATTTAGTGTTTGTAGTTAAAGGCTTATATTTTCTATTTCAGTCTTCTGTTTAGTGTAAAACATTTTAAATTTCAATTGAAAAATTAAGGCTTTGTTGTCTTAATCCTATTTAAACTGTTTTGTGGTGGAATCTTTGTTTTCCCTGCCAGGCTTTTATCCAAATTCAAATTTGGTCAGTATATCCTCTGTCTTAAGGTCTCTGGTGCTCTGAATGTTTCTTCTGTTGCAGTTGTGGGTAGTAAAAATTGCAAATAGTTTCTGATCAGTCATTTGCATGTCTCTTAGTTTCATCAGGCTTATAGCAAAACTTTGATGTATCTTTGTACAGATAAAACCAGATTTAGGCAACTGGTTCAGTGGAGAACAGGAAACTTTCTGTAAGTGGTGATAAACAAGAGATTTTTCTCTTGGCAAAGTATAATTTAATAAAACCCTGTTGAATCCCTACAGCTATTGATTTGAAAGTGGTGTTTGAAGAATTAGTTTTAATTGTACAAGCTCATAGTGTGGGCAGCTCTTAGTTTATAAACATTATCGTGTGCTCCAGTGTAGGGCAGTTGAGCTTCCAGAGCAGGAGTTACAAGCACTCCTTAACTGTGGCAAAGAATCCAAGACAGAATCTGAAATTGTGGGATGAATTTCAACCACTGGGTTTTCCTTCAGCCAGGAGAACCATAGAGGGTAATGGGGGATGTCCGTGCCCTTCCTTGATCCCTGTCCTGGGGCGTCTCCTGGATATTCCAAGTGAATTTCTGGATTCACTCCCTCATACTTTGTCACTGCCTTCAATTCCCAGCAGTGGAGATGGTAGTTTGTCTTGGATAAGTTCCATGCTATCAAGAAAGTCAGCATTTGAGCAGAACTTGTATTCAGTTTTATCCCATTGTTGGACCTGCTTGTAGGACGATGACTTCTGATAAAATTCTATGTGTGAAAAGACCCAGTTAAATAAACAAGTACAATACATTTTTTCATTACCACTGGTTTATTTCAAATTGCTCATGTCCAAAGTTAATGCTGGGTCTTTGCTCCTGCAGACTGGAGGCAGGAGCTGTGAGGGGCAGCTGGGCAGGGCAGAACACGCATTGTAATCAGGCCATGCTACGCCCTTTCTTATTCAACTTTACTTTCAGGGTGGAGAAGGCATATTTTATTGTGTAGCTTTTCACTCCTTGGCTGGACTGTATTTTTCTGTTGTTAGGTACTACACAGACTTGTTTTTTTAATTATATGGCTTGAAATTTCATCAGAACAGTACAAATTACGACTGTTCAAGGTAAGACACATTGAAGTTTTGATTGTCTCACTGAAAGGCATCCTTGTGATCTCTTGCATCCAGAGGAAGGCAGTGAAGTAAAAAATATACAGTTATCAGTTTTTGTCAGACCTTCAGTACAAGTAAAGGACTCTTTGCTAGTTCATCTGCTGCAGATGGAGTGCAGTTCATCTATATTGACAGAGATTATAATTCTCCTTTTGTGAATTTTTCTCTGAATTTTTCGTGAGGTCTCAAAGGTACATTTTCAGGATTAGAATTTTGTGTTTACTGTCACTAGATTGAACAAATAGCTTTCAAACTCTGGTACTTGTTATTTGAGTTTAATGTGTTTAACCAGCTAATTCTTAAGAATTTATTTTGACATGAATCGTCTTGATTCAGTTCCAACAATATACAGCGTGGCTAGTCAGCACTGTATATTAGAAGTAATTATCTAGAGGAAAAAGTATTCCAGCTACAGTCCTTTCTGTTTGAGGTGTGTTTAAATCTTTGGTTGTGTAGGTGCCAGATCCCATTTAAGTCAAATGAACTTCTGATTACTTGTAAGAAGATAATAGAAGTCCTCAGAAAGGACTTTGATAAGTACATTTAATTTTAATATTTGCTTTCAAATTACAGGTCTGAATTAATCTGATTGTCTCAATAGCTTTTGATTAAAGTTTCCATACTAGCCCTAAACCCAGCTGCCCTGCCTACCTGTTTATTTGTGTTCATTAATTCTTCCAGGCAGCAGGAAAAGGTTGCCTCTGGTTATCAGCTGGATTGTGTCCGGCAGCATCAGCCGTCGCCCTTGGGAAGGAAGCATCCTTGCTTTGAGGAGCATTCCCTGTGCTGCAGAGCATCAGGCTGGTCTGTTCTGTTCTGTTCAGGAGACACTGAGCACGTTTCCCTGGGGCAGATGGTGTTTTCAAACCCAGTGTTGGAGCACTCGTGCACTTCCTCCCCCTGCAGCAGCAGAGGAGCAGAGCTGGGAGGTGGCTGGAGCTCCCCTCCTGTGTGCTATCAGGCTGGGCAGCAGGGAGGGCTCTGCAGAGCTGCTCCATTCAGGGTGTCACCTGGCAAATGCCTGTGCTTAGCTGGAATTGGAATTTCTTGGTGCCCACTAAAAGCCAGGCAGAAGTCAGGGAGCTGCCTGTGCCAGCACCGCTCCCCCCACTTGACTAGATGAAATGCTCGCTGGGATTTACAGCAGATTCCAGCTGAGGCACTTACAGATAGTGTGAATATTGTATTTCAAGGAAACCAGTGTCCTTTATCCCAGTTAAATGGCGAGAGATTAACAGCTCAGGGCACTTCGTTAGTGTCAGGCTTGGAATAGGCTGCTGGTTTGAAATTACCAGTCTGGCTTTGAACAACTTCTGGAAACTGCAGGAGTTTTGTGACAATTAAACTACCCCTTCACATTTTTGTATCTCTTCCCAGTCCAAGATTTAATGCTGTTTAAGCAGCTGAGAGGATAATAGTTGGTTCAGTTTGACTGAAGGGAAGCAGTGATGTATTGCTCGTAAGCTGGACCTCATATTTCAAATGCTGGCTTGAGAATTCCTTCCAGTGTGTGGTTATGCTGGAATCAGTAGATCACAAATATGGATAACAGGCCTTTCCTGGATATTCAGCAGTAAGTTTGGTGTTTTAAAATCCAGTGATGTTTAGCCTTCATACACACAAAGGGATTTAAGCTTTATGTTTTAAAATCTGGTGATGTTTTAGCCTTCCAAAACACAAAGGGGTTTAAGCTTTATGATTTTATTGTCTGCAGCACAATAAAAGGACATGACTTTGCTTTCAACTGGGCCTGTTGTTTGAAGGTTCACCAGACTGCAGATGCTCAGCATACTCATAATTCTGTTCATATGTGGTTACAGTATTTCAAGGTTTTATAGAACTCCCTACCCAGCAGTAGTGGGATTTAGGAGGTTGCTATATTAGGAGAAGGTTTCTCGGTACTTAAAAAAAAAAACCTAAGTATTTTTGTAATTCACATTCAGAAACATTAGAATGGAGATGCAGGGTTTTTTCTGGCAGAGATCTGTTCTGGTGTTTTACAGCACACCCTTGCAAAGATGAAGATGAACGGATGAAAGGACTGAGATTTTCAATTTGGGGTATAGCTGTCCCAGGCGTACTGACAGAAAAGTACATAACTGTGGCCTTGTGTTCCTGAAGCCAAAGCTGTATGGGTGAGATGGTTTTCTTGAGACCAGGTTTGAATTGTGGGTGAGTGTTCCATGGGAGCCTCACACTTGAGCAATTCCTGGCACCTTCCTCGGAGGGAGGAATCTGTTTTAGTTCCTGTGAGCATGACCAGGTTTGTTCTGAGACGCCGTGTTCCTGGGAGGGTGCTGCAGCTCTGAACTGCTCTGGGTAAATAGTACAATGTGCCTGGCATTTAACTGGCTCTTTGGTGTGCTGCATATTGAAAGTGCTTGTGTGAGCAAACTGGGGCAATAAAGGGAGTGCTGCCGTATTAAGTAAAACCACGTGGAGTAATTAAACACAGTTTGCATTAAAGCAGTTCCTTGTGAGTTCTTTCTTGCTGCATTGTTATGGATGAAGATGATATATCCTGTCTACTGTTGCTACTAACTAGTAAAAGATTGCAGATGAAAGCATATTGAGAGTATTATGGTTTTCTGTATGAGTTCTCTAGGTTTAATCGTTCACTGAAGTGTCCTTTTATCACTGCTTTTTAATTCCCCTGGGTAAGCATATGGCACATGACATGAATCCATTTTAGTTTGTAGAAGAGGCAGGATTCAAACGTCTGGGTTAGCCTTCCATCTCTGCCTGTTTTGACAATCTGCTTATATAATTCTTTAGAGGTGAAATAGCAGGACTCAGCTGAGTGCTAGTGTTGAAGCTGTAGTGTATATTTTGCTGTGATTGCACAGGCATGCATTTCATAAGTTTAAGTTCTTGATCTCATGCAGACCAAACTTTGTATGATGCTGCCTATGGAATGCTCTTTGTTGTAACCTCTAGCAAAGCATTTCTTATATTTCACTTTGCATGGTTCGCTGAAGATTGCTTCGTTTTTCTGGTAAGGAGCAGTTTTCAGGCCCTGTAGGATGATTTCCCATAGACTCTAAGTAGCTGGATACATGCAATCTTCCAGAATTGCATTTGGGAAAATGGTGCTGTTATGGAAACTTAACTATCCAGAAGCCACTCAGGCAGTCACACTCCACCACCTGAGCTGGGGAGCATAACATAAAGCTAAATATTTAATAATCAAGGGACTCTCCTATTGGATTGTCACAGAGTAGAACCTAGTAGATAACGTGGTTTGATCTTGCATCTTTAGTGACGCACTAGAGAAACTCTTTTTGAGGCTGACAAGAAAAGATACTGCATTTTTCTGCAGCAGAGGAAGAGCAGTCATCTTGAGACAGGCTCAGGTGATCAGTTTGAGGCTCTTCTGTGCAGAGGTGAGGGATACTCATGCAGGTGATTTTTTAAAGGAGTTTCCCAGTCTCTCTTAAAACAACTACTAAAGAACTGAAGCTTGCTCTCTTCTCCACCTGTTTTCTTAATGGTAGTGAAACCCCCTATACAAGACAGAAAGCTGACAGGAGAACAAGCCTTCCTGTTCTGAAGAGCAGTCCACCAGCTGGATCCCAAGTTTTCCATGTTGGGGGAAGCAGAGTGTAAACAAACCCTGGTGTTTGGTGTTGGCCAGATTTCCCTCGTGTGGTGCTGCCTGGGGTTTTGCTGGTGTCACACTTGGCACTGATGGCAGCAGCTCCCCATCACTTTTAGCAGGTTTTTGAATTGCACTTCAGGGGCATCTTAAATCCCAGCATAGTTAGAAACTAATTTAAATTCTCCGAGTTACTTTTGGAAAGCCTACAGGGACACTCAGCTCTTCTGAACATACTTAGCCAGGATTTTGTCTCAAATCTTTTAGTTTATTAAAACTTTGATTCAGAATTATAAAAGAGGAAAATACTGAAATTAGTATTATAAGGTGTTTTTTAAAGATAATGTCAGTTTCAAATGTTTTGACTTTGTCCTTTGTTTTCCTTTCAGTTAACAAGCATAAGCCATGGATTGAAACAACCTATCATGGCATAGTTACAGAAAATGACAACACAGTGCTCCTGGACCCCCCTTTAATAGCCCTGGACAAAGATGCACCTCTGCGTTTTGCAGGTAAAGAATTCATCTGCATTTCTGTTTGGAGATGTGGAAATGCTTTCTTGGGGACAAATGCTCTGTTAGTGTGTTTTCCCTAACAGTAACATAACATTTCAAAGCTTTTAGGTCCTAGGAGATGTGTGTACCTGGACCAGCATTTTATTTCAGATTTGCAGCTGTATCCAAGTATCCAAACAAGAAAGTACTTTGCTTCCTTCAGTTTCATGTGTACATGGTAATTTTCCGGGTGTTTTATTTTTATTTTCATAATGTCTGTCCTTTTCCTCAATCCTCTACATTCCACATTTCACAGCATTCAGCGTGGCAGTTCTGAAACAATTATTTTTTTACCATTCTGAAGAGAGTTTTGGTTTTCTTAGCATTTTTTGTGTCTTAATAGAGTGCACATACTAATTAGTAGAATTAGGATTGCATATCTATGATAAGTTTGCTTAACAATCTAGAATTTTTTAAAAACTGAACTACTTCCTCTGGCTAAAGAAAAGGCTTTTTCTCCTCTAGCAAAGAAAATAGAAGTTGATACACAAGATATTTGCAAAGTGTGGGCTAATTCTTCACTTTGAGCATGGGACTGGCAATTTTCTTATAAACTTATGCAGTAGATTTTTTTTTCTGAAAACTTTTAGGAATACTGTATTCATTAATTGGATGCAGTGTTATGGAAATTTTGAATTTTACAGTTTTAGAAAGATGTGTTTGAAGAATACCATTGGGCATCTGCAGGTATTTAAATTACCTATAGTGGATAGCACAAGCTTAAACTGGGTATTTGCAGAAGCTTACTTGGTTAAGCAGAATTTGGGAGTTAAGAATCCTAGTGGATACCTAAAGGATGTGACATGAGCCATTTTTGGGAACATTGCTTAGCCTAGCTTCAAGGAGGAAGGGATAGGAGAGAGAGCCATTTGAAATGTTCAGCAGCCGCCTGCATTGAGTGCTGCAGTGTTATGGCAGCTTGGACACAATTTTCTTGAAGTAGTGTTTAAAAAAACAGTTTTGTTGCATTATCATAAGGCTGTAATTATCTCCAGTGAGGTTGAAGAGAGTGGTAAACTTGCTATTCAGAAGTTTGGAGATAATGCTAAACATCTGAAATTCAAACTTCCTCATGTATTGGGGACATATGGCAGAGGCTCTTTTGTTATCTTAACTAGAAATAAAGCTGCTGTCTGTGTACAAAAAACTTCTCATTGCCAAATGAAGAAGCTTGTGTTGGGATACACCAAATCTGTCAACTAAAAAGAGGAATGGGAAGCCTGACTTGTGTTCTCAGGGATGAGGAGAACATGAAACCACATCTTGCAGCAAGTGCTTTAAATGTAGGTGCTGGTAGTTCAGCAGCATTGAACAGATTCTGAAAATGGCACTTTGATACCTCTTGGATAGTAATGTTTCCAAGAAAGTACTGTCAGAGTATCTTCAAATACATTGTTATATTTGCAGAGGAAAATCCAATGTCAAAGCATTTCTTAAATGAGACTTTTCCCATTGAGTTCATCTAAATTGTATAAACCTTCTTTCATTAAGTGAACATTTTTATCAACTGGAAATTGTATAAACAGGATATATTTGTATAGACAGAATATATATAGGCTTTCAAAAATGGCCATTTCTTAGCAGCAGCAGCAGACCAGTGGATTTAAAGGAATGAAATTTTGAGTGTAGCACATGAACATTGTAAAGAAATTCTCAGTACAAGACAGTTGGGTTTGAATTGCTTAGATTTGGAAGGACTGTGCTGTGGGGATGTGTGGCAGTGTTTGTAAGCCATTAAATGAAGCAGTCCTGGGATCTGTCCTTGAGGAGCCCAGGGTGGGTGAGTGCTGCCTGCTCCAGCTCTGCCCCTCCTGGCACAGGCAGTGCTGGTGTCCAGCCCCACCTCTGGCGCTCAGTGTGAGAAACCCACGGGGCCAGGGATGTGCTTTCACAGCAAAACAAAGCCCTGCTCAGGATTAAATGGCTGCTTCAGCCCTCACTGCTATATCCTACTTAGAAATCAAATTTATTCATGCTTCAAAAGGCTGGATATTCTAATTAATTGTGCCCTCTAGCTAAGCTGTGAAACTCCTGAACTGTCTGCAGGTTTAAAATATTTTAAGTAGAGCTTTTTTGCTTTATTTCAATTCTGAGCGTGTTGAAACATCTCGAAACAAGTTCATTTAGGTGCTTTGTAGTACATGAACTGTGGGGCAAATAAAAGTAACATTTTATTGCTTTGCTCACTCTGTGCTGTGGGTAGGATCCTAAAATTCAAGTTTGCAAAAATAGGTAGGGTTAAACAGATGTTTATTTCTCAGGTTACTTGTATGGTTTTAAATCTGAAATGCCACGCTTCTCGAAAGCTGTTGTTGTGGGTTGACCCTGGCCAGGTGCCAGGTGCCCACTCAGTCACTCTATCACTCCCTCTCCCGCTGGGAGAGGGGAGAGGATAATATTGAAAAAGACTTTAAGGGTAAGAAAAGGCAGTTTTATTACAGTGGGGAAAAAAAAGAACAAGCAAGTTGAAAGTTGCGCGCGCAAGAGCAGAAGGGAAAACAATCAATCTCTACTTCCCATCAGCAGCGATGTCCGGACACTTCCTGGGAAGCAGGGCTTCAGCACGCGTGATGGTTGTTCCAGGAGGCAAACATGGACCAGCCCTGAGTGCCTCCTCCTCCTCCTCTCTTCCTTCCCTTATATATCTGAGCTGATGTCACATGGTATGGAATATCCCTTTGGCTTTGGGGTCAGCTGGCCTGCTGGTGTCCCCTCCCAGGATCTTGCCCACCCCCATCCCCTTCAGTGGGGGAAGGAATGTCAGAGGGACAGCACAGCTTGGCAGTAGCCAAAACACTGCTCTGTTATCAACACCAGCTACCAAAGCAAAGCACAGCAGTGTAAGGCCTGTGAGCTTTACCCCAGTCAGACCCAATACAACTGTGAATATAACCATGCCAGCTTGCCTGGCACATAGGGACAGAGTGGAGTCAGGCTTTTACACCATGACTGTTACAGACCTGCCTCAGAAGACAATGACCGTTCTTGTTACTGAGTGAATCTTTTCTACATTACAAATTGAGTCATGTTGAAGTTTGATGCTAAGTGGTTTTGCTGAAAAAATAAAATAAAATAAAAATAAAATAAAAGACAGTTATATTTTTTATTGTATGTGTATTGTTTGTGTCTAATGGCTGAAGCTCTCAAGCAGGGATTTGCCCTTTACTGTGCATAAAGGAACTGAATTTCTATTACATTTGAAACAGGCACCATTATATCTGGATGCCTTCACACAGCTGAATGTGTTCTGTTTTGAGAGTGCAGTGCAGGGTCTCGTAGGCAGATGTTTGAAATGTTTCCCTTGGTTTTTTGATGTGCCTGTAACAGGGCTTCAGTCCCTCTTCCCCCACCCCTAGAGAAAACCTCTTCTTAGCCACAGTCCTTTATCTTCCTCTTGCTACTCTGGGATGTAAGAAGCATTTTGTGGGGGTTAGGAATTTTTAATTTAAAGCATGAGTATGTGTAGAGCTTTAAAAAGGGATCTTGCAGAATCTCTATTGATTCTTCTAAAAAAACCCAAAAAAGCAAAGATCAATCAAGCCTTTGTGTCCCTCTCCCTGGAGGCACCTCCCCTGTGGGGTGGGACAGTGCTGATGCCACCAGCCCCAGCTTGCTTAGGAAGGGAGCTCTGCTGACCTGGGCAAGGCAGGGCTCAGCTGGGAGGGGATTTTAGAAAATAAGTGTCCTGTACAGGAGATGGCACTGAAAGCAAACAGATTTTGTTCTTGTCCCATCTCATGAGTGGCTCACCTGCACAGCTGGTAGCAAACCTAAGAGGAAGTTTTGTTGCAATAATGTTTCAAACGTTTTTGTGTCAAATTTTTTATATATACTTAGCTCCTCCTCCACATTCCTTAAGTTAAAACTTCATCAGGATTACAATTTAATGTGTATATTTTTAGTCATGAATTATGACAATACTTTATATAGAATAAATAAATTCTACTTCATGGGCAGTTACTCATCAACATGCAATTTTGAAAACACCTTGTTTAGCAGTTGGTATTACTAAAAAAAAAGGGAAAAACAAAGCCCTGATGAATGTATGAAGTATTTCCAAATTCTGCAAATGAAAACCTGGAGTTAAAAGATGAAATAATATTTAACATAACTAAAACTCTAAAATTGTAACAGTTACAGCAAATCACCACTGGAATTTTAAAATACGGTTTTTCCGAAGCTTTTCTGTGTAATGTGTGCATCTTTGCCTTTTCCTTATTTGCTCCCATTCAACCTTTCCTGTTACTGACTTGGGTTTGTCTTTTTTCCCTTTAGAGAGTTTTGAGGTGACAGTCACCAAAGAAGGTGATAAAGGGTTCTTTCTATCCCTGTTATGAATATTAACCTACTAACTTCGGTTATGAAATGGGGAATCAGCACTGAAACAGAAGATCCTGTCATGCTCTTTTGTCCCATTTATTCTCCCAGTTTTTTTCTATTTTAAAATCTATTGATAAAAACTGTTGTGTAACCAAACCCTTGGTTAGAAATATCTGTAAATCAGACATCCATTTGAACCAGTTGGGGTTATTGTACATTGTGTCAACACTGAAGAAGTTGTTTGGGGAACGTTAGCATTTTCTGATATTTTCACTTGTAGATCACTTCTTTGGGACAGCTGAAGTTTTCCAGATGCTTTGTGAAGTAATGTTTGAAGTGCTGAAGCATTACAGCACCTTTCCTGCAGCACACACCCTTCAGGACTGACTTCAGTGGTTAAAAATATGAATCAGCCCCCTTTTTTGAATACCTCTAGACATGTTTTCATTAGGAGTGTGTTGTTGGTACTAAGAAACCACTGCAGCTGTAATAGGAAAATAATGGGGTTTGTTGGTGTAAGAAAATCCCCATCACAATATACCAATTTGCAGAGGTAAAAAACACAGTGTAGGTGTCAAGCAGTTTATTGAGTGGCTTTTGTTGTATGCTGGGCTTACCCAGCTGTGCCAGCCAAGTCTTGTAGTGTTGCCTTAGGCTTAGATGTGTTACAAACCATGTGCTGGGGTCTTCCCTTCCAAGTTTGTAGGGTGAAGAGTTTGAATAGAAGGAAAGCCTTCTAAATCATTCCCCGAGAGCTTCCTTGACTAATATTTGGCCCGTGTTAGTAGATAGCTGTTGAAATGGATGCCTGAGAAGTTGGTATTTCTACCTTTTTCTCATTCAGTAGTTTATTTTGATTCCCTGATTTTAGCCAGGTACATTGCACAGGAAGACTTTGTCCTTTGATCTGTTGACAGAATTTCTGTAATTATGGTGCTGAACCTGTACTCGATGCTTTTTCACCCCTGGACTTGTAACTGTGCATTTTAACCTCTTGCTCTGGTCAAAGTAAACCAGCTGCCCAGCTATTGCCAGTAGCTTGGCATAGAAGATATTACCAGTGGCCTTGGCTGTATGCTCACATAAGATCTACTCTTGCCCTAGAGCTGTCTCAAGTACTCCTGTGAAATGCCTGTCTACATTCCTCTTTTTCTCTTTTGTACTCCTGCATGAATGGATGCAAAGTAAACAAGTTGCTTGGAAGGCAGACGTTTGCTTCTTTTTACTAAAGTTCCCAGAATTCACCCATTTTAAAGCACAGTGCTCTTGCTTTGTCCACAGACCCTCACAAACCCTTGGCTGCAAAATATTTGGTCATTTATTTTAAAAATGTATCATTGTGTTGACCAGGTCTAACCTCTCTTTACTTTAACTCTGTAGGTGAGATTTGTGGATTTAAAATCCATGGGCAGAATGTTCCCTTTGAAGCAGTGGTGGTGGATAAATCCACTGGTGAGGGAATAATACGCTCCAAGGAAAAGCTTGACTGTGAGCTGCAGAAGGACTACACGTTCACCATCCAGGCCTACGACTGTGGGAGGGGACCAGACGGAGCAAATGCAAAAAAATCCCACAAGTAAGTCAGTCTGGGGTGGGCTGAGGGGAACTTTGGCTCCAAGGGGTCTCCTGCTTGTGGTGGTTTGTGGTCTGTGTATTGAGAGTAAATGTGAACCAAGTGTTCATACTGGAACGCTTTTCATGTAACCACAGAAAGGGTCAGCTTGGAAGGGACCACACTGGGTCATCTGCTCCAACCTCCCTGCTCAAGCAGGGTAATAATGGTAATAAAAAGAGCAGCCAAATGGGCATGAACTGCTTGGACATCCCTTCCTTTGTATGTTAGGTGGTACTGCTTCATTCCTTGATGTCTCTGAATTTACATTAGAAAATCATGTGGGGATAGAAGCAGGAAAATTGTTGATATACTTGAAATGTGTCTTGAGTTCTTAGAGTTTGCATGTGATACCAAGCCTGGAGATTGTTTTGGAATTCAGTTTCTAAATCCAAAAACGTAGCTCAAGAAGCCAGTCTATATTAAGCTTAACAAAATGCCAAAGCATACATGTTTCTGTAATTTCCAGAGAGCCTCACCAAAGAGCCCAAGATCAATAGCATGGGACTCAGCTCTGCCTACATTAAAGAATGGGAACAAAGCAATCTTTAGCTAATCTTTGTCTAATGAAAAACCGCAATATAAAATAGACTCTAGAAAGCCCACTTGAGAATAACTGTTTGACACTCTGGTGTAAACATCTGCAGAGCAGTTGTGTGAAGCAAAGAGAGGGGCAGAAATAAGATGAGGAATAAAGTAGCAGAAGTCAGCTTGGTGACAAACAAAACCTTGCTACTCTATATCTGAATGCTTCAAGTAGGCAGCAGAATGTTACTCCTTAATGATTGCACTTGTGGAAAATAGGTGTGTCGTTAAACTCTGATACTCAATTTAACTTTTGAAGGAAGTTTTCAAAGAGAAGGATAGCAATAAAGATTTTTCTTCTTAGCATAAGCATTAGAAAACTTCTGCTTTTATGGAAGGACCATAATAATTTAATTCCTTTTTAGTTTACTTTTCATTATTCATCTTTTCTCCTTGGTCACTGTTGGTCTGCCATAGTCTCCAGCAGTGTAAATGACCTTTACCTTCATTTCGGTGGTGTGTTATATGGTATGGGAAGACTGGATGGAGGTTAGTTGAAGGGAGGCTATTTGGAGTACCCTGCACTGTAGCAGTGCAGGTTCAGAGCTGTCAGGTTGAAAGACAGACACGGCTTTGGTGGCAGAGAGGGAGCTGCTGTGTCCCCGTGCTGGCAGGAGCAGGGTAGCAGTCCCTGGGAGCCCTGTGTGTGTCCTTGTAGGGCCACAGTGCACATCCAGGTGAACGACGTGAACGAGTATGCGCCCGTGTTCAAGGAGAAATCCTACAAGGCCACGATCATCGAGGGCAAGAGGTATGACAACATCCTCAGGGTGGAGGCCGTGGATGCAGATTGCTCCCCCCAGTTCAGCCAGATCTGCAGCTACGAGATTGTCACCCCGGACGTGCCCTTTGCCATTGACAAAGACGGTAAGGGATGGAGCTGGGGGGTTGGGGGTGACTTTCACTGGTCACCCAAAGAGCAAGAGTCACCCTGGGCAGCACCAGAGTACACACACAGCCTAAACAGCCCAGGCAAACTGAGGTGTTCCATTCAGCAGTTTGAATAAATGATGAAAAGTGAGATGTCCTTCAATGCCAGTTGCCATGACTGATGTAAGGAGCAGATGAAGTGTTGCATGTGTGTTCCCTGAAATATGCTTTTCAAAATGAAGGAAATATGGTAGCTCTGTTATGTTTTAAAAGAGCTCTTAGTCGGTTTTGGGTTGTGGTTTGTTGTTGTTTTGGGGTTTTTTTGCCTATAATATTCCATTCTGAATTAGGTTAACTTTAGCTAATAAGCTTTCAAAAATGGGATTCCATGTGTGTGCTTTTCACATTTGAGATGCTAATGTGAGGCTCTGGAGTTTAGAGTTTTGTGGTTATTGGTTTTGAAGTGTAATGATCTGTTCAGGTTGTTTCCTGACATCCATGGACCCTTCACAACCTGTAAATTACTTCTCGTGCTTCAAGCAAGCTGCATAAGCAAAGTGAGCAGTTTTTAGTGGGTTTTAGTTTGACGTTTTTTGTGCTCCATGTTGCCAATGGGTTATTTTCATGGGATTGCAAATTTAAAACAACTTAGTGAATCCTGGCATGTGCCAAACAATTTATGTGTCAGTTAGCACTCATAAACAGTTTCATTTGGAGTAATGTAATATACTGTGAAGAGCTGGAGAAGTACCTGCTGTTCTGTGTATGTGTGCTCATCTCAGCTTTTATGGAATTTTAAGGATCTGGGCCTGAAATACAACATTGAAAAGTCAAACAGTGCAGGGTAATTTACTTGCAGATAAACCTATTCAAGTGTGTATAAAGTACATAGGTACCACCTATGTACCTGGATGCATTTTATGACCCTGAAGAATTGTATTGATGTCTGACAATTGCCTTTTTTCTGTGTCAGGTTATATAGAGAACACAGAAAAGTTAAGCTATGGTAAAGAACATCAGTATAAACTGACAGTAACAGCCTATGACTGTGGGAAGAAGAGGGCTGCTGAGGATGTGTTGGTTAAAATTAGCATTAAGCCTACATGCAAGCCTGGCTGGCAAGGTTAGTTTGCTTTTCTTCCTCTCTGCTTTTAGTATTTGCTGGTACCTTCAGCTAAACATGGGAGATCTTTAATATTGTTTCTTTGGATAAATATTCAGGTTGGAGCAAAAGAATAGAATATGAACCTGGCACTGGTTCCTTGGCTCTGTTCCCTGGGATGCATTTGGAGACGTGTGATGAGCCAATAACCTCAATTGAAGCAACGGTGGAGCTGGAGACCAACCATATTGGTAAAGGCTGTGATAGAGACACCTACTCTGAGAAGTCTATCCACAGGCTCTGTGGTAAGAAGACTTTTGTTAAAATAAAAGTGGTCTTTCCTGCTTTCTAGCTTTTCTTTGAATTTTATGTTAGACCAGAAGTCAGTGAGTAGATCTGGTCTTCATTTGCACGTAGTTTCCTTCGACTCATTTCCCCACTGGCAGCAAAAGCCTTGAAATTGCCTGAAGGTGACTTCTACAATAATTCTCAAATGTGGTAAAGAATATCTTTTTTCTACCTCTCTGCTGTCTAATGTAAACTAATTATGTCCCTTGCACAAGATGCATGTTCAAGAGCTGAAAGAATATGTGTGGAAGGGCATAGCCATTAAAGCCTCTCTGTTTTTCTGAGCATGATGGTTGTAATGGCTGCAGCCTGAGAAGTACGTGGTGAAAAACTAGAGAAAACCAAGAAAGAGTGGTTTGGAAAAAAACAGTTAACTTGGATCAGATAAATTTGTACTGTGCTTGCCCTAGGAGTAAAGGCTCTTGGCATCCACTTATGCTGCAGTTAAAGGTTTTATAAAAAATCAGTGAATCCTTTGTAGCCATATGGAAGAATTGAGATTACAGGATAAATTATCACTCATGATTTATGTCTTCAACCTCAGTTGAAAGTAATTGAAAGTCTGAATAGCCTGTAACCCCAGAGACCCAGGCAATTCCAGGGCTTTTCCCTGATTGAGGTCAGTGTGACGTTAAAGGTACCTGCTGCTGCCTGTGCTGTGAGCAAGCAGAGAGCTGGGGGGGGTGCTTGTGCACTCTGTCCAGCTGGATGAATTCTCCTCTCACAACTGAGACAGTGTCTGGAGAAAGGCATCGTGCTCGTGGGTCTGAGGGACAAGAGGCATTAATGAAGGGCTTCCTGAGGTAGAGGCAAAATGAGGTTCTACAACTGTGGAGATTTAAACTGTTTTGTTATTATGAGATTAGTTGTCTACTCAGAAGTCAAATTTGTGCGAGTTACCATGGTATTAGATGTCTGTAATTTGTGCCACGTTAGTTAAAAGAATTGCTTGATGGGTGATGGCAGTGCATAATCCTGACAGGTGGTGCTGAGAAATCAGTGCTGAGATAAACAGCTGAATTTGAAACCCGTGGTGGTCTTTGAAATGTCTGTTTTCACTGGAGCATTTGTGTTGCAGGTGCTGCCTCTGGCACAGCTGAGCTGCTGCCCCCTCCCAGCAGCGCTGCTAACTGGACTGTGGGGCTGCCCACGGATAATGGCCATGACAGCGACCAGGTGTTCGAGTTCAACGGCACCCAGGCTGTGAGGATCCCAGATGGGGTTGTCACTGTCAACCTGAAAGAGCCCTTCATGATTTCAGTGTGGATGAGGCATGGGCCCGGAACCAAAGAGAAAGAGACAATTCTGTGCAATTCAGACAAGACAGGTTTGTCAATACTTCAGTTATAAACAGGCTTTTTGGTTGGTTGGTTTTTATGTGCTCTGGCAGTGCCTGTGACAGTGTTTTCTCTACCTTAGGGTTTTCTTGGAATTGAAATTAAGTTGACTTTAAAAATTACTATTGTGTTTATGTGTAGGCTTGGCCTTAGATTATGTAGCTTCAGATTGAGCAGACTGGTTTTTCTAATTCTGTTTCAGTTTACATCATGCCCTTCTTTTGCTGTGGTAGATTACTTATTCTGGCAATGCAGCCTCGAGTTTGCATCTCCAAAGATAGCCTTGTTCTTGATGCTGCCTAAAAACACTGAGACACACATATCAGGTCTAGTGACAGCATTTGCTGGTGTATCTTTTTTTTTTCCCTAGGAGGATATAATTTCTCTTTCTCCAGAGATGAAGTTTTTTTTTTTTATTCTGTGCATAATTTCACTCTCTGCTTATGACACAGAAACAATAATTTTGAAAATGCTATTAATAAGAAGGAAATGTGATAACCCTGTTTCCATAATTGCCATTTGTAACAAAAAAAGCTCTTCTGTTTGCAAACAGGGCTCTTTTTCTCCTGCTGACATGTTTGTCTCAGGCTCTTTGGTGTGCCTTGGTTTAGGCTGGGTTTGGATAGAGACACGTCTGTCTGTTCTGCAGCCTCATGGGTTCTTCAGAGTGTTTGCCCTCACGACTACTGCAGATGTTTTACATTCCTCTTACCATGCCTGATTTACTTCTGCATTGGTTCCTGCCTGTCAGTTACTTCGAGATTTCAGTGTGAAATTGCAGAACAGGAGGGTTTTGTTGTGAAGGTTTGCAGACAATAATCTGTTGATTGCACCTGCAGACATGAACCGGCACCACTACACCCTGTACGTGCACAACTGCCGCCTGGTGTTCCTGTTCCGCCAGGACCCCTCCGAGGGCAAAACCTACAGACCTGCTGAGTTCCACTGGAAACTCAACCAGGTGGGTCTGGGAGGATGCTTGCTGGAGTGAAAGCCACAGTGAACTAACGTCCCTGGTAGTGTGCTCAGTAAAAAATACTTTCTGCCACTCCAGACTCCTGATGGCCTGTTGATAGAACCCAGCAGTTCGTGTTGTACTTGTGATCAAGTGTCAGATTCAGCTGCACTTGAATCTAAAGTAGAAAATACAGCATCAGTCTTACAGCTGTGATGTCAGTTATCTTCACTGGATGCACTCTAAGGTGGAGTGCATGACAGAACAGGAAATGTTTATTCCTGGTTGTTTATAGCACTCAAGTACTGCTGAACATGTGACATTTTCCCAGCCCTCTGCATCTGAGTGATAAAGAGTCGTGTTTTTTTTTAACTGTTGCTCTCAGCAAATACCTGTCCTTTGTCAAGTAATGTTGTCCTATAACAGTATTTCAGGATGTGCATGCATGTAGATATGTATTTTTAGATTGAAATACACTGTTATTTAATATAAAAATTAAAGGAAAGGAAGTATGTGCAGCTTCCTGTATTGGCAACAGAATAAAGAAACTTTTTATTAATGTTTGGCAGTGAGTTTGCTTTTCAGATGTGTGCCATGTGTGTGAAAGATCAGCTGTGTCTGTACAGGCTTGTATTGTAGGTTGTTGGTACATCTGTATGTATACTTATACAAAACATGCACCAGAGCAGTTACTGAACTGTAATGGGGGAAAAAAATTGTCAGCAGAATGTTTGAAATTCTCTGCACTCAGGTGTGTGACAAAGAGTGGCACCACTACGTTGTCAACGTTGAGTTTCCCGCGGTGACTCTGTACGTGGACGGCGTTTCCTACGATCCTTTCCCAGTCACTGAGGATTACCCACTCCACCCTTCCAAGATAGAAACACAGCTGGTGGTTGGAGCATGTTGGCAAGGTAACTATCTGCAACTGTTAGTACTTCTAATTAACTTTTCTTAGTGCAATCTTTGTGGTTATCTAGAAGTACTCAGCAGATCTTTTTAGTACATGAAATGTAACTTGTTTTGCCTCTTGCAGATTGTTTTTGCTCCAAGCTGGTATCACATATTTCCTCTGAGTAATTTTTTCCATGAGTGTTTGTTTGTCTTCTTGTTGGCCACAGGTGTGTGAAGTACAAGGCTGCTCACCAGCCTGTATTCCATCAACATGATTTTTGTGGTGGCCGTGGGAATACTGATGGATTATTTCTAATAATAGTTATAATAATATCTTCTATACTTGAGATTACTAAGCAGAGCACTTCATTTCAAGTAGGTTGAAAAGCATATTGTAGGCAAAGTACTCTCATCAATGGAAGCCTGTCCAGCAGACAGCTCTGCAGAGCAACACAGCAGTGCTGTCTCTTGGGTATTTTACCATTTCTGCTTACAAAAATAGACATCTGCTTCGTTGTCTGCTCTATTCATTGTCTGCTGCCCTAAGTTATATATACAGCTCACCTCCAAGGAGAGAGAGATTTTATCATTTTGAAGAAGTCCTTTTAACATTTCTTTCAAAAATTTAAGAGCCAATTTTCATTTTTGGTGCTTCCATCTTATAAATTGACTGCTTAATACATGTGATGCTACTATTGATTAAGAAATCTGTCTTGATAATGGCTTCTTTTGATCAGCTTTCAATACCTTTTGGTGATTTGCTGTATTAGTCTGGATCTCGCCTTAATTTTTCCTTAAAGGGAGCCAGTTGTTACATTATCTTACTAGAAGTGGTTTGGGTGAGGTTTCCTCTCTTGGTTCAAGTGTTCTGCAGCTCTTGCTGGTGTTCCTGCTGCTTGTGTGAGGGGCTCTTTGGGCTGTGGTGCCATGACTGTTCTTGTAACAGCACAGTGATGCTTCATCCCTGCATTGCAGCTCTTTCCAAAAGCTCATAATCCTTGAGAAGCTGGGTCCAATACAAGCAAACTTTGGGGGATGTGCTGCTTTGTGTTTTCTGGGATTAGAGAGTTTGCCAAATTGTAACTGCTTGGTCCTTTCCCTATTGTCCCATTCTTTGTCTTGCTTTTCTACAGAATATACAGGAAATGAAAATGACAATGAAACTGTGCCCGAGACCTCTGCAGGTTGCTGGAGTTTTTTCCCTACTGTTTTATTTCATTTTTAAGCCAAGACATTGCTTCATCTTGCACACAGCATGAACTGCAGGCATTGCATTCGGGCCATTGACCTTCACATAATCCTCTCCTAGACTTGTGTCTTCATTGTGCTTCTATTTGCAGAGCATCATCAGCTGACTTCTGCTTGGTTTGGGGGGGGGGGGCTTTTTCATTTGTTTTGGGTATTTTTTTGGTTGCGTCCAAATTTACCTCCATGTACAAATCTGCAACTATTGTGATTGCAGTGAAGTGGTGTAAAAACGTTGCTGATGTAAAATATCAGCTATAATTTTTTTCATCCAGTTCTGTTAAAACATAAATGCATAAATCAGCCTATATAAATGTATGTGTCTTTATTATAGAATTTATTCTGTGCATTGGGAAGGACCTCTGGAGCTCAGGTACCTTTGCTCCCCACTCAGAGCAAGACTGGTTTCATATTTAGATCAGGCTGTTCATAAAGACAAACCTGTAATTTACAGGGGATACTCACTTGGTCAGATATTTATATAAAATTCTAATTACAGTGGATGGGCAAAAAAGCCTTGGCTATCAGGTATTTCAGATTGCCTACAGGGTTATTTCCTCATAACATATTTTAGTGATAGTTCAGTGGGTTTTGTGTCTTGAGTTGAGATACTTAAAATTAGTGTGTATTTTAAAAGTGAATTCAAGATATGTGCCCTTCCTGTAAGGTCCAAGAATTCCTGGAATAGTCTGGATGTAACTGGCAAGAGATTTTTAGCTGTGCATGACATTTTAATTTGGCAAAGAAGCAGCAGCATCCAGGGGCTCCAGAAGCTGAAGCTCTATGGAAATTGTATCATTTGTAACAGGACATTTCACCACTGAGTATTTTTTGAGTTGTATCAAGGATCTTTTATCACGTAGAATTTTTAAAACAAGCTTAGACATCTTTCTAAAATCAGATTGCTTAGTAAGTAAGGGGCTCGAAATACACATTTCCAGGTGGTGTTTTGTGGCCTCAGCACTTAGCAAGATGGACTAGGTGATCATTGTGGCATCATCTTCAAAAACACCAAGGAATAAAGGGCTTATTAGCTTGACCCTTATCAGACTTAACTCAGATATCTAAAAATGAGTTTAAGCTGCTTGCTTGAGTCTGCAGGGAGAAGATGGCACCTTTAGAGGGGCACGTAACTCTTGGATACCTCTCTCAGAATGAGCTGTATGACTTTGTAAAGCTCCTTTCTGCCCTTGGAGTGCAGGGAGAGCCTGTAGTGCTGGTTTAGGGGGAGATCCCTCACACCTGGAGGGGTGCTGTCCTGTCCTGGGTCCTGAGTGGGAGGAGGTGTTACCTCAGCAGGATAATTCAGGTTTCATGGTTCATCCCATTGGGTCAGTGTTTGATTTCTGAGCACCACCTCGCTGTATGGGGCTTCTTTTGAAATGTTTGTCATGGAACAGTCAGTTCAAGGTGGCCACAGCTGTCTGAAGGCCACGTGCATGGTGAACTGTTTAATTCTTTATGCCTGACCATAATTACAAGGTTAACACCCGGAATGGACGGAAACTAACCTGCATGTGTGTAATACTGTGTGTATCAGCTGGCATACTTGTTTTACAAAAGAAAAAGAAAAAAGAATCAAAACAAGTAAAGATTTTTTCCTCCCTCATTTTTTGAAGGTGGTGAGCTGCGCATGGCTCAGTTTTTCCGTGGCAATCTGGCAGGGCTGATGATTCGTTCTGGTAAACTGGAGAGCAAGAAGGTGATTGATTGCCTCTACACCTGTAAAGAGGGGCTGGATTTGCAGATGCCTGATGGTGTTGGCAAAGGTGTGAAGGTAAAGTTGCATATGAACAAAGGGGAACGTGTATATTCCTGCCCTGATAAGAGTTACAGGTTTTACTGGCAGAATTAACAGGGTGTCCCAAATATAACAAGCTCATCTCTGGTGGCATTTTGCACTAAAATGACATAAAACTATGAAATTTTTCTTGTATAGACATGGTCTTAGTTCTCTTTTAAGTCTTGAAGAGGAACTCCGTATTTGTGAGCCTCTGTTTTACCAGCTGTACAGGTTGTCTAATAAGAGATCTCTAACAAGCAGCTTCATAAAATGAGATGATGTGGCTTTTTCAGTAGCAAGGTTGTATGAACAGAGCTAAATTTCTCCTTTATGTTAGCTGTCTCTCTTCTGTGTTACTAGAACCAGAACTATGATATGTGCTTAGATATTTTCTTAAAGAATGAAACGCCAAATGCATTCCACTGAGATAAGGCAGTGAGTGGGGAGGTTAGACTGTGTGCCACAAGGCCAGGAAATAATGACCTTGTTGCTTTGAATATGGATGTAATTATCCTGCATTTACCAGTGCTGAACTCCAGTTTGGATTGCCAGGTCATGTCACTCGGTTGGGTGTTCTCTTACGGTTTTGTTCCTTTGTTTCAGATTCACATGAGCCCAAGCCAGTCCACGCTGACCATAGAAGGGGATGACATTGACAGGGTTGACAAGGCCATGCAGCACATCTCCTACCTGAACTCCCGCCAGTTCCCAACCCCCGGCATCCGGAGGCTGAAAATCACCAGCACTGCCAAGTATGTCCTGGTGCTGGGCTGGAGCATCCCCGAGCAGTGCTGGTGGAGCCTGGTGTTCATGGGGCTCACTTGTGAGAAACAGAGGAGTCCTGGGCTGTGCCACTATCCCACATTTCAATACAGCAAAGCTTTCTGTCTGAGAATGCAGTAGGGAGTGTCTAGGATGGGGAGGAAAGCACTGCCAGAGTGCTGGTAGTGTCTCCAGTGCCACAGCTTCGTTAAAGGGGTTACCTGTGGCTCTAAGTCACAAAGTAGAAATGAGGCCAAATGGTAACTGTAAGTAAAAATTAAACATAAGATTGCTCCCTTGGTGGCTATTCATACTTTATGGGGCAGCTGATGAATTTATCTAAGACTCTTGGGTCTGAGACAGCTTTTCAAAAATTTATAAAGCAATTACTGTGTGTAATTGTGCTTCCCTCTGAGATAACCACCTTGACTGCAAAACTGCTTGTCTCTCAGGTGTTTCAATGAAGAGGCCTGTGTCTCCATCCCCTCTGTGGAGGGCTATGTCATGGTCCTGCAGCCAGAGGAGCCCAAAATCAGCCTGAGTGGCATCAACCACTTTGCCCGCTCTGCCTCGGAGTTCGAGAGCTCCGAGGGCGTTTCCCTGTTCCCGGAGCTTCGAATCATCAGCACCATCACCCGCGAGGTGGAGCCCGAGGGAGATGGGGATGAGGATCCCACAGGTAACAGCCACTGCTGCCCACCCTCACCTCACTCAGTGACCCTGGGAGAGGATCCTCCTCTTGCAGAGACGTGTGGATTTCTCTTTGAATACAGAATCCAGTAAGAGAAAAGAAGGTGTAGATCCTCTGGTCTGGGCTAACAAAAACTTACCTGGAAATGATAATAAATCCAGGCCATTATCCTCATGTAAATATCCTTTGTTTGTAATTTGTATTTTATTTTTTAAATCATTGTTTCATGAATACTTGTTCTCCTCAGGCCCAGATTTTAATATTTGTTCTCGTGTTTTTGCTTAAGTCTTTGGCTTTTTCTCTACTTTTTAGTCCAAGAGTCTTTGGTATCTGAGGAGATCATGCACAACCTGGATACGTGTGAGGTGACAGTGCTGGGAGAGGAACTCAATCAGGAACAAGAGAGCCTGGAGATTGACATGACACGATTGCAGCAGAAAGGCATTGAGATGAGCAGTTCCAACCTGGGCATGATAATCACAGGTGGGGTTCCTGCTGCTGCTCTTGGGAGGGTCTGAAGGGACTGACAAAGGGAGCAGTTCTGGAGAGGCGGTTTGTAACCTTACTCCAAACACTTCATTTTTTTAGAATTTCAAGTTTGGATTATCTTTAGAATTCAAAGCACAGCAAATCTGTGGAAAGCTGTGATTCTAGAAAATACATTCTAGAACTTTCCTTCTGTTCTTTTCTCTGTCCCAAATAGCAGGTCACCTCTGGACTGTGGAGCTGCAGTTACACTCTGCCCCAGAAAAGGCTTGTTCCTTGCACAGACAGTCCAGTGCCTAGGAGCATGCATCATTCCTTTCTGTTCAGAATATGTTAAAGTTTTCTGTAGAAAACCTCCCTTCATAGACTAACTGGGTTTAGGATTTTATCACAAAATCAATGCACAGGATTTCAGTGGAGCCACAGACGTGTGTCAGTGGTGTTACCATTTCTGTGCTCCTTGAAAATCTTAGGTGAAGAAATGGAGTAATGTTCGTGCAGTGTGTGAAGCTGTGCCAGTGTTTGGCAGAGCAGAGCTGCAGCTGTCTCTCCCCCCACAGGGGTTGACACCATGGCCAACTACGAGGAGGTTCTGCACCTGATCCGCTACAGGAACTGGCACACGGCGTCTCTGTTTGACAGGAAATTCAAACTGGTCTGCTCTGAGCTCAACGGGCGCTACGTTAGCAACGACTTCAAAGTGGAGGTGTGTGAGGGGCTTGGGAGCCTGCATGGCCCAGGAGGAGGGAAGTTACTGCCTTAGCTGATACATAAATGTTGATTTAGATTTTGTCCTGTAAATAAATATTGGGAAATGTGATTGCTTCGGGCAATATTTTACATATATATGTGGGTTTAGTCCTATATTTCAGCTTGAAATAAAATTGTTGTTTTGTGGAAGAAATAGTGTGGCTAATGGAGGTGTGAAGGTGGAAAGGAAGTACAGCAGAAAATGGCATTAAAGGCACTAAAATTTTAATTTTTTTCTCTTTTTTATCTCTTCAGAGTTAAACTATTGGGTTTATGGAATTGAACACTTTCTCTTTGTCCCTAGGTCAATGTTATCCACACAGCCAGCCCAGTGGAACATGCCAATCACATTGCTGCACAGCCACAGTTCATTCACCCAATGCATCACTCCTTTGTTGATCTCTCTGGTCACAACTTGGCAAACCCTCATCCCTTTTCAGGTCAGGATTCTCAGCCACTGAAGTTGAGCTGATTTTTTGTGGTGTTGCAGAGTTTTTTCCCCAGAGTTTAAACCAGTGTGTTGGACTAATAAACCAGGCAGCTGCTCAGTCCTGTTCTGCTGCTGCCCAGGCAGGGAGGAGTGAGTTTTCAGAACCCTGTGAAATTCCCTTTTCTGCCAGCAGAAGAGCTTTCTGTTGGGGTGTGTGTTGGAAAAGGGGAGGAGACTGCAAGACCTCCAGAAAGTGGGTAACTGGGACAGAATTTCTTCTGAATGGCAGAAGGGAAGAATTGCAGTGCAATTCCTTTGATGAGTCATGGTATCTGCCCTTTCTGTTTTAATTACATTAATTTGGCACGGGTGTAGGATGTGAGAGGAAGAAAAATAGGCAATTCAGAGAGGAGTCTGTGTGTGGTAGAATGTGCTTTCCAAGTGTTTTCAGTGCTTCAGATTGATGTAATTATTTTTAAGGAGCTGGAGCCTAGTTCTTTCCTACTGACTTTCTAAACGGCTGTAGACAAACTGCCTTTGTGTAATATATATAAAATATAATAATGTACATGAAATACTTGTATAATGCCATTTCCCGTGGCAGGTGATGGGGAAGGGGGGCAGTTGTTAGCACAGTGCAAGAGTTGTGTGTACAATTGTTGTTCTGTGTATGCAGTGGTTCCCAGCACAGCCACCGTGGTGATCGTGGTCTGTGTCAGCTTCCTGGTGTTCATGATCATCCTGGGCGTGTTCCGCATCCGCGCCGCGCACCAGAGAACCATGAGGGACCAGGACACGGGCAAGGAGAACGAGATGGACTGGGATGACTCTGCTCTCACCATCACTGTGAACCCCATGGAGGTAACCCTGGGAGCTGCTGGCCCTTTCCCAGCTGCAATGGGTGTGGTTGTCCATGGGCAGAGGAGCAGAGCAGAACCAGCCCTGAGCACAGGGCAGAGACATTAACTGGGAATTTAGACCAAATGTGCCAAATGCCAGGAGCAGTTGTTTGGGATCTTGCAGGAATTAGAGTTTCATGATGCAGAATGGGATTTTACAGGCCAGTGTCCAAGACTAGTGTTCATCATGTGCCCAGTGTCTTAAACACAGCCTGCTTTTGTCTAAATTTGCAGGAATTTATTGTCAGAACATCTGTGTTTATGATGTTTCCTTCTCCTGTGGCTGACATTTGAATTTTTAGAAAATTGGGAACAAGAAGGATGTGTGACCTTCATGCTCTGTGTCCTGTTGTAAGATCCTTTTCCAATAGAATTTGCAGTAGTGGATCAGCCTTCAGAGCCAGTTTGTGTAGAGTGCCAGGATTGTCAGCAGTGTCAGAGAACTGTTTTACAGGGTGCTACTTCCTTTGTCTTTTCTGGTTTCTGCCTAATTCCTGCTGAACTTCTAAATCCAGCAAGGGATCTGCAATAGCTCTTACTCAGTATAGTGCCTTGAGTAAGGAAGAAAAAGAATTCTGGCCAGTATGGTAATGACAGCTAATTTTTGTCTGAACAGACTTATGAGGATCAACACAGCAGTGAAGAGGAGGAGGAGGAGGAGGAAGAAGAAAGTGAAGATGGAGAAGAAGATGACATCACTAGTGCAGAGTCTGAAAGCAGTGAGGAAGAAGAGGGAGAGCAGGAGGAGGACCAACAGAATGTTAACAGACAGCAGCAGCTGGAATGGGATGACTCTACCCTCAGTTATTGATTCTAGCTGCTCCCTTGTCTTTATGTTCCCGCTCTAGAAGACTCCACTGTAACACACTCCATTGGTACCAAGGATTCATGGTGTTTAAAACAAAAAAATTCATTCTGGCCAGTAGATTGAACCCCCACACGAGCCGTGTTTGTGTTCTGTCAGCTAGTTCCTGATGTTTAGGGTTGTAGTTAGCACCTCTTCGTTCAGCCATGCCTCAGTGACTGGATTTTTTTTACGCTCTGTGAGGAACCACCTTGCACTTTTTTCTTCATGTCATCTCAGCTAAGTGACTCTACAGCTCTGTAGCCATTGCACATGAATTTCTGAACTGTCTTTTTTTGCTCAGTGAAACAAACTTGGCTTTGTTCCTTTTTCTCTTTCTAAAAGATGCAAAGATTGCTTGTTGACAAAGGGTAAAGCTGCTCATTTCAGCCTGTTGATTTCTTTTAATTTTTCCCTGAATTAGTGCATGTGTAAAGTGGCAGAATGAGATTAATATGTAGAAGATTAACAAGACTTTTTAATATTTTGTAAATATATTGGAATTATGTAATTACGTCATTTGTGGTAGTGAAAACAGGGATTGGGGTTTAAAACATGCTAAAGTGAAAAATCATGCAGCATGAACTATTCCAAGTCTCATCTACTGCAGCAGGAGCACGGGCACAGTTCTTAGTGTAGATGTTCAGTAACTCTGTCTTGGCCTTGACTGCGATGTGCGCTCATGCCCCGCTCTCCTTCAACTCCTTCCTTTCCTTTCATCTCCTTGTTTTTGCAGAGGGAACAGACAAGCTTATGAGAAGTTTGTAAAGGCTTTAGGAACCTCTGCAGAGGTTCAGCTGTACTCTACAGTTTTTTTTTAATTTTAATTTTTTCTCCAATTAAGGCTTGCCTGAAAGGCTTTTAAGTTATTGGGGAAATAACACTACGTGGATGGTGGGCAGATCTGTGTGCTGTGACTGTGGGGTGTTGCCACAGTTCCTGGTAGTTCCAGGGAGGGTGCCTGGAATGCAGTGTGGGCTGTTCACACTGTGGACAGGTTGGGTGCAGGGGATTGCTGGAAGCTGGGATGTCTGAGACCTGAGCACCTGGGCTACCACTCTACATCGATAGGGATTTGGGGGTTTTTTTGTTGTTGATTTTTTCTGATTTGGCACTGGGAGGGTTTGGGGTGTAGCTGATACCACTGAGCACTCCTGCTCCTCCCCTGCAGCCCCTTGTACAATAATTGAGACTGTCGGTGTTTTAAGCCTTTGTTTACACTTAGTAATTGTGTTTTCCTGCTGGTGAAAAACTGTAGCATAAACTATCCAACCAGAAAACCTTGGGCATCATGTTAATTCATGTGATTTTGGGTTGTTTCTGATCCTAGTTCCAGTTTGGGATTGCAGAGGACAGTAGCTGGAAGGTACAAACATGGGGGGGGGGGGGGAAACTGGTTTTTCTGTCAGGCAGGGTTGTTTAAACTTTATTTGGTCTGATGCAGAGTCGAGAATAATGGAATTTCTGCTTGATCTCTGTGGAGGTGGATTAAGGAGTAACTTGTTCTGCCTGTAACAGGAACCTGGGACTGCATTCCCTGCTGAGCACAGTAAGGCAGCATTTGCTCGTGGGTGTGGGTGCAGAGCCCTTGTGTCACAGCCAGGCCAGGGCCAGGAGCACTGGGGCTGGGCCAGAGAGGGGCACAGAGGGTCCTGAGTCACAGAGTGACAAAGGAGCAGGGTTGGGCCACGTGTTCGTACAGCTGAATTTCCAGAGCAGCTCCTTCTCACCTAAAGGGGTTCGCTCTGGGGGAACCTGACTGAGGAGTGCCTTTACAATAGAGATGGACCTGGCAGCAGGGAAAGAACCCACACCAGAGCTTACTGATTCTTGGGGTTGTTGTTTTGTTTTTTTTTTTTAATGTAAAATTTTAGATTTCTAAAATGGGAAAATGGTTTTGACTACTTATGTGGTAATTAACTGCTAGTTTTAAGTAAACTGGGAAACTTTTAACTTATGTCTGACAGTTGTCCTGTGTTAATGTGTAGAAGACTTACCCTTCCATATACTGTTGCTGTAGCTGCTGTATTTTAGACCAAAACTGATCATGACTTAATGGTAATACTGAGGGGTTGTAATGTCCTGATGCAGTTTGTAGCCACTGTGGGTATAACTTTTCAGATGTGTATATTGGTAACAGGTCAGTTTGGAAAGTCTATAAGCTACAATAAATTTTCTGGTTCTAAAGGTTGTTTGCATTTTTTTTTTACTGAGTGGAACAAAGTAGAATCCAGTTATATAAACTGTGTTAATTTGCCTGTGCTGGGGGACGAGGAGAGTTTGTGGTCATTGCTCTCAAGCACAGAAGGACTTTGCAGCATTTGTGTACAATTTGTCAATATTTTTTTATTTACAAAACATGTACCTAAAGCAACTGAAAAGCTAAACATGTAAACACTCTCTTCTTGCAGAACCACAGTTTGGCTTAAAAAAATACTTTTTTTTCAAAGGCAACAGAATAAGCACAATCAGTTTGTACAGAGTTAAAAAAAATAATGACAGAAACATCTCTGAATAAATAGAAATGGAATATTTTTGAAAATTATTTAAGTTTCAACCTTTAGCACAATTCAGCTTGCTGAAAACCATCAGGTGAGCTGCTGCTTTGTGAATTTGGAGTCAAAGGCTGACCCAACAGAGCTGTCAGGGATTTACCCAAGATACTCTCCCAGGGAGTCCACATGATGACTCACTGAATTTTTACTGCTTGTAGGTAAGTCAAGTTTCCAGCCTAAGTAACCTCTGTAAAACTGTGCTCAGTTCTTGCAGTTGATACTGATACACCTTTGTGTTATTGCACTTGTCAAAGTGAAGGACAGGACAAGGAGCCCCTACTGTAAAACCTGTGAGACATTTCTGCTGTGAGGAGAGCAGGGTCCCAGTGCAGCTCCCTCAACACCAGGCTCTGGCACCGCAGGAGAATTGCTTTTCCAGCTCTGGAATTGTAGTGTCTTCCCTTCCACAAGAACCTGACTGGGGCTGTGCTTTCAGTGCATCTCACACAGGGCCCAGGATTTATTTATTTTTTTTTGCATACTTTTTGCTCTGTAAATGAGTTTAATAAGCAAGGAAATAGCAATGTTTACTCTCTAAAATGGAGCAGAGGCACAGGACTGTTTCTCACTGATCAGCCTGCACAGAGCTCAGAATCCTGCAGTATTTCCCTCTGGTACCAGAGCCTGAGTGCTTCAGTCACAGTATCATCTGAAAGTGTAGGAAAAGGGGCTCTCCCAGGGTTAGATTAAATTAAAATGAGGTGTCTTCTATGCCAGAACTGCTGCTTCTACCAACAGGTGCTTGAGAGGCAACAGGGTTTGTTTGAATAGATCCAAACCAGAACAGACCTCACAGCTGAACATCTTTTATGAAAAGAAGCAATAAGTACTTTAATTTGAAAATGCACTCTTAGCGTTTTCAGATTTGAAACCAAAATAAATGCAGAAATTACTTGAGGCTCAACTAAAGCCTAACTTTGGAAAGCAAACTCGGTACCTGATCCAGTGGCCACTCCAAAGCTGCTCTTGTGCCATCAGTTCTAGACAGCAGTAGCTGAGTTCCAGCTCAGTTTCAGAACACTTTGGCCTCTGGAGTAGACAGAAAGCAATGTCACAGCGTGGATGTTTTTATCCTGGCTCATGGCAGAGTAGAACCATTTGTCCAAGTCAGCTTTGGTGTGCTTGGAGCTGACCCACCTCAGTGGCCACTGACACAGGGCAGCGAGAGTGACCACATGCTGAAGTTCATGCCTCTAAGCTGTAATAGTGGTGACCTAGAAGAGGGGCTGCAGGCATAGAGGGGTCTGTTCAGCTAAGTTTTCAAGAAAATAGAAATACAGACATTAGCACACTGGAGGGATGTTACAAGTGCCTCAACTCTTCCACTGAAAGATGTGTTTGAAGATTAAGGAGTTCTCAAGGGTACAGGACCTCTACCTACCTTTGCTGTATGCAGTAGTTTTTATTGCCTTATGTCTCTCCCTTGTCCCCCGCAGATCTACAGCAGCCACAGTGGTGTGGCTGAGGACAGGCCAGCAGTTTTTCAGTCATGCAACAATGTCTGATCTCTGGGAATGAGGTGGGGGATCTCCCACACTGCACCATTGTTCATTCTTTAGGAAGCTGTCAGTGCTGGGCTGGGATGTTACATTCTGTGAGCAGGGCAGGCTGCTGCCCTACTGCCTGTTGTCTTTGGACACGTTGTGTGCCAGCCAATTCACTTTGGTTTTCCAGCTCTCTCGCAGGGCTTCATTGAACTTCACTCTGAAGTGCTTCAGTGCCTCCTCATCAGTTTTCCCAAGGGCCAGGGAGTCCTGCAGGCAAGAGGCACAAATGAATGCACAGCTGAACAAGTCACTGCTCAACCAGTAAGGTGTTTATTCATAAGAAATTGCTCCATTGAAAGGAGGAATGGAGTAGCCATCAATTGATTTTAATTGTTCCTGTAGTTGCAGGAGGTTTTTTTCTCTGATAAACACTTGCACCCTCTACTTCTGCTGGTGCAGGGAAGAGCAGAGTCTGTATTGCTCTTGTACAAAGTGTTCTGCAGCTGCCAGGGATATGTGGTTACGACTCAGGAGGCAAACCAGGAAATGAGAACCAAGGGCTCTGTCTCCTTCCCTGCAGGCTGGTACCTGCTGCCTTCCTGGTGAAGAACTTGAGGAGGTTTCTGAGCACCAGGACCTGGCATTTCTGCTGTCCTGCACATGGATGTGGGACACCCACTCACTGTTCCTGGAGCTCATCTGCTTCTAAGGACCTGTCCCTGCACACAGAACGCCTCCTCCCCGAGCCACAAGATCAGGTGTTCAGTTTTAACCCCTCCCTTACCTGGGCTCTGCTTCTCACCTTTAGGTACTGGATGTCTTTGGAGCAGCTGAGCTCGGGCAGCCCAGCAGCTTTCATCAGTGCAAAGAGGTGCAGGAAGAGGAGCCCGTGGCGCCGCAGGATCATGTAGGCCCTCTCACAGTAACCCCTGAACCTGGGCAGGAGCAGAGAGGAATGAAAATCCCAAACTCAACCATTTCCTAAAGCAAAGCTACATACTCCGAACCCTCTTCTCTCCAGTTAATCATTTATTTGCTGTCATGTGTACAGGCAGCTATAAGTTGCATGTTGGTGGAAATAAATACTATAAATTTAGAGCTTCAAAAGCTGAAGTCAAATTTAACTCCCAGCACTTACCTTTCAAACTTCTCATTGTTGTTAGTTTTTCCTTGCTGGATGACATGCACAAAGTCATAGGTTAAGATGAAAGGGACTCGTTCTCTATTAATACCAAATTTAGTCTTGAAGTTCCCCAAAAAGTGACCAAAATCAATGTGGAACAGCTGAAAATGAAGAAGAAAAAAATATATTTTCAGAGTTTTACCTATTTCAGCTGATGAGTGTTGAGCTCTCTTCAGTTAATGGAGTCAGCAGATCAGAGACTCTCAGGTTACCTGTCCTGTCTCCCTGACCATGATGTTGTCACTATGCCTGTCCCCGATGCCCAGCACATAGGTGGCCACACAGTAGCCAGCACAGGACAGGGTAAACTCCTCGATGGCTTGGTCCAGGGAATCTCTGGAGAGGGTAAGAAAGAGTGAAAGATAATTTTACTTTGGCCTCCACTACTGCCCCACGGGGAAAGCTGTTTCCAGCTCGTTTGGATGGCTGTGGTGCTCTCTGGAGGCAGGACTCCCACCCCTGCTGTACAGAAATGAGCTGCAATAACTGACTGTAACCGAAGGGGTCTGAATGAGGCTGTGGCCACAATCCCAATGGAAATGAGATCCACACCAGGCCTCCAGGGCTGCCAGGCAGGGGAGCAGCCACAGCCCCTGTGGGACAGCCTGGAGCTGTGCACAGCTGAAGGAAAAGGAGCAAGGCAGGAAGCAGGGAGGGAAGGTGAGCCCCTCACCCCGGGTTCTTGGACTTGAGCCAGTTGAGCAGCGCGTCCTTGTTGAAGGCGGCTGTGGCCACCATGTTGCTCTTGTTGAGCTGGATGTTGGCGATGGTGTCCGAGTGCATCACCACCTCAATCAGCCCCGTTCTGTCTCCTGTGGAGAGGCAGCCATAAGGGGTCATCCTGCAGAGATGAAAGAAACCCTTCCACTGAAATCCTGCCCACAAGTGGCTGGTGGTGACTTTTAAGCTTTCCCTTGCCTGCCCTGTCTCCTCCTTTCCTCCTCTGCAGTTCTATTCCCCAGCCCCACAGAACCTGCCCAGCTGCTCCCAAAACACCAGACAGACCTGGCTTGGGGGCAAAATGAGCTTGCAGAGAAAACAGCCTCACCATCCCTGATTTCTCAGTGCAGGAGGACAGGTGTGTGCACACTGCTCACCTGAGGTCCAGGCCCTCCTGCTTCCACAGGATGTCCATCAGCTGGATCATCTGCAGAGTCAGCATGTCCTGCCGCAGATCTGGGCAGCATTACAGAGGAAAAAGGGTTATAAGAACCTCCCAAAGTCCCCTGGCTCTGCTCCTGCAGCCTTTGTCACGTTTGTCACTTGCTGGTTGAGCCAGGAAACACCACCAGCATGGAGCAGTGTTTGCTGGGGCAGTTAACAGTGTGAAACCACTATGCCAGATCCTTAACTCACACAGGATTTTACTGGCAGGGATTTAGGCTGCTTCATTTGTCCAAAGCTCTTCCCCTGGAGTCAAAGTGGCACTTCAGAAATCCCTTTCTGGGCACAACAGGGAGCAGCAGCCACCCCAACCCTGCAGAGCTCAGACTGCTGGAGCTCTTCCAGACCCCACATCGGGTTTGGTTTTACTGTTCAAGGATATCCAGTTACCGCTGCGCCAAAATCTTAATGAAAGAGGTGAGCAGGTGAAATATAGAGGGGAGTTTATGTATCTTCAGATTACTACCAAAAAACTCACCCAAAAGCATTAAAAGTCCTCATTTACACAACATCTTAATGGTCCAGATTTAGGCCCTCTCACCACAGTAAATATTTGAGACTAAAATTTAGATCTATTTTCACAGGCATAATAAAGACTTACCATCTCCATTTTTAAAAATTATACCCACTCCACCTCCACCTGTCTCTTCATTATTGAACACAATCCACAAAGGTTTCATTTTGGAGTCCATGAAGGTACACTGATCCACACTAGAGGAAATAAAAACACTGCCATCAGTTTCCATCTATTAAAATATCAGCCATCCAAGCTGCCAGTCCTACAGCAACTCCACCCACTGACGGACTTGGGACTTCAGGAGGAAAGAACCCTGGGATAACCCAAAGCCTGGCTCCAGTGTGAAACAAAGCCTGTGGCACAAATTCAGAGGTGCAGATCTCTCCCTTACCAAACTTCAGCGAGGATAATGTTGGGGTTCAGGGGGGACTGGAGGTGGGAAAGGGCTTCCCTGTAGGTTTCCTGCTTCATGCACATGTGCATCAGCTCCTTGGTTTGAGGCTTGGTGGCCTTCTGAGAACTCACTTTCACAAAGTCATTCAGAGCTTTCATTTTGTTGAGTGCTTCTCCCTGAAAAATGGGAGGGATGAAACAGGGTTAACAAATAAGGAAACTCCAGGAGAAAGTTAAATCAGGCCTTTCTTGTATTACTGGTAACATTAATTTGGGAAAGCCAACAGCTGAGACCCAGCACCAAGCAGAGGGAAGGAATCTGTACCTGCTTCATCAGCACCTTCATGTGGTGGGTGCTGCCCCGGCAGTAGGCTTCCAGGATCAGCCCAAACCTCAGGGACACAGCAGGAACGTGCATCTCTGACCTGGGGAGGGAGGTGAAAGCAGAGCTGATTCACTGCACAGTGACTCACTGTCCCATTCACACCAGCACCAGGACAGGGGTGGGGGGACAGGGCTGCTGTTTAGATGATGCGTAATGGGGAAGGAAAAAAACTGCCCCCACCCCAGAAGGTGAAGGAGGAAAAGCATTGCTTGAGGTGATGAGACATCTCTGGGTGACCCAATCACCAACCCCTCCTTTGAGAACATCACTGGAGGAGCAGGAACAGCTCAGAGCTTATGGCTCAGAGCTGGTAGGGGGCCATGGAAGCCCAAAGCAAATTCCAGCTCACAGGCATGTGTGTATATGCTCACAAATAGATACAAATTCTGAAAACAAAACCTAACCCAAACACCACCACTACAACAACAAACAACAAAAATAAACGAACAAAAAAACTATATTGTGTCCTCCTGGAATAATTCTTATTGAGTCATTTAAGGTAAAAAGCAGCAGTTCCCACTTCAGAGCAACGAAGGACCCAGTAACTGCTGGTTTCACTTGATTACTGAGAAAAAGCCTAGAACGTTTGCTCTTCACCTCAGATGCCAGAAGAGGAAGTGGCCAATCTTGCGGTTGGATAAAGCCCTTTCCAGCAGAAACTTGGTTAATTCACAGTCTAAGTAGGATTCATACTTGAGCACCTGGACGAGCTGCAGCAGGTACTGGAACACATCATCATCCCTGGGGACAGAAGGAAACATGAAAGACAACCTTGTCTTCACTGCCACAAGTGTTCTTGCAAAGATAAGGCTGTCACTCGTGCTCACAGCCCCTCAGCAGCCCCGAGCAGGAACAGAAAGGGCTCTGCCTCTCCCTGGGGACAGCACTTACGTCAGCTTCTTCAGGGAGTTGATAGCAAAGGAACCAACGTAACGGTCAGGAAAGCTGAAATCCAGCAGTTCCAAAGCATTCAGGACAGGCAGCTCTGGCCAGGTCTGAAGCAGGGAAATCATCTGGAATGACAAAAAAGAAAATAGAAAAAAAAAAAAAAAAGGAACAAGGTTTTTATGACAATGGATATGAATCTGAAATTCTACTGAGGAAAGAGCAGCTCCTTATGGGGTGTCACTATCTAAAGATGCCTGACAGCAAGTTTGCAGATACCAGGTCAAAAACTGATTCCTTGACGTGGTTGTGCTGATCTCTCACTATCATTTAAGAATATTCAATCCAGATCTCTATTTTTCCATGAATTAAACAGATTTTTCTTTTGCCTCCAGTTTCTTGAAGGGATAAATAAGACCTTGCTGACTAATAATGAATCTGGGGCAGTCCACAGAGCCAAAGAGAGCCCAGAAGAACCAGTCCTCAGCTGGTACCAGCTGTGAACTTCCCTGAGAAAAGTGTGAAACATCCCCTGCTCAGCTGGGCTCCCAAACACAGCACAGGAAGGCAGATACTGCAAGATGGATCCAAAAGGGAGCCCAGGCTGCCAGCCCCAACATCCTCACCTGGGCAACATCCTCCCCAACATCCTCACCTGGGCAACATCCTCGTGCTTGTTCCATTTGGTGATGATGAGCAGCTTGGCCAGAGCCTGAGGGTACTGGTCACGGATGTCAAATCTCATCTTCCACACCAGGTCCTTCTCGTGCTCGTACAGCTCCGTGTGGCTCCTCCGCTCCAGGATCTCCTTCAGCTGCAGCTTCTGCTCAGGGCAAGCACAGCAAAGAGCTCACACAGGGCTCAGTCTCAACCCACAGGGCCTGCTCAGCTCAGAGACACCCTGCAGGGCTGGGGCACGATCCAGTCTGCTGGAAAATGCTGGGGGTGGGGCAGGGATAAGGTGGAAACAACCAGTCCATGAAACCAGGCTTGCAGGCAGCTGAACACTGCTGCCAGCAGACTCACCTCCTCAGAATCCTCTGGTGCAGCTCGGGGCTGTTCTCCATTCCTCCCCAACTCCAGCAGCTGGGACACAAACAAAGAGTCTGAGAAAGGCTCCTCAGTTGCTCTGTAACTGCAGCCCACCATCACTTCAGGCATTTATGCTGCACTGGAGGTCAGTCACTTGCCCCTCTGCCTGGGCTTCCCTTTCTCCCTGGCACAGCCTGCTCCAGCCCCTGAGCCTGAGCCTGCCCCGTGGGCAGCACAGACCTGTCTCTGGCACAGCACATCTCCCTTCTCCCCTGGAACAGGCACTTTGCTCCTTCCACTTGTCTGGCCAGTTGCAGTGACAGATGGAAGACCCCCACCTCACACAGCAAGTTATCACTGCTGAAAGGGAGGGAGCTGCCTGCTTTCACTCATTTCCCCTTTATTCCTCTTTCTTCCTACAGAGCCTAATGCAGTTTGGAGGCAGCTCAGTTAAACCCACTTTTGAAACAAATGGTCATCTATGAGAACAGCCTTACCTCAGTAATTCATAGCTTGGAAAAGTATTCACTCAAAGGTTCGTTAGTTAAGAGGAAGAAGTGAGATTTTCAGTTAACAATATCTATTCATCAAGTGAGATTTTCAGTTAACAATATCTGTTCATCAAGTTTGCTTGCACCCAGTCCCTGTTGATGGCTGCCCCAGAGCTTCTCCACTGGAAGGGACAGTGAGGGGATTCTTGTGCCTCCCAGGAAAGTGTCCCTGTGCCCACCTGCTCGAAGGATGGGTAGTACACAGGATGTGCTGCCACGCTGGGGAAGCAGATGACCAAGGCTGCTGCACTCTCAGTGTTGGGGTTGCACTGCACTGTGCCCATGGGGTTCAGAAGTTCCCCTTTCTCATCTGAAAAACAAAATGCATAAAACACATGAGCCCAGAGCTCGTGAAGCTTTGGTGCAGAAAGCAGAGCAGAGACTGTCCCTGGGCACTGCCTGGCCACGAGCACTTCACCCCCTGAGCTGTCCCCAGGGAGGGGACGTGACACCCTCAGGTGAGCGGCACCTCTCAACAAAGCCAAGCTCAACAAAGCCTGGCCTTGGCAGGGCTCCAGCTGCCATCCCAGCACAGAGCGGTGACCACTGCAAGGACAGCAGCTCCCTATCCTGCCATACCTGGGAAGGAGGACCACATGTGCAGGCAGCACTCCCCGGTTTTCAGCTGGTCCTTGTAGTCAAAGAGCATCACATTGACCCAGGCGATGGGACAGTCCTGAGGGGAGACAGAGCTCGTGGGGGGCTGCCCTGCCCTGCTGGGACAGGGCAGGAGAAGGACTGAGAGACCCCCATGCACAGGGACATCCTCCCTGCTGACTTCTCTAAAATTAAGAGTACAAGGTGGCCTCGAGCATTTGCCAAAACCTGGGGTCTTTTCTGTGGTGCTGAATGGCACCAAATGCTCCCCACAAATGTGTCTAAAACCTGACATTTGGTATAGCTGAAGGATCTCTGAGTTTCCAATAAGGCCTTACACTCAATATTTGAGGGAGCTGTGACATACTTCATATATTTCACAGTTTGAGGGGAGGGAGAAGAACATTAATTTTGAAACAGGGAACACAGAGTAGGCACAATTTTGGAAAAGGAGACAAAGGATGCTGGAAATAGCTCATAATAGGAAAAGAAAGCTTGGCTCCTCTGCACAATAATAAACACTATCTATAGAAATCAAACTTTATGCTGCCAATCCCCCCCCATGCCCCCAGAATAAAACCCCACAACTCCATCCCAGTCTTGTTTTGGAGGAGGGAGGCTCCAGCAAGTGAAGTGACTGGGACATGGCCAGGACAAAGAACCCATCCCCTGCCCTCACCCAGCTCCCAGCCCGGGGCAGACACATCCCACCAGTGAGCTCAGCTTCCCTGCAGTCAGGTTCCCCAAATGGAACACTTTACCTCACACAGCAGCACTCAGAGCTCAGATCACACCATGGCTCAGGCACAGAAACTGCCTGGAGAAGGGGTTACGTGGCAGAAATTCTGCATGGAGGCACCACAAACTGTGCCACGTCTGGAGGAACCACAGGGACACATCTGGTCCCACTGGGGCATTCTGGACAAGGCAGCACCTGGGGGAGGGAACAGAGCCCCCATTTCCCTCTAATGTGACAAAATGAGTCACTGCCAAACAGCCTCTCACAAACCTTGGAGCTGATTTGATTATTCCAAGTACCTTCAGTAAAATCCCATTTGAGACATTGGCTTCCAGATCACAGGGAAAAGCCAAACAAAACACCACCAGCAATAACCTTTTCTAACAGAGTAAATTACTTCTAACCATAGCTCAAAGCCTGCCAACACACAAGGCAAGATTTCTGGTGGATAAGGTCCAGCAAAACAAGGATCCAGCATACTAAAGACAGACATCTCCTGCATGATTTAGAGAAACACTGAAAGCCAACCCTCTGGGTGACATTAACCCTCTGACTCATCCAGTCAGCCTGCAAACATGCCTGGCTTTGTAGTAGTAAATTATTTAGTCCCACCTATCTGCTCTGGATATAAACATGTCTGCATATAAACAACATGCATGGAATTAACCTCTGAGTAAGGGAAAAAAATTAACAATCAAAACAAACAAACAAAAATCAGGGTGCACTCTGACTGTAACCTGCCCTTACCACTCATTTCAAATGATTTCTGGACACTTTACTCAGAGCTGTAGCTCACCATGGAGAAAAATTCTTTTTTGCAGTGCTCAGCTCTAGTGAATGTTGTGATTTTATACTAAAAGCTCATCAGAATGCACCCACCTTTCCCCAGCACCAGAACACACAGGAATGAGATCCTCTTAACAACTCAGCTGAACAGACTGGTTTTGTTTTGTCAGTCAGAACAGCAAGATTTCCTTCTGACTGCCTCATAACTGAAAATTATTCCAGTGAGACCACAAACATCCAGCCTGTGGATGAATCAGATCTCCTGTCCAACAAAAGCCTCCAGCAGGGGCTGGGGTTCTGCTATTCTTAAATGAAAAAGAAACCCAACAATAATACTGTTAATCTTGCTCCTGGCCTCAAAATGTTTCCAGTCTGAAGCCTCCAACCCAGAAATTGGTCCCCACAAGGAGAATTCATGAGCTGGCTGTTGCTCCCAGACATGACTGCACAGTAACCCTGAGAACTCCACTGATGTCAGCACAACAAAGCTCAGTGAACCTCCCAGCAGTGAGGAGGAGTGAGCAGAACTGAAATCTCTATCCCACTCATCAGTGCCTCATTCCCCTGCACTCCAATACAGATGGCATGAGTAACCCCCTCCTTGAGGCATGAGAACAGTGTCTTTGTGGTCACAGAAACAATAATTTACAGAGGCACAAATGTATTTGCTGCTCATAAAGAAAACTCTCACATGCAAAGAGCATATTACAGCTCATGTTACAGCTCTGGGAAAGCAGCAATTCAATTACAGGCTGCACTTGGATCTACTTGTAGTTACTAAATCATTAATGGGCTAGAAGTCTTGGAATAGAGCTGAGGAAAGTGAGAAATGTCACTACCTCTGATTAAGATGCTCAAATCAAGAGCTTCCAAAGTGATTTAACCCTTTCTGTGCTCAGTTTGCAACACCTGAACAGTAACCGTGAAGGATCTGCACTTCCATTTTACCTTGCCTAAAACTTTGCCATAACCAGTGTTTACATTCCTCACTTTATTCCCCCTCCCTAACTGGTAATTTGCTCCACTGGGCATTTGCAGGAAAGACCTTGTTACAAAGAAAATGCAACAGAAATGATGGTTTAACCTCAACTACAAAACAAGGAAGCTGCGGAACAGCAAAACAGGGACACCAACAGAAGTGATTCCTCTTTAGGTCCAGTCAGATGCTGGGTATGTTTCTTAATGGTCTTTCTAGAGAAGAAATTACAGCTAAGCAGCCTTTCTTACAGGCAGTCACTTCTCAGCTTCCTGTTCCTGTTGGAGAAGTTATTGGCCATTATTCTGTAAGCTGCTTTATTAACATGAAGTTTTCTGAAAGCAAAGCAAAGAAAGGTTCAGAATTGTGCCCTGTTCTCTGCAGCTCTGGCCAGCCCAGCCCAGCCCAGCCCCAGACTGGCTTCACTCACAGCTTTCTTGGACTTCTTCTTGGTGGAACGAGCCTTCTTGGCCTTCTCGATGACGGCGTAGAGGGCGAGGCAGAGCCGGGCCATGCGGGGCAGGTCGCAGATGTTGATGTCGAAGTCCAGGCGCTGCCCCCACACGGGCTCCGAGCACACGCTCACCTCCGAGCTCGACACGGTCTTGCACAGCATCTCATGGCCATGGAACAGCCCTGCCTGCACCACCAGCTGAGAGCAGCACAAATAGCAGCACACCGTGAGCCCACGGGGACCTGCCTTGCTTGCTCAGGTCACATCTCTAGAACAGGAATGGGACAGGGCAGCCACTCCCCCAAACAGGGTGTCCTACTCCTGTCTCTTTCCCAGTTCCTTGAGACATTCAGTTCTTTAGTCTCTCTCTTTATTCAGCTTCAGTAAGGGCCTTGCTCTCTTCTCACTTCATGCACACTTGCATACTGATTAATGTGACACATTCTTGCCCAGTTTCCTTCCTTTCCCAAAGGGCAGCTGTTCCCCTTCTCCTCATTCTCCTGCTCCCCCTTCACGGCAAACACCCCTCACGCCACTGCCCTCCCCTCACAAACGAGAGGGATGTGACTGGGAAAGCCAAGGTACAAACCCCCAGAGTGAGTCAGTGCCCACCTTCATTCTCTCATCTGCATTGACCTTGCTGCCTTGCACCAGCTCGATGTAGAAAGGCTGCTCTAAGGACCAGAGAGAGCCACAGTTTGGCTGGAAAGAGAAAAGGGTTCTGATCAGAAATAGATGCAACAAAGGCCTCTCAAGTCAGCACCAGAACCTATCTCCCATTCCAGGCTTTTTGGTCCCAGAGAAAAGAGCAGGAAGCCTGGGACAAGTAGGGGAGCTGTGGAGGGGGCTGGCAGGCTGGCTGGGAATTCCCAGGTTAGACCCCAGCTGAGAACCTGTCCTGAGCAGGGCAGGGAGAACCCACTGCTGTCCCCAGCCCAGACCAGCATTTCCCCCAACAGAGGAGCCCAGGGTGAACCCTGGGGTCACTGCCCCCTTTTACCTTTTTCTTGGGCAGCGGAGGGGGCTTGGTGGCCGCCTTCGGGGGGCTGGTGATGCAGTTGGTCTGCTCGTCCCTCATGGCAATGATGGCAGAGGAGTGCACCATGGTCAGGTGGGGGGTCAGGCCCCGCTGCAGGCAGCTGCGGATGTGCTGAGAGGGGACAGGGTCAGACAGGGCCACCCAAGCCTGGCCAGAGCCACCCACTCAGAGCCACCTGTGCCCGGCCAGGGCCACCGTGCCAACCAGCGCCAGCCCAGCAGGAGCCCGTGCAGGGAGCCAGGGAAGGACACAGCAACAATCCAATTCCAGTTCTCAATTATCTCCTCTTGCTTTATAAACCTGCAGCTTGCTGGGCTCATGTTGCCAGAACTGAGAATATGAAGTGCCTTTTATAGCTGGCATTTCATCAATGGACTCAAATGGCTGCATTAAGGGAAAACACTGAGGAGGATTCAGCAGCCTGCCCTGCCAGAGCAGCACATGATCCAGGATTACTTGCTCAACTTTGAATAGGAGAGCCCTCAGTCCACCATACAAGCAGGCAGATACTTCCAGAACCACAGTCTCTAAATGTATTTACACAGCACTTGGCACCCAGGGACAGGCTTAGACCACTGGTCCCCCAGAATAAGGATTTGCTGGGTTGCCAGAAGCACTCTTTGCCCTGAGTAGATCCAGGTCCTGTCACTGATGTGCTGCACTCCTGTGAACAGAACCTGTCCCAACCCACGCCCCCAGCCAGAGAAGGCCATGTGGGAACAGATCAGGCAGGACACGAGGCTCACCTGGAACTGGTACAGGGGGTAGTTGCCATAGAGAAATTCACATTTCCCGTTCACCTGCAGGGTGTAATCCTCTGGCCTCTGCACGGTCTCGTGGCGGAACACGGTCGCCTGCTTCTTAATGGCAAAGCTCATCAAGGTGATGGGGAACTCCCAGGGGGAGATCTGGAACGTGAAGCTCTCCTGCAATCCCACAGCACAGCCAACTGTCAGACACCAGCCCAGGGTGAAGTGGCACAGCCAGGGAACAACATTCCTGCTGCTGGCAGGGAGCAGCAGGACAGGCAGGTACAATCACACACACATCAGCCAGTGATAAGCAGGGATGTTTGCCAAGCTGGGCAGGAGCAAGTTTCAACAGTGTGAGCACGAGGCTGGAAATCAGGAACTTCAGTTTAAGCAGAATCATCAGCTCATGTGGTTGCCCAGTCACTAAAAACCTTCCCACTGCTATTCCACCAGCAGGGCAGAGGCTGGAACGGTTCCCGTGCCCAAACACTGCTCTGAAGGCCCTTCTCCCGTGAGGGTGACCCTGCTCCATGCCCAGGCACAACGTGCAGGACATGAACTAAGGGCAGGAGACAGGAACAGGGCCCGTGGGCAGCACAGACCAGGACCTGCAGGCAGTGTTTGCTGAACATGAGCTGAGCAGGCTCTTGAGCTTCCAAAGGAAAGTCAAGTATTGGATTCTGTGCTCCTGCCCTACCCAAATCCAAAAATCCTTCCACCCCATGTACATGCAGCAAGCTCAGCTGGCAGCTCCCAGTACACACAGTGTGTGCTCAGAAGGGAGAACAGCTCCCTCCCAACCATCCCCACAGGCAAAGGAATCTGGAGAATGAACACTGAACACATGGAAACACTGTCCAGGCACACATTATTCTGTCCCCAAACACACAGAGGTTTGCAAAGGAAAAGCACAAACCATCAAACACTGACAGGAAAGTTTGTGCTTTACCCCGCCAGACTGGAACTTGACGTTGACAAAAATGTTCTTGGTGGGGACTTGCAGGGAGCCAGTCCCGAGGCCCTTGGCCATGGGCTCCAGCTGCAGGGGGAAGTTGTACTCCATCCACGCTGCCCAGCCCAGCTGCTGCCGCCTCACTGCTTTCTCCTCGCAGAACTGGCACATCTTGGCACGGAAATCGCTCACCTCTGGGTCCTGCACTGAGTCAAACTCGTGCAAACCTGGGTGGAGAGGAAAAGAGGGAGGCAAAATCAGCATCTGCAGCCAACGGGGGAAACGAGCCTTTTGCTCAAGTGTCTGTGAAAGTCTCCCTGAACACGTGTTCAACATGTGGCCAGAAGCAGAGCCAGCCAAGCTACCAGCAGTCACTCATTGATGATGTGCAGTTGCACTGACCCAACAGCTCTGCCAACAGCCAGCACCAAACCTGCAGGGCTGCAGCTCTGTCCCACAGGCAGCACCAAACCTGCAGGGCTGCAGGAGGTTCCCGGAGGCAGCCAGGCTGTCTGGGACAGCAGCATGTCCCCCCAGAGCCCCCAGGCCTGCTGTGAGCAGTGACAGTGACCCGTGACAGTGCCCTGACCTTTCCCGATGAGCAGGCTGATCTGGGAGTTGATGACCTTCTTGGCGCGGTCGCCCTCGCGCGCCACGAGGCGCAGGACGGGCAGGAAGGGCTGGATGTCACAGAGCCGGCGCTGCTCGTCCTCCAGCTCCTGCTGCTCGGCCGTCTGGTTGATGCAGGTAAACACGTAGGCCTCGGGGTCGCTGAGCATGTGGAACAGCGGCTCATACTGCGCGTGCTTCCAGAGCACCTGCGGGCACACGCACCGCGAGTGACCCCTGCACCGGGAGTGACCCCTGCACCAGGAGTGACCCCTGCACCGCGAGTGACCGACCCCCTGCACCGCGAGTGACCCCTGCACCGCGAGTGACCGACCCCCTGCACCGCGAGTGACCCCTGCACCGCGAGTGACCGACCCCCTGCACCGCGAGTGACCCCTGCACCGCGAGTGACCCCTGCACTGGGAGTGACCCCTGCACCGCGAAGGCGCAGGACGGGCAGGAAGGGCTGGATGTCACAGAGCCGGCGCTGCTCGTCCTCCAGCTCCTGCTGCTCGGCCGTCTGGTTGATGCAGGTGAACACGTAGGCCTCGGGGTCGCTGAGCATGTGGAACAGCGGCTCATACTGCGCGTGCTTCCAGAGCACCTGCGGGCACACGCACCGCGAGTGACCCCTGCACCGCGAGTGACCCCTGCACCAGGAGTGACCCCTGCACCGCGAGTGACCCCTGCACCGCGAGTGACCCCTGCACCACGAGTGACCCCTGCACCGGGAGTGACCAACCCCCTGCACCACGAGTGACCCCTGCACCGGGAGTGACCGACCCCCTGCACCGCGAGTGACCCCTGCACCAGGAGTGACCCCTGCACCGCGAGTGACCCCTGCACCGTGTGTGACCCCTGCACCGCGAGTGACCCCTGCACCAGGAGTGACCCCTGCACCCGCGATGACCCCTGCACCGCGAGGACCCCTGCCACCACGATGACCCCTGCACCGCGAGTGACCGACCCCCTGCCACGCGAGCTGACCCCTGCACCGCTGATGACCGACCCCCTGCCACCACGAGACCTGCCCACCGGGATACCCCTGCACTGGAGTGACCCCTGCCACCCCGCGAAGGACCCTGCACCGGGAGTGACCGAACCCCTGCACGGGGAGTGACCCCACACTGGGAGTGACCCCTGCACCTTGAGCTGACCCCCTGCACCCGAGTGACCTTGCCACCGCGATACCCCTGCACCGCGACTGACCAACCCCCCTGACCGCGAGACCGACCCCCTGCACCGCCGAATGACCCCTGCACCGCGACTGACCAACCCCCTGCACCGCGAGTGACCCCTGCACCGTGAGTGACCCCTGCACCGCGAGTGACCCCTGCACCGCGAGTGACCGACCCCCTACACCGCGAGTGACCCCTGCACCGGGAGTGACCCCTGCACCGTGAGTGACCCTTGCACCCGGGAGTGACCCCTGCACCGCGAGTGACCGACCCCCTGCACTGGGAGTGACCCCTACACTGGGAGTGACCCCTGCACCGTGACACGACCCTATGCACACCCAGAGGTGACCCCACCCACACCGAGAGGGGACTCTCTGCACCTCCACAGCTGCCCTCAGGGGCTGTCCCACCCCTCACCCTGCCACTGTCACCCACCACCTCTCCCTCAGCACACACATTCAGCAAAGGCAGAGCACAGCCCAAGCTCCTCACAGCTCTCCTGGCCCTGCTACCCCAGGCTGCTCCCCAGCCAAGCCTGGTGGCTCCAGCTCCTGCTGAACAGCAGGGTAGGTTTATTGGCAGGTGCCTTCATCTGACTTCCTTTCTTCATGCCTGCCTTTTGTTTCAGGCAATGCAAATCCCTCAACCTGAGCATTTAAATAACCCCCACCTGAATATCTCACAGTAAGCACCTGCTGACTCTGCTCCTGTGCAACAGAGCAATTACTCACACTGGAAGCAAAACTGGGTTAAGTAACTTGCCCCAGTACCATGAAATCTGTGACAGGGGCCAAGAGCTTCTCAAGTCTTGTCAACATTACCCAGTTCCCAGAGATCCTTCTCTCCCTGTGCACTCTCACATGACTTCATACCCCTTTTTTTATTCTCATCCCAAGTTTCTGCTATTGGAGGCAAAACCCGGGAGCAGACGGGCCTCTGGCTGTGACCCAGACCTGTCACCTCACAGCTGGTACAAGGCTGTTACCTCCTTGATGGTGCCCAGGCTGGCATTGCAGGGCACTGAGAGGTTTAGGTATATGCCTGTGGGCAGCAGAAAGTCCACCTGGATGCTTTGGTTTTCCCCCTTGGACCAGAACTCTGTAGGGCAGTAAATGCCTGGGGGCATCCTGCTCACTGCTCAGCTACCACCTGCAAGGAAAGGGAAAACAATCTGTTGCTGCTGACTACACCTTGTTTGCTCAGTTCCGTGCTGGGCTCTGTAGAAAATTAATGTGCAAAAGAACCCAAGGAAAGGAAGGTCAGCACAGCCTTATAGCTCAGGAAAACATGGACCTTAGTAAAAACTCCACTCCAGTGCCTTTGAGGCACATGTAACTTCAGCATTTGCTTCTACTTCAATGCAACCCTCTTTTAATCCCTTCTAGGCCAGGATTAACATCTACATCTGCATTTGACAAAGAAATAAGAGAATTATCTTCTCTGGAGTACAAAGACACTTGTCCCAATAGCTCATCCATGACCAAGCAGCCAAGAGAAACAGTGAGTTCCTACCCCTGGCTGTGTAAGGCAATCCTCAGGCCACATGCTCCAAGCTCCACTTTGTTTTTCCAGAGCTCAGTTCCAGTCTGCAAGAGGGAGAAAGAGTTGTTGCTGGCTCCAAGTATGCATGAATTTTTATACACACAAACAAATAATACTCTCTGTACATCACTCCTCTACAAATATAGAAGAATGAAGCTGAAGGCTGAGGCAATCAGAATAAGTTTGTTAATTCCATCTGCAATCTTTCCCTTAGCAGGACACTACAATTTATTTTCAGTTCATCCAAGGAATGCAAAGAAGAGAACAAGAATCTGAACACTACCAGGTACAAACTCCATCCAAACACAGGATGAAACAAAAGGCAGTCACCAGCAGCCTGTCAGACATTTCCTTTCTCAAAGACAACTAACAAACTCTCCATCCATTTGCCCACAAGCAAAAGACTACAGCAATAAACTGTAAAAGCAAGAAACTACTCCAGTTTCCTGCACAGATGATGAGTGGCAGAGGGTGGTGTCCCCACGTGCTGGGAGACCCTGGAACTGCTGGCATTGGCTCCCAGCAAGAGTCAGGGAAGTGGCTCTAACTAATCCTCTCCACCCATCCCAGCACAGAAACCAGCTCACCTCAATTCCCTCTCACCAGAGCTTTTCCTCCAGGTCAGCAGAGGAACATCCCAGTGGTGCAGCCTAGAAGGTGCTCCACAGCCATGGCTCCAAACTCAGCCCTGCTCAGCCCTGAACAGGTCTGTGTCCCTTCTCCTCAGACCATGAAACTAGAACAAAATTTCCCCATTCACAACTTAAATTACAGCCAGCTTTGCAGCTGTGGGTGAAGAGCCTTAGAAAGAAGCTGAGCAAAGTGCTGCTGATTCCCAAACCACCAAGTCCTGCTGGCAGCTCCTCAGGAGCCAGCCCTGGGCTTCAGCACAAGGAGCCCAGCATCTTATCTGCCAGGTCCTGGGAACACACCACTTCCCTGTCAGCAGTGAGGTCAGGATTCCCAGAAATATGAGCTGTGTTTTATCTGTCCTGCTTCCTCAGCACAGAGGCTGCATCACCCCCGGCCGGATAGAGAGACCACAAACCACCCGTGCCTTGCAGGGAGGGGAGCAAGGGGGAGGAGGCAAGGTTTACAAGTTTGAATAAAGCCAAACAAGCTGGCCTTGTGTTCTGCTCATCAACAATAAAAACAGCAGGTTTCTCGTGTATTTGCTACCTCAGCCTAAATCAGCAAACTACCAAAACTCCACTGACCAGCAGAGACAGAGACACAGCAACGCCTGAGCTGCTTCCTCCTGCTGAGGGTTTCTATCTGGCTCCACATCCCAGAGAATACGAAATACCTGTCTGAGCCAAGGGCATCACAATGCCAGTTCAAGCTCAACACCTTGTCTTTCCACACTCCCTGATTTAGAGGATGCAGGCTTTTTCCAACAGAACCTGGAGTGAATATACCAGAGAAAGAACAACTCCGGACTTTCACCAGCTCTAATACATCATTTAGCAAGTCTCTCCCCTTTCTATTGCTAAATTCAGAATGTTCTACTTGTTGGAGCTCAGATCTGATGCAGAGTGACAGTTCTTACATGAGGCAAGCTCTGCATGGATGGATTCTCCTGCACCACCTGACTTCCTTCTTCCCCTTTGCCTTGGGAAACTGAACAGGGTTCTCCAGGCTCCAACCTTGTTTGCACTATCTTGACCCCATATGTACCAGTAATTACAATTCCCTTTTCTCTGGGTTGTTTTGCCGTTTGTGAACAGCCAAATGCAGCATCACTCCTTTTTGGCAGGGTTTACACTACTGGAGTTGTTTCAGATATACTTTGTCTTTCACTATAGCAGTCTCAAAAAAAATTTCTCCACTGTAATTGTAAATTTTAAAGCCTCAGCATCATCTCAGACTCTCATTCTGGTGGGCAGACAGATTGTTGTTAGAAATCCCATTCTGTGGCAGGGTTCAGATCTGTAGGTCTGGTAGCCTGAGGTTCAAGTAAATCAACCTACACAGGACAAATTCATTTCCTGTACAACTTGCGTATCCCTCAGAGCCAGGGCAAGCCAGGGTGAGACAGAATTTTGTGTTTTAGAGGGATGTAAACCCACAGAACCACCCTCAGCAGGTACCCAGGCTCCCACAGACCCTGCTCATCCACGCCAGGCTGCAGTCACCCACACTCTCCAGTCAGACACCCCCAGTTCTCACCCTTCCTGCTGCAACACACCCCAAAACAGCTTCTGGCTAGAGCACTTCCACATTCCCCCACCTACACCTTGCTATAACAATTCTTCCTCCCACCAGCCACATCTCCCACAGCCCTCAAGCTCTGGTTTCAGGTGCAAGGCAGGTACACGCTGCTGCCTCTGCCCAACAGGAGGAAGGGAACTTTCCTTCCTTTCCTTTCCTTTCCTGCCAGCTGCTTGGGAACCCCGGGGTTGGCTGTGACACTGAGGCACAAAACAGGTGAGGCCAGCTGTGGGATGAGCTGCTGTGCCCACCGAGCTGTGGGGCCACACAGCTGCTGCTTTCAGGCTGACATAAACAAACCCTGCACAGCCAGCCCTGCCCTGAGCTGCTCAGACTGGGGACACAGCGAGGGAAGTGCCACTGCCACACCACACAGGCACCAAGAACACGCCCAAGGATGGACTTCCATGGGTCCAAACGCAAAGCTGTTCCACACAATTCCCAGAGAACTCAGGTGTGCTCCCCTTGTCACATGTGTTTCTGCTCTGTGGAATATTTTTGTAAGGCAAAGGTGAAAAACTGTGCTGACAGACTTTCTCAGGAAATTAGGAATGAAATGCAAGTGGAGCCATTCCACACTGACTCCTGCCTCTGGTTCAGACCAGCACAAGCAGCAGAGACTCCACAACTGCTCCATAATCCCCGATTAATTTTGAGGTGTGGAATAATTCCCTAGGCAGCAATGAGAAAAGATGCATCCATTGGTACCAATCACTTCCTTAGAGTCAGTCATACATGCAATGAACCCATCACACAATGCCCAGACCTCTCCATCACTGGGCAGGAAGAGTGGTGGAGGAAATTAATCATGAGACAAAATTCCACTTTTTAGGTGAAGGCAAATCCCCAACCTCCCCGGTGCCCTTTGCCTCGGTTCATTATTCTTTACTCTGCAGGAAAGCTGCAGGCTCTTCTCCCCTCCCTTAGGCTTCCCCTTGCAGTAACTGGTGTGAAGGTAATTAATTATTAAATGTGTGTCTTTAGCAAAGGGGAGCTGGCCAAGGCAGAGCTGATGTGCACATGGGACAAGTCCCTGCACTAGGACAGAAATAAAACCTGTTTTACTGAATGCCATGCAGAGAACACAGGCACAACATCAGCAACAGGAGGGAGCACAGCTGAGGAATCTGAGGAAAGGTAAATTAGTGCAGAGTGTCAGAGTGCCACAGACACATCTGAAACCACCCAGTCAGTATCTAACAAGCCCGCAGACGACACAAAACCTACTAACACAAATTTCCTCTTATGAAGTTTATCAACCACAACTCTGGTGTTTACAACATGCAACTGCTTTGGAGAGGAAAAGGCAAAAAAAAATTTAAAAAAAAAAAAAAAAAAAAAAAAAAAAAAAGGCAGCAAGATTCCCCAAACCTCTGCGGGGTTGCAGCATCAGACAGACATGGAAGCTCAAACACCCACAAACAAACTGCAAAATTACAGAACCCCAGGACTACCAAAATACCTCTCAGTTTTATAGGAAATGAGCAGAGCAGAGCTCATAGGTGATGTGCTGCGTGGGAGACTGCAGGAAGTCACTTTCATTGCAGGCATGGGCTTGGCTGGGGGAGGAGACCAGGGAATTTTGAAGCACGCAGGTGTTTGACATGGCTTCACCACACAATCAGTACTCTCTGCAGACCTGAACCAGCTCTGAGCTTTCACAGCCACTTAGCATGTTCTGAAAGTGTTTTAAGCTTGGTCTTGATTTTTTGGTTGGGGTCGCAGGGTAAAACAAGCCCACACTGCAGACAAGTCACCTGAGTGTTGACCGACAGTAAAATTAACCCACAAATTGCCCTTCAGGACAGATTGGGAGAAGTCCTGCAGCAGGTAAGTGTGTCAGACGGTGCCTGCCAGCTACACTTGGTTTACCATCATATGACTCTACCTCCACCAAATATAAAAATAAAAAAAAGTCTTTCTCATATTATCAGCTCCCATTTTGTACATTGATCTCTCCTATCCTGCCACACAGTTGCCTGCACTGATTCACTCATTCTTTCAACAGCAGTTCATTGTTCATTCAACTCTACATACCAGACACAGTTATGCTGCTTTGACAATGCCTTTTCTTAGGGATTTCTAAGCCCCTGATTAATCTGATTTTACTTACACAAACCATTAGATGGATGCAGATGTACCATGAACTCTCCCCGGACAAGGGATGAAAATGCCCACATCAAACTCTTCAGGCCTCTGAGACACTACAGAGCATCCTCTTTCCTATCAGAGGTGCTGATAAAAACCAGCACTTAATTAACAAAAATCAGCATCTTCTGTGCATCAAGATGTCTCTGGAGAACCATGGATTTTAGCACCTTCCATGGAAGTGTTCTGGCTATGTGGACAAGGATCAAGCTTTAAGCAGCCACTGGGGCTAAAGAATCCCTTGACTTGGGCCCTTCCCTTTATGCAATAAAGACTCCTTTGAGCTTTTAGATTGTTCAATGCCCACCTTACACACACACACTCCCACAAAACAGGCTTACAGGGAAAAATAATGGAAGCAGAACTACAGTAATGTGATCTGAACTGGGGATAACCTTGTTTGTGTGCAGGGCTGATGATGAAAGGGGTTGTCAGCAGGAGGAGAGATAGGAAAGCAGAATGTACATGTGGTGATAAAAACAGGCTGCAGCTTTTGGTGCTCCCAGCTCCAGGAAGAGCATCAGAGCAATGTACAATCATTCCAGCTCAGCAGAAACTCTGATCCAACTAGAAGCAACAGCCAGAGGGAGGGAAAGAGGAGCTCAGGCAAAGCAACTTAAAAGAGATGTAAAGCCATTCCTCATTCTGGGAGTAAAACAGCATCACCAGAGAGAGAGGCAGAGACAGCAGAACGAGAAAAGCATCTGATGGGAGACCCAAGAACCTTTCTCTGGTGGAAACTTCCAATCAGCTTTTAGGCAAGTTCACAGTATTGCCTGAGGAACTATCAAGTGGGAAATTCAATATATTCAGTGGTTAAAGCAAAAGCTTGAAAACCAACACTGTGCAAAATTCCGTTCCCAAACCTGACAATTGCTGCACAACATCAAACAACGAACTCCTCCATGTTTCAGCTTTCTCACACACACAAGTACAGTCTGTAACTCGTGAAGGATGTTGTAACTCTTAAATGCTGCCAAAGTGATGTGAGATCCTTGCACCCTTCCTATTACTGCAGAGCCTGGGAGCTGGAGGAAGTTGTGATAAACGAAAGCTTCCAGTTGAAGAAGTTGCTGAAATTAGGCTTTTTCAACTGCTCCCAACGGCTCCACAATACCAGAAACACGAGTCCATCTTGTTGATGAAAGCAAAAAACAAGTCATGCATTTCTCATGACTTCTATCATGACATTCAACTTTCACGTTCCCATCTCAGGCACATACAGCACACCATGTTTGAGACTCTCTTCTGGGAGCTCCTCATGCCCTACCAAAAACATGATCCAAAGCTAACCCACAGCAGAAACACACATGGTTGTGAACAGCTGAGCCAGGCAGCACAAGTACTACACCAGGGAAGGTCTGGGTGACCAGGTATTGCCACTCCCCAAGCCTGGGAGTGACAATTGTGGCAACAAGGCGCCATGTGCCAAACCTGCCATAAAGGCCAGGAGGATGCCAGCAGCACCAGAGCTCACCAGCACCCCGCGGGGTGGGCCAGCAGGTGATGAGAGTGGTTACTGGCCAAAACAGCCAGCCCGCTGCCTGCCATCCATCCATCCATCCATCCATCCATCCCTCCCTCCCTCCAGACACCGAGCTCAGCGCTGCCACCGGCACGGCGGACACGGCGCCAAGGGCGGCCCCTGAGCAGCTGCAGCCGCGCTCCCCCGCAGGTCAGCGGCTCTGCAAAGCCCCGATCTCATAAAGCAGGAGCGCTTTTCCCGAGGAGGAGCAGCGCTGTTCGCTAAGGGCGCCCGGGCAGAGCCAGGATTTGCCGCAGACGCCCCGGACGAGCCCCGCAGCGCCGGCCGCGCACCCCGGAGCCCCCGGCCCGCCCGGGCCCCGCTCCCCGCCCCGGCCCCGGCCCCGGCCCCGCTCACCTGCGCTGGCGGCCGGGGGGTCCCCGGGGCTGCGGGGCTCCCGCGCTCCCGGCCCGGCCCCGCTCGGCGCCGCCCCGGCCCCGCCTGCAAAGGGGCGTCGGGCACGGGCGGTGAAGGGACCGCGCCCCGCCCGCCGTGTGCGCCCCGCCCCGGGCACGGGCACCGGCTCCGCTGAGCCCCGCGGCTCCCGCCCGCCCCGGTACCGCGGTCCCGCTCCCGGTCCCCGCTCCGCACGCACCGGGAGAGGCCGGGCGGAGCGCAGCGCCCCCGGCAGCGATGGATGCTGGCAGCCGAGCGCGGAGTGTCCGGAGAATGACGTGGCCGCCACCCTGTGCCGCACTGGCGGCCGCCCGCGGGCACTCGCGGCTCCGGAGCCGCAGGGCCGAACAGCAGCGCAGCACCGAGGGCAGGTCCTGCAGCCACAGCTGGGTGTGAAACCGCCCGCACAGGAGATGTAAAATGGTTTGGGATTCGCTCCTTTCCTGGAAAGCGCTCCTTTGATAACCTCAGTCATACAACTGTTCTTTCTTCATCTGAAAAACTGTGGGAACCCCAGAAATTGGCTGACACCAAGCCTGGGAGAAAATGAGCGGGAAGAACATTTAAAGGGAAAAGATGTGGACTGTAGGGGAAAAGGAGTGAGCCTCAAAGACAAGGAGATAGACCCTGGTGATGCTTGCAGAGAGCTCTTGGTGGGTAACAGTGCAGTAAGGATGGGGAATACCCCAATCCCAAAGGAGAGTCAAGTGGATTTGGGGGATGAGAAGAAACACCTCCAAAGCAGGCAAGGACCCGTGGGTCCAAAGTAGGAGCAGGGTAGGTTTTAGCACACCTGGTGTTCCACTTCCACCTGCTAATCATGGGAACAGGACCAAGCACTCCTTTAAGTGATGGATACCAAGGACACCCAGGGTCATCCACTCACTTTTTTTCTCCCCCCAACCTGTTGCTGCAGGGAAAGCCCAGCCAGGCTCTAAAGCACTGTGCAGGGTCTCATCCCACCCATTCCCCAAGGCTCAGCCACTTCTCACACCCTCGGGGCTGCCATCACCCTGTGCTCAGTGCAGCTTTCCCAACTGTCACAGGAAATTAGTGGTTCCAAGGCAGCAGCAGATGGGGACAAGAAATGTTTCCAGTGTTCAAAGACAATAATTCCTCTCTGTCTCATTAAATTTTCAGCAGCAATTAGATACTCAAAGACCATGTGCTCGTTTGAAAAGTCTCTCTCTTTTCACACATCTCTGAAATGCCCACCATACTTCAGGTCACAAATGAGAAAATATTGGGAATGTGGATTTGTGATTTTAATTATTTCACTGCCACACATGGAAACAAAACAACCCTGGCACAGGGCATAGTTTGTGCTACTGTGTCACCTCAACTGGCCCCGCAGTTTTATAACTTCCAGAATCACCATTTTTCCTAAAGCTTTTGCTGCTGCAGACATGTGATTTAGGTAGAAATTATTCTCCCCCCCCCCCCCCCATGTTATCATCCAAGAGAAGCTCATTATTCTTGCAATCTGACTCATTTTTTTCCCCTGAACATTACTAGTTGGCAACACAGATATCTTGCCAACAGTACAAGATGTGACTGTTGAAACATTCATTGTTCAGCTCCATTTGAATCTACTATCGTGTCTCCATGTGACCTTTTAACGCTCAGAAATTGTCTATTTTAAATCACCGGCCCTGACATGTGTTGAAGATATTTTTAACAGACTGTTTACAGGAATTCTGGTTTCTGTTCTGGTTTTTTTTCCCCTTTTCTACAGCTTTTCTATTCATCATCTCCAAGTTTCGCATGTACAGCTGTACTGAACACCAACAGGGCATTTGCCCACATGGCCTGTGAGAAATTGGGACATCAGAAACTGTAGGGAAGGGTAAAAGGAACTCAGTCAGAAAAAATAGCTGCAAGCTGCTAGGTTAAAGATCCAAGACCTCCAGGAAGAATAGAAGGGAAGGTTACTGAGTTGTTTTTCCTCTGTGTTATTGAGAACCAAACAGGGCTAATGCATTTGAAGAGAACACTGCTAAGAAGTGCAAGGGGCATTCTTTCAAATGCACCCAACATGAGGGACATGCAAGGCATGCCAGCTCACAAAGGCCATCTCCACTCCATGCCAGTCTGGTTTACATGTACCCAGATTGTTCATAAAACTCTGCAAGGTTAATTTTGTGTTCTCAGCTCTCCTGCTGCTCATGGGCATGTGCTCTGTGTCACTTAATCTGGTGATTGTGCAGAAAGACACAATTCCACGCTGCTGCTGAGTCAGGGGGTGCCTTGTCCTGCATGGGGAACACTGCAGACCCCAGCCCAACATCCCACCACTGTCCCACTCTCAGGAAATGGAGCCAATGTTTGCACATGAGACACAGACAGCTTTCACAGGAGAAACAGTGGGAGAGAGGATGACAACAAGCAATATAACCACAACACCTTGGTGTTTACAGGATCACCCAGCAAGGATGCTTCCACCCAGAGAGACAAACACCCTGAGTGCCCTCCTGGATGCCAAACCACAGAGATGCTGGCAGATGAGGGAATGGTAACACTTCTGAAGGTGCATTCCAGCTGGGGCTGAAGAGTCTCCCTCATCCTTCACCTGCATGGGACGGACAAACAAACAAACAAAGCCAAGCCGCTGCATTTCATTACACCACGAGGCAAACAGGAAGCCCGAGCAGCCTGAGGAGAGTTGCAGCTCTCTGCTCCATGTGGTTAACACCACTCAAGGGTAACTCTGCTCAGCAGGGAAACCGCGCCGGGCTGCAGACACGGCCGGGAACTCACTCACATTTAGAGTCAAAAGAGGGGGTTTTAGGTTGGTTTTTTTTGCAGCAAGATCTGAACTAGGATCACAGCCACCCAAAGTGTAGCACTGATCCTTGCTGGCTGTCAGTGGTGAGCAGTGGGGCTCACCTGCCTGAGCACAGCCACGGGCCACAGCCTTTGCTGAGAAAAGCCTCCGGCCAAACCAAACTGCTTCAACCTTTGAGGGTCACTGTTCCTGTCTGCATGTTACTCAAAAGCTCTCTGTGCTCTAGAATAACACTCTGCTGCTACAGGCTTTGGGGGTTTCTTTAAACACACACACACATACATAGATACATAGATACAGATATATATTTGGGGCACCCAGGTCCTCTTGCAAGCCAGCAACGTGCATGTCAAAGGGACATGAGGAGAATTAGGATAAACCACACTAAGCATTATAACTGCACCTCCCAGAGCACAGGAGCAGGGTCAAGGGCCTCCCCAAGCCCCCAGCTCTGCTCCCTTCACCGACCACTCCATACACCCCTAACTCATCACATCCTGAGGCACAAACGTCCTTCACCCACCCCCAAACAGGTGCTGCTCCCTCTCTTCTTCATCTGCACTCCAAAAACATTCTCAGGAGGACATTCCCCTGAAGACAAACGTGACAGTCACTTCATAGCTCAGTTTTTGGGACAGCTGAGGACACGGTGGTTATAATATGAGTTGTTTTTCTTTCAAGAACAAGGCCACAGTTTACTTGTTGATGTTGCCACAAGAGAGATTTCAGAAACTAAAACCACAACAAAGCTTCAGCACGTTTTTCTCTTTGATGACCGTGCATTCAAACAAAAATGCCATTAAGCAAAAGCTTTCCACAAGCTGTAAGGAGCTGATGGTGAATTATTAGGGGGTGGGATTCAAGGGCCTGAGCAGAGTGTGTGTTTGAAAAGCCTCTGAAATGGTGTCAATCTCACAACCCCAAAATGACAGGAGAAGGAAGAATGATGACAGAGATACTCAGCTCTCTTGCTGAAGGCCAGAGTGGCCCACTTTGGTGTCCTTGCCCAGATAAAAATACTGTTTTATTTGTGTGACTATGTATTTAAATGAAGGATAACTGCAGACCTGAGAACAACGCGTTCCTCTCCAGTGTCCCCATAAATGTTTGCAGAGCAAAAATGTAACAAGACATGACCTGAGTCAGCTGCAGTGGCAGCTGAGATTCCCATCCTGACCATCAGCAGCACTACCAGACCTCGACAGGAGAATAATCCCTGGAGGCAGTTCTGCTTCAGAGTTATCAGAATTAAGCAGGAGGGTTTGTTTGGTACCTCCCTGTTGTTTCTTCATGAGAATTTCTGAGTTATAATCTTTGCCCATGCTGAAGTTTTGAGGAACAAGGCAAGTTCTGTAGATTGTGAGAGCTGCAAGCAGCACATCATCCGAAGAACAGAGGGGAAGGTATCAACCGAACGTGAGACAGGAGGGGATGCTGCTGATCCAGTCCTGCAAGGAACGTGAGGCTGCCGCTCTGTCAGGGGTACTCTGTGAGTTACTGACTGCAGAAATGTAAGACAAAATTGTTTGGGGGAAAAAAAAAAACCGCACAAATCAATGAAAATGCCCAGCAGAATTACCCAGGCTGCTGGGGAAAGCCAAGGCTTCCAAGGGCTCGTGTTCTGCTCCTCACACTGGGCTGATGTCACAGCTTTTACTGCGTGATGTTCCCTGCATGCAGAGCACAGGGAATGCTCCTTTGTGTTCCACGGGGTGTTTGGGGAAGCTCTGCTGTCTGTGCAGCTCCTCCGAGGGGTTCAGCTGGTGGTGCTGCACGAGCTCAGAGCATCAATGTCACAACACACCACGTTTTTATCACTTCAGAGCATGACTGCAGCACAAACACAGCATTCCCCCCTCTCAGGCAATGCCACTCAAAGCTCACTTCTGCTGAAGATGGGTTTTTGATACAAAACCAAAAAATGTCAAACACAGATGGCCAGAAGCTCCATCCCTTTTCTGACCATCCATTCTCCAGGAGGGACAAACAACTTTCCTTTCTCTTGTTGTTTTCTATTTTTGCAATACAAGTGAGTGATCTTTAAACCCACAAATTTCCATTATGAGTTGTAGCTGCCTATTTAACCAAACCACGCTATTTGTTCTTGAAATTACTGTTAGGGGATTCTGGATCCTTTTCTTTGCTACCAGAAGGAAAGCAGCACCCAGCCTTCCCACACTCAGAAGTACAGTTCAAGTTCACAAAACCAGACCTCAGTGGTAAAGTCACAATGCTAAAAAGAAAGCCCTTCATCCCGTTTGGGAATTTTGGGGGTCTTTATTAACTGTTTCCAGTAAGACCGGATCTTGCAGGCTCGTGTGTGGGTGGCTGCCTGCACTCTGAACACAGATGCAGGTGCCTGCCTGTGCTAAATATTTTGCACAAACTCAAGAGTTTGTTATATTTCAGTGGTTTTTGTTTGTTTAGCTTTATTTGACATCTAAAATGTGTATTCCAAACTAAGCAGCATTCAGAACCCAAACAAACACACTCTCTGCATAAAAATCAGAATATATGTATCATGTTACCAAGTGAGGCAGATGCCAGTGACAAACACTTTAAGAATTTTTTAGCAGCCACCTGAAAAATCACTTAAGAGTCAGAAATAAGTAGCAAAGGCCATTGCATGAGTCATCAGTGACAACAAGGAGAAAAGGAATGTGAATGGAATTTTTCTTCTTTTTTTACTAAAATGAGAGATGGCTCTGGCTGAAAGAAAATTATTTTTGCTTGTACCAGAGGAAAATCTCCATTTGCAAATAGGGGAATTTCCACCTGAGACATATTGATGAAGATTCATTTACATAGCTGGAGGTAAAACTACAACTTTTACCCTGGGAACAGTGATGAAGGAAAAACAAAGTCTTTTCAGCAGCGGGAAAGCACAAAATTTTTGTCCTCAAATTTTGGTCTAGAAATAGATAATGTTTGTTTTCATTAAGTCTTTAAAAATATTTATAAAGAAGAGAAGATGTATTTCACAGAAGGGAACAGTCCAGCCAGCCTAAACAGAACCAGGACTGGGAAACTCTGCAGGACAAGTACCAACTATGCTGAGCACTTGGACTGTGTGCTACAGTGGCAAGCGTGGCTCAAAAACTAAAGCAAAAAGCCCTGTATTTTATGACAAGAATATCATCATTTAAAACATGGCAGCAGCCAGGTCTGAGTGAGCCTGGGACTCCCCTCTCAGCAGCAAGAGGCACCTGAGCAGCTCCAGGTGCAGGGCTCACCCTCCCCCTTTCCAGGGCACAAAATCACCCACCCTGCCCCTTTCCAGGGCACAAAATCACCCACCCTGCCCCTGGAAAGGGCACAAAATCACCCACCCTGCCCCTGGAAAGGGCACAGACGCCCTGCCGGAGTTTCCCTGCTGGGGCAGTGGGAACAGGAATGTTCAGTATTGGATCATTTCAGAGATCAGCATTTTCCCCCTGTCCTTTATTATTGCTGGTTTTTGTGCTGTTCCCACCAAAAGGGGGAAAACCCAAGCACCACAAAGGATTGAATTTGCTACAACTCCATTTTCACCAGGTCCCCAACAGCCAGGGTCTGTATGAGTGCACCCAGCTCACAGCACCTCCCCTTGAATTCTAACAGGGGAAATGTCAGCGTTATCCACACTGCCTGGATGTCCCTTTTCCAAAGGTCTCTGCTGGGAGCTGCTCTGCAGCACCACATGGATCTGAGGTCCAGCTTTTACCCTGACATGAAGAGGAATAAACCATCAGGCAAAAGCAGCCCTGAAGCACCTGCAGCCTGTGGTGCTGGGGGACTCAGCAAAATGGTAACTTTGCATTGAATTTCCTATTTTATTTCCTTAGTACCTGCAACAGGACAAAACTCAGCCTCTCATTTCCTTCCTCCTGCCCACTTTCTGTTTGGTGTTTTGAGTGACTGATGCAAACTGGCTGCAGTCAGGAGCCAGATTTTCAATTTGCTCTTCTTTTAAGGCCATGGATAGAGACACAGAGCAGAGTCTGCTGCTAAAATGACAAAATGACAGGGGTGAGGAGAGGGCAGCAACAGACACAGAGCTCACAGGCACAGGGGATGATGTTGGGATGCCCACAGGGTGGAACCTGGTCTGTGAAAAAGGAGAGGATTGAGCACGACTTTGGCTTTCTGAATTAGTCTTGGAAATTTAATGAAAAAATGTAATTAAATCTTTGCATCCTTTTCCCATAAGCTCCAGCCCCACAGGTGTGTTCTGTTCTGGACAGCACAGTAATGCTGCCAAGCCACACTTTGGGAATGGAATGATCACACCATGCACTCATCCACACTTTGGGGTGCTCTGGGGAGCCAAGGTGCTCACTCAACCCTCTAGAGAAGAGTTTACAAAGAAAAGGTGCCTTGAAAGACATTCCACCCTCAGAAGCCCCTACCAAAAACACAACCTCTGACTACACGTGACTCCTTCAGTGGCAGAAGGAAAAAAATTCAGAAGCCCTTTGGCACTAAAAATACATCCTTCCTCCTCCTGCTCGGACTTCTCCTTTCCCAGAAAGATTTCTCTCTCTGTGTCATTTCCCAGCCTGTCACTCTTGTCTCTTTGCTCCCATCCTGGACCAGACAAATGCCTTCCCAAAGCACAGAGCTCCCGATAGGCCAGGAGGGCTTTTACTGCCACGGCACCCTCTCACAGGCCATTCTCTGCTCACAGGGCATGTCCTGACTGTCCCTCCCTGCACATTATTTATTTACCATCCGCCTCTTCCTTCAGAGCTTCATTGATTGCTGCTGCTCGCTCTGTGTGCTCCCTGTGATGGCAGCAGTGAGGACACGCAGCACTGCTGGCTGCTCCTCAAACACCACAGTTCTGTCACTGCAAGGATCCTCAGAGCAAACCTGGACATTTGAACAGCTCCCTCAGATTGCCAAATGGCAAAAATCCAACCAACAAACCCCTCCAAACGCACACCTCTTTTTTTCACTGCTGAATCAGAACCAGCAAAAGCCCTCAGGGATTTGAAATGTGCATCCCTCCTCCTGGTAAAATACAAACCCAAGCATCTGATCTCATTTACCAGCGTGGCTGAGCTCCTGTCCCCCATGGCTCTCATCTTTATTGCATCTTTGTCTTCCCTTGTCTCTGATAATGGGCACGGCAGAATGTTTGGTGACAACAGGTTTATCACAGGCACTGGGACTTGCTCAGTCCACAGCACCAGAGCATTTTCCCCTACTCCTCTTCCTGAACCTCTTCAGTGGGGTTCCAGCTGACCACAGGAGGAAAGGCAGCCAAACGTCTACTCAACTTACAAATGACAAAAACAGCACACGAAATCCTGCTAAGTTGCAAAAAAGTAAAGATGACAACACCCAACAAACTTGCACAGGAGAGAGCTGACAGAGCAAAGTCCCTTCAGTGCCCTTCAGCCACTTTGGGCAGCAGTGACCAAGCAAACCTTCAGCCACAGCACAATCAAACCTTGGTTAATTTTTTATCTCCTTCTTGATTCTGGGTGTTTCCAGCTCATCACCTGATGGCTGTGCCTGTTCCCTTGGCTGTGCTTTGGAGACCTTGTAGGTACAAGCTGCTATTGGTGAGCCCATCCTGCCCTCATGTGAATCAGCAAAGACTGAGGGAGCCCAGGAAACTCCCCACTTAATGCTTTGGGATCACTCTTACAGCAGAAAATTAAAACCAGTCACAAAACCTGCTTCTCCTATGTCACAAAAAATAGAGGAGGAGGCCGTAAAAAACCCCAGCCAGCAGCATAACTGATTCTGAACACGATGTTTTTCTCTGCTCTAATTGCATGAGTGCAAATTCCCCCAAAATCTCCCTGAAACCTTCCATTGCAGAGAGGCAACTGAACTCCAGTATTAAGTTTAGGCTGATATTTGTTTATTTACCTCAATTAAGATTATCTGTTAGATCTTACCATGGGTGAGTGAATCACCCTCTGCCACACAAGTGCAGCTGGCTGTCCCCAGGAGAGGAGCACAGCAGCAGCTCCACAGATTGCAAAGTGCTCTCTGCAAAGGGGCTTCTCCCAGCACTGCTTCTCCCTCCCCTTTTTGCCTTAACTGGAGAAAAAAATCTGGTGGGGGGACTAAGAACAGCCAGGTGAGAGGCTGTTTCCTCTAACATTCAAGACAGTTGTAGCTTCCATGCTGTCTGTGTGCATCACAGGTTTACAAAACCCAAAAGGATTTGCTTAGGCAATGCAGAAAAATCTCTCTGCAAGAGAGCAAGGAGGGGACTCCTGCTAAATTCTAAACGGAGGTGCTGGGAAGATTTGTCATGGGAAACAGAACCAGGAGGACAACAACCCTTGGAATTAATCTGGAAGACATGAATGAGTGTCACCATGAAATCACCAATGGCCAAGTGACATTTAGCACACAGTAGAGACTCACTGTCAAATCTCATTAACTACATCCTCATATCACTGCAGACAGCTCTGCCCACAGATCAGAGACCACAGAATTACAGTGCAAAAATCATTCATGAGCCTGCTGCTGGTGGCTCCGGAAGGAACCATAGATTGAAGGAGGAAAAGGAATCCTAATGGAAATTTATTCCCATTATTTAGAAACTTGGACTAACCAGCATTCTGTCCAAATCCCTTACAACCCTGGCACCAATTCACACATGGAATAGTCAGGCAACCCTTCTGGACAAACGTTTGCACAAGCTGTGCTCACGTCTCCGTGTATCACTGGTCATTCCTGATACCACTGGTAACCATCAAAAAGCCACAAAAAAGGCACAAAAATGTGCAGGAGCCTCTGCTGGAAGCAGCTTCAGCGAGGAGATGCCCCCTCCCTCCTTGTGCTGCTCTGATGTGCATGCAAAGCCCTTTCATTATTTCTCATCTGTCCCCAGCCACTGATTAAAGGGGCATCTTACCCAATTCCCCTCCTTTCCCATCCCCAGTGAAGTCCTGCCTTTCTCTGCTTTGGCAGCTGTTTTTCCTTCTTCTCTCAGCCCATTTGCCTGCTGTTGTCTTGCTAATTATTTTTACAAGGCTCAATAATTGATGCAATCTTCCCCATTTTTCATCTCCTCCGCGCAGCAGTGTTTGGCAGGCAGGGAGCTCCTGCAGCAGCTGAGCTCTGCTGGCTGCCCACCCAGCTCCTGCCGGGAGCAGCAGTGCCAGAACGAGACTCTGCAGCCTCATCCTCTATTTATTTACCTTTCCCTGGGCTAAGCGATCGCTATCCAGAGGAGCAGCTTTGGAAGTCACTTAGCAACGTGCCAGCAAACCAAAGCTCTTGATGTCACCCACAGAAACAGCATCTCAGAAACTCCCAATGGTCTCATGCCCTGAGCCAAAGCATCCGGGGCTGTGGAGCTCCATTCCTCAAAAATTGCTGCTCCTGGAGAATTTATCTTGGACTCGCTGGCAGATGAGGCAGCAACACAGTGATTTCAGATTAAAAATAATTCCCCATTCTTCAGTAATCACACTGACTGAGCACAGGGCTCCTACTGCCTCTCTAACGTGTAGCATTGAACAAGAGCACACATCAGATACTGAAGTGACACAGCTCCCTCAACCCTTCCAGTTATTCACCTATGAACTACAGATTTAAAGCGGCTTTCTTCACATTTTGCCATTTACTCATGGTCAAACAGGCCATTTCCCCCCCTTTCAAAACAGTGGGGACAAAACATGGCAGGAAATACAGAAATTACACTGACAGCAGAGATCCTAACACAACTTCTTGTTTTTTTTAAGAATGCTGTCAGGCCCCTAAAAACAGAAGTCGCAGCTCTTGAGAATTTTCAGTTCTTTGCGAATTTTCAGATCGTAATTGACCCTGGCTCTCAGTTTGGGAACCACTTCTCTGAGAGTTCACTCTTGTCCAGCTATGCAAGCTGCCCAGGGTTATGGAAAGGGAGGGCAGCTCCTCACTGGTGACTCCAAACCAAATCCTTCCTCATTTCACACACTTGAGCAAACCTAGACTGCATGATGACTTTTAAAGCACAAAATTCCAGATTCTGCAGGAATCAGCACTGGTGACTCAACGTTCAGCATTATTCTGACACCGAGTACCTCTAACTGATTATCACAAGACTCCTAAGAACAGGACAAATTCTAGATTTGTCCATCCAAGAGCAACTGAGGAAAACAGAGAGGAAAAGGAATGGATAGTTCTGCTGCTGCACAGGACTGAGCAGGGCATTTCTGGGGAGCACACAGACACCACAGCACCCCCTCCTCGGAGAGCCCCCCCCGTGGGAGAGACAGGAGCACACCTGGAGGAGCACACAAACACACGGTGCCTCCTCCAGAGCCTGCACCCCGACCTCCTGCAGGTGTTTCCAGGGGTTTCTTCCAGACAACCAACCACCAGCCCTGTCCTGCTCTCTTGCAGCTTGTTGTTTCTAAGAGCAGTGGTGTGAAAAAACAGGAAGCCATGCAGAGGAGAGAGAGAATACAGATTGAGGCACGAAACTGCAGCAGCCCCAGCTCCCCCAGCACTCACCCCACCCCCTCTTCCCTTCCCACCCCCTCACCACAGGCCACATTCTCGATGAGAAATGCTCTGCTTGCTCTTGACGGGAAACTGGGCGGCCAGAGAGCCTCGGCAGGAGGGGAAATCCAGCACGGAGGGAAACGCAGCTCCCTGGGCTCTGATGGCCTCGGAGTGCAGGGAACAGCTCAAGTCAGACTCTGCTCCTCAGCTGCATCCATTTTACCATTCAAGGAAAAGTTTGTAACTCCCTTGTCCTCAAAAGTTCAGACTTGCTGCTTCAAAGACCCACTGAGGACCATTCCACAGACTGTTTGAGATTTATCTATGATTTGCTGCAATCCAAACAGGTCTTTGCACCATTCTATGCCCATGTAATTGTTTAAGGAATAAGGATTCCCAGTCACATCTCTCTATTGAAGAAAGCCAGCAGATCCTCTTGTCCACAACTCTCCCAACTCACCCCACGCTGGCAAACTGAGACACCAATTTTTTGTTTTGCAGGACTCTTCATTGCTCACACCCTTATCTCCAGTCTCCTACATAAGGCTGAGAGATTAAAAGGGAGGAGATGAAGAAACAGCAGTCGGGGCAGAAACACTGGTAGGGGACAGAAAGACCAAGCAAACCACCAAAAACACGGCAGCACCCCGGCTTCCAGGGCAGAGAAAACATTCCCAACTTCACCCTGCACTTAACCACGGCTATGCTTCTGTCAGCCTGTCTGGATAAAAGAGGAAAGGAGGAAATGTCTTGGGAATCCTGGTGTTGCTGAAAGCCAGAAAAACGCCAAACACCACACAGAGTTTGGCCAGTGATTCTGGAGACCAGGCTCCAAAATCAGAGTGGGTACAGGTGGGATGAGCGTGCACAGCCTGAGCCACGGAGGGTGACAGGGCACAGGGTGAAGGCACAAATGACCTGGCACATCCCACAGCCAGCGCCAGCCCGGGAGCAGCTGTAGGCATTAGCACATGGAGACAACAGCACAGCACCTCCCTACACCATGCTTGGGTTTGGTCAATCAAAAATCTTTTACATCTGTACTAACCCAGCACCATGCAGATGAATTATCCTGATTTCTACTGTTAGTATCACATAAAACAGTTGCTAATCGCTAAAACCAAGGGCGAAGGAATAAGGACAGACATGAGGCCACACAAAGGAGAAGAATAAAACAGTCTGATATCTACTGGTGGGAAAGGGGAATGCTGAATTTCCTTAGTCCTGCCCAAAGCCTCTGTACTGTTCACAAGGGGATGTGCTGGGCTGGGGTTTATTTATAAAACCTGTAAGAATGCTGACCCTAAGACTATAACTCGAAGAAAAATAAGCAGAGGTCAGGTTTTCTAAATGCAGTCCCAAACCCCAGAGAGAAGCTTACCAGCAAGACCCTCGGCTTTTAGAGGGAAGCAGAAGTCAGGAGAGGCCCCGGCACTTCTGAGCTACCAAGGAAACCGTGCAAAGCATGAGCCATCCCCTGGTTTGAGTGCAGCCCATGCGGCAGCTTTCTGTTTCAGCCACCGCAGCAAGGCAGGGTTTGGGGGGAGCCTGAATGAGCCTGAGGGGGATTCCCAGCACCTCGCTATGCTGGCACAGGCAGCCAGCCTTCCCAGGCGCTCAGATTTTTTGTCTTTTAAATAATGGATGAAGAAAGACGCTCCTACAAGCAGTGATTCAGAGCAGGGCCTTTATCTAAACGCTCTGAATCATTCTCTGTAAGAGACCATCCTTGCTGTCAATCGCAGGAGCCTCTGGAGAAGGCAGACAGATAAACAGGTGATTATAACTCTTGGTGTGACATTTGCATCGGAACACCCCTGTAAGAGCTGCTTGCTGCTGGGGCTGTGGCTCGTTATCCAAACCTGCTCCAACAAAAAGCCAAGGCCGGTGCGATGAGGAGCACTGGGGGAGGAAGAACAAGATGTTTGACCCACAAATAGCTCAGCCATGGGCGTCCCTACTATTCTCATTAGGAATACCATGCAGTCCTCATCACCCCGAGGAAAATCACCCACGCCCAGGGTGATGGGGACGCTGCTGGGAGGGCGTGAGCAGGAGGAGCCCCCGCAGGCGCGAGCGGCGCTTGGACATTCCCATCTCCATGCGCACGCTTTCAGAATCTCTCTGTGGCGAAGCTCCAAAGTGCATTTATGGTTTGGTTTTGCAGAGGGGGTGCCGGCGTTTCTCAAGGAGCCCCTCTCAAGCCCCAAGGACACCGATCCCTGGTGGCACGAACGCCCCATCTAGTGGCAACCACAGAGGGAAGAGCGCCGGAGCCCGGAAAGCGCTCGGGTGGCAGCAAATTGCTGTAAATGGCCGCAAATAGCCGAAAAAAAGCTTTTTTTGTGTGTGTCCCGCCTGTCGGGGCTGGACCCTGCAGCCCATCGCCGCTACCGCAGCACAAACAAAGCAGAGAGGGACGAGAAATTCCTCGCTCTGAAACCACAGAAGCCAAAGCTGCCCGAGAGCCGCAGCCCCGGGCACGGAGCCCCTCAGAAACACCCCGGCCTACAAAATTCACTTTACACACTCCTTAAAATCTCTTATTCTCAAGAGGAACAATCCCCCCAGGAGCGATCCCTACTTGAGGGCACATAAAAGCAGCTTTGTCCATGCATTTGGTGGGACCCCACCCGAGGCAGCGCCCGCGGCCCGAGGGCACCAGGTCCCAAACCCAGCCCTTATGGAAATGGTCACCACGCACCTCGATCCTTCCCGGCCCCGCCTGAGCCGCTCCGGAAATAATCCCTGGTCAGGCACACGGGGGGACAAGAGCTTGGGGTCCCCAGGCTGCGGGTGCCTGGGGCAGGAGACCCTCCCGACCTCCCCCATCCCCCGGGGCGGCGAGTCTGGGGCGACGCGTCTGGGTCCCATCAGCACTGAGGAGCTGCAGGTGGGAGAAGTGTGAGGGCTGTGATGGTGTGTGTGAAAAACGAGGTCCACTCTCCTGTTAAAATTTAAAGGTTTAATAAAAGACAATAAGGGACAAGATAGAGCAAAATGTTGCAACGCCCAGGACGCTGGGTACCCTTGGCACTGAGGCAAGAGCACACCTGGTATGCTGAGAGATTCTCTTGATATACTTTTCTTATTGCATCAGCCTATTGCATATTCACAGCAATTATGTATATTCAAGCTTTTCCCTAAGCTATTTTACATGTTCCAAGAGCTCGTTAACATGGCCACTCTCCTTTAGAGCGTTCGTGGTCCTTTTGGAGTGTTCAATATCCTCCTCCGTCCATCAGTTTCCAGCAGATGGTTGTTGTTGATAGAGATGTCCTGTGGCAGGAGCCTGTCACACCCGTGTTTATCCAGCTCAGCAGGTGGTTTATTGTAAGTTAGGTACATTTTAACACAGCTATATTAGTTATTTCTCAACTATATCTAACAAAGAGAAAAGCATTTAGTAATCATTATATTTCTATAACAAAAGCTACTTTTATAAGGATTAACATTATATACGCAGTATTCATTGTGAAAAGCCAATACTATATTTGGCTTTATCACATTCTTATAGGTTTTATGTGTGAGGGGTGTGAAGGGTTGTGAGGGGGGTGTGAAGGGGACACTGCCCACCACCCCCGGCCTCCGCACAGCCTCAGCTCACCTGGGCACAATTATTACCCGGCCCTTCAAAATTGGGCACTGCTGTTGCTCATCTACAGCAGAGGGTTTTCCTCTTTAAAAAAAAAAAAAAAAAAAAAAAAACCCTAAAATAAACAAAAAAACCCCAAAACCCCAAAGCCACCACCAAAATCCCCAGCGAACCCTTTTTCTAAAAGTCCCCTCTTGGGGCTGGGTTTCAGCCTGCACCGGGCCCACCACAGGGCTCCTGAGGGGGTTGCGTGCCTGGACCCGGGCAATGGAAAATCTAACAACATTTCCGGCACTGTTTTTATGTTGGTGGAATTTAAAGATGACACTTAGAATCACTTTTTAAGTATAAAAGTGTCTTAGGTTACAGTGGTATGTATTCTATCACCATCTTCGTGGGATGCTGGGGCCGGGTGGGGCAGCGTTCCTGGCTCGTCCCTGGTGGCTCCAGGGCTTGTCTTCTCATGGGCCAGCTCTTGGAGCCAGGTGGGGCACTCTTCTTTGCTCATCCCTGATGGCTCCAGGGATATCTTCTCTTAATGGGCCATTGAGTGCCACTGATAAACTCCATCATCCCATTGTGAGATGCCCCGCCCAGGGGGAGGAACCAATGTATTCCTATCTGGATACAATCTGGGATTTGAAGCACCACAAGGCAGCTTTTCCACTGGATTCCCAGAGGAAGATCAGACCCTTCTACACCGCCACTGGACCTTCAGAGGAGAATTATACCTTTCACAGGATCACAGCTTCAACAGAACCACATCCATCACTCCCAGAGAACTGCAGCCACCATCTAACAGGACTGCTACCAACACCCTGACCGACAGGGTGTCAAGTTGTATTCTGACTGTCAGTGTTTTTGTACTATTACAATTATTTTAATTTTTCTATTAAATTGTAGTTCTGACTTTCAGTCACTGATTTGCTTTCAAACTACCAAAAAAAGTTACAAAATGACAACTATAAAACTGAATTTCTGTTGTACTTTCTTTCAAGAAAAGCATCAAAATAATTTAAGTACTTTTTGAAACCACAACTCTTAGGAAATACCTTTTATTAACATAACATACAAGTGCTGCCCCTCACATAACAGTATTTGAACTCTTCTCTCTCATAAACTTAAAACATGGTTCCTATTGGAAGTATATTTTGTCTCTGGACCCTTACTTTGAGAGAAAAGCATAGAAACTACTCCCCCTGAAATCAAAAGGGAAGAGATCCTTACACAGCATCATTTATAACAAACATGTTAACAATGAATGTATGCAAAGATACATAACCAGCAACAATATAAAATAACCCGTATGAAAAATCTCATATAAATTCACTTCAAGTATAAACCTGCAAGATGTCCAGTATTAATCCAAGTATCTTTGGGTTTTTTTGGTTTGAGGTATTTTCGACGCAAACCTTTATTGTTTTTCCATAGACCTTGAAATAAAACCCCCAAAATAAATTAAGGGCACTTGAAAAAATAAGTTCCCTGCATGAGGCAAGGACGGGACTCCTCCCGTGCTTTCAGACTCAGAGAACGCGCGGTACCGATTCGCTCGCTCGGTGCCGCAGCTCCCTCTCAGGCTGCCTGGAAGCTCAAACAGCAAAATCTCAATTCCCCCCAAATCCAAACCGATGGAGCAGTGGAGAAGCACGGCCCGCTTCCCTCGGGGCAGGCAGGAGCGGGACAGGGGCGCATCTCGGCCACCGCAGCCGGCGCTGCCCGCACCGTTCCCCTGCGGCATCTCCCGGGGGTTTCCAGTGGCTCTCTCAGGAATCCAGCAGCGATGCAGCAGCGCCCCGAGCCCTGCCCGGAGCCGGACACTCATCGGAAGGCGGGGGACAGCCTGGTCCCCAGGTCCCCGCCGTGTCCAGCTCGGCGGGGCGCAGCGCCCAGGCGGGAAGCGGCAGCGGCGGCCCCGGGGAGACGGGCGGCTCCGGGTACCCGCGGGGCAGCAGCGGCAGCGGGGGGATCCCGCGGGGCGGCGAGGGCCGGGGCGCGGCATGGCCCGGGGGGATCCCGGAGGGCGATGCTGGCGCTGCGGACGGGCGGCGGCAGCGGCGGCGGAGGTAATTCCCCCCCGGGAACATGTCCTGGAAAGCGGGATCCAGCGCCCAGTCCCTGGCGCGGCCGTGGCGGCGGGGCAGCCGTCGGAAGCAGGGGTTGAGGCTGAGGTTGTGGCGGACGCTGTCCTGCCAGCGGCGCCCGGGGCCGCGGTAGAAGGGGAAGCGCCCCGCGATGTAGGCGTAGATGCCGCTCAGGGGCAGCCGCTGCTCGGGGCTGGCCCGGATGGCCATGGTGATCAGCGCCACGTACGAGTAGGGAGGCTTCTGCGGCCCCTCGGCCGTGCCCGGCCCGGTGCCCGGCTGGGTGCTCCGCTCGGTGCCCTGCTCGATGCCCCGCTCCGTGCATGGCTCAGTGCCCGCCGCCCGCTCCTCGCCGGGGTCCGTCTCGGCCATGGCCCCGCGCTCCGCTCGCCCCAGCCCCGCGGGCCCTTCTAAACCCTCTCCCCGTCACCCTCCCACCCCCCGGCCCGGCCCGGTCTGGTCAGTTCGGGGTCGCCGCCGGGTCAGGACGGCGCCTTGGCTTCGCAGCCCCGAGTCCCGGCGACAGGAGCGGGACGGAGCCGGCGGGGGCTGCGGGCGGGGGCAGCCCCGGCAAAGCGCAGCGCTGGGCATCGCCAGGAGCAGCTCCCTGCAACCAAACTCAGTGGAATCCCCGTCGTTTCTTACCCCGGCGGGATCAGCTGCACACCCGCCGCGTACAGGGGCAAACACAGCCGGTACCTGTGCCCGCAGCCATCGCCCCCGGGTCCCTGCAGGTCCCGGGAGGACGATGGAGAAGCTGCTCCGCTGCAGCAGCGTGGATTCTGCCAGTGCCACATCCATGCAAGCACTGCAAGTCATTAAATCCTTCAAAATACACCTGTATGTATAGAGTTATTAGTGGGCTGTTGACAGTCATTTAATTAAAATACATCCTCCTTTGAAAACTGTCGATTTGATCAGCTTATACCACCTGCCCCCTAATTTACATTACAAAATAAAAAGATAAGTTAAAGGCTATACAATAATACATAAACGCTGTCAGTCATTATTTCACGATGAAAAAAACCCTTAAGTGCCAAATGAACACAGAAGCACAGTGTGCATATAACTGAACCACTCACGCTAAGGTGAAAACTTATCCGGTTTTATTTTTTAAACAAAAATATTCCTCTTTAAACACAAAGCACGAACTAAAAACCTCTGAGGAACAGCTTCTCCTTCCTTGGAGCATGTTTAACTAAACTGTACAGTGATGGAGCTCCCCAAAGAAGTACACACACATAACATACAGTCTTTCTTTCACAGGAAATAAGGTTTAGGACTTGAAATTGTCCTCCTCACCCTCTCTAGATACCCATTCAACCCCAAAAATACTCTGTACCTTACCCCCACCCCAGAGCACAGTGATGATAATTTCTGGATGCAACATGTATTTAAAAAAAAAAAAAAGTATTGGCCAAATAGGCCCATTCTAGCCTTTTAGCAAATGTCTGTGAGAGAGGTTAAGACCATCGTTATTTCCAGGAATGGTGCTTGGAAGAAAAAATATAGCAGCATCCACAGGCAACAGAAGCCTTCAGTCCAGCTGCCCTGTCACAAGGAACCCAGCCAGTTCAGCAATGTTTTACAGGTGTTCCCACACCCAGGAACACGAGTGGGAATCAAACATTCACAGGCCACATCTGTTGCTTGAAAAAATAGCCCAAAATTCATTGAATCTGGCCTACATATGCCAGCAAGGAGTTTTTTTCCCCCAGTGACCAATTAAATAGTTAAGATTTTATGTCAAAAGGTATGACAAACTTCAGAAACCAGCAACTCGTTCTACCCTCTCCCTCTCTCCCATCAAATAGATATGTGCATAATATTTGTCACATCTGCCAAACTCCCCAGACTGCAGAACTGGAACCAGACTCCAAAATACAAATTCTTCTAATTCAGAACAGCAAAATCATCTAAAGTATCTGCAAGGTCTCAGAACATGCCTAACAAGCCCGCATCCAAAGGAAAAGTACCTGGACATTTTCAATGGAAAGCAGGAAATGGAAAAGGTCTGGAAATAAAGCTCATTTATACTCCACCTGATCAATAACTGTCGGTATTATTAAGTCATGCTCAAATCTTGATCAGGCCATTTTGTAAAGATCTTTTCCACTCCATACACTCCAACAGTTTTTACAGTAGGAAAAATATTAGAAAAATAAAATCTCCCCCCTGAACAACATTGTATGAAGATCAACATAATCGATCACAGAGATTTTTACAGGGGGACCAGATGAACTTGTTTCCTCCAAACCAGCTTTGTACAGAAAAGAGCAGCAAGATAGACACAGTATCTACGAGCTAGATTAAGGCCAACAATATAAAGACAAACATGGGCTCAGGTCTTCTGAAATGGAGAAACCTTCAAAATGTTTTTGTACATCTGCACACACACACACACACACACACACTCACACACACGCTTGTGTGTTCCTCAAGCAAAGGCTTCATAACCGTGAGAGCACCACGGGAGAGAGTTCTAGCACCAGAATGAAAAACTTCCCTCTTCACTAATAAAATCCAAAGTCTCTCTATTGCTTTGGACACCAAACCCCCTTCCAGGAACAGTTTCAGCAGGCAGCTGCAGCAGAGCAGTGACAGGTGACAGCGTTCCTGTTCTGGAGTGCAGGTGAGAAGAGGTGTGTGGGGATGCTTCAGCTCCTGGGGTGGAAAAAGGTGTGTGGAGATGCTGCAGCTCTGGGGTGCTGGAGAGGAGGAGAAGGTTGGTATTGCAATCTGGTCCAGACTGAGACCCACCAGGATCCAGGTGAGGGTGGTGGTAAAACTCAGTGCAGGCTGGGAGGTGACAGTGGGAGGTTTGCATACATGAAGTCACAGTGCACACCTGCTGGGTGACAGAGACAAGCAAAGCCATGGGATTTTCTGGCAGCTTGTCTCTGTGTAGGAGGCCTCTAGGTAGAACAAGGATCCATGAATGGGATGTCACACACTACACCAGAACACCATGAAACCCAGAGAGCAGGGGTTTGAAGAGAAGCTTGTCAGTTGCTCTGCCACCATCCTGCCTGTACATGTGCCAGTGAGCGTGCAAAGTCCATAAAAGGGACAAAAATCTCTTTACAACAAGGTTATGGGTCTGGTTTGGCTACAAGGAACAATTCATGCAAGTTACAATAGAATTCATCATCAATCTGCAGCACATCTTCCTGCTGCAGGTCTCTCCTGGCTCTGGGCCTTTGTGCAGGAGGTGCTGGCTGTGCAGCCCTCCAGCAGCTCTCTGAGGAGGCCGAGGGAGACGCAGAGTCAGGAGTGATCTCTCCTCAGCCCCTGGGATCAGCACATGTAGGTGCAGCCTGGGCTCCCCTGCCAGGGATCAGCCAGCCAGGACCAGGAGCAGCAGCTGGGAGTGGGCAGCTCAAACCATGCAGGGAGACTTAGAAAACAGAGACACAGCTTTTCAGTGCTTGAACCAGCAGCAGGAAAGCCCCATTTAAGTTGTCACATGCACGCTGATCAGAGTCTGGCTATGGCTCCCATCATCTACCAAGTGAGGCTGTGGCAGAAACTCAATAAAAACATGCAAGAAAGAAAAGGAAGCAAAAGGAAGGGTGATCATCACAGCAAGGTGTGCCAGGATCAGAGCAGAGAATGGGCAGCAGCAGACACACTTTGTTCTGTGCACATGCAAGAGCACAAGAGAAGGAACAGCAGCAAACTGAAAGGGAGGGAAAGACACAGTAAGCACCAATTCAGGATGCAAACACAGGGCAGTGGGGTCGGGGAGTGAAATTTGAGGTAAAGGAGCCAAAGGAAGAGATAACAGAAAAACTCTCAATAGATCTGAGTCCTGCTTCAGGAAATACACAGCTGATGCCAGTCAGCTCTCTTCTCACCAGGTATTCTTGACACACTGGAAAATCTTCTCTCTGCACTTGGTTTTTAGGAACCAAAACATCAAGATCAGGATTTCCTTTTTTTCCCCCAAGATGCACTAAATGATTTTGATTGTTCAGCACAATACTCTAAATGGCCCCTATATTCTAAGCAATGCTGAAAACTCACCCAAAAGCAGAATTATCCAAATTACAAACTACTTTTAAAAATCTACTGCTTTCCTTGGGCTAGAAAAGAAGAATCTATCTAGAAGGCTGAATTGTCCAGAAGCAGGTTTGGCATTTCTCACTGAGAGCACCTGGGCATTTTACTAAGTAAGATATATCTTAAACAGCTACTTAGCAAATCCCAACATCAGATTGAGGTGCCAGGTTTCTGGATAGATGTTTACAGTCAGACAGCTCCTCATCTACCTCTAACAGAACAGATTTGTGCGATTTACAGCAGGAACAGACTCTGCCACTCACTGCTTCAGTGAGAACTCCAGCAGAGCTGTGAGCTGAAGCCCTTTGACCAAGGTGCAAATCACCCCGGGATCCTTTCTTTTCACCCACTTCACAGTAACTCAATCAATGCCTCCTGGGCAGAGCAGAGCATGGGCTCCCAGGTTGTGCTGCAGCCAGCACAGGGTATCTGCTGGGGGCTGTGCAGCCCTGCAGCCACAGAGCTGCCTGGGCACAGCACAGCATAGAGGGGCTGAACCAGCATGGCCAGAAGGGAACTGGTGAAAGTGGCCTCAGGGCCAGGCGCAGCTGGAAGCACGAGGACATCTAAAATGCAAGAACATGACAGAGCAGCCAAGGTCACCCATGTGCTTAGGCAAGCTTAAGGCAACTTAAGAAAGTTCAGTGACAATTTAGAGGAGAGCGCCAAAGAGAAGAGAGAAGAGGAAGCACTGAGCAGAGGCTGGGGATGCTGTTTCAGTAGCCAAAGCACAGCACCAGCTACTGAGCCATCCCTCTTCTTCAGCTCTTTTGTTCTAATTCTCCCCATTTTACCAGCACCATCAGCACGAGGTCAATACGTCAGAAAGAAGAGCTGGGGGTAAGTTCCTAAAAAGCAGCTCACACATTTTCAGGCTTGTGTCTCAGGTCAGTTCTTCTAAAAGAAAGTGTGTGGGCTGCTGGACTGGCCTCCTGCTTTGAACTGGAGCTGGGAAGTCTGCCCACCATCTCCAGGGACAGTCCTGGGATATGTTCCACCTGGAAGTGATGGCAGCAGCTGCCCAGGTTCCTTTTCATGACAGTTGAGTGTACAGTAGTTTTTTAAAAAACAGCATGCACCAGTGGCATGGCCATTAGCCACGAAGCCATGGCTGAGTTGTTCTTGTCTCCTCAGGACCAGGAGGAACCAGAGAGAAGGGGAGTGTTGGCACAGCTCAGCGCAGGCTCCTGTAGACATAGGCTGAGGTGAACACAGCATTGAGAGTCAGGCTCACGGCGAGCAGGCCCCGCAGAGCAGAGGTCCCAAAACGACCTTGGCACAGGAGGACAACACAGAGAAAAAAAAAAAAGAGAATAGCCAAAAGAAATATTAAAGAACTGAAAAGTAAAAGTGAACATATGTTGTACTGTTTCTCTCTGCCCGGTGTTTTCAGCACAAGCAGAAATTGCTGAAGCACTTTTCCTGTCAGGAAAGACTCCACTGCTCTCTTTTGGCTCTATTTTAATCTCATCTCATGCTCTTGACACCTGCACCCCCACCCCTCTTCTTCTGCCTCAGTTTAGCACTTTGTCAGTGTTCCTCAGACAGTCCAAAGAACAGGAACAGCTTTGTTAAGATCTTAGAATAGCAGGCAGAAGGTCCATTTTGCAACTACTTATTTATTTGATTTCCAGGAAAGATCTCAGTCACCCTCACAGAAATGCTCACACATGCATGAAGCACTCACATGACTTGCACTCACCTCTCCAGCCTGCCAAATCTTCCCCTTTGGTAGTTGTGTCCACCACGCAGGTAGACGAGTGTGATGAGCGATCCTCCTTTTTGATGGAGCTATCACTGCAAATACTCCCCCCTTCCACAGCAGATCTCATATCTGCAAGGAGAAAAAGATAGGAAAATTCACCACCTGGGTTTCTCCTGAAGGTTTGCCATCTATGTGGCCCAGACGCTGCAGGGCAGCGAGTGGCAGGAGCCAACCTCTTCCCCCAAAACCCTGCCGGGAGTGCAGCCCTGGGCGTACCGGGCACGCCCCGCTCCACGAGGCTCTTCCTGGGAAAGCCGGGCAGCTCGGGGCCGAAAGCGTTGCTGTCGGAGTGGGTGTGCTCCTCGGAGCCGCTCGGGGTGAGCAGCGCCTCGTTCTGCGGGAACAGCAGCAGCTTCTGGCCCTGCAGGTTGAGGCGGGCGGGGCTGATGAGCGGCCGGCGGAAGCGAAGGGACCCCGAGCTGGAGGTGACGGACCCGGCCAGGGACGGCGCCGGGGACGGGATGCGGGACGGGGCTCGGCTGCCGGACAGCAGCGAGAAAGGATCTGCAACAGAAACACCCCACAGGCAAAACCACCGGGTTATCACCCCAGTACGACAGGCACAGGTCTCTTTTGCAGTTCTACAAGGAAAAGGAATGGGAGCTGCAAATGTCCACCAATGTATCTTGTACTAAAATGCTCTATTTATTTGAGTCCCCACACTGCAAAACACAGAGAAATTCCACAAGTATTTTAGTACACTCAGGAATGACTCAGGAATCACGTTATCAGGAGCCTGGTGAGCTTTCTCTTTGCTCAGCTTTGTGCACCCAGGAGAGCCTGCACAATCCATTTTGGGGGTGAATGAATTGCACTTCAGAGCTGCTGGGGAAGAGCCTTGGGAGCAGGAGGTTTGCAGCAGCCCAGGCTGTGATTGCCTCTGCAGCAGCACAAAGAGCCCCGGGACCCTTCCGGGCCAGAAGGCTAACAGACAGGTCACGGAGGCAGAGCAGCCAAATTACCAACTGTCGGGAAAGCTGCAAGAGCTGCCCTACGACAGCTGAAGTCTCCTGCCCAAGCAGACTCGACTCAGCTCTCATCAGCAAAGGGCTCCTTGTTTTGTCTCGTCTCACTGATGTCACCGTGAGCTCTCCCAGGGAGAGCATCCAGCGCACACAGCACCTGATTTTAAAACAATCCCACTCTTAGCTGGGACTCTCCCTGCAGCATTTCTAACAGCAAAATGGACATTTTCACTGGAATGTGAGCAGGGAGGAAAGAATCCAACCAGACCACGTGTTCCAACCCACTCAGTGCAAATCCTGCAAAGACAGCTGCTCTGGAAGGCCTGGAGCAGTACCTGATGTAGGGGATTCCTTGGACTGGGATGACTGCGAGGCTGGTCGGCTTCCACTGAACAAGTAGCCAGAATCTAAAAGCAAAAATGTAACTGGAACCCAGCTGGCTCAGCTACTGCCAAACCCCAAACTCTTGATGCTGGATACTGCTGTGCCACAGGAGCAGCCAGCCCTGAACAGAATGGCAGTGCCATTCCCACCAGGACAGCCCTGCACCAGGACAGCCCCTGCACCAGGACAGCCCCTGCCCACTCACCTGTCCTGGCCAGCGAGGGGATGGTGCCCAGGGACAGCCCCTGCCCACTCACCTGTCCTGGCCAGCGAGGGGATGGTGCCCAGGGACAGCCCCTGCCCACTCACCTGTCCTGGCCAGCGAGGGGATGGTGCCCAGGGACAGCCCCTGCCCACTCACCTGTCCTGGCCAGCGAGGGGATGGTGCCCAGGGACAGCGCCCGGTTCAGACGGCCGGGAAGGGAGGAGGAGGAAGTTCTGCGTGGGGACCTGAAGAGCTGCTGATTTGTCAGGTGCAGGATGCTGGGTGGTGTTGGGACAAACAGAGATGCAGCAGGTGAAGGGAAAACTGTGCCAGGGCTGCTGGGAAAGGTGGTCATGGAGTCCCCAGAGAGGAACCTGCAAAGGACACGCATGGCAGACACTCAACAATGAGATATCCCAGCAACTGCCTCTCTCCTGCTTGCAGGAACACTTGTTTTGTCACCAGGTTTGGATTAACTTTTCAGTGCAGGAGTGCTGAAAAGTTTACAGGAATGTTCCTACACTTTGGGAAAAGAACTGCTCAGCCTTACTTAAATTATTATGCACCAACTTGTCCCATAGTACAGGGTGGAAAAGAGGGTGGAACAGTTTAGGAACTCCAGTGCAAATGCCTGGGATGAGAAAATTACCCAGAGAATACTTTATGAAGTCCAGACATTGAAAATACAGGAATTTTGTATTATTTTCAATAATTGAATGAAAATACATGAAAGCCTAGAATATGAACCAGAATCTCTGGATGATCTTCTGTAAGATTTTTTAGTTAGAAAGAGGTAAGAGAATTGTCAAATAAATAATGATAAAGAACTGAGTATGAAGTGCCTATGTTTTTAAATGGAGATATCTGACTTTGCAGACACAATTTAGCAGACACAATATTTGAAGGCTTAATCTCACTTCTGATGGGAGCAGAGACAGATGAGAGCAGCAATATGGTTACATGGCTTTTCTTCTGCCAGAGGAAAGCCAGGAGTAAATCAGAGCGTGAAGAAAACCTCACTACGGGGTGATTTGTGCACGTGTCATTCTCTCCTGGAGATTAAACAGGTGGTGCAGCAAATATTATGCTGTGCTAACTCCAGAGCTAAGATTACAACTTAAAGTACCTTATAAACCACTTATCTGCTAGCAGGAGGCAGCCACCAGCAATCCTGACCAGCTCAGTGAGGCTGAACACATGAGCAAAGCAGGGTCCTGGTGCAGGACCTGCCTCCAACAGCAGCCAGGGATGTGCAGGTCCTGCAGCCCCAGGGGCCCAACCTCTCCAGGCTTCAGAGCACCTGTAAAGGGGGTCCTGCTCTACATCCCTGGGGAGCCCTTCAGAGCACCCCCCCACACACACATCTGCCCCACCACACACACACGTGTCCAGCTCAGCTTTGTAAGAGGAAGCAAATGGAATTAGAATGGGAAATAGAAGTGCAGCTCAGGATTGGTATGAACCATAGGAGAAAGGGTGATACCTACCCCTCACTGTGCCATGGCTGTGGAGGGCAGATCAGGGCATTACCTGTGAGCAACACGGCTCTTTTGTCCTAACTTTGCATCCTCTGTGTCTTTGGGCTAAAGGATCCAACTTTACACAGCTCCTTGCTGCAGCAGAAATCAGCTTAACTGGTTTATTGGCTTTTGGAAGTCTTTCATTTAATGGGCTGGAAGATATTACAGTCATTTATCACTCATAACCACAATCCTGGGATTGTAACTGGTTTGGGTCAGGTTTCCAATGGCTCTGCTGCTCAACAGCCCCACTTTTCATCCTCACCAAGTTCGTGCAGCCAGAGCCTCAGGGAAATGAAGAATCATTTGTCTTGCATCATCCAGAAAAGGAATTTTTCTGATTAGCAAAGAGAAGCTGAAGAATTTAAAGTATAGATCATTAATGCCTTAGGACTGAATGCTGACCAAAGTATGTCATAAACATTGATCTGTCCTGAACAAATTCCTGCTAAGTGTGCAAAATCCTGTTTTCTGCACTCTTTAGTGTTTGCCACTGCCATGTCAAGAGGGCTTGATGCTGCTAAAAGCTCTCCTGGGAATGTGCTTCATGCCTGAGAATGGGCAGCTGAACTAAAACTTCTTCCAGCAGCACATGAAAAAAGGTGAGATCAAGAGGATCACAAGGCAGGAAGCAACCACAGCACAGCTCTGGATGGAGCACTGCAGCTGTGTCTGTGCTCCAAGCCATTTGTCATGTGGCAATGGTGGCTCTGGCAACAGCAAAAAAAGTAACATAAAAAAAGAAGGAAAAAAAAAGGCTCTGGAGTCAGATAGTTTGTGGAAATAGTCAAGGCCCAGAAGCCGTTTATTTCAGAACTTGATATTGTGAACATCAAAAATTGTGTGTTTTAATTAGTGTTTACAATGATCACAATGTTACTAGACAGTTGGGCACAACTCTGCTACACAGATACTTCAAAAATAAATAAATAGAAGGTTAAAGAAGAGTACTACATGGTATGGGACTGTACACGGTCCTGAAGAAACACCTCCTGCCAGGAGAGCCTCCACTCCTCTGTCCCAACAGCTGCCTGTTATCCACAGACACCACCACACATGTGTGTCTTCTTAATTCACATTTTACCAGAGATGCTGCACTATCCCTGGGACAGAGAGAGCCATGGGAGGGCACAGGGCAGACCAGGCTGCACATGGACCCTCTCCTCTAGCAGATAATTCAGCCCATGAAGGGAGAGGGTGAGATGCAGTCACAGGCAGCAGCTTGGGGGATGTGCCAGGTTCACCTGCCCAAGACAGCTGGGGAGGCACAGGCCAGTCAGGGGTGAAATGTTTCCTCTGGACTCCTCAGAACTGAGCTGTGAGCTCCCCATGCACAGCAGCCCATCCCTGGCAGGGGGTGCAGGACAGGTCCCTGTCACCCCAGGACAGGGTCACTGCCTGGGGAGCCACACACGGTGAGCCGTGACACTGCTGTGCCCTGCTGCACCTCCTCAGCCAGGGCCACAGCCTGTGCCTCCAGTCCAACTCACAGAACTGGGAGTAAAGAGCAACACAGGACTGAACAACAGGCACGAGGAGAAGGGAGAATAATGCTAAACTGGGCACAGCTCTCAGACACATTAATATTTTAGTATGCGACTTAGGTAGAAATTTCAGCTGCCAAGAGTAAGAATTCTTGTCTCCTGCCTGTTGTCCTGCTTTGGATGAAAAAGGAGAGTTGAATTCAAGCTGCCACATCCTGCACTGAGACCTTCTAGAGTACAGATGTTTGGCATCAATTGTGCCTTCCCCCCAGCTGGTGGCACAAAGAGGGAAGGTGTGTGTGTGTAAATGCACATCCTATGCCTACACAAATCCAGACCTGTTGCCATGCCTAAAATGTTCAGGGAACCTTTTCCTGCCTGTGCACTTGAGAGCTTTGGCACCAAATGAGGCTTTACAGGGGATGACTTCAGGACTGGGTACTGTCCCTTGCACTGGAGAGCACCTGCCATGGCTCAAAGGTACCAGCACACCTGGAAGGAACTGGCAGGTTGTATGTGACAGCACACAATTTCAAAAGCACCTCTGAAAACCAAAGCAAAGCCATTTACCACAGCTCCCTTCAACTTTCATGAGTGCAGTCAGTCTGGAGCAATTAATTATATTAATTTTTATAAGAGCATAAATACTTTGTTCACATTACATCAATACATACTTCCTATAGTATCTAAGCATGATTATTAGCTTCACATAATTTCAGCACACTTCAAAAATATTCATAAAGTCAAAACAAAAAGCCATCACACCATTTTTATATTCCCACATGGTCTCACCCTTTGACACACCCAAGCTCTCTAGGGCATGCAAAGCATGGATGTAGGAAAGGAGGAGCTAAGAGACAGGAAAGAACTGGATATAAATACAGTGTACTTAGAATGGTAAAGGGTCAGTTTTCATGCACTGATGTCACTGAGGGCCTCAGGGAGAAGAGAAGCAGCAGCAGCAGAGATGCTGACTTTGTTGCTACCTCTGGGTTCTCCCCCATCCCCTGTACAGTCTGTAGAGTTGCTCAGAAATGTTAGCCCAAGTGTCCTCTCATCCCTGCCACCCTCAGGGGTGGCAAAGAAAGGACAAAAGTGCTGGCCTGGCACACACCTGGGCACTGCTGTCCCATGCTGCGGCCACGGCTCCACTGAAGCAAAGCAACACAGTGTTGTCCCAAATCTTGTCCAGTGAAAAGGCACTTAATGAACCCACACTGACCCCTTTATAACTCTGGCTCTGCTGGGCAGGGTACAAGATTTTGAGTTGGCAGATCAGCCATGGCCACTGAGGGCCAGAGTCAGGAACTTGGGGATGGAGCAGATTTGATTGCAAGTGACACACAAACCCACTAACAATCCCTCAGCACCTCAGCTCTGTTCTGCTGTACCATCCTCTGGTCAGTGTGAAAAAGTAGCACCTCGAATTAGGGGCTTTTGGGCTAAAACCCTCAAATATCGTTAAGATGTTTGCATGCTCTGGCCTGCATGGCTGAGAGAATCCTCAGGCAGCAAAACTGCACCTGGAGACCACAAGTGTTCCTCTGTGGCCTGAAGTAAGAGCCCAGCTAAGGGAAAACATGAAGCCCAAAGCACCCACCAAGTGGTTCTGGATGATTTTGTCACCGTGGTTGTTCACTACCCAGTTTTAGCTCTTATCCCAGCCAGCAGAAGGAAATGTGTCACACAAAACAGCACCTCAGCTGCACAGGGCAGGAGCACTGTGCACCAAAACACACATTTTCTCCTGCTGGACTCAGATATCTACATCTAGATGACACAGATGATGTATCTAATGGCTGAGTGAAAAATGCAAAGCACCTTCCATAGAGAACCTATGGCATGGCAGTGTCTAGAACAGCCTATTTGGCTTGGAAATCGGCTGTGGCAAGAACAGTCTCAGTAAAGGCAGTAGTGGTTGGACTATTTTTTTCACCCCACAAACAGCCAACAGTAGAATTAACTTACAATTCATCTGCAGGGCTTGTTGTCAGAGACACAACTGGTACACATTGAATGTTACAGTTTAAAAATCAGAACAGTGCTGGACAAAACCCACCCTTCTCCTCCTTTCTGCCCTTATCCCAAAAGATCCATCATCCTCCACCACCAGCAAAGGCATGTGAGACAAGCAGAAAGAGAGGAGGTTGTCAGCATCAGAGTCTCTAAAACACCAAAAATTCAATTGCTGCAAGTTTGGTTTCGAGGCTCTGAGGTTTCTGCTGTTTTTAGAAGCAGCAGCACAGACATGCTGAGGCACCGAGAAGTGGGGAAAATAAGCTGACACCTGAGCAAAAACAAAAGCTTCTTTGGCATTAAAACTGAACCCCACTTCAATATTTGTTATTTTGTTCCACCTTTGAAATTTTCCCAATTACAAGCACAGAAGTTCTTCAATTGTAAGTTGTGAACAAAGCATCACAGATCAATTGTACAGCTTGGCCATAAAACAAAGTAGTTTCTGATGTTCTGACATATAAATCAGTGCAATTAGTAAATACATTTAATTTGTATTAATCTGCATAAAGCAAAGACAAATGGATGTCACTTGTAGTTAACATCTCCCAGATTAAAGGACTTTAAACCCAGTATAGATTTGCACTTGCTGTGCAAACAGAGCTAAAATATTCCTTAACAGCATTATTGAGGCTTCACAGTGTAAATTCTCTCTTTCCCACAGTTCTACCAACTGCCTGTTCCCAATATTTAGTGTGCATCCTCCCCATCCCAGCACTGCAGAGGGAAGAAGAGAATAAAAGAAAAGAACAGGCATGGGAAAACAAAGTAACATTTAAGAACAAAACATCACAAAAGGTGCCTGACCCCAGAGAGCTTGAGGATGGGTCAAGTTGAAATTGAAAGCAAAAACCAAAGTGCTCTTAAAAAGGAAGGAAAACAGCTACTGAGAGGAGATAGGAGACAATATGAAACAGGACACAGTGAAGCTTAACACAGCCTTGACTTTCAGCTCCTGAAAATAAAACATCTGAAGAGGCTGCCAGCCATCTTTAAAAGTTGCCACTGAGTTCCCTTACTACTGCGCAAGAAAATTTGGACAGATTCATTTCATTCTTGTTAATAAAAGGGTATTGCTGACAGAAATCAGGCGTGACATAACCATGACCATTCCCACTGGGTCTGTCAGCTGCTCATACCCCTCCTTTCAGCCTTCTCAATACATCCTTCAAATATGAAATTCTTCCCATCCCTTGGACACATCTCACAGGAGAACAGCAAGAGGAACTTTCAATCCAAATTGTCCAGGTAAGTGCAGAAGACAATCACAGCTAAATAGAAACACCAGTCTTTTCTTATATGTACTTTAAGAGGAAAATCTGGAAGTCTTGAAGCAGGAAAAAGGGAGGAATTAAAGAAAAAGTCCAGATGCCTTATACCACTTAATGGCCATAATAGCTCAAGGTTTCCCATGCCTGTGAGCTGGAAGACAAATGTTTTGGGTCAGGATTGATAAGTGATGGGAACATGGAAGATGGAATCAGACTTTGCAGGTGCTGGATTCCTTTTGTGGGTAGGTAAGTAAACAACCCTCAGCATCATTCACAAGCACCAGAATGGAGCCAGGCTCTGTGAGCTTGGAGGTGAATATTGCAGTTACCTGAAGGCACCAGGAAAAGGTTCCAAAGGAGAGCCCAGGTGTGCAGCAGGTCTGTGTGGCCATTCCCTTGCTAAGTTACAGGCACACAGGCAGGAGCTGCACCTTCCCATGACTCAGCCTGGCTTATTGTTCACGAGTTTCAGAGCTTTTGGCAGTGCTACCTTTATGCTTTCACAGTGAACACTGGTTCAAGGAACAGTAAGTATGAACAGCTAGGAAATAGCTTTTGTTTCCTTTAAAAAAGCTCCTCTAATTTCACCAGCATCTGCAGCACTCAGTAGTGTCTGCATTTTTCAGCAGGAGCTGCAGATACTTCACAGTGAGAGCTCCATTCTGATTATTTCATAGTTTATACACTGGAAGAGCACAAGACCCAATTAACTTTTATCAGACTATTAGGGTGGTGAGTTCCACTGAGCTATTCTGAACAGAAGAAAATAGCAGATCTTCTGTAAAAGTGCTATTTCCTCTTGAAAGACCAAAATCCATATGAGGAACTCAGTGGAGTGCCTTTCAAATAGCCGTGCAGAATAATCAGACTGCTTATCCAAGGAGGCCCCAACAAGTTAATCCCAAAAAGCCCAAACAGCTGGAAGTTCCTTCCTCCCCACACAGTAACACTCAGCCAGCCCAGCTTCCAGCAGAGGAGTGCCAGGCACTCAACTCCAAGTCACAACTTCCAGACTCCTTTTTCCAGCAGTGTTAGCACAATGCCAGACTACAAAAAGAACCCCTGCAAGTAACCCAAAAAATGCATCTCTGTCACCATGCAGCCCCACAGCAGAGCTCCTACCCCTTCCTACAGTACAATGAAAGCTGACCACATATCACAGCATCAGGTTGTCAGTCCCACACTTCTTCTCTTTCTAAGGCTACAGGAGTGGAGGAACATAGGCATTTTTATCCAGTTGTGCTTGTACACAGATGTTGCTCAGGGAGCAGGTGGATAAAAAACCCAAAGGAAACTGGCATTGAAAGCAACAGCCACTGGCAGATCTCAAAATTTAACCTCAAACAGCTGAATACTTTCAGGTATTAAGACACTCTGAGCTACATGATTTTTTAAAGCACCTTTTTGAATAAATTACAGAAGTTCCAGTCAAAAGCACTTAAGGACACTTCTCCACTTAGAACAGGAGCCAGCAGAAGGGCAGAACGAGAGAGATGCAGGTAAGTGATGCTACACAGTGGAATGCAAGAAGAACCAGGCTCTGTGTGGTCCCCTCCTCACATGCCTGGGCACCACAGCACATGTTAACGAGGACTCCAAATCCAGAGGCAAGTTCCCATCAGTTCCAAATTAAAATGACCAGCACCATTAGGAAAGTGAAGGTGGCCTGGGCCCCATGGTGGATCAGGGCAGAGGGCTCCTCTGTCAGTGGCTAAGGATGGAGAGGCAGTGAGAAGAACCAGGAGGACAGGAGGAGCCAGAATCTCTTTGGCTGGAGGAGCAGAACGGGGAGGAGGCTGCATTTATGGAGCAGTTTGTGAGGCAGCTGCTGGAAGAACTGACTTTGGGGAAGCTGGATATTTGCACTGCTGACGTAGGATGCAGGAGGAAGGGAGAATGGAGGCAGCACGAGTGGCTTCCATGGCTAGCAGTGGAAATGCTCTGAGCTGCTAGCACAGTGGGAAGCAAGGATGGGGGAAAAATTATATACATATATATATATATATTAAAAAAAAGGAAGAAGAGATCTTCACTGCTTATCTAACTTTAAAAAGAGAAACAGAGGAAGGGAAAATAACAAGAGGAGAGAGGAGCACCAGTCGCAAAGAGTTCACAAGGCTTTTTTCCTCCTTCCCCCAGCTCTGGTTACTGCTCTGGCTCTGACCTTCGGGGCCGGAGTCTCCGCTGGCCCGTTGCCTTCCGCGTGGCCATGGCTGCGGTGAAGCCCACCAGGCAGCACAGGGACGTGGTGCCAAACTTGGCCGTGTCCAGCCAGCTGGGCATGTCTGTCTTCAGGTACCTCTCAGCCAGGTGCAGACTCATCACCACAAACCACAGCACCGAGGCAAACGCGTCGATTCGCCGGAGCCTGCCATGGGAAAGGAAACCAAACAGGAGTTCAAACACCAGGGAACCACCCTGGTCCTGAGCAAGGAAAGGGAAGGTGGGGAGGGTACCCAGACTGAGCAGGTTCTATACTGCCTCCGACTACAGCGCATCATGTGCAGCCCTGCCTGCTGCTGGGCAAGTGTCTGAGCAGATCAGTTCCATTTCCTATCAGAGCTGCACAGGCAACTTTTCATTCACAGCCACTCAAGCTTAAATTGAATGGATCAAGGCATGCAGTACTACATGTGCCTTTCTGGAGAATGTTTACCCCAGATCACCGAGGCAATGCAGGACTAGACAGCTCCCACTGAAGCAGCTGAAGTGAGACAGAAGCCAAGCACACGTACCTGATGCGGCCAGCCAGGAACATGGCCAGCAGGCAGGTGAAGAGCCCCAGCACAACCACTGCCATCTGGTGATTCTTGCCGTAGGCCCAGGCCACACTCAGGTTGTCCAGCAGGCGCTCCGGGAGCAGGCGGAGCAGCTCCCGCCAGCCCCGCCCCAAGCTGGCACTGTCACTGTCCCTGTCCCTGCCCCTCTCTGCTCGGGGGCTTGCGCCAGTCCTGTTCCGCATGGGGCCGGAGGGGACAGGAGCAGGGACAGCTGTGCTGAGGGAGAAGGGGTTGCCTGACCCATATAAGGCCATCAGAACCAGGAATGCACAGCTGAGGAAGGCCAGGAACCGCAGCAGGATCACCTGAGCTGGTGTGGTAATGGAAGTAGAAGAGGAGGATGAACACAAATTCTGCAGAGGAAGGGAGAAACACCTGGTCAGAAGCTGAACAAACTGCAGCAAGGACTTGAAACGGTGCTGTATGAAACACTTCCAGATTGCAGTTTACTGCACTCTTCTGCTCAAGTCCTTCTAAGTCTCTGTACTGGGCTGACACCACATGGGCTTATTGTAGACTAGCAAGGAGCAATAGTAGAGACACGAGCAGAAGCCAAGGGAGGGCAGTGAAACAAGAAGGTCATAATTCAATTCCCATTGTTCTTTTTTCCCCTTGTCCTCTGTAATTTCCTGCACTGCACTCATAAACTGGCTTCCCTACCTCCCCTTCTCTGCCTGTCCCATTATTTTCCTTCCACTCTATTATTATATTAGACTCACCTTCTGGCAACAGCACTGAGCAACAAGAAAACCTCAAACTAACATTAGGAGCACCTGTGGCAGCTCTCCTGTGCTCTTCTAAACTGCTGCCATGCACTCAAGCTCCCAGGGCTAGAGAGCCAGGTGGCTGCCCACCTTTCCCAGCTGCAGACCCAGGTCAGTGGCACAAGGCTCTGTGTCCCTCCCCTGCAGTCCCTGACGTGTCCCCACCCACCTGGGTGTAGCTCTTGTCGGTGTCACGGCGCCTGAAGTGGTGGCTGAGCAGCAGCGCGCGCAGCTGCCGGTTCTGGTGCTTTATGTAATACTCCACAGCAGCCTGGCACGGGCGGCACAGCTTGTAGGTCTGCTCCAGGTGGTGCCTGTACACCTCTATCTCCTCATCGTACTTGCCCTGCTCAGAGAACACGAGGGGGAGAGCAGGTGAGAAGTGCAGGTCCCTCCCAGCTGTCACATTTGCTGCTGGCAGGTGGGCAAAGCACGGCTCCAGTCTCACAGAGACAGCTCCCTAAAACCACGCCTGGACAGCAACCAAGCTGCAGGCCAGGCACACAGCCAGCCTCACGCAGACCCAACCCAGCCTCCATGGCCCAGAGGGGATGGCAAAACAGAGCCTTGGAGAAGGCTGCTGTGGCCCAACATCAGGATGCTGAATTTCTGTGCCCAATTTTGCTGACTTTGTTGAGATCCTTATGAATTCCACATAGGTGAGACAAGTAACTAGAATTGCTCTTCCTCTCCTCAAAGGAGGGAACACAAAATACCTGTTGCTCCTTCACCCCAGGTTCATCCCTCCCTAGAACAGCCAGCCCTGCTGTCACTGACACCCTTATCCAAGCTGGATAACACAGTCCCAGGTTTCTCAGCTGGCACAGGCACTGCACTTCACTGAATGCCTAAAAAGGGGCCAAAGGCTGGCAGTGCTTGAGCTACTGGATAGGTCTGGGAAGAGGCAGGGACTAGAAATAAAGCTGAGAAAAGGGAACCAACCAAAGATATTCTCATTAAGGGTGATCAAATTTCAATCTGTTCTCTGGGAGTCACTCTGATTAAACTCATTACAATCACACAAAGCAGACTGGATTAGACAAACCAGGGGATGGACACATCACACTACAGCACAGTCTAACCCCAAGGCTTGACCATGGTTGAAGGCTAAGGAGTGTAGCACTAAATTCTCTGCACAAAACTTTAGGGAGCCATAAAACTGTGAACCCCACTATCCCATCCTCCATGCCTATTAAGTAATGGGAAGGCCAAGAAGCTGCTCAGCAGGAAATCCTGTTGCTGTAGCTACAAAATCCCTTTGCCCTCCTAGGCACAGATGCCTAACCAGGGAAATCATGTGGCTGCACAGGATTAGGATTCCTCCCCCACTTCACCATTAATGCAGAGCAGCACAGCCAGGGCCCCAAGAAAATAAAGTCTATAAAGGCTTCATGTTAACCAGTGGGCTGTTGTGCCTCTCAGGTCCCATAAACTCAGCCATGGGAAGTACTGGAGTTGTAAGATGATCTCAGAAATGTCTTGGGCTCAAGCTTCAGTTTCCAGTGCTCATCTAGAACAGGGGAACATTCCAGCTTTGAAGTAAAATTAGGTAAAAATTTGCAACACTAATCAGTGAACTTCTCTGCACTGGAGTGCCACGCAGTGCTTCTGGAGACTGCTGGAGCATCATTCCACAGCACACTGAAAAACTGCTCTCTCTCCTGCTTGCTAGGCTGCAGCATGGCATAAATAGAGAGGAATAGCAGACACACGGGAATGCCTTGGACAAACATTCTCCAGTGATGGCAGTCCCTAAGGAACACTCACCTCCTCCCTTGGTGAGAATGAAGCCAGCTGTTTGATTTTCATGGTTTGATGGTTGTTGCATTTCTTGCAGAGCAGAATTTGGCTGCTCACCCACTGCTGAGGTTTGGTGGGGTCACAGAAAGTCGGACTGCCTGACACAACATGGTTCAGGTGTTCCATGTACTGGGCAGGGATGGGCTTGTTGTAGTCTCCATTCTGACAAAAAGCAGAGGGAAAAGCAAACATTCCATCATAAAATCAAAGCTAGGTTGACAGTAAGATTCCCTAAGCTCTGTCAGCAGCTCTACATTTCATCAGCATTCACCTACATAACAAAATAAATAAGTAAAAAAAGAGACAAAATGTTTCAAATCCTCCTCCATCTCCACTGTCCCTCACACCTATCTCAAGTGGCTGGAGGTGCTGGATTTCAGCTTAAGACAGGCTTTGCTATTTAACAGAATACAAAACCAGAGAAGAGTTGTTCCATATAGTAAAAAAAGTATAATTAAGAGATATGTCAAGGCCACTTCTGCCCTTTAAAGCAAGAGAGAAAAGTTTGTCTTGATCTCTGTAGCCAGAACACCCCAGTGCAGTGGATTCTTTCTCCAAGAAGCGGAGGTGCTGAGCTCATGGGAGCTGCCAGCTGTCCAGCTATGGACATTCACCTGCACTGCACGTGTATCACCCTGACTGGGGCACAGGGCTCCCCAGGACTGCACATCCCCAGCCCCCTGTACCTCCTGGAAGCCGTTGTACTGCTCGCAGTTGGGGCAGTCCCAGCAGTTGCGGTTCCCGTAGGGCACCACCGTGTCCTGGTTGCAGAACCAGCAGTTCACTGTCACGTGTGTGGGCTTCTTCCTGCGGGCAGAGGAAACAGCTCAGGCAGCAGCACTGAGAGCAGCTGACTGAGAGGAGAGCAGTGGCTTTCAGCAGGGAAATGCAGGAAAACAATCCCTCTTCCCATTCCGTGCGCCTAATGGTATGACTTGGGAGTCATTTTAGTAATGAAAAGATGGAATGTTAAAGTAGAAATAAATTCTGCCTGACAATCCCACATCTGTTCCAGTAGCATGGACATGCCAGAACTTTAATAACAACCTTGTGCATTACCCACTTCACTGTTTTCCAGGGGCATATTTGGGGGTACGAGTCCTCTCCATAATCAGCAGTGCTATTCTATGAGAAGGTTCAGTAGAATTAATACACAGGATTCCAGGAAAAGGAAGTCAGGATCCACAAGAGCCGCCTGTGACAGTGCTCAGAAACCCAGGAAACGGGCTCATGGTTACAGTTCTATCTGCCTTGTTTGGTAGAAAATGTTCCAAGTACAAGGGCATATCACATTATCCTGAGGTTACAGCACTGTAAACAGCTCTTTCTCCACAACTTTAGGTATTAAAGGAATTGAAGAATCAACATTTCTACCTCTGCTTTTATGCACTAGAACGGAAGGGATAAAGACTAATGACCTTGATCCATGAGCCCCTTGTTTTTCAAAGCAATCCTGTTAAAACAGCCAGTACAGACCAACAGCTGTGATGTGGCCCCAGCACAACAGGTTATGACAGATGTTTGAGCAAAGAACTTCAGTGGCCCGAGCCCAGAGCCTGCCTGCTGGAGAAGCTCTGCATTTGTCTCCAAACTCAGTGCAATCCCCAAGAGGAGCTTCCTGCCAGGTCAAGGCACCAGAGCTCAGCTGTCTGGGTCTATCAGAACCAGTCCCAGTGACACTTCCAAAGGAGGGCAGCTGCTCAGGACTCGCTGTGGCAGCTCTGCAGACAAATGGACCCAGCTGCCACCAGCCCAGCTCCAGCAGGGATTAATCTGTGTGGCTCCACGGCAGCAGCAGAGAGGGCAGCGGAGCAGGGGAGCTCACAACTCACAGCAGCCAAAGTGCTCCCAGCTGAGAGCAACTTCTTCCAGCTCTAGGAAATGTTCTCTGCTGCTCAAACATCTGAATGCAGCAGAAGTGCAACCAAACAGCCAGATGGGTTTTCTCTCTCAGCCATCACCTCTGTAGCTGCATCTCTACAATTAACATTTTTTCCCACTCACCATGCCTTGAAACTTCGTTCATAAAACATAAAACTCTCAAGCAATGTCTGAGCCCCCTGTTGAGGTACTAACAGTGAGGATATGCTTGAAATGAAGCACTGAAAAGCCAGAAAATACAGAGGATTCCCTGCCAGATGCTGACAGAAAATGGCTGGAGCTACTAGGATGACAGATTCTCATCTCAAAATAGATGCAAACACCCACACTCCTCTTAAAATGAATATTCCCTGCTCAACTTTCTTCACTGCCAAGGGGGCTCAACTGATCTGAGTTAAAAATATCACTGCTAAAACTAACAGGCAAAAAAAAAAAAAAAACAACAAACCAAACCAACCCAGAGTTTAAAGCAGACAAATCCAGGCTGACAGTCTGAGTTACCCATGAGCTACCCCTGTCCAAAAGCCAAGCACGTGTCAAAACAGCCACATGAAGGATGGACAGCAACACCTGCTGTGTTAGTTTAATCTCACTATCACAGGTGTAAAAGCTGTGCAAATAGGACACGTAGGCTTCAACCAGTAGCACACAAACCCTGCTGCTCCTGGGGCACAGCCTGAACTCCACCCTCTGGGGGAGGTCACTGCCCAGCTCCCAAGTACTGCAGAACCTGCCACAATCCCTCCCTCCGGCACTCATGGAAATAAGAGATGCCACCCCTCAGCCTCTACCCACCCCCAGCTCTCAATTCCATGCCATGACAGAGGTAAAAGCACTGATTTCAAGGATAACAGAAGTGGAAAGCACAGGTGAAGAAATTAATAAAGCAGTCATGCTATAAAGCAAAAACCATCAGTGCCAAACACTACCTGAGAACTCGCTAATATCAGAGACCAAACCCTCAGTATACTCCAGACCTTTCCATCTTTTTCCAAACAGGATTTCATTTCTTGCTCTTGAGCCCAGGAAGTACTACCAAGGATTAAATAGCAGCACTTCATTCTGACAATGTATGTAAAAGAAATGGCTAAATCCTGGATTGTTTAGGATAAAAGGCAACAATACTTCCTTTTGTGAACCTATAATCTGTTGCCATAGAAATAGATGCAAAAAACCCCAAATTCCCAATCTGGTGGATGCAAAAAGAAGAACGAGGGGAGAAAAAGGTCATTTAGGCAAGAACATGTAGGTAGGGTGCTAAGTTTCTAGTTACTGGGCAGGACTGAAAAAACAAAAAAGTTCTGCATTTGGAAAGACTCTCAAATACAGATTTAACTACTTTGGAGCTATATTTACCTTGACTGGATTCAGGCAGCAGCTGAGGGCAGTGAGCTGAAGCACACACTGCTTTTGAAGTCAGATCCTGCTATCAGACTGACAACACGAAACCAAGTCTTTACCGTGTGCTCAATCCCTTGCAAAATGAAAGGCAAATCATCCCTGGGGCATTTCTAATCTGCCACTGCACTAATCCGAACCAGCTTCACTGGACAGAGAACCTCCCTGCAAACTAAAACCTGAGCAACAAGAAGTGATGGAATTACTTGGAGCACAGAGAGATTCCATTCACAGCTGGCTTGCTGTGCTAACTCCATGTGTAACCTGCACACCCAGTCAAGCTCAGAAAATGTTCCCGGGCTTGGACAAATTGTTTTGCAGGTAGAAAGTATTTGCTTAAGACAAAATTGAGGGGAAAATGCTTGCAGTAAACTCAGTTATGACATCAACACCTAAATGTCTGACATGGCTCAGATAATATGACAAAATGTTCCTCTGTGAGAAGCCACTGGATTCCTTTATTTTGCTCACAAAACTCAGGCTGCAGCTCTGCACATCCCATTGACAAACACTGGTTAGCAACTAGTTTGTGTCTGTCATGTAACACAAGGAGGAACTTAGGCTCCTTCCAAATCTCAGCACTCTTCACTGCTCCTCATTTGTACACACAATTAAGGTCACGCTGAAATCCACACTTCTAACGGATTGCCAGAACAAGAATCTCCCTGATAAGTGCTGGTAATAATAAACTGGATTTAAAAGTATTTTTATTTACATCTATTCTCCACCCTCTTTACTACTAAGTCAGAAGATGAAGATGTTTCCTTTTCTATAGTCTTGAAAGAGACCACTGATGGATGTGCAGTTCTTCACTGGGTTACCCTCATTCTCTGCCAAGGATTAGGAGAAAAACCCAATTCTCCATTGAAAGTATTTAAAGCAGCAGTCTTCATTCTGGCACAACTGGATTACAAAGCAATTATTCAAATGGCCATGCCAGCAAATCTGAATGGAAAGGACACGGGGAAGAGGAGCTACTTAGCAGAGATCAGTTTTGATCAAAGCACATCTGGTGGCAGTGGGACAGACCAAGAGCCGGCACCACTGGGGTAAGAGCTCAGTTCACGGCAGGGGAACTCCTGGGTGGCACAGAACAGGTGCCAAACTCCAGGCTGTGCCCATGTCCATCACCTGTCAGTGAAGGGGTCTGTCAGTGCAGATCCCACACTAAACCCCATTCTCCAGTGCAAGGAAAACACATCCCAGTTGCCTAGATTCCAGCAGGTGAGCTATAAAATAGATGTATTTGCCCAGAACTAGCAGCTACAGACAAGGTTTAGCCACAGGACCAAATTTCCAGTACAGTGTCATAAATTGCAATGCAGCCTGTCCTCTTCCAAGAGCCAGACTTGGTGCCTTCTCAACCAGGAAAAAGGTGCCCAGTGGACTCAGGCAGGGACACAGAGCCAGTGAAAACCACCCCAGGCTCTGTGCGTATCTGGACATCAAACCTTTTATCTCCTTGATAAACAAAAAGCAAAGGCAGCATCGTATCTATGTCTGACATCATGTCTGTGTTCTTTATTAAGCTGTCCTCCTTGATGATCATGGGATATTCATTTAACTAAGGTAGAATAAGAAATTTGGAAGTATCAGAATAGCACTGAGAAACACAACCATGTAGCCTCAAAGAATTATCAAGGTCACCTGAAAGAATTTACCAGGAGCCTTCAAGGACTTGGGAAGAAATGCTTTCCATTCCAGAGACCTTTTGATGAACTTGAGCAAAATAAATCCAATCTCCTCCCTCAAAAGGCATGTTAGCCTCAACTGGGTCAAAGAAATCTTGCCTGCTTCACTGGCATTGCTTTAGGCCACTTGGATTTCTAAGCTACCCTAAATATGTCACAGAAATGCCAAGTCTTGTGTATGGGCTAATGTCCCATTGATCACTGATATGGTTAAATAAACAGCAAACGCTTTAGAGCAAACCTTAGGCATCATATTGAGGATGTAGGGATGTGCTTCTCTTGCAAAGCGTAAACTTGAAGTGAACCAGCACAGGGAGCCCTTGGGACTGGCTTGACTCCAACAGAAGCACTTAATAGATGAGCAGACTGCAAAATCTATTGCTGCTACAAAGACTGAAATGCCTCATATTCCACACATCCCTACATTCCTTTCACGATATGCTAGATTAGAATCTGTCAAATTAAGCTTTTAGTCCTTTTACGAGATCTGAATCAGGACATCTCTCCTGATGCTTTTCAAACCTGGTTTTCAATTGCTGTGAATTTGTTCTAAGGTCAGCAACGTTCTGTGTAATTAAGAAACACATAACCAAAGACTTTTGGTCCCTAATCAGTAATTCTGACTCGTATAGAATCTCCCCAAGTTCTAGCACTGTGCTAACAGCGTTGTTATTTTACAGACCTATTCCCCATCAATCCTTCCTTCACCCAACATCAACCAGCCAAAGCAGCAGGATCTTCTCTTTCCCTGCTTCAAAGACGTCGGAAAACAACCGGGGGAGACCGCGATGCCCCAAGCCGTGTTCGCGGGCAGCGCTGGGTGCCCTCACCGCTGCCAGCGCAGCGCGCCCCGCGTGCTCAGCCCGGAACACAAAAGCCATTCCCGGGGATACGGAAGAACGCATCGAGCCATTCTCCACACATTCCTGCCGAGCACGCGGGGGCCCTGCCCGCACACCCGGCACAGGGCCGGCCACAGACCCCGCCGGGGCTCCCTCACCCGCGGGCCGGCCGGGCGGGCCCCGGGCCCCGCCTGGCGCCTTCCCGCCGCCGCGGGCCGCATCCCGCCACGGCCCTGCCTGCCTGCCTGTCTCCTTCCTTCCCTCCCTCCTCCCTCCCTGCGTCCCTGTCCGCCGCGCCGGCCGTACCTCCATGCGATGCGGTAGAGCAGCAGCCCCGCGGCCGCGGCGCAGGCGGTGACGCCCAGCCCGGCTCCGTCCATGCCGGAGCGGCCGCGCTGCCCCGGCGGTGGCGGAGCCGCTTTGTAGGGGCGCGGCCGCCCCCCGTCCCGCCCCTCGGCCCGCGGGGGCGGTGCGTGACTCACGGCAGGGCCGGAGTCGTGCGGCGGGGCCGCCGTGACTCAGCGCCGCAAAGGCCGAGATCGTGGCGCGGGGGCGGCCCGGGGCCCCGGCGCTGCCCCGGCCGTGTGGGGGCGGCCCGGGGAGGTCGTGCCTGGCCCGCCGTGCCTGGCCCGGCGCCCGGCGCACACGGCTCGGAGCGGGGGGGGCTTTGCTTCTCCTAAATTTAGACGCGGCGGCGCTTTCTGTGTGACAACAGGGACAGGCCCCGGTGAAGGGCGGCCGCCGCAGCCGCGCTCTGCACGGAATCTCCTGAGCTGGAAGGGACGTACGAGGGACACAGTCCAGCCCCTGGCCCTGCACAGACACCCCCACCCCAACAGTCCCAGCCTGGGCATCCCTGGCAGCGCTGTCCAAACGCTCCTGGAGCTCTGGCAGCTTCAGGCCGTTCCCATTCCCTGGGGAGCCTGGGCAGTGCCCAGCACGCTCTGGGGGTGAACCCGATCTCCCACCGAACCCTCCCTGACACCAATCCATACCCATCCCTCGGGCCTGTCGCTGCCCACAGCGAGCAGAGGTCGGTGTCTGAGCCTTTTCCCTCAAGATCCTGCAGACTGGGGTGAGTGTTCGCCGGCCTCTCCAGGCTGTGCCCTCGGCCGCTCCTCTGCCCCACGGCCCCAGCGCTGGAGGGGAAAAGGCCTCAAACCCCTGAGCGGATCCAGCCCCAGCACCACAAACACGGCTGGGAACAAGGGGTCTGTACATGACAGAGAACTGGCAAGTGGTAAGGAGCGGAAAGGAAAGGAAAAAGGAAAGGAAAAAGGAAAGGAAAAAGGAAAGGAAAAAGGAAAGGAAAAAGGAAAGGAAAAAGGAAAGGAAAGGAAAAAGGAAAGGAAGGAAAGGAAAGGAAAGGAAAGGAAAGGAAAGGAAAGGAAAGGAAAGGAAAGGAAAGGAAAGGAAAGGAAAGGAAAGGAAAGGACACACAGGTGGCATCTGCTGTTCTCACAGAACTGGAAACAGTTTGACAGTAGTGCTGTGCTTTTACAGGAAAGAGGTTAAGACGTCTCCAAAACATGAGAGTGACCCAGCCTCAAATTGTGTAGCTGGTTTTGTGACTAAAACAAAAGAAAAACCTCTCAGCACAATAAAACTGCATAAAATCCAGGAATTCCAAGTTATGTCAACATTGTTTATTAAAAGGCATAAATGGAAAAGGTCTTCACATATTTGTACTGGGAGACCAGTATTTGTACTGGGAGTAAGCTGTACTTTTAAACTTAACTATGGTTGGGCTCTTCACTGTTCCATTTCCATCTGCACAGATTTAACCATGGAAATTAATTCTACGGAGTAACAGTGAATATTTCATCTTAACTAATTTAAAAGGCACATAATTTTTCCATCTGTCTTCCACTGTTTAGTGCAATTACTTAGGGATTGTATTATGAGACCAAATGATAGGGAAAGGAGGAAGAACAACCCACCCAGTCATTTGGCACACCGAGACTCCTGTGTGTCCTCCAGGATTTGTGCTGCAGAACTGCTCTAGTCCCTTCCTACAGCTCTGTTGTACCATCAGCCCACACAAAGCTGCATTGTTTAAAAGTTTCCTCCTTAAAGGAGCTCACGAGGGACTTGTGCAAGGGGCACAATCACAGTGCAAACACAGAACACAATTCCCAGCAAATGCAGATATTCTGAGGGCTGTCAAGGCAGCCACAGATACCTAAAGGGAGGCAGTAAAATCTTACAGTGTAAGGACTTGGGAAAGCCTCGAGTGGGTCGGAAATACTTCCAAAACGAAATTAACCACCATGAGCAGCTCGTAGCATTGCAGCAACAGTGTGTGTGTGATTTCCATTTAACTGTTGATTTATGAACGGGAACAGGCGCAGTCCTAGTGAAGTTCAGGGAGTTTTTGTGGTCACTTCAGATAGCAGTAGTTTCATCACCTTGCTGATAATTAAGCTACAAAAGGTCTAGTAATGAAGCCCTTACATATCTTCCATGAAAATTACTTTCTGTAGAAGTTGGAGAAGAGCAAAGAACAGTGAAAAATTCCTTTAGATTGACTTTCACAAGCAGAGAAAGGTTGTTGGTTATTTTTAAATTCAGGTATCATTTTGGAAAAAGCTACTTCAAATTCTTCACTCTGGTAATAGGCTTATTCCATACTCAGTGACATCAATGGGATTGCTCACAGACCATCACCTAAAAATGGTAACTCCTTACAGAGTTTAAGGAATCAAGGGCTAGTGAATTTTAAAAATTCTATCAGAGAGAGGCAGGAAAAAAGATTTAATTATACTAATTCAGAAACTCTATTATCTCCCAGTATAGCTTATTAACCCCTTGTCAAAGACTAACTCTGTCAGGTTTGGTAGCAAAGCTTAAAGGACAAAACCAAAAATCCTGCAGAATTCCTGATTTCCCTCCCACCAGATTTAGGCAGAACAAAAATTTGTTCATTTTCTCTTGCTTCCTCTCTTACTGAGTCTCAGACTTCTCAAAAGGGTTGGAGTTCCCTCCCCTCATTCTCAAAAGACATCAGCAGTCTACACATTTGACTAACATTTTAGAAGTGAGCTAGTGCACTGGAAGTACAGAGGAATGCTAATTTAGGAAAGCAAATCTCAGAAAACGTTTCAGAGTAGCAGCACAAGTGTCCTAGTTCTCAAAAATAGAAACACTGTTTGACAGTTTTGCCTCCTCTAAAGTCTGAAGCTTTTGCTGATCATCATCTCCATAAAAAAAAGCCATGTCAACTTTTACTCAACTGTTTCCTATTTTAGCTCAGGGGGAATGTGGTAAGTTATTTCCAGTGAGATATAATAGAAATCAGTTGTTTTTTGCAGTTTTGCCACATAATGAGGTACACACACATTGTACTCTCTTTGCACTGAGCTCCTACATCACACTGATGTCAAACATGACCTCAGGTACCAGTCATCAGCTGGGGTCTGCTGGGAACAACTGGGGAGGTTTGAATTCATTGACCAGCCCATCCTATTTCTGCACCAAAATCCCAGCCTGAAAACTCCAGCTGATCAAAGCCAGCCCCACTCACTACCAGGCTGTTTCCTAATGCTCCCCAAGCTCCTTCCAAGCCCACACCATCTCTGCTGAGCACTCCCTGAAGTCAAAGCCGTCCATGAATACTTGTTTGTGCTCGAGGACTCAGCACCTGCTCCGAGCATGAGGAGCTCGCTGTTGTCACAGGCAGGGAAGGCCAGAGCTGGGCTCAGATGCTGCAGGGTTTGTCTCAGCTGCCAAAACAAATGACACCAATGAACAGAAGGGCAGAGCATGGCCAAAGCAAAACACCAGCCTCAATGTGAGCTCTAAAATATGTTATCCTGCACTATCAGTAGTAATTCACGTGCCATGCTTTAATCACAAGGTGCTGCTGCAATACAAGTGGGGTGAAGACTATTAAAATGAAAGCATATTCTAATGATTCTGAAAGAACTAATCTCAAGTATGCAGGATATTTGATTTGTAAGTGAAAGGCATGAGAACTGTTGAAAATCTGTCTCATAGAACTTCCACAGGGCAGCCAGGCCACAGCCCCTGACTGTCCTTGTGCTCTCAGGCCTGCACCAAAGCAAGGTGTAAAAATCAAGTCATGATAGATCTGTTCATGCCCAGTACCATAACCATGTATCCCAAATGCACAGGGGACACACAACTGTAATTCCATTCTTACTAAAAGCCTCCCACAATCATACTGCCAGTGCAAGTGGCTTTTCTAACTGTGCTGCTGTGCACAGTTCATCCCAACAAAACAGAGAAACAAGTTTGTCTTACTTGAACACTCCAGGGTGTTCACACAGCAATGAACAATGCAGCCTGAAAAAACCAGAACTACTCTCAAACTTACTTGGGCACTTAGGCTATTACAGTGCCCAAAAGCAATATAACCTAGTTGAAAGAAAACAGTTTCAAATGTCCAAGCCAGTTCTCCTTTTTTAATACAGTTTTAATGAACATCAGTCCAAGAGGTACATTCCTTGACCACATATGGCTGTGCTTAAGGAAAAGGACAAACACATAATTAAATTAAATACTGTAATTTAATTTAGTAGCAGTTTAATTATCATCAAGTTAAAAAAAATTATAATTAACTATTAACGTTAATTACTTGAGACCTTTTAGAAAGCATGAGTCCAAAAGGAAATATCCACAGGTGGTCACAGACTTGTAGTTTTTCCACCGGCACTGCCACCTGCACCAGTCTCTTAAAGGACTATTTGTTCAACGAAGAAATTGGTCTTCAGTCTGTAACAGGAGTCTTGGCTCTGCTACTTTGTGTGGTCTTCTAAGAGATACACAATCAGCTCGTAGGTGGACAAGACAATGGCTGTGTTTGGTATCTGCCGGATGAGCTGGGCAAAGAGTCCTCTGTAGAAGGCCAGGTACCCCTCTTCCCGTGCCACCAGCCGAGCTGTCTGGATGAAAGTCTTGTACTTGGTGCCCTCCTCCCGCAGCCGTGTCCGGATCACCTCTGCACAACAGGGAACCAGAGTTACCAAGGAGGAACTGCCAGGACCAGGACAGGCCCTGTGTGCAAACCCCAGGGACATGGAAACCTCCTGCACCAACTGCCAGCCATGGAACCCTGGACACTCTGCCCTTCAGGCAAGAGAAGAGCTAAAGAGGAGCCCTCTTTCATGTGGAATAAATGAATGATTTCCCATTGAAGCTACTACACATCTAAATGCTTTACTGATTCTCACATAGTCAATATTGCTCTTGCTACACAAGCCTATCATTCACATCTATCCAAAAGGAGTAACACTGTTCAGTCCACAAGTGCTTCCTACAACCTGATCACAGAACCCCAAAGGCTGTGGGTACTTACCCAGCTGAGACTACTACTGAGAACAGAAACAGGCAATCAGTTTTTTGGTGGTTTTTGAGTTGTTTTTAACTAGCAAGTGCCAATCACCAACCATGTGTCTAAACTAGGAATAGTGGGACTAGTACTGAAAATGTCAGTGCAGAAGCCAAAGTAATGAGCATTTGGCCCTCTGAACAACAAAGTTTTACAGCCCTAGACTCATCATTTGTCTTGGATTCCAGGCAACAGCTGTTGCACTGCACTCATAAATGGAAGGGTTAACATACCATGGGGATAAGCAATACAAGAGGCACAGCCCTTGGAAACAGCAGCAGCAACCATCAGTCCAAGGAAGCTCGTTGAGGTCCTTTCAGTCCCGTTAGAAGAGGGGGGCAGCTGGACTTCCTTTAAGTGCTTTTTTAAACTTTCGTAAATAGCAAAGCAGATAATGGTCTCAGAAATCCCTGCATAGGAGGCAGTCAGGCCTCTATAGAAACCACGGATACCTTCTGTCTGGTAAACATATCTAGCACACTGCAAAGCATTCATTGGTTTGGATCCCCTCACTCTAAAAAACAAACAGAACAGAGCATATAATGAGCCAGGAAAAATAATTAATATTAAAAAAAACCCTTATGGCTTTCAATAGTTCTTATACCTACAGAAATGGTTCTCTAAGTTTGACTCCAAAATTCTCCTAGGAAAGCTGCACAGAGCAGGACTATGATGCTAAGAGTGCACACTTGGCTTTGCTACTTCACTAATATATACTCATCATTCCTTCAGCTCAAGTTCAGTCTAGTCTGTCACAGTTCACATCAAGGCCTTAAAAGACAATAAGCACTGAAGAGACACTGCTTGGTGTCAAACTGGTGATTCCATTTAAAGTCATCTTCAGCAGGCCAAGAGTCAGAAGTCTGCTGCATGAGAAATGATCCTTCATTTCAAGAGGCAGTACTCAGTTCAAAGGTGCCACCCTGCAAAGTGCTGGAATTAAGCATTATAAATTATTTATAAAGTTGTCGTGCCTTATAAGATCCTTTTAATCTGACCTAGCATGTCCTTGCAGGAAGGAATTTCCATTCTAAGCAGTCACGTTATTATCAGAGTCCCTTATTGCTTTGATATCCACCAGTGACTGTGAATCATTCAACTAAAAGAGATTGCTGTCAAATTCCCTGTGCCTTCAGGACGTGTGGTTAACAGCAACACAATGGTGAGGGAGGCAAAGGAACATTAAACCACTGCAGCAGATTCATCTAGGAAGTTTTATGAAATAAACTGCTGTGTCTTCATCACAATTTAAAGCCAGCACCTTTTCTGTTACAGCTCCCTGGGTACCCCACCTGTGTGACCTGGGATCAGTGACCTTGGCTGGCCACAGTGACACACATCTCATCATCAAGCCCAGAACTACAGAGGGTTCTGTGAGTAGCAGAGAGAAAAAGAATGCTATGCTAAACTAAAAATTTACAGGAAAACCAGAGGCTGAACCTAACCCAGCACTCAAGGTAACCCCCACATCCTTCTCAAGACTTTCTGTGAATCGAACTGAAGTAAGACACAGAACCTTTAGTCTGACCACACAGAAACATGGCTTGAAAGGTGGAATCGAGACTCAGGGAAAAACTGGGCAAGATCTACCGAAGTCCAAAGAGCCATGAGTAAAACCACAACAGTTCAGTTTTCCAGAGGCTCCTGTAGCCACTCAGTGGCATCCCCTACCCCCCATCCATCAGTTCCTTACTTCCGCTCCAGCTGCATCCTCGTTTTCACCATCCAGATAGGGTTCATCAAGGAATTTGTGATAAAGGCTGAGGAAAACAAGACCAGAGGTACAGCTGAATCCAGGCCATTGTATTGCCATGAACCTTACACCCTGTGCAGTGAGACAGTTCTACCAACAGCTCCAGTCAGAGGTGTCAAAAGTCACACAGGTGCACAGCTTCCAATTTCATGTTAAAATTCAGGAGGCATCAGCCCACGGATTCTTCATTTTGCACCTATTTTAATATGTGTGAAATGTCCCTAAAGGCTGTTGCAGACAAGATCCCTTCCTTACTGACTGGTTTTGGAATTCCAGTTCAAAGGAAACCCATGGGGACACAAACCTGAACTGGACTCGTGTGTCCCCAGGGCTGTAGGTGGTGCCATTGAGCTGCTCATTAACAGAACCCACCCCTAATTAAGGGCTTACTTTGGGAACGATTATTTTTAGTGACCACTCTGGTGACTGATGATTGAACTAGGGGAGCTCTTCTGCAGTATTTTTCCTACAAGAATAAACTATTTTTCCCAGCCTGGTAGGAAAACTACAACATCCTGAAACAATTAGGCAAAAGCAGTATCAGAAGTTTAATGGTGCTTACTAATATTTCTTCCTTGCATTAAGAGACATGACCAGAGCATTGCAGTTGGAAAAAAAAATCCCAAATTAGTGAACAACAACCTAGAAATATTTCTGTGCTGAACAGAAAAACAGTTCCTCTATAGACAAGGCCAGCTAGGAGCTAGCAAACTCCTGGTTTTTGGCATACACCACCCCAGATTAAGTGCACATTTTCAGGACCTGCCACACACTGGCCTCTGTTCTTGGAATTAGAAACACTTACCTGCAGAACCTGCAGAACAGATGTGCACAATGTTGCTGTTGGGCACAAACATGCTGTTAAACTGCTCTTTGGCTTTGGAGTAGCATCCAAAATAGACAGCTCTGTGGGGAAAAAAAGAAGAAAAGCAGTGTAATACAGACAATGTCAAATTAGACAATTACTGTTCTTTGCCTGCCCCCTGAATATCAAAACTCTCTCTGAAGAGGCCTCCACGTGACTACTTCCATCTACAAGGACACAGGGGTTTTTGTTTTCTTTCTTCCCTTACACTACAGTGCCACAATTGGACTTGAAACCCACAGGGTAGGAAGGCAGCATGGTGTGCAGACAAAACAAGTTAGATCAGATATCTCCCGCTGCACTGGAATCAGACACACTTTGGGAATGTCACTTCCCCACCTGGAGCCTGTGTTTTCCATACATTTGTTCAGCACTCTAACTGCATTAGCAGCATGTCCTGCTTTAAAACTGAAATTCAAGTTTTATACACCTCAAATCCCCACAAAATGCACAGGAATGGAAACAGCTGAGCTGATCTACAACAGTCAAGCTGCTGAGTGAGGAGCTGTCTGAACCAAGTATGTTCAGCTTGCAGCTCCCAGAAGTGAACTGCTGGGAAAAGGTGGATGGTGGTGGCTACAATTTGAGATTTTCCATGGAAGAATCTGAAGGAACACAAGAGACAGCACAAGTGAGGTGCCTGGAAAAGCTGAGTCCTGCATTCAGAGCCCTGCTGCAAAGGTTACCTGTACAGAAACAGGATTCCCTGCTGCTGGGGGGTGACATCCCACCTACGAGGCAAGAGGCCAGAGAGGGAGTTCACCTCTCTTCAGGTTCCTTTCTAACTGGTTCAGTTGCAGGCAGAGAACATCTGCCAATATCCCCACAGCTAATGAGTTTTATCATTTCCTAGACAGGGAGATCTTCAGCCCTGCCAAGAACGGGACAGTCACAGGGAGAGACCTTTGAGGTGCTATAAGACTTCCAAGTGCAAACAAACTTTGTTGCTGTTACAAGAGGGACACACTCCCCTTTTGGGATTGTGTGGCAGCAAGGAGACTCCTTCCCCCTCAGCTGCAGTTTTTCATTTGAGCAGAATTTAGGCAAGCAAGGACCAAGAGCTACTCCTCTCCCATGGCATGCAGCTCCCACTCACTGCTAGGCAGGCACTGGGATATGTTCAAGGGAAGCAGGACATTAGAATAATGCAGTTATTAACCCTACAGACCTTTCTACACTACAGACCTTTCTCTTCCCTTTCAAGTAGAGAAGTGGCTCTTGGAATGACTTTTTCAAGTAGAGAAGTGGCTCTTGGAATGACTTGGGAACTTAGGTATACTTGACATTTATTTACTCTGCACACTCCCGTGTTATAAAAGCATAAACTAGATTTTTATCAGTATTTCTTGGTGTGTACATTGAGCAGAATGCATGCACAAATCTCAGTTTACAGATGGGATAGCTTCATGGCCTATCATTTTGAATCACAAATGCACTGTAACATTTGTGTTGGCACCTTAAATGTGGCTTTTAGCAATAGTTTAACTATTTACCTTGATGGTGCAACTCCAACCAAGTTTGGACCCAGCCCTCGGAAGAGTGACCTTGGTCCTTCTTTTTCCAGAATTGACCTTAAAATAAAAAACAAACACGGAGGGAGAAGATAGTATTTGGGTTAAAAGTCAGTTTCTTGTTCTGTCAGGCAGAGTGCCAAAAGAACTACACCAAAGCACAGACTATGACTTGGGAAACGGTTAGATTTTAATCTACATTATATACTTCAAAATAAGTAGAATTATACACTGAGTAAAAGGCACTGTACCATAAAATTCAGTGCTCTACAGACAAATGAGTGTCAAATGGCACAGGGTTATAATTTCCATTCTTTGAAAACTCTCAGGAATTGAATTAAAGTTTCATGGAGAATCCAGTGATAGTTGACTCTGATGAATAAAGAGTATTTTTAGTGTTTGCTGTGTCTAAGCAATTCAGAAGTTTGCTTCCCATACAGTCCTGAAGAGAGACATGGAAAAAGAAATCCTTCTTCCTTTCACAGTTACCTAGAGATGTGCTTTTTCCCCTGAAATGTGACAAGAAATGTGGCAATCACACTACAAACAATGTGAACGCACAGTGTGCCAGACAGCAGCTCTCTTCACTGAGCTCACATGGGAAAACCACACCAGAAATTCCAGATGACTCCAGCGGCGTGGGCAGCTCACTGCACTGCCAGGCTCTCACAGTTTGCTCTCTGGGTCACTGGCACTGCTGAGAGTGCTCCCCACAGATTTCAAACCCAACCTCATTAGACAGGAGGAGATACATGAGCTGCTGAAACACTTTTGTTTTCTCCAGCAGAGCTGAACTTTCAGTATAAACTCCAGGGCTGAGTGTTTCCAAGGAGACAGATCCACCAACTACTTGTTCTTTGTCACTTAACAGTCACGACTGCAGCTTCCAGCTGGGCTAACTCATCAGAATCTTAAATGGATTAGACAAAACCAGCCTGTCCTTCTGGAGTGCCTTCTATCAGCAGCAGGCTTAACCTGCCCTCTGGGTATATGGCTTTTTTTCCATTTACAGCAGTTAAGGGGCTTTCATACTTAACACCTTTAGCTCTTACAGAGCAGTTTTATTGGTAGGGCTCTGATGGCTCCTTCCTTGGCCACACTATTTTCCCAAACCATGAGGTCCAAGTCATGTTCAGTGTGGCAATGATCAGGACTGAGAAAAGGATAAAAGAGTGAAAGCAAGGGACCAAACTTCACTTCTTTCTTCCTACATTTGTATTTTCTCAGGTCACAATCAATAGCATTGTCTGCTCTTCATAGAAGCTGCCTGCAAAGGAATGACTGCAGAAATATTTTGCTCTCACTTCTCAGTCCTCTAAAGCAATCAGGTTGAAAACTTGGCAATACATATAGCTAAGCAATTCCTGAAGTGAAATGAAATCAAGATCCCAGTCACCAAACTTAATAAGCTTAATAAATATATTAAAAGTCTGACCCATTTTAAACCATTTCTTCTCTCCCTAAAAAGAAAGACAACCCCAGAAAAAGAGGGGCCCAGAGGATGAACTAAGATCTTTCTGCCTTAAAAGTTTTCACCTTCTTTAGTTACAGCTGCCTAAAGTCCAATGCTGCAAGGTGAAAAGATAGCAAAGGGAAGGAAATTAAAATCAAAGCAACTGGCACTGCCTTATGCATTCAGTCACGAATTGCTCTAGACTCACCTCTGAGCAGACAAAGAAATGTTTGGCAGGGGAAAGCAGGCTGTTTACAATACAGAAACTCAAGTCCCAGAATGACTCCAGCCAGAGAGCTCTGCAGAGAATTTGAATTAGCACTCCAGTGTTATATAACTGTGCAGCTTCTCCCCAGGCAGCCTGCCAGGCGTGCTAGCTTTACATAAAATCATTCAACTTGCACTGCTGGTCGGTATTTTCCTTGGCACTCCTGCCACCTGATCTCAGCAGGACCTCTGCATCACCCTGGGGTGTCCAAGCAGCCAAACAAACTCAGTCCTTCTGCAGGAGCTCTGACCATAAGTCGATGGTGCTTTGGTATTAAAATACAGTAGCTGAGATTGTCACAGTTGCTGGTAGAACTACTGAGTAGCTGTTAGATAAGTTCACATTTCCTCTTCTTTATGAGCACATATCTGAAAGGGAGCAGCTAGAGCATCAAACACTGCAGTCTGAGCCACTCAAGGCTTTTAGCAGAGACTAAGACAGGTATAGACAGGACTGATGCTTAACGATAATCAGCAAAGACAACACTGAATAGCACAGGAGAGCTCAGTAAGTCAGTGACAGCTGAGAAGATAAAAGCCCCAGGACCCCCACACAACACTGTATTTTAGTGAGGTGAAACTCAGATCAGTGTGTCAGGGAACAGTGAATGAGAGGAGGAGCAGCACTCACTTGAGAACACTGAAGAGCCCAGGGGATACAGACGTCGGCCTGACCATTCCTTCCCCACTGATGGTCCCCAGCTGCACCTGGGGGTAGTAGACAGTCCTGAAGGCCAGTTTTGAAGACTGAAGCCTAGTCTTTATCACCTCTAAGGGACACGTAAAGATTGCTCCAACTGTTCCTCCACACCTGCAAAGCACAATTCAAACAGAAGGCAGAGTGTGACATTGCTGCACAGATGTGCAGAACACAGCAAGCACAGAAATACAGTCTGAGGACTCGTCTCCAGTCACTCCACACTGAGTACAAGTCTTTAGGAAACAGTTTTGGCTCTAGGCAAGGCAGACTGTTCCCATGGCCTGGGGGAGGGACTGTTCCAGTGCTCACGGGCAGTGATGAGATTGGCAAACACAGAGGTGATACCAGCACTAACAAAAAATCCCTGACTGACCATGGGACTGCTCCCATGTCCTGCCACAACTTGGAGCTCTGCCTGGAAAAACTTCCATGGCATCCATGTTCCAGAGGTTGCTGTCCTAAAACAGACACAGCCTTGGATGGATTTTTCTTATGAGAAGCAGGAAGCTGCCAGATGAGAACGAGCCTCTGGGGACTAGAACACTACAGAATGAAAAAATAATATAATTCTTGACCATTTCAGTACTTATGATTAAAGAACTGTCTTCAGAAGTAGCAAATACCAAAAGTACACTAAGCTAGGCACTCTTACAAACAATGAGTATCAACTTCTTTAGGGGGGAATGAGGGAAGGAAGCAGCAAGGATGAGAGGGAGGGTTGGCAAACAGAGTAACAGGGCAGAAAGGCTCCTAAAGAACAGACCTCCCATACTCTGATAACAGAAGGACAAAAATGAAATATTATACACACATGATCCTGTAATAGGCAGATATTCATCTTAATACAGTCAGACTGAGTCTCAAAAAAAAAAGCATATTGGGCCAAGAATATAAAGTGTATGAATCCTAATTTTCATTTTTATCAGTGACCTGGAAAGTGACCGGTCAAACTATTTCTCTCTTTGCTGCTGCTCCTCTTAGGTAATTAAATGTTCCTTCTGGCAAACTTCATGATTAAGTATAATGCTGAGGTTGGCTAAAAGGTACTAAATCTACATTTTATTACTCAAACACACTGGGATTTAGGAAGACTTAACTAAATATTTTGGGTTTTTTGCAAGGGCATTTAGTACACATTTACTACAGCTGAACTGACTAGGAAATATTTTCTTTGTTTGCACAAGTGTCAAAGCATGTGATTGCTTCAGAAACCCGTGTTTACGATTTTCCTTAGAAAACACCATGGGTCAACAACTTAATTTTCTTTGATCTTCATGTGAAATTGCAATTTTAATCGTTTTCTATGAAAGGCAGATAGATTTAAAATAATAACTGTACTCTTTGTTTTCTGTATAAAACCCCACATTGCTTGCTAAAGAACACTGCGTGCACTAATTTGGGAACAGAGATCCACAGAAGGCTGTTAATAAAGGTATTAGTGGGTATTTTCTAAAGCCTCTTCCAGACATAACTACCTCAACTAGGAGAATCTTTTTTTAAACACAAGGGAAAGGGCAATAGAAAAATGGCAGAAAGATCCAAGCTGTAGATGCACACCAGCTCACGAATGCTTTGTCCAGTGCAGTTTATTTTGCCTGCTGAACCAGTGTATTTTATATGAACAGAAACCACTCTCTGCCAAAGCCCCGAAGTCCCCACACTTGCATTAACAGCGTGGCCACCCAGGCTATGCAACCACAGAAATGAAGGTTCTTTATGAGGCTCAAAAGAACAGCCCAGACCTCATGGCCAGGGAACACAACTTCCTCACCACAGCTTTCATGTTCTGCAAGATTCTGTCCAAGTATGACCCCAAACTGTGCTTTTCAAATGCAAATGCATCCACCAGAAGAAACTGCTTTCATGGAGACTGGTAATATGATTTAAGAGCATTGTTCAGCGAGTAAGTCCTTGCTCATTCCTCTTCCTTGCTGAAAGGAATAGAAACCTTAACTAGAGACGATCCACACATCCACAATGACAGGCACTACAAGAAAGAACTTTGCCTTCATCCCTTTGAAAGCACTTATGCTTTTGGGTGTTGACTGAAGTCACTGAGTTGGTCATGGAACTCAGGTCAGAGCAGCTGAAATTGTGTCATTTGGCTCCGAAATGCCAGTGCTCACAGACCTTATCAGGCCTCTGATTATTCTGTGTACTGAAGCAGGGCTTGGAGCTGAGCCCTCTGTGGGTCCATACAGCTCAGGAGGACTTGGGTTCAGCTCATCTTTCTCTCTTTTGTCAGATGCACCTCACATTGCTCACATGTCTCTGAAATGACATCTCAAGGGGAAGAGGAAGGAATGGCTTCTTCAGCAAAACCTTTCCTGTTCCCACAGTTCAGACATCACTTGGAACAGAAAGGGTTTTGAGGGTCCCCCGACTGCTGCCTTCCTGGCTGTGTCTGTCCAATAGACACACATATGTGCAATTAACTCCTGACTAATCAATACACTCCAGAGCAACTCTGAGTCTGGGGGAACTTCATGAAACTAATTTGACAGCCTTAATTCCCAATCCATTTATCTACCAATGCTCCACTACTGTGCATTCAGTCTTCAATCCCCATTTATTTCACATTAAAACAATACTTTGACAGTAACAATTCATAAATTCAGAACACTGAAACTCTATTTTCTATTTCTGAACTACCAGCTGCTCAGTCTAGTGACTCCTTGCCCCACAGTTTTTTAGCCTCTCTGGCATATTCTCTCCCACATCAGCTGTCTTCTTGTCTTCCTAGCCCACTCCTTGCCTTTCATCCTTTCAGTCTGATAATCCAGTTAATTTATGCAGCCTTTAATATTTAGGTACTTCTGCTAATGCATATGTAATCCTCTGATACCCAGCATGATGAGTTAGTATCTGCAACACCAGCTTTAACAGCTCAGAGTTTCTGTTGTCAGTGCAACATTTAAGAAAAAAACCATTATCTAACAGCAATTCTCAGGGTGTCACCAGAGTGCACACATTATGTCCCAAATATAAACACACTGCAGATAGTCCAAGTAAGGACTTTGATGTATTGGGCAGTTTTTCAGAGGTGATGATTTTCCTTTGCATGGGAATTCCACACATCATCCCCTGGGAAGAGGTCTGAAAAACAACACACACTGCACTAAAGAAACACTTTGTGTTCCTGGGGTGTTCTGGGAAAAAAGGAGAAACAACCTCAGCTACATAAACAGCCACAGACCCTGAAAGATTCAGAGATATGAAGCAGGATAGATTTGATTTGGGAAAATCGTGAGCTGCAATCAAGGCAAAACCTCCAAGCCTTCATACTGTGAGTCAGGGTTTTTTCGCTGTATCAGTGCAGGACAACAGTTCCAGAAATGTTAAAGCAGTGTTCACTGCAGGAGCCTCTTGCAAAAATCCTGAAACTGTCTGAATCTGTCTTTAGTGAACAGGATAGAAACCTCCCTGGAAACAAAACACCATGGCAGAGTATTTTCAACAGGTTAAACATGGTGATATGTGGAGATACAAAATGTGCTCTCTATTAAGAGCTGCAGAAAAATCATTTACTTCCATAAAGGGAACATTGTTTAAAAACCATGCAGAGGATGCACATATCAGAATCCATTGCCCATTTCTTTCTTGCTGCCAGAGTTGTGTCTTTATCAAGAGCACCCCTGAAGTACCAATGACCTGCGTTTGAAATAAACCCTCAGCACCCACTAGCACAATTGATATAGATGCCAAGAATCTTAATTAAGACTTACTTCATCAGCCCTAGATTTAATCACTGAGCAATATTCTTAATACAAATATCAAGCCAATGCTGAATGTTAAAGGAAGTCCTGCAGAACAAAGACCTTTCAGTAGAGTAGCACTGACTTCACCATGATCACAAACATGATGGAGCTGGCCTGGTTAGAGCAATCCCAGCTTATAACCAGCCTGACACATTCTGCTGTGTATTTGAAATTAATCTGATTTTCTAAAATATGCCACATGCTCTAACATGACATGCACAGCAGGAACAGCACAGCAAAACCAGCTCTACCTTTGATACTTCATTACTGCCTTGTCCAGACTCTGAACAAAACAAGCTGCTGCTTTCTCAGACACCAAAGGAAACTGAGTATCGGAACAATACAGACTGTTCCTAGTGCTTTAATGTTATTCATCATTCATTCAATTTCCACCTAATTATGTTGTTACCAGGTACAGGTATTCCTGTAGGCATTTCCTGTGTTCCTTGAGCTGCCACACTGTTAATGAGGTAGGGAATGCACAGGAACCTGAACCAGGAGCAGGGTGAGAGTCAATCCCAGCACAAACTCCCTGCCTGGACCACACACATGTTCAGGTGAACGTTACTTCTCTGCATTTTGCAGATGGAAACATCATTTCCCGAACTGTTTGTCAACATCAGCACATTGCTTAACACCACTACTTCTTAGGAAATCTCTGTAGTAACCAGCATTCCTCCAGCTGGAAAGACAAGGTGGAGTAACCTCTGCTGCAGCAGCTTTTCCCAAACAACAACAAGCACCAACTTCCCTGACTTCAGCAGGGAAACAGGAACCCTGACTTGTAAACAGCTTGTATCTGTTGTGCAACTCAGGCATCACTGTGTCTGCTGCTTCTGAAACCTCCCCAGCCCTTAGAGCCATGTTCCCATCTAAACACCAAGAGGACTCTGGTTTGCTGGTGCTATTGGAAGCCTGAAAAGGAACTAACAGAAACTAAAGGGTCTGTCAGCCTGAATAACCTGGTTAATAGGAAACCATCTCTTTCAACAACTGAAGAGCACTTTGCAACATTCGAGTGCATTTCATCACTCCCAGCCCCCGAAGTGCTACAGATTCTGTTCTGGCCACTAAGACTATCTCAGGCTGGCCTGTCTGCTTTGTGCAAACACAAAGATATTAATTACTTTCTAATCTGACAGCACAGGCCATCCCTACCTTCCCAGAAAACCATCATAATACCCATAATGTCTCTACCAAAATTATTTCAAATGAATGGGTTCCTTTTACCTTCTCTGCAAAAACCACTTTACAACTGAACAAAGGATAGCATCTTACATGACTTATGTTCTGAGCTTCCAACATTTTCTTCTGCTGGATGGGTAATTTTACCCGAGGTCCTGGTTCTGCAAACAGCTTTATGTCACAGTACAACCCATTTCTTACAACAGGGAAATAAGGTGCACAGCTAAAGGCATTTGAAGGTCTGAGGAAGAACCTCAATGGAGACTATAACTCAACCACTAACACACCAACAATTCTTTCTAAAATTCCGCTGGGATGTAATAGATGCAGCAAAATATTATCACAGCTGGACTCCTTTAATCAGACTTCATTGAGCAGGCATCCTCTACCACCACCACTACTACTAAAAACCAAAATGCTTAGAGCAGACACAGCACAGAGCCCAGATCTAACAGGATTTGGATTTCCAGCTTGCCTCCAAACACGTCACCTATCTCCCACAAGATTTCTTCCACATAGAGAAAGGCACCTTAGAGCCTGGGCACCAGTTTGAAACTGATGTTCCATTTTTTGTTCTGCCCAGTGAGCCCCAAGAAGTGCATTTCTCCCTTGAAAAGCAGGTGACAGCATCAGGAGATGTGCACATACAGGACAGGGAAGCTCTGAAATAAACTGGATGGCAAGGGACGGACCCAACACTTCAGCATTGCCTGGTGCAGGAGAAGGCTTTATTTGCTGTCTCATTTTCCTCTCTGTAGCATCACAGCAGGAGAAATGATGGCACTTTCCTGTGCCTCTTTAAATAACAAGATATGCAGAACCAGAAACAGGTCCAGCCATGGCCCTGTAAAGGCCCATTTACCCTAAAAGGGCATCTCTTTTCTCTGTGCTGTATTTTCATCAGTGTCTCTGAACCAGACCAGCCTTACCCTCCCAGAGTGGTCAGGGGGACATTTCCTGCTGTGTTTCCCTTCTTTCCCTGCAAGCTCTCTCAAGGGCAGACAGGACCTGGTGATTCCCTGCAGAAGATGTTTGCTGGGATCCTTGCAGAAGGCAGAGGGTACAGTAAATCACTCAGGGAGATGCTGACTACCCAGTACTAGATTAAAACACTGATGAGTTTAAAATTCTTATTTATTTATAGTCCAAGGGGTTACATGAGGACACCAAGGGCCCTGGATAGGCGCTGTTCCTATCCAAACAAATTCCATGTGTACACTCAGGTACAGCTGCTGTCCCAGGCTCCAGGTATTGCTCTGATGCAAGTGGGGGAAGCAGGGAGCAGAGTGGACTTAGTGCAGAGTATTCAAGCCAGCAGAAGGGCAGCGTCTCTGAAAAACTTAAGATTTGTTTGGTTTAATATTATATTAAATGAACCTATTGCTCCGGGGACATGTCAGAGAAGACTGAAGTATCCTGTTAAGCAACAGAAAAACAAATAGTCTGCTATCAGACAGATTTAAACTAACAACAGGTTTCATGTTGGCTTCCTAAGTACTGTCAGCTGACAAGCACTAGGGAATATTCTATTACTTCGATAATTTAAGCTCTTAAAAAACTGAAATAAAACATTTCTGACAGGGTCACTTAATCTGCACAACAGATGATTAAAACTTAATTTACACCATAAAATTATCTTACTATTAAAATAACTGCAATAAATTAATTTTCAAAGGGTTTCTGGTTGGTGGTTTGCAGGTTACTTTTAGCTTTTAACACAACAAACCCTACAGTTTACAAGTCCTTGAAGCAGAAGTGGCCTGCCATGCCAGGTCATTTACCCACAGGTACCAGGACCTCCTCGAACCCCCTTTCCCCCCACCTCCTCTTTCCTTTCTGCAGTCCTTGCATTTCGGTGCTATCCCGGGGACGATGCAGCCACAGCCCCGCTGTCACCCACGCAGGGATTACGGAGGTGTTGAGCAAACCTCCCGCTCCCCCGCAGGACCGAGCTGCAGGACCGAGCCGCGGGCCCCCCACAGCCCCAACCCGCTCTGGGGACGGGATCCGGGACAGGCATTCGGGGTGACATTCCCCGGCCCAGCCCGGCCGGAGCCGCACGAACAGCGGGTCATTTACCGGCGCCCATCGCCGCCGGGTCGGGGTTTACCACCGAACACCGCCGGATGTCGCGACAGCGCGACCACGGCTGCGACAGCGCGGCCCCGGGAGCGCCCCGACCCAGGCCTGCCCGGGGGCTTCGGGAACGGGCACGGGAAGGGCCCCGCTCGCCTCCTCCCGGGCCTGGAGCTGCGGCTCGCAGGGCAGCGGCCCCGGCCGGTGTCGGGCACAGCGAGGCCCCCGGCCCGGGCCCGCAGGCACAGCGGGGTCCGTGTCGGTCCCGCGGGCACAACGACGGCCCCGGCCCGGGTCCGTGCCGTGAACACAGCCGGGTCCCCGGCCCGGCCCTGGGCACAGCGGGGTCCCCGGCCCGTGTCCCGGCCCTGGGCACAGCGGGGCGCCCGGGTCCCGGCCCTGGGCACAGCGGGGTGTCCCGGCCCTGGGCACAGCGGGGTCCCCGGCCGGTCCCGGCCCTGGGCACAGCGGGGTCCCCGGCCCGGCCCCGTCCCGGAGCCCCGCACTCACCCCCCGGCGAAGAGGTGCAGCAGGGTGTTCTCCTGCGGGCCGCCCGCCATGGCGTGAGGGTGAGGGTGAGGAGGGTGAGGGTGAGGACGGTGACAGTGACGGTGTCGGTGTCACCGCGGGGCCGCGCGCCGAACGGGCCGCGCGCGCGTGACGCCGCCGGGAGGGGCGTGGCCGGCGGCCGCGCGTGACGTCACGGCAGAACCCGCCCACTCCCTGACGTCACCGTGATAGTGCCGCCCCGCCGTGACGTCACGTAGCAGCCGGGATTCGGCGGAAGGTTTTTGTCCCATTTTGCCTTTTTTGTCCCATTGCCGTTTTTGTCCCATTGCCGTTTTTGTCCCATTGCCGTTTTTGTCCCATTTCGCCGTTTTTGTCCCATTTCGCCGTTTTTGTCCCATTGCCGTGGTTTCCGTGCCTGTAGGACAGCTGCCAGCGGTGTGCGGGTTCACTGCACGGCCGGGATGTTTATGAGCGCCCAGATTTTACCATAAAATCCTGAAGAAAACATTAAAATCCACAAAACACTCGAGGGCTGCATGTTTTCCATGCGCCTGAGTTTTCTATTGCCCTTGACAACAGGCTTGAACAGCTTCTTAGCTTAAATTCAGACCCAGCCGTGAGCTTCCCTCCTGCCTTAATGGCACAAATCGAATTCCCAATCCCGACCCTGGAGGCTGACATTTGGGCGTGCACATTCCCAGCATTTAAACTTCAGGCTGTTCAGAGGAACACCGAGTTGGATGGGTTAAAGCCAGGAGATGAAGCAATGCCCATGTCCCCAGTGGGGTCAGGGGTGTCTGGGTGTGCCTGTCCTGGACCCTCGGTCTCCAAAGAACCTTTGAGAACTTCATGTTTCTGTCGGAGGTGACGGTGCTGAACGCTGAGGTGCTGTCAAGGACAGCCTGAGCTGATCCGTGTGCTCCACGAGCAATAATTTACTAAAGCAGAGTCAGCCTGGTGGACAGGAGTGCTGGGATCCATGGACTTTGCTGAAAACAAGGAATGAAAAGAGCATTAAGTGCAAAGGATCTGAGGCAGAGTTACAGCTCTGACCACCTGGTCCCCATCCCTCCTGGGACCCTGGAGACCCCAAATTGTGACTGAGATCCTGTGAAGTTCCTCTTTGTAATGACAGAGAACATGTACCTGAGAGCCAGGCAGTAATTTGGATGTGATGCTGTAAATGTGTTAAAGATGCTGGGCCTGTGAAACGGTGAGAAAATGAAGGGATTTCTCCAAAGAGCAATCCCACGGGATTGGGACATGCAAATGAACGTAAGAATAAAAACAATGTTGAGAGGAGAAGGGAGCTGATAAGCACTGCAGGTTATCAGGACACAGATGACTCCATCAACACATCTCTGTTTGCCCAAGGTATTGATTCCACCACCATGTGATCTTTGGAGGCCCACCTTGTTTATTGTGCCTCTCACCTGCCAAAAAACCCCTTTGGCCTTATCACAGCAACAGAAACTTCCGAGCAGGTGTAAACATTGAGAAACAGCATCTCTGACACCTGATAACATCCACACACCCTGGCTGCAGGGCCCTCTCTGCTCAACACAGCAGTTTACGGATGAGGATCCACAGGGAAAACTGCGCCAAAAAGTCTCATTTACATCCACGAAGGCTCAAAGAAAGGCACAAAGGCAGGATTTGGTGCTCATCCCAAGGGCCCTGTTACACACACGCAGTCCCAGGGCTCGGCCTGGGGTTGTCCCACACACCCCAAAAAGTTCCCCCACACATCAGACCAGTTCTGAACTCGGACTGGTGCTCCCAGTGCCAGAGGCAGAGCCATCCTGCTCACAGTGAGGATCTGCACGGGCACAGGGATTTTGGGCAGAGGCAGGAGGGAATTTCCAGCCCACCAGGAAACGCAGGAATTTAGCTCCTGGGTCAGATGGGTTCACATAACCCGGGGAGGTGCCAGGCAGTCCTTTACAGGGTGGGAACAAGAAACGTGGCCTGAAGGACTCTGCTTCCAGCAGGGAGCAGAGCAGAGAAAGGAGAAATTGCCCTGGATGGGGTCACTGTGGCGAGAGAGAGAGAGAGAGAGAGAGGAGGAAGGTGGGATATCCAGGTAGGAAAGGTATTGGTCAGGTGTTTTAGGGACACAGATGTGGGGGAAGCTGATCCTGGCAGGATCTGCCAGGCCAGGGCTGTGTAAGCTACATGAAAAAGGATGGAAGCAGCTACAGCAAGGGTGACTGAGGAGAGAAGCAGCTGTGCCTTGTGAGCCTGAAAGAGCAGGGGAAAATCAGTTTAAGCAGCTGGAGCATCTAGGATCCTTCAGAACATTCACTGGGTGTCCTTTCCCTCGGTTTGTTTTATTCTGTCGCTGCTCCTGTGCCCTCAGGCTGTGCTCAGTGAAGCATCCAAGGGGTTTCTGCCAGGCTGGGCTGGCTGGCAGCAGGAGCAGCTGCCAGGAGCAGCAGAGCTCCAGGGACGTGCCTTGGGTGGCAGCCCGAGCAGGGGTGTGCGGGGGGCGTGGGCTCAGGACAGCCACTCACCGGACAGCTGCCCAAAAACCCTCTGGACAAGGCTTCCCCAGGGCTGGGAGCCGGGGAAGGACATGCCAGCCTGTGCCCAGGCTGTGTCCAGGCTGTGTCCAGGCTGTCCAGTCTGTGTCCAGGCTGTGTCCAGGCTGTCCAGGCTGTGTCCAGCCTGTGTCCAGGCTGTGTCCAGGCTGTCCAGTCTGTGTCCAGGCTGTGTCCAGGCTGTCCAGGCTGTGTCCAGGCTGTGTCCAGGCTGTGTCCAGGCTGTCCAGTCTGTGTCCAAGCTGTCCAGGCTGTGTCCAGTCTGTGTCCAGTCTGTGTCCAGGCTGTCCAGGCTGTGTCCAGGCTGTCCAGGGTATGCCCAGGCTGTCCAGGCTGTCCAGGCTGTCCAGTCTGTGTCCAGGCTGTGTCCAGTCTGTGTCCAGGATATGCCCAGTCTGTCCAGTCTGTGTCCAGGCTGTGTTCAGTCTGTCCAGGCTGTGCCCAGGCTGTGTAGAAGCTGTCCAGGCTGTGTCCAAGCTGTCCAGGCTGTGTCCAGGCTGTGTCCAGGCTGTCCAGGCTGTCCAGGCTGTCCAGGCTGTGCTGTTGGGCACAGCCCCAGGCCAGGTCAGTGCCTGCCGGTCAGTCCTGGCTCAGGGCTGCCAGTGAAGCCTCAGGGCCTCATTCCCAGCTCTGTTTCTGTGTCAGCCAGGCTGGGGCAGCACAGGTGAAGGCCAGCAAAGTTGGACCATTCATAACTTCAGGCTAATTTGTGCTCTGCAACCTACAGCCCATGCCAAAGCAAAGATGGGCAGCAGGAGAAAAGAGCTGTGAGGGCAGACAGGGAGGAGCTGGGTGCAGTCTCCCATGGGCGTAGGTGAGGTGACATCTTTAACCACTGGACTCCTGCAGAACCATCTTTACTCACTTTGTGCCTTTTGGTACTGCCAGAGACACATAAAACCATAGAATCATGGAGTGCAAAGGGCTGGAAGGGACCTTACCTAATCCCAAACCTATTAAGAACGTTTAGGGACACAAGTTGCAAATTATTGAGAGGTTATACAATGCCAGTAAAGCAGATACAGGCTTTTTATGGGGAGCTTTATTGCTAAAGAACACAAATAGCAGGGAGGACTCTACAGTGGCACCCAGCGAGAGTGGCTGGAGCCGATATTTTGACCAAAACTGTCCCTTTCCCCATGGCCGGAGTGGCCGGATTCGATATTTTGACCAAACCCGCTCCTTTTCCACGCGGTTTCTGCCCGCAGCGCCCCCTGGCGGAGCGGCGCTGTCCTCGGGCCGGTCCCAGCTGTCACCTGAGGTGACAAAATCGCTCCTCCGTCCCCAAACCCGAGCGCAGGGGAGCAGCAGCTCGTGGTTTGATGTTCTTAGGGGATCAGTTATCCCGCCTGCCGCGGCCAGCAGCGCGCTGCAAGCAGTAGAAGGCAGCGATCTAACTGTGCTGCTGAGCTCCCTGAGGGGTCTGCGCTGCGTTTCCAGACGGGTGTCTGCCCTGGGTGGCCCAAATGTACCCCGAGCCGCTCTTTGCCCGGGGATCTCTGTGACGGAGAGAAGAGCGACAGGTTACTGACCACAGACCCTTGTGCCACCTCCTCTGCACCGGCCAGGAGCTCGTTCCTGGTTTGCAGGGCTGCGTCAGAGGACGCCGCACACATTCACTGGAGCCGGGCATGAGCTGGATCCGCACATCTCCCCAGCCTGGGAGGATGCCTGCAGGCCGGGCTGGAGCATGCTCGGCAGCCCTGCTTGCCTCTAGCTCTCATTCCCCAGCAGAGAGCACTGCAGGAGCAGCGTTAGGAGCAGAGGCACCTGAGAGCAGTGAGGGATTAGGCACAGAAGGTTTGATCTTGTGCAGTCTCTGCCTGCGCCTCCAGCTTTGCCTAAACATGCCCATCACCCATCCTGGACTCTTTGAAGATGATCTGTCTTGTGGCTCCTGTTCCTCTTTACCAAACACATCTCCAAGGAGAGATCAGTTCTAAAAAGCTCAGACAATCAATGACTTTCCTGAAGCCCTGGCACACAAAGCATTGGCACTGTTTGGGCACCTCACCTGTTTGAGCCAGACAGCAAAAGTACTCCCAGTTTCCTAGGCATCATCACCTTGACCTTCCTTTCCCTGGGCCAGGTGGAGCAAGGAGCTGTGTTTGCTTGTACCTGCTTGCACAGCCTCAACAGCTGCACAGGTGTGCTGTGCAGGGGAATGCCCCTCCTTCCCCACCATCATCTCCTGGTACTGATCTCACACTGGGGTAGGTGTGGACTGTCCAACCCCCCACATGCTGCCCGTGCCACAGGGACACTGCTAGAGAATCCATCTCTTCCTTCACCCATCCTTTGGGTTTGAGCTGCTGTGCTGTGTCTGCTCCTCCAATCCAGGGTGTAACACACTGTGCTGTGTCTGCTCCTCCATCCCAGGGTGTAACACACTGTGCTGTGTCTGCTCCTCCAATCCAGGGTGTAACACACTGTGCTGTGTCTGCTCCTCCATCCTGGGGTGTAACACACTGTGCTGTGTCTGCTCCTCCAATCCAGGGTGTAACACACTGTGCTGTGTCTGCTCCTCCATCCCAGGGTGTAACACACTGTGCTGTGTCTGCTCCTCCATCCCAGGGTGTAACACACTGTGCTGTGTCTGCTCCTCCAATCCAGGGTGTAACACACTGTGCTGTGTCTGCTCCTCCATCCCAGGGTGTAACACACTGTGCTGTGTCTTGCTCTCCATCCCGGGGTGTAACACACTGCTGCTGTGTCTGCTCCCCCAATCTGGGGTGTAACACACTGTGCTGGTTCTGCTCCTCCATCCTGGGGTGTAACACACTAGTGCTGTGTCTGCTCCTCCATCCAGGTGTAACACACTGTGCTGTGTCTGCTCCTCCATCCTGGGGTGTAACACACTGTGCTGTGTCTGCTCCTCCATCCTGGGGTGTAACACACTGTGCTGTGTCTGCTCCTCCAATCTGGGGTGTAACACACTGTGCTGTGTCTGCTCCTCCAATCCAGGGTGTAACACACTGTGCTGTGTCTGCTCCTCCATCCCAGGGTGTAACACACTGTGCTGTGTCTGCTCCTCCATCCTGGGGTGTAACACACTGTGCTGTGTCTGCTCCTCCATCCTGGGGTGTAACACACTGTGCTGTGTCTGCTCCTCCAATCCAGGGTGTAACACACTGTGCTGTGTCTGCTCCTCCATCCTGGGATGTCCTCATCCCTGAGAGCTGCAGGGTGCAGCTCTGGCTGCAGGAGATGTGGGTGCAGGCAGGGCAACCAGAGGAAGGCAGGTTCTGTGTCACGCTGAGGACATATCAAAGCACCAGCAGAGTGGGCCAGATCTGGGAAAGCTCTGTGCCCCAGACACTGCTGGTACAGCCTGCTGAGCATTTCTAGGGAATTTCACAAGGATAAATGTGCAGAGAGGCTTTGTGGCCTCCACAGATCAGACACCACAGGAGCCACATCAGGGGAATTTCCTAAATTACTCCCATGCCAGTACAGCATGAACCCAACCAGGAAAGGGTTGAGCTGGCTATTCCTGGGACTTGTTTTGTCTGGTGGCTTCCTACAAAGTGGAGCAAGGAGTCACCAGCTTGTTCCACATCATTAGCAGCTGGCAGCTTCCCAACCATTACCAGCATAGTCTGGATCTCACCCAGCACCTTTGAGATGAAAGACATTGCAGCACCACTGCACTCACTGTTTTGGGTCCCAGTCCAGCTCCCACTCAAGGCAGTTCCTCTTCTTCCCCTGACTGCAGCTGGAGCTGGGTCTGACATTCCTGTCACAGATCTGTCTCAAGTCCTGGGTTAGGTGAAACATTGGTAAAATAGTCCAAAAGAACAGATAGGGGCGTGCAACCCTGCTGTTTTCTGGCATCAAATTAAAAACAGCAACACAGGCAAGCAAGAGCATGAGGAATTCTGTTTCCTTCCTGAAAACACTGAAGATCTGAACTTGGAGCAGCCAAAGCACCTGGTGAAAGAACTGTAGGAGCTTGCTCTAAGTGGGTGTCTGTGGGAGGCTGCTCTTTCCAAAGTGCAGCCCTGACAGGAGCACCATCAAAAAGATCACTGGTGGTGATGAGCATCCTGATCTGCCCTCAGAATGGCTGAGACACTGCTCAGATTTTGGGAGCAGCTTTGTGAGAAATTTGTGTCCGAAAGAGTATCCAGAGTCATAGTGAAGGCTGTGTAGTAGAACACAGTGAAGAGAAACATCACTGGGCTACTCTGTCAGCAGAATTGTGTTGAGAGCATTTTGAGTGATTTAATGGACATCCTAAAGTCAGTGCATATGGTTTGAATTCCTTCTGCAGGATTACTGACTCCTCCTGTTTCCCATGTGGAAAGATAAGGCACAAGGGCACAAATGGAGCAGGCAGGGATGAGGCCAGGGCTCACTGCCCTGCCCCAAGGTCAGCTTCTGTCTGTCACACGTGCAGCTCCCTCCATCAGCTGCACTGGGATGCTGCAGATGGAGGGCCCGGGTTGCTACAAGACTTGGCCTCTGTTCCTGAACATCTAGTCATTGCTAAAATAGCTTCAGTTCCATGCTCAGGGCCAAGACCCCAAGCACAGCTGGCAGGTCAAACATTGTCATGCAGCCACTGCAGGGTGGACTCACCCCGGGAGCTGCAGTCCAGCAGCCCAGCAACAAGGTGGATATCCAGGAGAAACTGGGTAAAATTATAAAATATTAACAGCAAAATACATTTTTTCCACACTAACATGGAGCTGGATTCACGAGCTCATGGGGGATATAGTCAGATATAGGGGATATAGCCAGATATGGGGGATATAGCCAGATATGGGGGATATAGCCAAATATAGGGGATATAGCCAAATATAGTCAGATATATGGGATATAGCCAAATATAGGGTATTTAGTCACATATAGGGGATATAGCCATATATAGGCAGAAAGAATCCTGATTTTTGGAGGATTAAAAGGGGATCAATGGAGCAGAGCAGCAGCATCCCCCCATGTGAACCAACTTCCCTCCATACCCATGGCAAGCTTCTCTGCAGGCAAGACCAGGATTAATGGGAAACACATGGGAGGAGAGTCAGTGATCCAGGGCTCCAGGAGGAGCAGCTGAAGCAGAAGGAGCTACCTGGACCCCATTCAGGAGTGAGCTCAGGGATCAAACATCTTGTGAATGGGGAGTAGGCTGGGTGGGGAACCTGAAAGGTACAGGGTCCAGTTTGGTGCTTCCCACCCTGCCAGGGCAGCTCGCCAGCCTGGGAGGAGCATTCCAGCTGCAGCACAACAGAGGGGGAGGGTCACTAACCAGACCCTGCAGCTTCCACTGAACACCTCTTCCCCACCCTCCCAGGTTAAATTGTCAGACCTGGGCTCGTGGCAGAGTCCCCAGGGACACTGCTAAAGCCAGAGGGGACATTGCTCCCTGCTGGGGACTGGAGACAATGCTGTAATGCAAGTGAGCAGAATGAGAGTTGCTCCCAATTTAAAGCCTGATATCATGGTGACAGCTGCTTCACCTATGTGTTCCTGTCATCCTCCAGCTGTAATTACAGCAGAAACATGGTGGGAACATTTTCAGTGTGACAGCCTTCTGTTTGCCACGTCCGTGGTTCTCTGCATTTAACTAACAAAATACCTGCAAGGATGAAATATCCTTCATCTCAACTGTACCTCTCACCTCCTTGGATTTGCAGATAATCACTCGATGCAATCTTTCCCTTAAAAATAAGGATTGGTTGTTTTTGAAGAGGAATTCAATAACTGCAGCAAGGATGGAATGCACAGAGGAGAGGAGCTCAGTTACCCAAGGCTCTGCTCTTTTATGAGCTAACATCAGCATAAAGTGCTCAGTGAAATGGCTGCCCGTCCCATCAGTTTTATTGCCTTCCACATGTGCTTTTTTATTATCATTAGCTTAGCTTTAAACAATCCTTTCCAACCTTTCCTGTGTCTTGATCTTTGCTGTCCTCACTCCAGAATTAAGTAACAAGGTTGTAACCCAGCATTTTCTGAGCCTCACTGTGCAAGGTTCACTGGGTCATTCCAGGACCCCTTCCCTTCCCTCACCCCTGGTTCTGCCTGAGGTCTGTGCAGAGTCCCTGGGATCACCAAGGCTCTCACTAAACATTAAAACTCTGCCTGACCTTCAGATTTATCTCAGTAAATCTTCTGTCCAGCATGGCCTTAAAACAATCTGCTCTAACAGCCCGAGATGAGGATTAAGTTTTATAGGAATAAAAGCAATAATTGATACAATTTGAACATATTTTCCCCTGGATTTGTTTTTTATTCAGTGGATGAGGATTTTAATTTAAATATGTTCTGTAGCATTAAATGGATACAGGAGCAATGAGCCAACAAGACTCTTGCAACACAGCAATAAACCCCTCAAGGACTCTGTGTCCTATTGTTGCAGCTTTATGGGCACTGCCTCTTTTTTTATAAACCTGACACTGTCCATCACCAGATCCTTCCAGAAATCTCCTCAGTCAGCTCCCCCAAGAGCTCCAGAATAAGCTGCAATGCCCTGAAACATCCCAGGATTTCTTTGGGAACCAAAGCACAAGGATCTTCCAGAGCTCAGTCCTCTCCATCCCTTCTGATGCTGAAGAGCTGCCTCAGTGTCCTTGCTGCAAGAGCTTCCCCAGGCACATCCAGTGCCCTGAGAGCTCCTGGAGCTGTGCAAGGGGCAGGCAGATGCTGCCAGATGTTGAGAGATGCTGCCAGATGCTGACCTGCTCCAGGCTGTGCTTACCCACCAGAGGACAACGCTGTGCTGGAGGCACAGGGACAAGGTGTGAGTAGGGAACCCACAAGGAAGGGGGAACCTCTCCCACCAAGAATCTGTGCATTGTACCTTCCACTTCTCTGCTTGAGCCTTCTCATTGTACCTTTTCTGCTTTTCAGCCAGCCAGGAAAATAAAAACCATGTGAGGGGTGGAGCAGGAGGGCAGGGATTTATGGGATGTTTTATAGGAGATGATATAAAACACTTTTATGTCAAGTTCTCTGTTGTGTTAATTTCCTTTCTCCTTCTCTTGGTCTTTCCTTATGCAGGAGAGGCAGAGCAGGAGAGGTTCAGGCTCTCTGCAGCCACAGAATAAATCCACCTTTGGAATTCCTGTGGCCAGTGCCCAGCCCACCCCTTCTGTTACCTTGCCATTTATTGTGGCTTGTGGGGAATAACACCTGGAGCCAGGGGATGTCTTTGAGCTCTGGGCACCTCAGTCTGCTTGGTTCACCAGCTCTTCCAGCAGCTGTGCTGAAATGTGCCCTAAATGCCACCTTTTAGTCTGATCCTCAGGATTCCACTGCAGATTTAATGCCACTGTAAGACCTACATGGCTCACAGTCTAAGGGGATAAGGCAGGTAAAGAAAGGAGAATAATTTCTGCTTTGTGGATTTATTGAGATGGCTGTGGGAGCTGCAGGGGATGCCGGTGTGTGACCTCAGGGTGTGTTGGCCACTGAAGGAAACAGGTGACTGTGGCAAATGTCATTATTTGATATAATTCACACTTCTTTGTCATCTCTGAGTGAAGCAATGAAGAAAGGCAAAGGCTGGGAATGGGTTAAGAGGGAAGCAGCACAGGCAGAATTTAAAAAATAAATGACTGCATCCAAGGCAAAGGGCAGCCTGTTGATAAATCTCACCCAGAGGGGACTGAAAAAGTGACCTCATGCTGCATCCCCCATCCCTCCCATAACCACCTAATGCTGCAGCTCCATCTGCCTGGGAGTGAGTCCCAGCACAGCAGGGCCAGCTTTAACAGGGACAGAGCAGGGCCTGTCCTTCCCAGTGGCTGTGGATTGCACAGCCTGCCCTGCTCAGGCCATTTCCCAGTAAATGTGGGAGCAGCAAACAAACTCTGAGTCCTGCCCTGTCTCATGGACAGGGTGCAGAATGGTTCAGTGCTTCAGTGCAGGTTCAGGTCATGCTTTACACACTGTGCAAAACCCCTTAATTCATCTCAATGTCACTGCTGAGGCTGACCTGGTCACGGGGCTGGGTCACACCAGTACCCAGGCACAGCACTGACCCAGCACTGCCTGAGCTGCAGCCTGCCCTGGAGCTTTCTCTGTCTTTTGCCATTAGTTCCAAGGATAGACCCCAAAGGAAGCTATCACTGGCTAAATTCTAGCAGTTTCTCTGGTGCCAGAGACCCAGATTGCTGCTCAGGGACTCTGGGGGATGTGCCAAGAGGCTGCACTGCCTCGAGGATCCTTGGGAACAGCCTGTGTGTGAATTGTGCCCCTTGGATGTGCTCCATGGAGCCATCCAGAGTCTCGTTAAAGCCAAGGACAGCACAGAGAGGTGGTGGCAGCAGCAGGTGACAGGAGGTGATGGTGCAGGAGGCCACCTGAGAGCACCAGGTCACCACCGTGCCTCATCCTGGGCGTGGTTTGCCAAGAGCTCCGAGCTCAGGCTGAGCTGCAGGCAATTTGGCTTGCACAAGAACTTCTCACTGAGGGTTTTATGGGACTCCCTGGGACCAGGGGCAGCCCCCCTTCCCCCCTGCCTCATGGCCCTGACGTGAAGCTGTTTTACAGTTCTGATCTGAAGTCAGTGTTTAGCTGTTGCCCAGGTAACAGCTCAAACACTCCTCACCTCGTGGCCTCCCTGCAGCCTCACAGGGCTGGGAGAGCTGGGGAGCAGAGCTGGGAGCAGAGCTGGTGCCAGGCGCTGAGGAAATGAGCTTTGCAGCCTCCCCAGGACATCCCAGAACACTGCAGAGCCTGGGGGAGAGCCACCCACAGCCAGATCCCTGGCCAGGCACCTCGTGCAGCTCCCAGTGCCTGACACAGAGCCCAGAGCATCCCCTTCCCTCACAGCCCTGGGTTCTCCAAACGCCTGCAAAGCCACGAGGCCAAGGCAGCACCCCTGTCCTGCTGCCACCTCTGCCCCACCTGCAAAGGCTGGCATGGGATGGATCCTCGGAGAAGGACAGGCTCTGACGCCCTCTGGGAGTGCCACAGCCACACAGCCCCAGCTGAGGCACAAGAACTCAGCTCTCAGAGCCCCTCAGTCCCTGCAGGGGCCAAAGGAGCTGCAGTGGAGGCTCTCAGCACCCCTAATTCAGGCACTCACTGCAGCCACAAGGAATGTGGTGAGGGTAAAGAGGAGACTGTCCCTCCCACAGCCCTCATACCAAATGTGCTCATCTCCCAGGCCAGAACACAGTTCTAGCAGTGTTGCTGCTTGGTGTGGCACAGCCACAGATTTACCTTTCCGAGGCCTGTAAACTGCATCCAATAAACCATCAGGGGCTCTCGGGGGCTGCCTGGCAGCTCTGTGCTCCCTGCAGCTTGGAGCCCTGGCTGCCTGCACGCCACAGCCACACTGACATGTTCCACATTCACACCAAGCCACTGAAATCCTGTCCCAGTGCCCTGCTCCTTCAGGGAATGCTGTGGCCTTGGGCAGGGAGGAGAAAGGCTGTGGAGCTCCAAGGCAGCACAAGAGGCAAGGGACTGACTGAGGCTATGGTCTAGTGAGGTTTCAGCAATGTTGACACAAAAAATGTTTACAGCCAGTGCTCTGATGTGAGGTGTGATCTCTGCTCTGTCATTTATCCATCATGGAACAGCCCCACAATATGTCAGGAGTGCTCTCAGCCTCCAAGCAAAACCCAGGAGTGGGGAGGAGTTCACGCAGTGCCCCTTACACAGCTACAGACCAGCTGGCCCAACGTGGTTCCTGTCCTTTGTGAAAACACAAATTATCACCCTAGTGTTGCACGGGGAAATGCATCAGCTTTGCTCCAGGCAGAGGCTCCTGCTGCAGCTGCACCAGCCTGGCTTTAGCAGCCAATGCTGGTTTGTGCTTCCTTCCCAGCCCAGTCTGCAGCCACCCAGCACCCCCTGGCATCCCAGTGCCACTCTGAGCCCAGCCCAGCCTCAGCTCAGCTCTGCCAGGGCTGGGCAAGGTGAGTCTGGGATGTTTGGGACCCCTTGCACTCAATGGGGCATTGAGGCCCATCAGGAAGGGATAAGGTCAGGTATTTCCTCTGGGCTGGGTGCCCAGCAGCTTTGGAGCAGGGGAGGGAGAGATTTTCCAAGGCCCCTTCAGAAGGTGGGGCCAGGGCTGCTCTGGCATGGCAGGGGGAGAGGAATCTCCTGCCAAGCCCCCTCTGGAGCCCTGATCAAACACTTTGGGGCACCTCCTTTGTGCTAAGGGATGAAACCACTGCTCTCATGAATCTGGGTGCCCAAAGCCAAGTTTAGACACAGTCTAGACACAGCAGGGTATTTATAACCTTGGCACATGACGTGGCAGCCAGTGGGGTATAAACAGCATTCGAAAACCATGAGGCACAAAGTTATTTATACATCAAAGTGCTGGATTGCAGGTACCACAGAGCCCAGGGCAGCAGTCACCGTTTGCTGGGCACAGGGAGAAGCTGCTCTGTCAGTGGAATGGGGGTTTGAGAATGGGACACAAGAGCAGATGAGATCTCATCCAGTCCCTGTGCTCCACTGGCCACACCTCACTGGGAATTTTCAGTATTCAAGAATAAATTTGATTTTACCTATTGCCACGAGAGATGAAAATGAGTGAGGAGCAGTTTGATGACTCAGCCATTACCTGAGATGTGGGCAAATCTCCATTCTACCACAACAGCAAAAACATTCATATTCAGCAGGTAAAATTCACAATGAAACTCTGCTGACAGCCTGACTCGGCTGAGTGGCACCAGGTCTCTCACAAGTGTAAGAGCTGAGTAATTCATGGCAGTAACAGGAGTCAGGATCTCTGGAATACAGGAGAACCTGAGTGCAGTGAGCCTGCACCTGCCCAGGTGTGAGGGAGGGAGTAAGGCATTTCTGAATAGACAATCTCTGCATCTCCTTGCAATTAATTCAATTTTATGCAACGTAGGTGCAGTCCACTGTTCAGCAAGGTTTGGGTGACATTGTCCTGAGCTGACAATGCAGATAAAGATCTAAAGATAAAGTTGAGAAAACAGAGGAATTACAGGTTGATTTGTTCCAGAATATTGGCCTGTTTATGGGTAAAACTGATCTCCTTGATCTCTTGGACTGAAGTGGGATGGAAGCACATTTTTGTGTCTGGGAGCTGGAGCTTTCAGGCAGCTCTGGCTTCCTTGTGGAAGCTTCATCCATAGAGCAGGCTCACAAGAGGATTTTAATTCTATCTTGGCCTTGATACAGGAATCAGGTAAGGGCTTTAGGTGCTTATATATATAATATATATCTTGTACCTCTCACCAGACAGAGGCTCTGTGGGGTGTTATCAGCCGTGTCTGGTGGCTATGAATGTCCCAAGCCTCTGACACAAGGACAGCCCTGAGACAGCCTGGCGGGGACAGCGGGGACAGCCAGGCAGAGGGATGGGATGGCCCTGATAACAAACAGGGTGAAGGAAGTTTCCATGTCAGATCTTCCTGCAGCCCTTCAGGGAAAGGAGTGTCACATCAAGAGCTGGACACGACTGCTCTTCCCTCTCCTCTCCTGCCTTGCTACACCTGGTTTTGGGTTTCTGCCTCCGGGAGGGGAGAACCGGTTCTGCAGGTCACGGTGGGGGAGCAGGAGGGGAGAGTGAGGCTGGGCTCGTGTGGCAATAAATTCCCATCTGTGTCCTCTGTGTGACTTACATGTCATGAAACACCTCAACCTTCCACCCGGAAAGAAATTCTTACAGCCATAATTGGCTTTAATGACAGCTTGCAGGAACACGGCGCTTTCTCCTGGGGATCCCACGCACTGGGCAAACACCTGACCCACAAACCTCAGCCCTGAGCACAGAGGTGTCACTGTCACTCAGAGATGGATTACCCCAGCACAAAGTTACTGCCCAAATATTAGCTCATCCTCGAAGTCAGGGAAAGGTCAAGGAGTTGAGTCCTGCAGTGCAGTCACCAGGAAAGTGTCCCTCCTCCCTGGCAGGTCTTGAAGGATGCCAGGGCTCTGCTTTCTGCTGCCTTTCCTGTGAAGTGAATCCAGTCCTTGGGGGGAGAGGGACAGACAGCACAGTCCAGTCCTTACAGATGCTGGAACCCTCCTGGAGGCCTCAGTGCCAGCAGTGAGGCTCTGATTTGCCAGCACAGCCTCTCCCTGTGCCCATCTGAGCTGGGAGAAATGAGATCTGCCCAGGCACTTGAACTGCATTTGGAGAGAGAAAGAAGTGGGCAGCACAGGGAGCCGAGCTGAGGAATCCTGCACAGTCTGTGGGCAGCACAAGGGTCCTTTCTCTGACTCGAAGTCTCCCTCACAGAGAGGAGGGTTCTTGGCAATTTGCTTGCTTCTGTTGAAAACCCATCACTCCTGAGCTGATTTCTGCCCCTGCCTGGTGTGCCCCTGATAAGGGGATCACTGTTGAGCAGCTATAAATAGATATCAGACACTCACAGCAAATGTGTCAGCCAAAGTTCTCCCATCAGGAAACTGCATTTCCCACCCTTTGCCTCACACTCTCCTCCCTTCCTAGAGGTGTCTGAGGTATTAATTAACTCCTCCCTCTCCAAACTGTTTTCCTCTGCAGTTCCTGCTCCCCTCCCTCTCTCCAGCATGGCAAGGAGACAGTGAGATGCAGACGCTCACTTTGGTGAGGGCATCGTTCTTTGGGATCCTCTCCTGCCCTGACACCACGGCTTGGAAAGAAAGTGAATTCTGGCAGAACAGGGGCGTGCCCGACCAGCACTGCCCCTGTGACAATAATCAGTGTGATTTAAGCAATAAAGAAGCCACAGTCAGGTGGTAGCAGTGAGTCAGAGTAGACGGGAGTGAATAAGGGATGGAAAGTCACAGCACTGAGATGCTCAGGACAAACTGCCCAAGTCAGGGAAAAGAGCAGGGTGAATGCACTGAGGACAGGGCAGTGAGCACTGTGTGGAGTGGCCTTTGTCACAGTCCATGGGAATCTCAGCTGGGGACACAAAACTGAGGTTAGGCCATTTTTAGTGGAAAGGCTGGAAGGGTATTTGCTGTTCCCAAAGAGACAGCTGAGATTACAGAGAAATTAATGTTACACAATTGTCTTTTATAAGACCCAGGGGCAGGTGAAAGGGAGGGCAGGGTTGTTTTTCCCTGAACTATCTACACTAGCTGTTCTCAGAAGTTACTGAGCAGAAGACTCAATTATACAGGTTCCTAATATAGCAAGTTATATGATCATGGACTATGTTTTTAAAAATTTTGAGTCACCATTTGTCCACTTCTAATGGTAAAGGTCTTTACTCTGTGGAAACTCTTCCTACTGGAGATTGAACTGACTCAAGGGAACATTTATTCTGGGAGACTGTCCTTTAAAAAGACAACAGGGTGAAAAAAAATCAGCTCTGAGCACTATTCACGTTTATTCACGTCTTAAGTGAACTGCTTCCTGTGCAGACAGAGCAACACAGAAACCAGGCAACACCCAAACCCAGGAGCACAGTGTCCTGGTGAAGAGAGCTCTGCGCTGGAATTCCAGAGCCTGTGGCTCAGTTCCCAGGTCTATCAGTGAGTCAGTTCATTGATCTGTGCCTCGGTTTTCCTGCTCTGTAACAGGCAGTGATGCACACACATTTAGGGGTCTGCTCCTGAACGCTGCTATGTTAAATATCCCTTCTGCAGGGCTTGCCCAGCTCAGCCTCAGCTCGTCCTGTTCCTGATGTGTTTATTGCACTTCATTCCCTCTAAAGGATCCTGTATTCAAACACTTTTCCTTAGAATAAAAGGGGGAAAATAGGTGTACTAATGAGTAAACAAACCACAGCTCCATCAGCCAGGAAGAAAAAACAAAAAAAATGCAGACAAAGGGACATTTGGCTAGGTGACATCCTGCCCAGCAAATTCCTAATTGCCCAAGATGCATCTTGTGAATGGAACAGTTTTGTGTCCTGGAGTGAGGGTGTGTTCAGTTTGGGGAGCAGGGGGAGAGGGAAACTGCACAGAAATTAACTCCTGTAATTATCTCCTGTAATTAACTCTGTAGGTGGGGAGAAGAAGGGTGACCCCAACAAGGTCACATCAGAAGGGAGCCCCCCTTTTCCAACCATGTCCCCCTGCAGGCAGCAGGGCTGGGGCTGGCCCTGGGCTCTGTCCCTGGCACCCCGAGTGTGGGGTTCCAGATCCTGCCTGCCCTGAGCCCCACGGAGCAGCACAGAGAGAGAGAGGGAGGGGAAAAAAGAGAGCAGCCTCACCCCAAATCTCTTTAAAAGAAGTCAAAGGCCAGATGTGCCTCGCTTCCTCCCCACAGCTGCCGTGGTTGTGGTTGTGGTTGGTCTGTCTGGAGCTCAGATGTGAGAGACTGAAACTGCCCTGGAAACTCCCCCCGGCTCTCTGCCTGCTCATCTGCAGCAGCACCTGACAGCAGAGCCTGCAGAGCCCCAAAGGCCAGCAGGGAGGCTGTGTTTCTGCTGGGCTCATGTGGCTAATGCTCAGAAAAGGTGTTCTCCCCCCAAAATGTAAGGTAGATAAGCATGACATCAGTAAAAGCGTGCTTTGGACTGGTGTTAAAAGAAATATGTAATAAAACATTGCTCCCTCCAGCCCTTTATTCTGAGGCATCAGGAAGTCTTAAAGGCATTTATACAACAGAAAGAAAGAAGCCTTTTGGGCTCTGCCTTTAGAGGTGGCCAATGGCTTTGACGCAGAAGTGATGTTCCCCTTTCCACCCAAATGAAATATTTTTGGCAGAAGAGAAAATGAAATCATTCCCCACACCCTGCCCAGAGATCTCTTTTCTGCCTTGTTTGACTACACAAAACATTCCCACTCCCTTTTGTGATGCAGGTGAATGAAAGAACCACATTTCAGTGAGAGAAAACACAAATGCATGTGCTTTGTTGTGGTGTGGGACAATGAGAAGGTGTTTCTTTAAAAGCTGGGAAGCTTCCTATTGGCATAATGCTAGGGAATGCTCCAGAAACTAGCAGGATGCATAGAGTCAGGCATGAAATGTGTATATTTAGTAAATACCATTATATTAGATCATGTTTCTTCACATTGCTCCTCTGTAACTGGCTGCATACAAACAAAACAAAAAAATAAATACAATTGTGTCTACTACAGCAAAGAAATTGTGAGCAGGCAGAGCAGGAGGGGAAGCAGAGCAGCTGCATGGCACATTTTGGCCACTGCTGAATAAGTGGAGTGTGTGAGATGGGCCAGCATGGGCACACATGGCCAAAAACTGCTCCCAGGTCTCCTGAGATCAGAGCACAGCAAGTCATCCACAGCAGCCTGGAGGGGCTGGGCAGGCCTGCAGTAAAGAAGCAGGACATAAACAATTTCTCTGAAATACTGACATGCTTAATAAGCCATATTAGCTCTTTCTCTGTAGGTAGAAAAATCCTTTTATTTCTGCTTGGGCTATGGGAGAGGGCAGCACTAAGAGTGTCAGTGAGAACACGTGCAGTGCCCAGGGCTGGAAAGCACAGATCCCTTACAGCAGGGTTTGTCTGCAGCCTCAGGGCTGCTCTAACCCTTCCTCACACGGGGCTCTCTCTCTGTGTCTTTTATTTAATTGTGGTGTAATCCTGATCAGTTCCAGCTCCTCTGCAGAGCTGTGTGGGCAGCAGGGCTGTCTGTGTGTCTGTCTGTCCCTCCTGGCGTCTGGGGCACAGCCAGGGCAGGAGCAGGAGCTGTCTGTCTGTCCCCTCTGCTCTGCTCCTGGGCACTCCCAGCCCCTGAGGGGCTGCAGGAGATGTCACCCCTCCTCATGGGAAGGAAAAGGGGGGTGCAGAGCCAGGGTCTGCACAGGGAGGATGAGCATCAAGTGGGTTTGAGACATGAGGAAGAACAAAAGCAAGAGGGAAGAGCAGCAGGAAGAGTGACCCCAGCCCTTAGGATGAATTACTCCAGAAAGGCTGAGATGAACCAGTCTGAGGGACTGGATCAGTTCCATCCGTGATAGAAATCCATGGATGTCAGCAGGTAGATCTGCTCTGTGGCTGGATCAGTTCCAGAAATATCTCCAGAAATACCTTCAGAAATACCTTCAGAAATATCTTCAGAAATATCTTCACCTGCTGAGGCTCAGGCAGCCCCTGGCCTGGGCAGGGGGACTCTCTGTGCCCTCCTGCCTGGGGCTCGTGGCCGGGTCATTCCTGAGCCACAACGAGCGCTCCAGCCCAGGGCAGGATCTGCTCACACATCACCCCTCGTGCCCTCTCTCAGACCTGGGGATAAACAGTGTAAGACATCACTGATGTCATCCATAACCCTGATTTCTGCCACTTCTTTAAGTCAGACCAGTGGGTAAGAAATAACAGGAGTCCCAAGACAGCACACCTCCACTGAGGTCCTGCACATCCAGCTTCCTTCCAGCAGCCCTGACAGCCACCTCTGGTTGGGGCCATGTGTTCTGCCTCATACCAGTTTGTCTATGTGACCTTAAGGAAGTGATTTGTTAATTAAACATGACATTTTCAACCTACGAAGTCTACTTAACGAGCATGAACTCTTCTGCTTTCAAGTGGTTTTGGCTGCAATTCACAATAATTAGGGGGATTTTCCATGCTTGTCCTTCTCTTTCTAAGCAAAGCTGATTTTTCTGCCTCTGATGCTGAGCTTGGGTGGCATTTGGCCACCAGTTCTGTGCAGGAATCATCTGCACATCCAGTGATCTTAACCTGGCAAGGAGGAGCAAATGCAGGGATTTGAACTCTGCTGATTGTCCCCATCGTTCAGCTCACTTCCCTGGTGATTTTTTCATACCAAAAAGGAGACAGTTACACTTCTGTGATCCCCAGGAAGGAACCAGCAGCTTTATACCACAGTTAACAAGAGCAGCATTGCATTCAGTATCCCCAGATAGTGCCTTGGGTCATGTTCCTCTCCTGGGTTGAATCATGAGCCATCCCAGTCACAAGCAGAGCAGGGCAAATTCTTTGGGGTCTGTGTCTTCTGCAAACATCCTACTCAGACTGGCTTGTCTCACACAAAGCAAATTGGCTGTACAGGGAAAATAATCATCCCAGACATTTCCTGGGTCGGTGGAAAATGAATCCTGGCCAATTCCATGGCACTGGGAAGGAAAGGGCAATCCAAGGAGCCACTGGATGCCAGTAGCCTCATGGGTTTTCACTGCCTTCTGCCTGGGGCAGAGCTGGCCCCTGACATTCAGGACATGGACAGGTTAAAATATTTTTCCTGGCCCAAAATCAGCTAAGGAGCTCAGACAAAAGCTCAGTCTGAAGACAGGCATCTTCACCTTCAAATCCATTTTAGTGCTGCTGCATGGGCCTCACAAGCAGAAAATGAGAGAGAAAAGGCAATATAAAGAAAGCAATGAGCAGTATGAGTTTAACAGAGCTGTTGTGATGCTCTGATGCAGACCTGAAGTTGTCTCTCTCTGGGAGCAACAGTTAAAACTTTTTTTTTTCTTTTTTTTATAAAAAGCCATGTTATCCAATGAATTGGTCTTTCCAGGACTGATTGGGAGTGGGGTAACACTGGCAGGACGGGAGGGGGTTATTTCTGTGATCACAGCTGGCAAAGCCAGCAGCCTGGCAGGAGGAATTGCAGCCAGAATGTGCAGGAGCGGGGGAGGCAAGGCCAGAACCGACCTGGGGAGGTCAAAGCACCAAGAAGCCAACCCAGGGCAGGGTGGAATTGAGACCCTGAGCGTGCCCAGGCCAGTCTTTGAGCCTGCCCACACCTCAGCCCTGCCCAGCTGTGAAATGAAGATGACAGGGGCACTGTGAGCCCCAGCTCCTGAACGCCTGCCAAGCTCCCAAATCCGCTGAGTGACAGAAGCTGCTGCAGCAGGAGCTCAGAGTTGGTGTTTTTTGGGGTTGGGTTTTTTCTTTTTTTTTTTTCTTGCAAACACCAAAGAGATGAGCAATTGAAAGAGCAACCAGCATAGCTCAGTGCCTCTTTAGAAATGCCTGGTGGAACCCCAGCCAGAGAAGGAAAAGGGCTTGTGAGGGAGATGAGAAGTGGTGCCGATGCCAAGGCCAGTGAGAGAGTTCTGGCATGAGGGAGGTGAAAGCATCCACCCCTCTCACACTTGCCTGGTGAGGAGTGGACAGAAAAATTAACAGAAAAATTAACAAAAAAAGGAAAGGAGAGGGAAAAAATTAAAGGAAAGAGGCAGGAAAAAGAGAGAAAGAAAGAGGGAGCAGGCAACCCAACGTGGTTGGAATAACTCAGCTCACTGTAGCCTGTCCAGCAACAGCCCTGGCGGATCATAAAACAGCCTCTCACATCCATGTGGTTTTTGCTGCTAGGAGACAAGGTACAAAACACACAGCCTCACGCCGGGCTCCATAAAACCTTATATTCCCCCTCAGACCCAGAGTTCATCTGAAGAATTTGCATCACCTAATTAGAACCAACTTTTAAAATAAAAAAAAATAGTAAAGTAGAAAAAAAAATGAATAGCCCCTTTCCTTTCTTTGCCCCCTTTTTGTGATTTTAGTTACCATAAAACTTGAAAAATGCCTTTCTGACTCTTTTCCGGGCAGAATTTCCACACAGAGGCTTTGCTGGCAGCTCTGAACTGCTGAGCACATTTGAAGGCTGAATCCCTTCCCCTCCGAGGTGCCCAGGCAGGTGCTCCCCTTCTCCTGCCTCCGTGGTGAGCACAAGGACACCTCAGCTGCTCTTGGCACTTGCAGAGCTGTTTTTCTGCACAGAGAATGGGAAGCCAGTCTTTGCTGCTACAGACACTGTGATAATGGTTCTCTTTTGTTTCCATTCTTTTTATGTCTTTATATTCTCTTTCAGTTGTACACCAGGATGAAACCTGCAGTGGTGCAGGTGCTTAAACTGGTGCTGTCTCTGTGTAACAAAGGCACTCCCAACGTCCCTGAGGAGCTTTACCACAGAGAATTTCCTTTGTGTGGGAATGCACACACAAATTCCCCGTGCAGTTTTATTTGTACATCCTCCTGCTAACCCTGCCCAGGGCCTCCCGTGCCTGCAGCTCAGCAGGGCTAGGAAATGTCCCAGCAATTCTGGGACTGGCTGAGAAACCCAAGGCTTGGCCAGCATGTGCTGAGCACACAGCCTGGTTTGAGGCTGCCCTCTGCTCCCTGTGCCACCCTGAGGACAGAGAGGCCGTGGGCAGCTGCTGTGGGCAGGGCTGGGCAGGGCTGTGGGCAGTGCTGGGCAGTGCTGGGCAGGGCTGGGCAGTGCTATGGGCAGTGCTGGGCAGTGCTGGGCAGGGCTGTGGGCAGGGCTGGGCAGGGCTGGGCAGGGCTGGCAGTGCTGTGGGCAGGGCTGGGCAGGCTGTGGCGGGCTGGGCAGTGCTGTGGGCAGGGTGCTGGGCAGGCTTGGCAGGGCTGGCAGGGCTGGGCTGGGCAGTGCTGGGCAGGCTGTGGGTGGGCAGGGTGGCAGGGCTGGCTGGGCAGGGCTGGGCAGGGCTGGGCAGGGCTGGCGTGCTGGGCAGGGCTGTGGCAGGGCTGGGCAGGGCTGGGCTGGCAGGGCTGGGGCAGTGGCTGGGCAGGCTGGGCCAGGGCTGGCAGGGCTGTGGGCAGGGCTGGGCAGGCTGGGCAGGCTTGGGCAGGGTGGGCAGGGCTGTTGGCAGTGCTATGCGGCAGTGCTGGCAGGGCTGGGCAGGGCTGTGGCAGTGCTGGGCAGTGCTGGGCAGTGCTATGGGCAGGTGTGGGCAGGTGGGCAGTGCTGGGCAGTCTGGGCAGGCTGGGCAGGGCTGTGGGCAGGGCTGTGGGCAGGGCTGGCAGGTGTGGGCTGGGGCAGGGCTGGGCAGGCTGTGGGCAGTGCTGGGCAGTGTTGGGCAGTGCTGGGCAGGGCTGGAGGCTGTGCGGCAGGGCATGTGGCAGGCTGGAGCAGGGCTAGGGCAGTGCTGTGGACAGGGCATGGCAGGCTGGGCAGGGCTGGGCAGGGCTGGCAGGGACTGGGGCAGCGCTGGGCAGGGCTGGGCAGGTGCATGGGCAGGGCTGGGCAGTGCAGGGCTGGGCAGGGCTGGGCAGTGCTTGGGCAGGGCTGGGCAGGGCTGGGCAGGGGCTGGGCAGTGCTTGGCAGGCTGGGCAGGGCTAGGCAGGGCTGGGCAGGGCTGGGCAGTTGGTGGGCAGTGCTTGCTGGCAGGGCTGGGCAGGCTGGCAGCTGTGGGGCTGGAGGGGGCAGGCTGGGCAGGGCTGGGCAGGGCTGGCAGGGCTGGGCAGGGCTGGGCAGGGCTGGGCAGGAGCTGGGCTGTGGGCTGGCTGGGGGCTGGGCGGCTGTGGGGCCCAGGGTGGGCAGGCTATGGCAGGGCTGGCAGGGCTGGCAGGGCTGGGCAGTGCTGTTGGCAGGGCTGGGCAGTGCTGGGCAGGGCTGGGCAGGGCTGGGCAGGGCTGGGCAGCTGGGCAGGGCTGGGCAGCTGGGGCTGCTGGGCAGGGCTGGGCAGTGGGCAGGGCTGGGCAGGGCTGGGCAGGGCTGGGCAGGGCTGGGCAGTGCTGGGCAGGGCTGGGCAGCTGCTGGGCAGGGCTGGGCAGGGCTGGGCAGTGCTGGCTGGGCAGTGATGGGCAGCGCTGGGCAGTGTGAGCCCAGGGAGGAGCTCTTGGGAGGAGCTGAGTGATTCACGTGGCCTCTGGCCAGGCATCACGACCAGCACAGACCATGGGCAAGCCCTGCCTGCCCTCGCACAGAGCCACAGAACCATTTATGTTGGGAAAGACCTCTCAGAGCATCGAGCCAAGCCATTCCCCCAGCACTGCCAGGCCCAGTGCTGACCCCTGTCCTCAGGTGCCAAATCCATTTGGCTTTTCATGCCCTCCAGGGATGGTGGCTCCATGGCCTCCCTGGGCAGCTATGCCAGGGCTTGAAAGTCCTTTTGGTGAAGACATTTTTCCTAATAAACAACCTAAACATCACCTGGTGCAGCTTGAGGCTGTTTGCCCTTGTCCTGTCCCTTGTTCCCTGGCAGCAGAGCCTGACCCCACCCCAGGCCTGTCCTTGGCTTGCTTCCCCACCTGCCCACCCTTTATTGCTGTGGCTGAGGTGTCACAGAGGGGCTCAGAGGAGGGGACACGCTGTGACTGTGGCTGTGGGCTGTGTTTTGTTGCAGAGGCTGTGAGCAAAGCTCATTCCTGGCAGGTGTATCGTGGCCTGGCTTCCGGAGCCAGCGGCTCTGGGTCCCTGGCAGGGAGGGTGGGTCAGCCTGGACACCCTGCAGGATGCAGCTGTATCCTCCCCGCCAGCCTGCACTTGCATTTGCCTTCATCAGACCTCAGAGGGCTGCAGCTCCTCTCCTTGCAGCCCAAATGAGAGCTGAGCTCCTCCTGTGCCTGCCCCACGCAGTGGTGACAAAGGGGAATCCAACACATCCACCCTGCCAGAGCCTCTGTGCCTGCCTCTGTCCCTGGGCTGTGTGCAGGAGGAGGCAGCTGGTTTGGAAGAGGGGTTGCTACAGCCTGAGCTGTGCAAAGCCCACCCTCACAGTCCTTCAGTGCCACAGAGGCAGCAGCAAGGAGCTGGGCTGGAGGCACTGGTGACGAGACCTGGTGGACACTCCGTGTGTCACTGCACTGAGAGGAAAATGTCATCTCAGGGAGGGAGAGCAGACAGAAAACAAGGATCCCGAGGATCCCGTGCTCAGAGGATGAGAGGGGAAAGAGGTCAGTTCCTGCCAAACTGCTCCAAACAAAGTCATTGTTCTGAGTGAGACTGTTGTCCCTCTTTCACCAGGTGTTCCCTGGAAAATCCATCTGCCCCTTCCCCCTCCCTTGGCCATTCCTCTGCCCTGGCAAACTGGGGAGACTGGTGAGACAGCTGGAATGGCAGCAGCTTCCTGGCTGCTCTCCCTCACCTCCCTGGAGGACAAGCAGCAGCTCTGAGCTGGTGTCTGGAGGAGGGAACAAGCCCTGGGCTGAACAGAGAATGCTGTGGAGAGCCAGGCAGCCCTGAGACAGACACCTTTCTTGGCAGAGGCACCACATCCCAGGGTAGGACACTCAGATTTTGTGACTTGTGCATGTTTTCCTGGCCCATAAATATCTGCTGTGTGGGTTCAGCAGCAGCCAGAGCTGCCCTGCAGTAACACAGCAGGATTAGAAACCACACCAGACACGTGCTGCCTTCTGGCCTCCAAGCTTTTCCCCACTACCTGCTGTCACCTCCTGGAAAGGCTAAAAGGGACAGACATTCTTCTAGAAGAATGAAAAGAACACCTTCCAGGTCCTTGCGTGTCAGAAAAAAAGTCCACACTTTTTTCCTTGTCACAACTCCAGTGAAAAAAAATCTCTTCTGGGTTATTTCACCCTTATTCCAGGGCTTATCTATGAGACATTTCAGTCCTGAGCAGAGCTCCAGTCCTGGATTTTGCAACCTAATAAAGGCTGCAGCCCAGAAAAATGATGTTAAAGCAGAGTTCTCTCACGTCCACACTGCCCTTGCATGCCCTGCGTGGTGTCAGGGCTGGCTCCATGGGTGCACACGGAGTGCATGAACCTTGGGCACAGAATGGTTATTTTAAACATTCCTTGAGCCCATAACACCAAAGAAAGGGCCCTGCAGAGCCCAGTGGTGCACAGAGAATGGGAACATTGCGCTCCCCAAAATGCTGCTGTGGGGAAGCAACGTTGAGAAGGAAACTTCTTGCCATGGCTGATTTCTGGTTGCCGTGGCTCATGGCCAGCCTGGAATGCCCCAGCCTTTGGAGGAGCCATGGAAGTGAAATGCTGAGGAAGTTGTACATCCTCTAGCAGAGTCAAGTAAAAACAAAGTGCAGGCTTTATAAACACGGGGTGTATACACTGCTAAAAGAGCCTCTTTCTGCTGGCTTTTGGCTTTGTGTCTAATGCTGCTGGCCAGAAAGGCTGGTTTGGAGCAGGAATTTGGAGATTTCTTAAAAATGACAGTGTTGGGAAAATGTTGAAATGTTGACATTTCCCACAAAATGAAAATTTTGGTTTCTTTTCTTGGTCAGGATCCATCAAACTCTATCATTTTCCTTCTTTTAGAATAATATCCATATTCAATGTGATTGTGTGAGCACAGGGGCTCTGCACAGCTGTAACAAAGAACAGAAGCTGCAAGAAACTTCTCCTTCCCCCAGGAAAATCCAGCTGAAGATCCACATAGTGAAAGCCATGAGAGGCATAAAAACCTTTCCAGTGCTCCCCTGTGAAACCCAGGGGATTCTCTGCATAACTGTGACCTCCATCCCCTGGTTCCTTACCTGGAAATATTTACATTTCTGAGACACCAAGCATCCCCTGGCACGGCCCCAGCCAGCTCAATCCCATCCAAAAGATGGCAAAGGAGGTGAGAACGGTGCAGTGCCTGCCTTCACACAGCCAGCCTCTCCTAAGTTGGCTGGACAAGAGAAGGAAGGGAAAAAACCCAACAAAGCCCCAAGACTGTTTTTATTTATGATCATGTTCATGGGCCACTCTTTGTCTAGACAGCTGGTATTAGCATCTGAAGCTGTCCTGGAATCTAAAAATACCATTTATCTACAGGGGAAATAAAGCTCTGGATTAAACAGTCCATGAAAATAATCTGGGAATTGACATGGGGCCCAAGGAGACCAAAGGTAACAAGATCTAGAGCAGGCACCTCTGTTTGTCTTGGCTGTAGGGATGTTTTCTGAGAAAACTAAACAAAACAAAACAACTTCCCCCTCCCAGTAACCTCCCCAAAATAATTTGGCTTCAGGAGAGTGTTTCCTTTTGCTTCTTCTCCTCCCACCTTTGTTTGATGGCTTTAAGCACATCCCCATCCACCACCCACAGCAAAGAAATTTCCAAACAGAACTGATGGAAAAGTGGGACTGGAGAGGGGCAGCTCCTCCTTCCAAGGATGTTCCTGGAACTGGGAGCTGCTCTGTTTTCCTGCAGAGAGACTCTGAATGCTCAAGAGTGCTGAGACCTTCTACTTTACTTCACCAGTGCCTAATGGGGCGTTTCCTCATGTAACCATTCTGGCAGACCAGAAATGAATGGGCCATAGTTAATGAAACTACCAATTACAGTTGGTGGTCCCATTTTAACATTTAATCCAAGGAAATCTGCCATTTCAATCCAATGCAGACAGTAAAGAGGGAAACCAAGGGTCAATGCTAGATAAGGACGAGGGCTTAAAGCAAGAGACAGCAAAAATGTAACTTTATTTAGGTGCTTCTCTTTAAAAATCAGCCTTTCCAGCTACATGGAACAGTCTGGAAATGGAGCTGGGTGTTGGTGGCATACCTGGAGCCGAGGCCTCATTTCCAGCTGTGATGCAGAGCTCACACTCAGCCTGGTGCAAACTGCCTGTGTTCCAAAAGTCAGCCCATAAACGTGTTAGGTATGAAATATTCCTTCTCCCTGTGCTTTGTTTAGAGGCCTTTTGCAGTGCAAAGAACAGCCAGCACAACAGGCTGTGAATTCCAAATTAGTGCTTGGTTCCTTTCTCCTTGCACTCTGCAATCTCTGGAGCCTCTGCCCTGCTGCCACAGGGTCACTTTCTGTGGGGACAGCTGAGATTTGGCCACTGGCCCATGGCCCTGACTCAAGGTGGCCAAATTTGTCCTAGTGAGAGAGACTCTGCTGATGAGATCAGAGTCTGAGGAGACAAATTCCAAAGTGCAGAGAGAAAAGGATGTTTTCTTTTCCGCTGGACAAAACACAACTTTTCTGGCAGGCCCAGGCAGGACAGTCTGTCCACTTTGGCAATACCCTGGACGTACACAAGTGTGTTTTTACATGCAGCCTGCTTTGATTTCACAACCTCTCTCCAGGAGAATTTGGCAAGAAGGGTATCTTGGGAGAGTTCAGAACCAGCCCTGCAGCGTGCTGCTTCCCTCATCTCACACAGCTTCCAGCACCGCTGGGAGCCACTGAGCAGTGGGAAAGCACCCAAAGAAATCACCCCCAGTGCTGCTCAGGGACCCATCCAGCCCTTCTGGAGATGCTGCAGGGCTGCAGCTCAGCCCCAGTGCCAGTTTGTACCCACAGACCTTCATGCAACACCTCAGAACTCTCACCCAGCCCCAGGGCCAAACCTTCCCCCCTCTCTCTTCCCAATTATGATTCTGAACCTCTGCCAAAGGCATCTGGTAAAAGATTCACACGTCAAAGGCTTTTCCTGACCAACAATCTTTTTGCCTCCTGGCTTCTCCCAGAGTTAAATTTGCTCTTCCAGTGCATCCCCTCCAAAAACCCTGTTTGACACTCATCTTAGATAGTGCTTAAGGCTGGTGCTCAGTTCTCCTAAACTCCAAGTTAAACTTACTGGGAAATGAATCATAGCTTGTCTTGGGATTCTCATGCTTGTTTAGGTTGCAAACACCCCACCTGTTTGACCATAATATTATTTTATTTGCCTTTGCCATTTGTAGAGAAAGATACACCCCTTGTGCTTACTGAACAGTTCTTGTGATTGGTGCCAGTGCCAGGCAACCTGAGAGAGGAAAACAAGTTTATTCCAGTGAAGGCCATGGTTGGTCTTGATTATGAAGTTCAAAACACAGTTAGCAAACACAAACCCAAGTAAACACAGACCCAAAGCCTGTGTGCCACAAATCTCTACTGCAAATGTGAGGAATCTTCCAAGATCCACATTCCAGATCTGTGATCTGCAAACCCTCCTCAGGAGTGTCTGAGCTGTGGGATGCAGCTTCTCAGGGTGGGCTCCTGTCCTGTCTCTCACCCTTTTCAACTCCAGGGTTATTTGCATTCTCTATTTTTTAAAATGCAAATAAACCAGGCAGAGTGAATATGAAGAATCACCTTCTTTCTAATAAAAAGGATTTGATCACACAGCACTTCATTTTGGAATGGGTAGCTGGCATCTGTGCGAGCATTAATTGAAAACATTTGTATTTATCCAAGTAGGCTGCATCATAAGGACCTTGAGTGGTCATTCTTCTAGGTTTTCCTTTACAAAATCAATTGTAAACTTCATTTCTGGCATTCTGTAAATCTAACTTTCACTGCTGTAACTTCCTGTTGTGCAGCATAGTTTGAGCCAGTTTCCATTTAACAGCATTTCACAAAGAGTACACGTGAAACACTCCCAGAGCTCACTGTTGCGAGGTGTTATCAAACACCTCAGCCAATGACTCCTGAAATCCTGAAATCTCCGCACTGCCTGTACCAGGTCAGAGTGAAAAATGTCCAAGTGTCAGCCCCAGTGATCAAATTTCCTCCCTTGTCTGCTTGATTCCCTGTGCTCCCCTGGGTTTCCATACAGCTCATTAAACAAAACAAACCTTTGGAGAGAGAGAGAGAGAACGTTTGACATGATTAACTACCCTTGCTGGTAATGTGTGCAACCCACCCAGGTGTCCAGACAGCTTGAAAAATACAGATCATATTCAGGAGGAACAGCTGGTACTCCTCAAGTCGCTCTGCTGGACCTCAAATTAAGCAGAAACAGACCTTATCAATATTAGGAAAACATCCACCCTGTGGCAGGAAATCAGGTTATGCTTTGGTAGGTGGCACTTTACCTGCAGCCTGCCAGAAAGTTCTGCACTCCCAAAAGTGAGAGAACAAAGAGTTCAGATCCATTTCCACTGTGGGAATCTTTCAGAATTTTTTTTAATAAAAGGCAAAAAAGAAAAAATCGACACCTGTGTCCTACCAGATTCCAGTTTAGGCAGGTGTTTTTTGCCTGCCCGTGGACCTTTTGAAATAATAACTTGGAGAACCTGTTTGCTTGTGCAGGTTTTAGACTGAAATTTTGTTAGGTGCTCCTAAGTAATGGCTTAAGAAGAGGTTCTGAGAGGGGCCAAGGACAGGCTCTGGGGGGAGCAGGGACTGCTCAGGACAAACCAGGGGCTCTCTACAGGATTACCCAGGATGTGGCTTTCCAGGAGTGTGAGCGGGGCAGAAGCACAGAAAGCCGAGGAGGTGCCTCTGAACAGGATGGCAAATGGGACTGCTCCCAGTTTTTACACAAACTTTACACAAATAATGTGTCAAGGCCAGGCAAACACGAAGGAAACCTCAAGGTTCAGCAGGAATCTCTCTTCTGATTGAGTCAAATTTGTTGCAGTTCTGAAGAAAACCATGAAGATCTTTGCCCTGCTTCGTTGTATTTGAGAATTTATCACCTCTTTTAGGGAGGGAATGAGATTTATAACTCAGCTAAGTTCCAGCCCAAGGCCTGCACTGAGGCTGCTCAGCAAGGGCTGAACTCAGGCCAGGAGTGCTTTTATTATTTATTTTATTTTTATTTTTTATTATTTTATTATTTTTAAGAGATTGTAGATCACCTTAAAGCTTCACACACCGTGGCAGGGTGTGAGCAGAGGAACGGGGCTGCTCTGTGCTGCTCCCAGCAGATCCCACAGCACAGGAGACACCAGGGCTGGCAGTGAAATAAATAGAGATGGAATACAAATGGAATACAGTGAAATACAAATGGAGTACAGCGAAAAAAAGATGGAATACAGTGAAATAGAGATTAATACAATGAAATACAGTGAAATACAGTGAAACACAGTGAAATAAAAATGGAATACAGTGAAATACAAATGGAATACAGTGAAATACAGTGAAACACAGTGAAATACAAATGGAATACAGTGAAATACAGTGAAACACAGTGAAATACAAATGGAATACAGTGAAATACAGTGAAATGCAGTGAAATAGAGATAGAATACAGTGAAATACAGATATAGTGAAATACAGTGAAATGCAGTGAAATACAGATGGAATACAGTGAAATACATTCAAATACAGTTAAATACAGTCAAATACAGATGGAGTATAGTGAAATACAGATGGAATACAGTGAAATACAGATTTGTACCTGCCCTGTGCCAAGGTGAATGGTGGGAAAGCAGCACCCAGTGCCACAGGAACAGAATGCTCAGGGCAGCCCCAGCACCCGCCAGGAAGAGCAAAAGCAAACTGTAAAACACGAGGCAGACAAAACATCTGGCAGCTGCTTCAAATAGTTTTGTGTCTGAAGGGCAGACAAGCCTGCAATAGTTCCGAATGAAAACATGTGCAGAGGCAGGATCAGTGCTTCAGTGTGTTCTGTGCAAGCACTGAATGAGTTTTGTTCCTTTCAGCACTGCTTTGTAAGCCAAGAAAGGCTGTGCTTTGGGTTAGGTTTTTAATTTTAATAAACTTTATGAAATAAATCACTGTATTTCCTTCTCCAGTCAAATGCAGCTTTGGCAGAAGATCAGCAGCATTAGCTCTGCATAGGAAGCGTGTGGGAGAGAAGAGGGGCACTGTGCTAGGAAATGTTTTTCATAATTGTCTTACCTTCTGCAGGAGGAAAGGTGTGACTGCCAAAATGAGTTCTTAAAAGCGTGACGCACGTTCTTTCAAGTTCCCACATCTCAGGCCCAGGGAAAAGGAAATTTGCCTTGATACTGGCAAAGGGTTGACAGGTACAGGCTGGTGGCTGGGCTCCAACAGGGAAGTTGTTTGAGCCCAGAAATAAATTCTCAGTGCTGCAGACAAAGGAGAGAATTGGCCACTTCTTCCACCCTCCAAGGTTTCCTGTCCTGACATTGTCGCAGCTTTGATGAAGATTTTTGATGAAGGTCTGTGCAGGAGTGGAACCTGCACCCAGGACAGGCTTCCCTTTTGAGAGGAATGAGGATAAGACTGCCAAAGAAGGGTGACATTATTTCCTTATCAGCCGCTAAACTCCTCCACTGAACACTTCCCCCCTTTTCTGGACACAAATGACTTTCACCAAAGCCTCAGCTCCCAGGGAGGAACAAAAGCCACTGCACTGCTTGCCCCGAGCACCGGGATGCCAGGGCTCTGTGCAGAGTGGCCCCAGCCCTGCTGCAGCAAGGCAAGGCAGGACAGGCAGGCTCTCAGGGCCAGCAGCCTCCAAAAAATGCAGGAGCAGCTCCATGAGCATCCTGAGATGAGTCAGCAGCAGGAGGAGGAGGATGAGGGGCTGGCAGGGGGTGGCTCTCAAGGCAGCCCTGACACCAGCAGAACCTGCAGCTCTTACAGAGCTCTGCCTGCCACGGTGCCAGGGCTGGGAGGGAGGCAGGAATAGCAGGGGAGAGCCGAGCACCGCTGATTTATTAGGACTTGCTAATGTGTGATTTCATTTGTTGATCCCATCAGTCCCCATCCCATGACTTCCTGCCCCGTTGCCATGGCACTGTACATAAACACTGCAGGCTCCCAGCCCTGAGCAGCTCGTTTGTTTCAAATATTCCATGCAGCTGGAACACGAGCCTGTTTGGGTGTCTGGAGCTGAGCATGAATCAATTCCTCAGTTTTCTGCACCCTCCAGCCCCACTCCCAGCCTGGGCTGCAAGGGAAGGGGCAGAAACAGGCACAAAGTAAGAGTTTCACTGCACTCAAACCAGAACTGTGATTACTGAATATGCTGGAGATTGAAGCTCAGGATCTATGAACCCTTGCCTTAATCACGTGGTTTTCCCACATGTAAGAGACATCCAAAATTTTAAAAAAATTTAAAAATCCTGCCCTGACTAGAGACAAGAGGCAAGAAAGCACTTGCCTTTTCCTGAGCTCTCCCTCCCCATCACCCTGATGAGGCAGCTCTCAGGCTGTAGTTGAACCTCACATGTTGCAGTGTTTGTGTGTGGACTGATTAAAGGATTTGGCTTCCTCACACAGCGTGGGGTGGCTGCAGGGAAAACAGAGAATTCTGTGTGTGGACAGGAGGAGGACTTGGAGCCTTCGCCATCATGGACAAAATCATCACTTCAGTCACTCTGGAGAGGCTGAAGCTCCTGCTGACACAACGTGGGAGCCTCTCTGCACTGCACAGGTCGGTGACTGAGGGCACAAGCAGCAGGAAAACAGCTGTAAAATCACCTGTAAAATCACCTGCAAACCAAGCTCCACCAGGAGCCCAAGGCTGTCTCATCACAGACTGGATTCAGCTCCATCTCTGAGGCAGCTGCACACACTCAAGGTCACCCCCCTGTACCTGCAGCCTGCCCCCCATCTGTGCACACCTTTGAGAAGCCAGCTTTACATTGTTATTCCTCCCATCAGAGATAAGGCCACGACAGCCCCTGCTCTGCCTGTCTGGGCAGGCTTCCTGGGAATAACCTCACTGCTCGTGTAGAAACAAAAGAGAAAGAAATCTGATCATTGCATGCAAATAAAACCCATCACCAAGCAATATTTAATAAAGTTTATTAGGTTACTGAGTATTATCTACAGTCATAAAATAGAAAGAATTTTAAACTGTACAAAGTAATGTTCTGGTGAAGTGAGGAGAGATGGAAACAAGGGAGCACAAAGAGCTTTAGAAGTAGGGAGAACACAGCTCCTTCCCTGGAGTTCTGGAAGACACTGGTTCAAGTTGAAGGCAACCAAGTAGGGCTCCTCACATTGAATTTTGTGTCCCACCCTGCAAAAGAAACTAGTACAAACCCCTAGGTTGAAAAAAAAAAATCATATAATATTAGAATAAAAAAGGGGCACATCACACCCCAGCCAGTCTTGGCACCAACTCTGTGCTTTAAAAAATATACTATGCAAGTAGTTTATTTTCAAAAAGGTACCTTACAGCAGCTGTTTAAAACATGTTCTTATACATACACCACAAATATATATATTAACATTTTCAACAACTAAACTCATCTGTACCTACACAAAACTGAAGGGATAACTCAAAAGCAAAAAAAAAACCAAAAACAAAACCAAAAACCAATCACACAAACATTTTTCAAGAAAAAAAACCACAAAGAAATGTGCAAAATAACCCCAGAAAGGCAGCATAGTAACCTGTGGAGAGGTCAAGAGAGCAGCTCCTGCTAATAAAGGAGTGTCATCCTCTTTTCCTTGGCTACTGAGGATCTATTTGGGATGTGCTGATTTTGCCTGAATTGCTTGTCCTGTTTATTGCAGTTCTCTCCTGCTCCCCAGCTCTGGAGAGGTTCAGTTTGTTCTGGCTGTGCCTGAGGGTCACCCCTGGCCTCTGTTTGATCCTCCCAACTCCACCCTGCAGCAATCCCCCCCTCCTGGCTCCTCACCTGATGCTGATGGCATTTCTGCTGTGACCACTCCTGGGACCCCCTCCCACTCCAGCACAGAGAGCCAGTCCTGCTGCAGAGTTAAGCGCAGATTAAGTTGGTCTGTGACAGAACAAAGCCTGGTTTGGATGGACTTAAGCAGCTTATCCAAGAGGAGAATTCCCCAGCAGTGCCATTAGAGGAACATTAATGCATGGAGCAGGGGGCAGAGCTCAGGGGACAGAGCTCATCCAGAGCTCTCACCCTCCTGCACATTGTCCTTCCCTGCTCCCACAGCAGCCAGGAACCCTAGAGCTGCAGTTTTAGGCAAGAAGGAGGCAGGTGAAGACAGAACCTGACTGCAAATCAGCTGAGCCAGACCCACAAGGAGGAGGCAGAGCAGGGATGGAGCAGGAGAAGCAGTGGTGATGAACAAGAAAGCAGGAGTCACACCTGTGAAACAGCAACAGAGCAAGGTGAGGAGTCCCAGCAGAGACCAGACATCAGCAACACAACCACCTTCTCCAGATTAACAGGTGTCCTGGTGGAAGAGCTCTTGGGTTTGGTGTTTCAGGGCTTGGGGTTGTACTTTTTATTTTTTGGCTTTTAAAAACTCATCAATTAATTCTTCATGGTATTCCAGACTCTTTCCAACTCTGCTGGCCATCCTAAGCCTTTCCATTCTTAGGACCTGCTCTTAGCATTTCTACTCCTAATGCCTCCTCTTTCCACAAATTATGTTTTTATTCTTACTTTCATTCTTTTGTTTTCATTCTTATTATTATTCTTTTATTACCATCCTTCCCTTTATCTGGTACAGAGAAACCATTCCCTCTGAGGCCCTGGAGCCCAAAGGATGCAGCACAGCCTTTCCTCAGGAGGAGCAGGGAAGCACAGAGCCTCTGTAAATGTTCCTTTTGTGAGTGTGCTGGGGAAGTGTCTCCCAAGGAACAGAGCACTCAGCTGTGAGACAAGGACTGCCTGGGAGCTGGCCAGGGAGGGCACACGGAGCTGGAGCAGTGGCAGGAATCCTCTGGCCAGGGAGGGCACACGGAGCTGGAGCAGTGGCAGGAATCCTCTGGCCAGGGAGGGCACACGGAGCTGGAGCAGTGGCAGGAATCCTCTGGCCAGGGAGGGCACACGGAGCTGGAGCAGTGGCAGGAATCCTCTGGCCAGGGAGCTCCACGCTGGGGATGACACGAGGGTGGAGAGCCCAGTGCTCTGCAGGTCAGCTCCCATCCTTGCCTTGGTTCCACCTGTGTCCTGGAGCACGAGGGTCATTGGTAGAGCAGGTAGCTCTTGAGGGAGGCTGGCAGGGGCAGCGTGGGGATCTCAGCCAGTCTGTCCTTGCCCAGGGCCAGCCTCACAGCTCGCCGGCACAAGTCCATCAGAGGCAGTGGTTCAGCTGGGAAAGAGACCCGAGACATCAACAGCCAGCCCACAGGGGACACATCCACTCTGCTGCTCCTAAAAACCCCCCAGGAAACACTGAGCCAGAGAAGTGAATGCCTGGCCTATCTGCAGGAGCCATTCAGCAGCTCCAGCCCACCAAGCACACCAGCAGAGCAGGAGGCTCCTGTAGGCTACTGAAGCCTTACGTGTGTGAATGAAGCAATCCTACAATGCCAACTGGAAGTTTGTCCTCTGCAATTCCATTCATTCCAGTCAGAACACATCTTCCAGCTCGTGCCTCTCACTGCAGTACCCAGAAACTTCTGTAAGAGTCACTGGAGTAAGAGACTGCAGCAGGCAGAGCATCATGTGGATACCCAGGAAGCACCATGATTTATCTCATATGGGAGGGTAACAGCTGTCAGCCCCTCCATTTATACTGCACAGTTCCCAGGAAAAACAAAGCCATCTGTCAAAGCTTCATGTTCCTGCCTGCACTGTGACATTTCCCACTGGAGGAGCCCCTCCTGTGTCACAAACCTGGGAAGGATTCAAGCCTTTGGCTATCCTTTTCTGCATCCTGTACTTCAAACCCTGAACAAGGCAATACAAGCTTTTCAGGAATGGCACATGGGGCCCTGTGCTGCTGAGGAGTCACTCACAGCACAGAGGGGACTGAGGTCAAAGCCAGAGCTCACAGGAGGAAAATTCACACGAGTTCCCCACAGCCTCTCTGCTGAGCCTGTCAGAGCTCACCTTGACACCCCGTGCTGCTCCAGCCTGAGGGGTTTGTCCTGTCCTCAGAGAGGGCTGACAGACATCCCAAAACAGACAGCTGGACATCCTTCTATAGCCTGGGGGCTCTGCCTGCACCATTAGGAAGCTTCCTTTACCTGGGCTGGGCACAGACACCTGGAAGCACCCACAGGCACGGAGTGAGTCTGGGTGAGAAGCTGCAGTTTGCAGTAACTTTGGCAGATGCCTACAGCTCCAGCTTCTACTGTTACATGCCAAATGAACCTGGCTGCTCACACAGCTCCCCAAGCCTCATCTCCCACACATTTCTGTGTCACGAGGAGGACTCAGCTGCACCCAGCCCTGGCCTGCTCTGCTCATGCCCCATTTCAGGGTCCGTGCTGCTGTCCCTGCCTCTGGGACAGGTTCCTGCAGCAGGCTGCACCTCTCTGCTCTGCCAAAGAGGCTCATTCATTGCTGGCAGCACTCCTTTGGCACTCCCCAGAGGAGCTGATTCTCAAACCACTGGGGCACAAACTCGCTGCATTCAGAGTCTGCCCCAGTTCTGCCTGCCCTGCACTGAGACAGCTGGGACAGAGGCACTGCTCAGCCAGCATCCCAGGGGACAAGGGCCTGACCTTCAGAGCCTTCAGATATCCACAGAACAAACACATTTCAGTGCAGTGGCCTTAAAAGGAGAGGATCTTCCACAGAGATAAAGATTTGTCCTCATCCAGTTTGCACTGATAACCCAGCCTGACAGGAGAGCGAGAGAGAAAGCACACACATCTCTGCCCTCCTTCCATTCACAAGCACCACAATCACTGGACAGTGTTGCTATTGAGTGCTCACAAGTGCTCAGAGCCAGACACCTTCTTTCTATCTGTGCCAAAATAGCATCCAGTCACTGCTGGCCTGGTGCCCACAATTCACTCCTTAGCTGAGAGCACTTTACAACCAAACCCAGTCCTGGAGGTGGCCCTTGCCTTGCTCAGAGCAGCTCTGTGCCAGCAATTCCACAGACTTGCTGGCTCTGAGTGGAGCTGCAGGTTTTGGCTTTGACCCTCCAGCAAAATCTGGTTCCTGGAGCTGCTGATGTTCTTTAAGCTGTTGTGGCAGAAAGAGCTGGGCTTTCTTTGGGTGAGAAAAAGCTCTGCCAAGAGCTCTCTGTTTGGTCTTGCACAGTTGAAGTGTACTTATCAAAGCAGATTTATCTCCTGCCCCTTTGCAAGGCTCTCCTGGCCATTCTGACAGCTCAGTTTTTCTGGTGGCACCTTTGTTGCACCCAGGGTTCACCAGTGCTGGGCCAGCATCAGGACACCTCCAGCACAAAGAGGAGAGCCCAAAATGCTCCAGCCCTTGGGCAGACACTGCTCTGGAATGCAGGGGAAACTACTCTTCATACCAATACCGCCAAATTTATTTCACTAGCAACATAAATCCAGATTTTAATCCACTTCCTTCACCTCTCTCCTCCACCCTACCCAGAGGACTGAGTCACAGTCTGGCCCCATGGGAACTTCTGACTATGAGAGATAACAGACTTTAGCACATTTGGACAGCCAAATTTATTACTAAGCTTAGCCAGAGATTGATGTGCCTGTTAGTAATAAGGGCTGGCATGACGTTGGGCTGAGCAAAGCATCCAGCCCCTGGCTAGGAATGAGCACACCCTGCTCTGAGAGAGGCAGGGGAGTGGGTTACTTTCCTGAAAGATGGAAAACATTCCCATTTTCTTAGATAGGGACAGATTTTCCCATTCTTGCCTGCAAGGGATTCTAAACATCCCCTCATTTTCCATTAAGGAAGGGGATTGTCTCAGAGACTGTTTTCTGTGAGGAGACACCAGGATTCCAGTGCCAGCAGTGCGACTGTCAGAAGAATGTTCCTGCTGCTGCTTTGGTAGCAATACAAGCTTTCCCATCTCTAGCTGGACAACTGGCACCACCTTCTCCCCCCAGAGCACCTCCCCAGGCCGTGCCTGCTCCCTGCAGTGCCTCGGTGCCAGCACAGGTGTGCAGCCAGACACACTCTGTGCGTTTGCCATCGAGGACTCAGAGCTGCACCCAGCAATGCTCCTGCTGCCACGAGCCCTCACCTCCCCAGAAGGAGCAAACCCTCCCCAGGATGGGGCAGGCACCGGGCAGTGCTGCCAGGGCCAGCCCAGGGTGATACTCACGGTCCAGGCCGTTCAAGTAGCACATCCTTATTTCACAGTGGCCCCACACCGCGCTCACCACCGGGTAGAGCTTCTTCCCTTTGAGCCCTCGGAAGGCAACGCCCATGTACTGCCCGTCCACGATGAAGCTCAGGGTGCCATCGTCCATGTCCAGCACCACCAGAAGGAGTCGGGCACGATGAAGGTCTCGTCGGGCTCCAGGAAGGCGGGGTAGGTTTTGCTGGGCTGGTTCTTGCCGTCGTGGTAGAGTCTGTTGCGCCCCAGGTCCCAGCCCCAGGACTCGTGGTTGTTGCCCACGAGGGTGGTGTAGCCCACGGAGTGCAGGGGGGCCTCTGCCGTGGCCACCCCGACCACGGCGTGGGTGCCCCGCTGGCGCATGGCCCAGGTGATCTGCCACACGTGCAGCCCCCGCGTGTAGCCCACCTTGCCCCTGATGGCATCTGTGCTCTGGGCCACCGGATGCCGGTGAAATATGAGCTTGTCGTCCTCCTTGACAAACACGTTCAGAGAGCGGTCGTCGTTGTTCCACGAGTGCAGCAGCTGCACCTCATAGGACACGGGGGGCATGTCCAGCAGCAGGTCCAGCCGGGTGGGTTTGCTGTAGTCCAGTCCCTGGAGCTCCTGTTTCAGTGGCCTGTACACAGGGTCCCTCATATCCACAGTCTTTATCCCACCTGTGACCTTCTGACCCATCGTGCGTCCTGGTTTCGCCTCTTTACAGGCTCATGGAGTTACCTGGCAGCTTCTCCTGTCATTCAGCCCCGCAGAAAAGGTTGCCAGGAGACTTTGTCAAGATGTGCACCACTCACTGTTGCCTAATGGATGGAAAGGAAAATGAGACAAGTTAAACATTAGCACATTCAGCCTTGTGTGCCACATTCACAGAGCAGCACTCATCTGTTTATCCCAACAACGTGTGCTTCCTTCCCACCAGTGAGAGGCTGTACAGATCAGCTAGCCACTGACACAGGGCTGAGGAGACAATTCTCAGCTTTGCTGAGTACCTTGGAGACCTGACTGCAAGTCCAAAACAGCAGATAAAAGCTGCTGGGCCCAGCCTTGGGGGACAGTCATTGCAGCAGCTCCTGGCCCCTCTGAACCCTGCAGCCAAGGAGGAGATAAACCTGCTGCCTGCTTTGTCTCAATGCAGCTTCAGCTGGGGCAGCTTCTCTTCTCCAGGAGAAAAAAAAAAAAAAAAAAAATCCCTAGTTTCAGCAGCAGAGTCCAGGGGGAGGAGCAAGATTCTTCTCACAGTTTAGCAGTTTTCCTTCCAGATTGCAGAGAAAGCTCTGAAAGGTTTCAGCCAGCTTGGCCAGAGATCCTCGCTCGCTCTGTGCACCTCTCCTCCAGCTCTGCATCCCCTGAAGTGTCTCTGCTCTCACTCAGCAACACAAACAGCCCTCTGTCACACAGCTGCCAAACTGGGGGCAGCTATTAGGAGAATCAGGAGTGGGAGGGATGCAAACGAGCTTTCTAAGAAAAAAAAGTGTTATTTTAACATTTCCTGAAGTGAGGCAATCATGCTGGCTCCTGCCAGCTCCAGTCACAACACTTACAACCAAGGACCTCATCTGGCATAGAAAACTGCATGAATCAGATCTGGTTTAAAAATAAGATTACTGGACATCAGCAAGGCTAGAAGGTGAACGGGGAAGACTCACGTATGTTCTGGGTTAGGGATCAATTCAGCAGCTTCCCTACAGGTTTTAGCCACTAGTCCAAGGTATGCCATTGGAACAGTGACATAAATCCCAATTCTTAAGTAACAGACAAGACCACTTTTTCTTTCCTTACCCACTTTTTAAGTTTTCATCATGGATGAAGAAGAAAATGCCTGAGATTCTTTAAAAGTCACATCCCAGTGCACAGGCTGCAGCACAGCTATTTCAAACTACTCAGGGACCTCAGATATTGGGCACTGCCAGACAGAAGATGCCACTTAAATACCCCAATCATGTTATCAGCTGCTGGGACGACCACAACATCCTGGAAGTTAAATAAATACCATCCACAACATCAAAACAAATCCTGAGCCATGCAAGCAGCTGGTCAACAGCTGGAAACAAGCGAGTGGCAGCAAAAGCAGCTGAGGGAGGGCAGCCCCTGGATGGCATCACCCTCCCGCACGCAGGGCTCAGCTGCTGTGCCCCACGTGTGTCTGTGACTCACAGGCACCTCAGCCCCCCAGGGCACAGCTCTGCAAGCCCAAGGAACAGCAACAGCTCAAACCAGGGGATCTCAGGAACCAGCCAAAACAGACATTAGTGAGCTTCCCTGTGAGAGGCACGTTAATGCTGACCCAAAGCAGTAATTGTTCCAAAGCTCCAGTGTGAGCTGTTTGCTCGGGCTGGGATAAAACCCAGCAAGCTGCTGAGGCAGAACGTGTGGTGCTCTGCAGAAAGCACCAGGTGAGCTCCCTGGCGCTCCCAGGCCCGAGGCACAGGGACAAAAGCTGTCAACAAGGGACTGGCAAGGCACACGTGGAACTCCATAGGCAAATCCAGCTGTTGGAATTTTGATTGGGATAAGGGAACAAAACATTGGCAGAGGGAGGAGAGGCAGAGATTTCCTGTGCAGTACATGTGAGAACACAGCATAGGAAACCAGAACCAAAACAAAGCAGACTGCAGGAGTGCTGGTGCAGAGCTCTTTGAAGCACAAAATACCCAGGAGAAGTAAGGGAACACAACTGTGCTCTTCATTAGCAAAACAATGCCGTGCTCATGATGGCTTTTTGCCTTTTGCCAGCATAAGCTCCATCACATTTCTCTGAGGCTGCTGCACCAGGAGGGGAGCCACCCCAGGGAAGGACACCAGGGACACCTGAAGACCATGGGGCAGCACAGCTCTCACTGTGAGCCTGCTCTCATTTCTTAAGTCAGTTTACTGTGGCTTTATCTCCTTCCTATAACATTCATTATGTGTACTGCTACAGATAAGAGGCCAAACCTTTAAACACCTGGCAGGCTCTGGGTGCTCTGCAGACAATGAATCAGAGCCCTGCCCTAGAGATTTCCAGCCTGGAACACACCTCAGGAGAAGAAAAGGAGATATATATATATATATATTGCACATGCTCGTTGACTTGCTGACAGCTTGAAAAGCTGAACTAAAGGATCCCAGACAGTACCAGGGAATGAGACTTTAAAAACTCACTGTAGTTTTGCTCATCTTTCCATGATTTTGCTAGAAAAGCATAAGGAAAACTTGGTTAGTTTTCTTGGGCTGAATGTTCTTCCTGCAATACCAAAGGAGCCACACAACTCCCAGACTGCTGGCTCACCTGCTGGCAAGTAGGGATGTGCAGAGCCAGCATGTCAGAAACCCCACAAATACCCTTCCCAGTGCCTTCCCTTCTTTAGAACAGCTCCACACCAGGGATTTCCCCTCCTGCCCTGCTGGGGGCTGAGAACAGATCCCCTGATCACAGAGATCGCTGTGTAACCCAGCTAAAACCCAAGGGGGACCAGCAATGCTACAGCACATCTCAGGTGGGGTGAAGAGGGAACAACTCACGTGCCTCTAACAGCATCCAAACTTCAGCCCCAAAGGACACTCCATTTTCCCTGGTGGTAATTCTGAGCATCAGAAGCACAGCAGGTGACCTGCAGGGTGCATTTCTGCCTGCTGCAGGAGCTGGTGCTGTGACACCTGGCCCGGGCAGGGCTGGGACACCTGGCCCAGTGCTGCTGCAATCACTTCAGCAGCGTTCTGGCCTCAGCACCCTTCCCACCCATTAAACATGGATCAAACCCTGGGAAAAAGCAAGCTCACCTGTGCTGCTGGAGCTCTGCAGTGCTGTGCTAGCAGGGACCAAGCAGCTCCAGCAGAGGTGACAGGAACAACTGCCCCAACAACAACATGGTCAGAGCGAGTTTCGGAGTGTTGCAACCCTGCTGGGATCAGGACAGGGCAGGCAACCCTCGCTGCATAGCAATGGTTTTGGCAGCCTCATGGAGAAGGTTGCCACAGGGGCAACCTGCTCAGCCCCACCTCCAGAGGAGCAGCAGCAGCTTGGCTCAGCAGGTTTAGCTGCTGCCAGGGCTCTGCAGAAAGTGAAACTGCAGCCACACGGCACGAGAGGTTGGGCAAGGAGGAATTGAGAAAGGTGGCACGTGTGCCAGCAAACAGCAAAAGGGAAAATCCTCCAGCAGAGCAAGAGGCCCCTGAGCTGGAGATGTCAGGGATGGGGAGGAAAAGTCACAGGGGTTTGGCAGTGCCAGGACTACAGGGTAACAAACAGCAAACAGCCCCACTCATCCCTGAGCAGGCACCAAGGGCTCTGCAGGCCCACCCTGGGCCCTGCAGGAAAGGCAGGAGCAGGTCACTGCACAGCACTGCCAGGGCTCGTAAGCAGCCAGATCCAGCCTGTCTGTGTGAGCACAGCTCTCATTCCTCACCTTGGGATGATTCAGGCAGTTTCTGCTGAAGTTTTCTGGCTGTTTCTGCAGTGCTGAAGGCAGCATTCCCTCTTACACCATCTCTGCAGTGTCTGCTTCTCCAAAACAAAGCACTGAGGTTGCTCAGAGCAGCACATCTGAGTAAATGAAAACCCAAAGCAACAACCACCACCCATCCTCAACCAAGCCACGTACCAGACACCAACTTAAACAAATTTCCACCGTCCACCTACCCAGCCAGTTCCTGTTAACCACAATGCTGCACAATCTGGCAGAATGCAATTGTAAGCAACAGGAGGGAGTTTACTTTGCAAAATATTTGTAATGATGGAAGCAACTCAGAGGGAGTTCCAGAAGTTCCTGCCAGAGATCTTCTCTCCCACTGAAGACAGGTCACAAACAGCAATTTTGGTTGCACTTCTTTAAATGAAACAACAAGTGAAGTCAGGCTGGTTTTCCTCCCAGAGGAAGTTTAGTGGATGTTTCAAAGGTCATTAGACTCTTTCCAGCTCCACATAAGGTAACTTATGAATGTCAACTGCATGTTAAAGCCCAGGCACAGATCAAGACTCATTAAAATAGCTTCTCACAGGCAGATTGCAGTCATTTGCCTGCAATAATTATGTGCTTGGCATGAGGCACTGCTGGTCCAGCTTCCTATGGCCAACCCACTTAGGCCAGAACTCTCAAGCAGTTCTTTTGTCCCTTTCCCACAATTACCTTGCAGAAGTTTTGTCCTGGGTGTTCCAAGGCCAGCAGCAGCATTAGGAAGCTCTGTGGGTTAAACAATTCCTGCTGCTGAGCCCAGACCTCTGCACTCCCCTCAGCACAGTCCTTACCCTGCCCTGATGTGTCCATTTCCTCTCCACACTTACTCACAGTCTGTGGCCTTTACAGACCAAGGCAGGACAAGGAGACTGCCTGGAAACAGTTCATTTACTGGCACTGGAACTCACAGATGTTTAAAGGAATTAAGTAATTTGCTCGTTTTTCAGTGTGTTAGTTGCACAGCAGGAATTCACCCCGAACACACATCCCTGACCTTGCAGAACTCTTCTACACAGCCACACCAACCCCTGGGCAGCAGAGTGAGCAGCATTATGTGACATAAGAAGGGGTGGCAAGTTGGCTACAGGGCCTGAGAAGCTATGGCAGAGTATTCACAGTGAGCAGCTGGTGAGCAGTTCAGAAGCCAGCAAGGGAAGCTCTTCTCACAGCGTGCAGGATGGAGCCTGGTTTGCCATCCCACACTGAAGTGACAGCTCTGTGTCACAGCTCTGTGTCACAGCTCTGTGTCACAGCTCTGCACTGAGAAATCCAGCCACAGTCCCTTCCCATGTCCCACACTTGCAGCTGCAGCACTGCCCTTCCTCACACCTCTCCCCTTTGCTCCTCTCCAGCTTCCTGCTGCTCTGCAATTTCTGCCTGCAGCCAACTGCTGAAGTGCTGTTTTCCAGAGGCAGCTCTAAACTCTGAGTTGTACCAAATATTTAAAGCAGCTGTTACCTGCGAGACTGACCTGATGGACTTGGGTTCCAGGCACAATCCAGCACCTGAATCATGCTTGGTGCCACAAGAGACATTGTCACCTGCTCAGATGTCAGCCAGGTCACCTTGCAGTCCAGCCACTCACCTGAGGCTCCCAGGTTAACAATACACACAATGAATTTCAGACATCCCCTGCTATCACTGCAGGAGCTGGGGACAGGTCATGGTGGGGGGACACTGATGGTCAGAGGTGCCAAGCTCAGCCTTGTGCCACAGAGAATTCTCAGGGAGGAAGCAGTGGGAGAGCTGTGGTTTGGCAGCTCAGTCTGAGCACAGACAGCACCTGGACATGGTGCAGAAGGCACAGAATCTTCACAGTTCCAGTTTCTTTAGGTGCACCCAAGAGATGTGTCCATAACTTGCCTGCAGGCTGGGTGCCACCAGGAACAGGTCACAGATGCAGCAGGAAGAAAGGTGACAGGCAGCCTTTGCTCACATGTGCAGAGATTCACCTTCCTCACTCCCCTCTACCTGTCCAGCCACCTGCAGCTGATTTCCCACGTTATTTGGACTTAGCATGTGAACAAACACTGCTTCCAGAAGAAGCCTCACAACCCTTTAAGGCTGAAATCCACACCTGGCACATTGCAAATAGACACCCCCCCCAGTTTTATAACCAAGCAGCACTTGAAAGGCCTGGTCAAGCTTCCCTGCTTGCCTGATGTCCTTCCCTCCAGCACTGGAGCCATTTGATAGGCTGCATTTAGAGAGGCATTTCCTCCACAATTAAGCCACCATGAATTTTTAACAGTAAATGTTTATGTTCAGAACGATTTGCATTAAAGAAGCCCACGCAATCCAGAACAAGCCACCCTCTTGCACAAGAACTCCCAGCTCTTCGTTATCTCCCCACTCAATTTGCAGCCTGCACTGCCCGCTGTCCATCCCTCATCTCTGAGTACCTGGGTTCATTAGTTTTGTCTGATAGTGAGGATTTGGGGAGGGGAGCAGTGGGTGGAAAGAATGAAGTTTGATGTTTCTGCCTCTGCCCAGAGTTTCCATTCCTGTATCAAAAGCACGTTTTTTGGCTACGACTGTGAGATTGGCCAACACCACCACCAACCCATCAGGACAAAAATTTTGATAACAAAGCACTGCTTTCCCCTAAAAACAGCTCATGAATCACTGTGGTTTCTCACTAGCAGCAGCTGCATTAGAAGAAATCCATGTTCTCAGCAGTCACCCACCAGAACTCCCCTTCTGTCTCCTTCCCAGGTGACAGCAGGGCAGAGCACAGAGACTTTCTCAAACAGATGGCTTGGAAATGTCCACAGTGGGCTGGGAGCATTTCAATCCCTGCCCCTAAAGGCAATGCAATATCCTCTGCCAGGAGACACAGGATTCCTTCTCTCAGGTGAACCATTTGTAGGTGGAGCTATTTTAACATTAAGGTTGTTCAGTTACTGCCTCTTCCTTTTTTCATTTAAGGATGTCACAAGCACTGCTAACAGTAAAGCAAAAATCCCCACAGCAGAGCAGCTGCCAAGCACCAGATTACTCAGCCTGTTACCCTCAAACACGTTTATTGTGTCTGAAGCTTCAGCACATGTATTTACATCAAATCCATCTCTGCCAGAGGGGAAGTTGTGCAAGTGTCTGGTACTGCTCATCACTACAGAAAAAGCAGCATTGAAATCTGGGCCGTGGACTGGAGACAATTCCTGGTCCATTGCAACAGAGTCTCTGCTCCCTCCAAGCAGATTCTCACAGCAGCAGGAACTGGAGGCTGCTCTGATTCAGAGGGCAGAGCACCACATTCAGCAAAATCAGAGCCTCGTGGTGCAGAACTGGAGCTGAGCTCCATCCCTGCCTCCCTGGCACTCAGCTTGGGCAGTTTTGGCACAGAACCTCCCTGGATCTGCATTTCCCCCTTTGGGATGGGCAGCAGCACCAACCTGCCACAGAGGAGAGGAGGAGACACTGGGTAAGAGGAAAAGATCCGAGTGCTGCTCCCTTCTCACCCCTGCACATCACCTGGAGAGTGCCTGAGCCAAGGGTGAGCAGCAGGAGCACAGAGGATGCCACAAAGTGCCTGTAACTGAGGAGGAAATCCCAAGTCCCAGGTTCTGACACCCAAACACCATTCAGTTCCTCCTCACGAAACCCTGCCTTGTCCCTGACATTTAAGGAAGCAAAAGTTAGGTTTTCATTCTCCTCCAGTTTCACAGTTTGACATCTGCACCTCCAGCAGCTCAGCTGGCATCCCTGTCCTCAATTCAACAACCACAACCCATCCAAGCTCATCCCTTCCATCCTCATTTGCCCAGTCTGGGTTCAGTGAGTGTTCGACCTCCCCATCACTGCAGTCCCACCAGGCAGGAGGAGGGATGCAGCTCCCACCCACCTGCACACATTTGCTGCTTTTTTTTTTCAGGGAGGAAATAATCAAGTCCCTCAGGCAGGAGCTAATGAATTTCCTGAGTTTTTTCCACCTGATCAGACCCTTTGACAATCAAATCACGAGACATAAGAAAATTCATTCTGTAATCTGCCTTGGGCTGAATATCAGAGGCAAATTTTGTTTTCAGTCTCACCAGTTTACTCTTGCAAACCTCCAAAACCAGAGCCTGTGCAACCTCTGGGCAGCCTGATCCAAAGCTTGGCAAGCTTCATGGAGACAAAGCTTCCCATACTTGGGGTTATGCATCTTCCTCCCTGTTCAGGTTGTTCCAGTTTCAGGTTAAATTTTGTGTTAATCCTCAGGTCAAATAAATCCTAAACAAGTGAATTCCACCCCTTGTCCCAGCTGTTGGTGCCTTCATTCCACACAGCAAATTACTCTAAGCAGCACAAACACTGATTCAGTTCACTTGCCCCATTGTCTTACCTTGACACATGGAAAAACTCAGCACTCCTCTCTAATATTTACCCAGATCTCTTCATCCTGGGCTTCCCAAGTGTTGAAAAAAAAAAGGGCTGAAGTTGCATCCTTGTGTCTGAAGGCCCCAGTGGATCTTTCACACTTTAAAATTGAGATTCAGGTCCTTCCCCTGCTGAGGTCTGTGCAGTCTGAGGGTGTCACCACTGGAGACAAAAGCCTCACAAGAGGAGACAGCTGAGTCACTGAGGAAGTGACTTTTTTCACACTGTTTAGGAAACCATTCTGTTCACTTAGCAAGAGGATGTTTTCAGAAGTGAACACCCCTGCAATGCATCCCAAGCAGGAGCTCATCCCACAATCCTGACAGGTTCTCTAAAGCAAGAACCCCAGAGCCTGACAGACCCTCCAGTGCCTCCAGCAGCTGCCCACAGGCAAAAACCCCTTCCATGGTCTCCCTCAGTGAGTCTGGCAGGGCCAGCAGGTATTTCCCCTACCCCTGCCCTCAAATGAGACCTTGGGCCGTGTCCTGCACAGCAGAGGTGCCTCTGCTGCATCATCAGACACTTCTTGTAACGTGCTGAATGATGACAATAGCATCTTTCCTTCCATGACCTAAGTTCAGGAACTCTGCATTCCCTGAAGTCACCTGGTGCATGAGCAAGGCTGTGGCTCAGCCTTCACCACCAGCTGTCCTCCCTCTGGGGACAGGCAGGCTCCAACCTCCCCCTGGAAACAGCCCCCACATCCCCCTCACTCTCTGGGAAGCACTGCAGGAACAGGGCTCGTCTTTTCAAGTGGGAAAGATGAAAGCCAAAAGCTGGATGCTCACATGAGCCTCATGCTCAGTACAAGCCTTTGAAGGCAGGAAGGCTGGGGAGGGCAGGGTGGGCTGGGGAGAACAATTCTGTCTGTCTGCAGGGCTGTGTTCTGCTCAGCCCTTCCTCCTGCTGTGCTGCACCTCCAGCCTGTGCCTGGCACCCCCTGACAGCCCCAGCCCCAGGGGAAAACCACCTGCACAAACCCTGGGCACTCACAGCCATGTCTGGCACCTCCTTCCCCACGTGCAGCCTCCCCTGGAGCAGCTCAACTCCATCCACACCTCCCACCCCAAAGGAAGCCACTGATGTCCCCAGGTGAGGAGGAACCTGCAGGTTCACTTACAGCAAGCAGGGTTCAGGAGCTTCCAAGCCTCAGATTTGTTTCCAAGGAACACAGGATTACCTCCAAGTTAAAAACTAGCAGTTTTATTATCGAAGTTAACTAGGTACTTTGCTTTGAAATACAGTTTCTTCCCCTGCATCAAAGGGCTGTTAATTTTAGTCTTGTAGAAAAAAAAAAAAAAAAAATTAAAAAGTAGAAGAAATGAAAGCAGCATCTGCTTGGAAGAGATGAATGCAAGATAAAAGGTGTCTGTGACAGAAAGCTGGCAGCAGCCTTATGTTTTCTATTCAAGTTTAATCTGGGAACAACAACCACCCTTAAACATAACAAAAGCTGTGGAAAAACCCTTTCCAAATCCAACAACATAGCCAGAAGATGCAATTTCTCTTCTCCAGTGGCTGCAGTTAGGGAGAAGAGCCCAGACAAAGCCAAGCTTGCAGTACCAGGGTCACCCGGAACCTCGATTTGCTCCAGCCCACAACATCCCTGCTTCAGCTTCCAGTGCCTCCTTCCCCCACAGAGAAAGCAGTTTCCTCGAGGTCTCCCCAGCAGAAAGAAAGCAGCCACACCATGGCAGAGACATCTCCAGAATGCCTGGGCACAAAAGGTCTGCAGTGCAGCCAGCAGGGAACAGAAAACAGCCCTGACATTTCCCTTCTGCCCAGGACAGGCTGTTCCCTGCACAGCTCCAGGCAGGAGCATCACTGCTGCAGTGGAAGAAGTGAAGCATGGATTCCCAGCCTTCCCCTGGACAGCAGAGAGTGAGGAGAGCTGCTCCAAGTGACCTTTAGACTGTTTGAAGCCATTAAAGTGCACTGTGCCTGCCCCAGCCCAGTGCCAGCCTCTGGGAGGATGTGGTGCTCACCTCCCGTTTCTGAGGCAGCTGCCAGGAGCTGTGCAACTCAAACATTGGCTGTAGGAGCAAAAACCCAAGGAAAGGGCTGGATAAACACGGGACAGAGCAGTGCCCAGACATTTGTCAACATTCAGCAAACCACTCCAGCAGCAGGCTCAGGAAGGTGAGCCCTCCACAGGCAGGAACACACACCAGCAAGGAGGGATGGGGAGGGATGGCCCAGCTGCTCTCAAATGCTGAAGCAGGAGGATATTCCTGGCAGACAGATTGCACAAGAGACAGCTCACACTGCCAGCTTTACTGGAACACACTCAGCAGCTCCCCAAAGCACAGCATGCTGGGATGAGGCTGGATTCCTGACTTGTCATTAGCCAAAAAAGTTTAATGACATGGTTGGACTCTGTGTTTAGCTATAATTGACCTGGGACATCCCATAATTAGGGAGAGACCCTGCACATCTCACTGGAGCTGGCAGGGAGTGCAGTCTCAGCGTGATGCAATGTTCTGCTTTCACCATCACCTGAAAGGGTCCCTGGAAATTGCTGTGGTGCTTTGAGATGGGCAGGGTGACCCAAAAGCTTTGGTGGCTCCTGACAGCCACCAAAAGCCTTCACAAAGCAGCAAGTTTAAGAAGCCTTTCCAGCTTGCTTGCTTGAAGTTTTGTCCCTGTAAAAGCTCAACAAGACAAATCAGATTTGAAAGTGCAGAGTGCACCAAAATAAAGAGGATAAAAGCACATTATACAAACTGTGGCTGCAGGAATGCTCAAGCTGCTTTCAGAGGACATCTGCACTGTAAGGTGGCCAGATATCCCAGAGCAACTTTTTCCTGGAAATAGCAGCTGTGGTAATACAGAACAAATGTTTTTTGCCAAAAAAGTGACCAAGACGAGCACTGCACCATTGTTCACAGGAGCTGCAACCCTGGTTCAAGTGGCACGGGGTGAAATTTGCCCCTTATTCTGACTGGGACACACTCAGAAATTCATTCCTGAGCAACAGCTTCACAAACCTGAACTCTGTAAATCAAGAGATTTAAAGTGGGTTCCTCACCACCTCCAGTGTGCCAACACTCAGCTGCACCTCAAGGCTCAATCTCCTGCAGGGGAGGAAAAAAGCAGCCACTGCTCAGAGCCTGAGGTCTGGCTGGTGGTGACAGGGAATGCTGAGATGGTTTTTATCCCTTCTGTTCCCACCTTCCACACGCTCTGACAGCACCACAGAAGCCTGAGTAAGCAGAGTCTGAGGAACATGCATGTCCTTCCTTCCCTCCCTGGGGCTCCTCCGCAGACTAAACTGTGGGTTTCCTCTCTAAAACAACAAAATTCCATACCTGCAATCAAGCCAGCAGCTTTCTGCTGTGACTATCCAGGCTCTGCCATCCGGGTCCTTTCCATAAAGGTGACCCAGTGAAAATCCTCTCCAGTGTGAGAGACAAGAGGCAGTGCAATAGCCAGGGGTGGAACACACTCAGGAGCTGCGCTCCTGAGCCCTTCTCCAGGCTCTGAACAGCTGCCAGCACTTCCAGAGTTCAAAGGCAAGACAAAAGCTGCACAGCCAACCCATCCTCCCAACATACCACAGCCAGCACAGGTCCTCAGCAGTCAACTGCCTTCCAAAGAAGTGTTTAACATAAACATTTGTAGAGTCACTTAATTCCTGGTGAACCCAGCTATTTGATGTGGGCCACTGAGAGTTCCCATGACATCAATGGAAAGTTTCCAGTCAGAAAACCAGGTTTGAAAGAGATTAATAGAAGTTAAGAAATAGAGACGAAGAAGCCTTGCAGAAACAGTCAGAAGATCTGCTCTTAAGCAAGATGCACTCAATACACTCAGGAACAAGCAGAAAAGAGAAGCTGCCTTGCTTTTTCAAAGTTTAGAGATCAGGAAGAGTAGAGATAAGCCAGTTGTGCTGGCTGCTGTCTCCAGCGTGTGCAGGCTCCTGTCTTTTCTGAGGCTGCTCAGCCTCAGTCAAAGTGTGTTCAGCTGCTTCTTGGCTGCTGCTGAGGTTCCTGCTCCTCCTTTGGAGGAGGCTGATGGCTTGGCCAGGATTTGCTGTGTGCAAACACCAGTTGGAAAGCAGTGAGGAAGCCACTGCCACCCACCCCCCAGAGCACCACAGCCTCCCAAACTGTGACAGATGGAAACTGTCTGCCACAGCCAAGGTCTGCAGCACCAGACAATTCACCACATCCAACAGGCTCTTCCTCCACTAAAACCTCACACCAGACTAAACTCACCTTGAGGTTTCATCCCTGCAGTCAGTTCATTGCCCTGCTGCTGACATTCAATGAAAGCATAAACTGAACCCCCCTCCAGAAAACACCAATCCTTGGGAGACATCATCCTAGACGGACAAAGCTCTGGAGCTGTTCACCCTGGAGAAATTTCCTCTAAGCACAGAAAATTGGACTGCCCAGCTCTTCTGTCAGACTTGCAGGCAAAAGAGGGTTCCACTGAGGGACCTGCAAAGCCACCTTGTCCCTGCTGCCACCCTGCCACCTGCTGGGCCATCTGCTCTGTCCACCTGGGTCCCAGGACTTCCCCTGGACACCTCTCTGGCAGCACAGCCCTGGGTCAGGCACCATTTCTGTGACAGGTTTGTTCTCTGGACCTCTCAGATGTGCCAAAACAGGACTGAAGAGCATATTGAACCTTTCCCTGTTGAGAAGGCTTTTATGCCAACATTATCACAGCCATGCCTTCTGCTGTGCTGTTTTGCACCTTGAAATGGAGATTCCCATGAGGCCAAGGATTCTTTCAAAGCCAGTCTGGACTGAGGATTGGTTGGTGTTTTTGCCAAGTTTGAAGACAGCCTAATCCAAATAACATAAGAGCACATGCCTCTGAACAAGAGCTGGTTCTAATACCTTCCTCTCCACCTGAATGACCAAAAGCTTAAACCCCATTCTCCTATCTTAAATACACAGGGGGATTTATTCTCAGTCCTAATGTACAGCACATTACTCTCCAGTGCCCACCTGCATCAGGAATCTCTTCTGCTTAAGGCTTTAAGAGCCATTCAGTTCTTGTTTCTTACCAAAACTTGCAATTCTTCTCCATTTGAGCAGAAAATTGTTGCTGTATTTATCCCAGAAAACAACAGTGCAGCAGAGGATAAGACATGTACCTCATTTTGCTCTTGTATGTTCCTAGGTGCATCCCAAAAGTCTTGCCACACCTCTAGCCCAAAGCACATCCTGCTCAGCTTTGTCAGGGGTTGCTGCCACGTCCCAGAGTGCAAGTGAAACTTCTGTTGAAGCCATGGGCCCTGTGCTGCCGCGTGGCTGTGCCACAGCAGGAGGCTGAGCTGTTCTGCCTGGAAGGGAACACCAGCACGGCCTGAGAGCCACATCCCTGCACCACGGGGCAAAGGTGGGAGGCAGCTCGTGAGTCACATCAAACTCCTTTCTGCAGAAAAGCAGAAAGTCCTTACAGAAAATCACACGTATAGATTCCCTTCCAAAAGGGCCACACTCAGCCCAGCAGCAGAGTCACTGGAGCTCCTTGCAGCAAACACCTGGAGGCCCCTGTCCTCCTGGGGTGACACAGCACACCTGGCCAGCTCCCCAGGCAGCAGTGCCCTGCTCTGCACTGAGCACAGGGCAGCTGCACAGCCCCAGCCTCCTGCAGATGTGGGCACTGCTCCTTCCAGGCAGCCTCACCAGGTGTCCCCTCCCACTGCAGGTGTTGACACACCGAGCTGTGCCTCCTGCCAATCCAGCTCCGTGTCACACTGGGCTCTGTCAGATTACCCAGATAAAGCCTCGGGTTTAACGCTATTGTTACCCGTGCCAAAAGGGCAGATCTGGACCTGTGTGGGCACTGTGGGCACCAGCACCTGCCCCTTCAACAATCTCACTGGAAGGCAACGTGCTACAGCCACCTGACATCCTGCTAGCCAGGGATCAGGAACAGCAGCAGAGCCACAGTGACACCAGCACAGTCACAGTGACACTGACACCAGCACAGCTGTACCCAGCACAGCCACAGTGACACCAGCACAGCCACAGTGACACTGACACCAGCACAGCTGTACCCAGCACAGCCACAGTGACACCAGCACAGTGACACCAGTACCGTTGTACACAGCACAGTGACACTGACACCAGCACAGCCACAGTACCCAGCACAGCCACAGTGACACACAGTGACACCAGTACAGCTGTACACAGCAGTGACACTGACACACTGACACCAGCACAGCTGTACCCAGCACAGTGACACTGACACCAGCACAGTGACACCAGCACAGTGACACCAGTACCGTTGTACACAGCACAGTGACACTGACACCAGCACAGACACCAGCACAGTGACACCAGCTCAGTGACACTGATGACACCAGCACAGCTGTACCCAGTACAGCACAGTCACAGTGACACCAGTACAGCTGTACACAGCAGTGACACTGACACCCAGTACAGTGACACCAGCACAGCTGTACCCAGCACAGTGACACTGACACCAGCACAGTGACACCAGTACAGTCACAGTGACACCAGTACCGTTGCACACAGCACAGTGACACTGACACCAGCACAGCCACAGTGACACCAGCACAGTGACACCAGTACAGCCACAGTGACACTGACACCAGTACAGCTGTACACAGCACAGTCACAGTGACACCAGTACAGCCACACTGACACCAGTGACAGTGAAACAGGGAGGATGCAGCTGAGTGAACCCTCCAGGAAAGCTCTCAAATCCTTCCAAAGCTGCTCCTTGACACAGTTATAAAAATTCAGCTGTTTAGCAGCTTGTTGGTCCTTGGGTGGATCATCTGAAGATCAATTAGCTAAGGAAGCTATCAAGAAACTACAGTATCCAAGTTCCAGGATGAACCTCAGTCACTGAGATGGATGCATCATAAAACATAAGAGATGGGGAGAAGATTTCTTCTTCTCCCCATCTCACCCTTCAGCAAGCCAAACCCTCAGCCTGGAAAACCAGCAGCACATCGTGGTCTGCTCTGCCTCCACTCCCCAAATTTTCACCATGACCAAAGCTCACAGCCACCTGACAGCAGATCAGCTGCCCCTTTTTAACTTCTGCAGGCAGCTGTACCTTGGCAGGCCAGCGTGCCACATTCCTGACCCTGCAGCAATATCCTGCTGGAATCAGTGCCATGTGTGCAGCCCCTGCCCCTCTCCTCCCTCCCTGCTGCAGGCTGAGCTGTGCTGGCAGCACCTGAGAGATGCACGAGCCTGAGTCAATAGCAGAGCCCAGCCTGAGCTGAGACCACTCACAGCTGCCCACCTGATCCTCGCTGCAAGGGGGGAGCACAGCACTCCAGACACGCTGGGAGGTAGCAGAGAGGAAAGCAGTGCCCTGGCTCACTAAAGATCAAACATTCACTGGTTTGATTCCCTCTTACCCCCAGCTCTCGTCTGTTCCAGCTGGAAGTGCACCGTGTGCCACCTGGAAAGCCCCAGAACAGGAGCAGTGACACTGTGGGGACACCAGGGAAGGGTCAGAACCCTGACACAGGGTGACAGCACAGCCTGCAGCAACCCATGCCCATCACACAACCCTGGAACAGAAAGTCCAAGCAGCTCCATTTCCTGCCCACAGGCACCAAGCCAGGTGCTTTCTGGATCCACAGGGGCCCACAGCCTCTTCTCAGCACAAGGGTCAGCAGGTTTATTCTGCAGCTGTTCAAGTTTACAGGAACTGGGACACAGACACGAATCCTCCCAGTTCAGCTTGCCCCTCAGCTGGCCACAGAGTTCTGAGCATTTTTTTGCATGGGCACCTCTTGAATCTTCAAGTCCCAGATGCACGACTGCCCTGGGATTAGTGTGGAATAAAGCAACCCCTCCCTCACTGCCACATTCAATAACATGCCTGGTTTAAAACGGCACGGGGACACTGAACATCACACACAACCCATCCTCTCCTCACCAGTGTCCCCACAGCTCAGCAGGAAGGAGAACAGGCTCCTGTCTGGAAGCATTTCAAGCGTCAGGATTCTCTTCTCCCTGAGTGCAGTGCTGCTCTCCCTGCAGCACAGAGCCAGGGGCCTGAGGTACCACCCAAAAATGACTTGGGGCATCCAGTAAGAGCCACACTTTGGCAAACTCCAGGCCTTACTACAAACCTCCAAACACTACATTAAGGATGCAGGCATTTATCACATCTCTGCATTAAGCAGATTTTAATTTACAAGAGGCTATTCAAACCAGACTTCATCCACAGCGAAGTTTGCAGAAGTTTAAACCAAGAATTTCCAAACATCTGAGACCAATGTAGGCTTCTCATGCAGAGAAGGGCTTGGCCTTACCCCTTGCTTGCTTTTCTTGGCTGTTCACCATCTGTGGCTCACGTTCTTCAGAACCAAGTTGTTTCTGCAGTTTTTGTGCAACTGAGTGCCTTTGTACATTTATGGTGTCAAGGCCCCATCTGGGATCTCCTCAGGACAGATTCCTGCCTTGATAACATACCAGCTCTCCAAAGAAAGCAGTTTGCAGCTAACATCCACACAGCTGCTCCGACTTAGGAGCTTCATCAAATTCCCCTTCCAGGCTAAAAGAAAAGGCCCATGTTTGGTAACTCCATTCAGACATTACCACCTTCTGCCCCCAAAGCTCTCAATTGCTCTCACTTTGGTATCAGGCAGATGGTGGTGGTTGCTGGGGTCTTTTTGTTTGTTTAAGTAAGAAGTTTTCTCCTTAAAGAGAAACCTTTGTAAGAGGACAAAGAAGTGTGTCACTTTCTCCTGCAGAAGTTCTGCTATTATACAGCAGCAGCACTGCTTCAGCTTGAAATCTGTCTTCCCGTGTTGTAGAACACAAAAACTCACAGAGCCAAGAGACAAGGAAACATCAGTGGACAAAGACTCTCGAGCATTAAGGCAAAAAGCCAAGGCAAAAACATGTGGCCGTTTCTCTGTTAAATAAGAAAAAGATGCTAATCAAAAAAAAACTCTGAAAATGACCTTCAAAAGCTGCTGAAGTACAACATAAAAGCAGAAGGGAGGATGACAAGAGATCTTCCACGTGAAGGGAACACTGGCAGGTCAGTGCCCTGCCAAGCCTCCACTCCCACAGCGTGCACAGGTAAGGAGACACTTCCTGCCTTTTCCACCCCACTGCCAGAATGAGCCACACGGCAGAGCCCATTAAATAAAACCTGGTTTCAGCATCCAACCCAGCCTCAGTTACCAGACAGGCAAAGCATGAACTTCATCCTCTGTGAGCGATGGCAGCAGGGCCACACATGGAGGCAGATGTTGAGGAAGGATCAGCCCACAGCTGTCCCTGGCCTGCAGCCCTGCTCTCCTCCCTGCAAACCACGCTCCCTGGGCCACACAAACACTGCCAGGGTGCCACAAGCACCAGCTGGCCTGCGAGGCTCTGGACGGTCAGACCAAGCCCAGGCATGGCAGCGTGTGACAAAGAGCTGTCCCCAGCAGTCAGGGACAGCACCGAGCACCCACTGCATCAACACCTGCACCTGCACATCTGCTCACCCCAGCCAGCACCTGCACATCTGCCCATCCCAGCACCTGCACATCTGCCCATCTCAACCAGCTCCAGCTCCTGCACCTGCCCATCCCTGTGGGCCAGGCCCAGAGCTCAAGGACATTGTCCATCCCTCTCCTCCCTCCAAATAAGGGGCTCTGTAAAGGCAGCCTGGGCTGGGACAGCTTTGCTCAGTTCCAGCTGCAGAGCAGGACATTGCTCATGGCTCAGATGAATTCTGTCAGCTCCTCACTCACTGCCTGCACACGCTGGGGGTGGCCTCCACACGGCATCCAGTTCACACCAAACCAATTTTACAGGGGGAATTTTTTTTGTATTTCCTTCCCTTAAACCCTCCATAGTTCAGGCAGCTCATGCCACCCCACAGCTACAGATAAAAGCAGTTCCTGTAGCAAATTAACACCCAAAATGAGAATTTTTCTTTTTGCTGTAAAAACCACTTAGGCTGCAAGAGAATTTTCTGACCACTGCCACAGACCAATTTACTTTATCCCAGGAGTTTCCAAAGCATTACCATTAAGGGCAGAGCAGTACAGAGTTAGAAGGGAATGGATGCTTTAGTAGTCCCTGGGAAAACACAGTTAACAGTGGCATATTTTCCCCACCATGTGCTTGGAAACTATTCCTGTTTTATTTTATAGCTGTATTTTCTCACACTCAGCCAAGAGTATTTGGCCATCACCTGTAGCACATATCCCACCTTCGTTAAGGACAACTGCACTCTTCCCCCAGCAATTTTTCATGGAAACAGAGGTAGCTATTCACACAGTGTAACTCAAGGGAAGATTTCTTTGTTGCCCAGAGCAGTGCAGTAACTGGAAGTGAGTCAACACCTTGACATGAGCTCATTCTGCAAAGGCCACCAGCAGAGGAACCCAGTGACTGAAGTCTGCCCACCAGACACTTACTCACTTTTATTCTGCAGGCATCACACAGCTCTGTCTGAAAGCAGCTGCTGTCTGACTTGTGACTTGGCAGGTCAAGTTGTGGCTGTGAGCTCCATCACACACCTGGAAACACAGAGGAGCAGGGCAGCAGCTCCACAGCCAGGCACAGGCACCAGGTTTGGGAAAATCCCAGTTCATGCAGGTCTGGTCAGCTGCTCCTCCACTGCTCTGCCAGGTAATGCGTGTGCAAGGCTCTTGCAGAAGATAAGCTCAGCCCAGCTGAAATCATCTCACTGGTGCTCCCTGCCAGCCCCAGTTAATCCTCATCCCTTATCAACACCAGACTCAGTAAGTACAAGTATCCTAAAGCCCAAAATTATCAGCACCACTTGCACTGGCCTCTCAGAGTCCATCAGGTGCCAATTCCAGTGTATTCAGGGGCATCAGCCACAAAATCTGACCAAGACACAAGCCTCAGACAGCCACAGAACATACTCCATTCCACACCTTATATTTTTCAAAAACTACATTGTGACTTGGAATATTATCTGTCAGCACTGTCTGCACTCAGTCACAAACCCTGGCACAGTGTCCTCACTGGCTCATTAGCAACAGATTTTTAATTCCAGGAACTTAATGAATTCTTAATTAGCCTGCACAAGACAGGCAGCCCTTGCAGACTGCTTTCACTTTTTCTGAGGAAAGGAAACAGGGGCCAGGGAGAAAAAACCAGCCCAGACACAGGAGAGCAGAAGGCAGAGGCCATTCCCCACATGCAGCAGCGAGTGGCTGCACACACAGAGCACGATCAGCTGGCCAGTTCCTGGAACACCAGCCCACGTCCCAGCAGTCTCCAGCAGAAGTTTACAAACAAGCTCCAAAGCACATTATAGTGCACTTCAGTAACCTCCAGGGCAGAGGAGAGAGGCTGCAAAGGCTGCTGCTGATGCACGGCAACAGCCCAACATCCCCTGAGGAATACGGCGCTGGAGCTGAGCCCCGGCCTTTAAGGGGGAGAAGAGTAAATTGCTGCTTTCTGCATCCATCATCACCGCTGCGGAGAGCCTCGGCAGGGCCAGCGGGCCGGGCACGGGGACAGAGCAGGGAGGGGACAGGGCAGCTCCCGCTGGGAGCTCAGGGAAGATGCTCCTGCACTTCGGTGCTTCCCGGCACTGACATTCACTTTGGAAACAGCAGCGCGGCTCCACGGCATTCCCGGCTGTTCCCTTATTAACTCACCACGGAAATACCCTGGGAGAGCCACTCTGGCCATCCTGCAGCCAGGCCTCTCTCACTGCAGGAGGCTCCACGGTTTGGTCCTGGTGATGCAGCAGCCAACTCGCACCAGCAAGGCCGAGCTGTGTGTGCTACTGAGCTTTGCAAGGCTGCAGCTGGTGTGGAAATCAGATGTTAGAGGGGTGGGAAAGACACAGATTACTCCTGGGACAAAAGGTTCATAGAGCCATCCTGCATCGCTGTCATGGAAAAAAACAGAGGTGATCTTCCTCCAAGGAGCAACTCCCATGTTCACAATCATTTTGTAAACTTCCTTATCTTGAGCCAGTTATCTCAGACAATTGACGGGTTTTGAACCAGGCATGGCCGCCAGCAGCCACCAGGCACCCTGGCTGCCCACTTCAGCCAGGGAATAAGGACAAAACACGGCACAGTCCAGCAGGAGGCTACAGCAGGACTGACCTTACAACAACAGCCTAGGTCCTTCAGATAGAGGATTATGTAAGTCCCCGTTGTATTCGCAGAGGTTTATGTGGTAAGAAAAGAGACACAGCAATCAGACCCTGTGGGGTGAGCTCCGGAGCCCACCACAGACCCTGAACAAACACCCCCGCTAGAGAGCCGGAGCGATCTGCACCGATTATCGGTGTTTGCTCCCCGAACCCGCACACGGCCCCGCCAGCCGGGCTCCGCCAGCCGCCCCTCCCTCCCACGGCATCCCCTGCGCGGCCGCGGAGCCCCGGCCCGGCGGATCCTCGGGGGGAGCAGCGGTGCCCCATCACCCAGCAGCGCACCCCCCGCCAGCGCCGCGCTCCGGGAGCGGCTGCAGCAGCGCTCGGCCTCGCCCGGCTCTGCAGCTGGCACCGCCCGGGGCCCTGCCCGGCGCAGGGAGCGCCCCGCTCCGCTCGGGGGGAGCGAGCGCCGAGAGGCCGCGGAGCCGCCCCGCCCCACCGGCTCCTACCGTGCCCGGGCTGCCCTCCGGACCATGGCCCGCACCGTGCCCCGGCCAGGCCGAGCCCCGCGCCCGCTGCTCCCGGCGCCCGGCGCGCCCAGCGGGGCCGGCCCGGCATCACATGGCCCAAATAGCGCCCGGCGCGGCCCCGCTCCGCCCCCGGCCCGGCCCGGGGCGCGGCCGCTCCGCCCGGGCAGCGCCGATCGGGGGCGGGCGCCGGGCGGGGCCGGGGAGGGAGCAGCGGGGCCGGGGATGGAGCGAGGCTGCGGGGAGCAGCGGGGCCGGGGATGGAGCGGGGTCGGGGATGGAGCGGTGCCGAACAGGAGCGGGGTCGGGGATGGAGCGGGGTCGGCGATGGAGCGGGGTCGGCGATGGAGCGGGGTCGGGGATGGAGCGGGGTCGGCGATGGAGCGGTGCCGAACAGGAGCGGGGTCGGGGATGGAGCGGGGTCGGCGATGGAGCGGGGTCGGCGATGGAGCGGGGTCGGCGATTGAGCGGGGTCGGTGATGGAGCGGTGCCGAGCAGCAGCGGGGCCGTTTCGCCGCCGCCGGCGGAGGTCGCGCATCGCGGGGCACAGCGGCGGCCCCGGAGCGGCGGCCCCGCTGCCCATCCCCGCCCGGCAGCCGGCGCCGTTTCTGGGTGAGATCTGGGCTGCTTTAGTGCTGTTGTGCCACGCTCGCTCCAGGAACGGCTAAAAATAGCGGCGAGTCCCCGGCGTGGCGCTGGGGATCTCCGCGCACCCTGCGGGCACTCGGTGATGGGTCGCGTCCTCGGTGTCCGCACATCCGCACGGGGTTCCGCATTTCTTCACAGAAAGGGGGGTCGGACACTGGCAGGGGCTGCCTGGGGAGGTGGCGGAGTCTCCGTTCCCGGAGGTGTTTCAGGAACGGCCGGTGGCACTCGGTGCCATGCTCCGGTTGGTGTGGTGGTGCTCTGTCACAGGATGGACTCGATGATCTCAGAGCGCTTTTCCAACCCATTTGATTCTGTCGTTCTGTGATTTGTTTCAATCACTCCAGGGAACGTCTGTTTGCTTTTTAAAGGCTCATTTGTTTACTGAAATAAACCAGGGAAGTACAATTCTGTTCGTTTCACTCGTTCAAAAACAACTCTTTGGACGAATCTGACCCAGTAGCGTCCCTTTGAGACAATTAATTTTTCAGTGTTTCCAGACAAAAAGATTTGTTTGCAGCAATACTGCTCAAGCTGTAAACCCGGGGATTGTCATAAATTCAGCAAGCCATATTGCATGGGATACCTCCAAGGACCACCTAGGAGCTGCAGGAAGTGGTGTGAGTGATTCAGGGGGTGGCAGGCTGCCATCTGAGTCAGTGTGGAATGAATGCCCCTGCATGCTGCCGCAGTTATTGTTTTCTGGGATTGGACATTGACATTTCTCATCACTGATGGTCTTGGAGCACATGTGAAAAAAGAGCACAGTTAATTCATGTGTCCTCATTTCTGTGCCTCTACTTCCAGAGGGCTTTGCTTTTGTCTCCGCTCAACTCCATTTCCAGCACAGGGGCCTCATTCAAACAAGGTTCAGCCATAAATATGTGAGTGCCTTTTCCTTACCTACATTTTAGTTAGACAGAATACTCAGACATTGCTCCCCTGGCTGTGCTCCTCGTAGGGAGTGGGAAGTGAGGACTGAGGCAGGCAGTTCCTGGGTGCTGCGTGTGCTGGATCCCTGGGAAAGAAAAGTTATGATCTGCTGGGAGCCCAACAGACTTTTCCTCACATTTCATGGGCCATGCATGAATTTACAATGTAGTTACACCAGTTCTTAGAAGATAAAAAAAAACCCTGTAGCTGCACATGGGATGCAATGAAATTGTGTGGTCCCCAGGGGACTGTGTCAGACACTGCTGGGTTATTTCTGCAGCAAGGTGGGCACAGCAGGGCCTTCAGTGACAAATAACAGGGCAGGGTCCAGTGCTGAGCCCACTGAGCTGACAGAAAATGTCACAAGAAGTGAACGTGGTGTGAGGGCCAAGGCAAGGTTGCCACCCTGCTGAATTCTCCTCTCTTCCTCACCCCCTTCAGGACTGACAATCAAAAAATTTCTGCTGAACTCCACGGGACAGTGCATGCATGAAGTTGTTCATAGGTGCATTCATATCTTTGCAGGAATGAGGCACTAACTTGTTGAGCATATTTTGATGTCCCTGGGGAATAGCTGCTCCATGGCAGCCACTGTGGTCCTTCAAAAAAACACTTTCGCATCAGAATAAATTTATTACTCTAGCTGACCAGAAACACTGGGGAAATTGTAAATATAGCACAAAAATGTTCTTTCACACCCTGCAAAATAGAAATAGGAGGGTTTATGTTAGATAGATACATATTTGGGTAGCTTTTTCAAAACTACTTTGCTTTGACCTGGTCCTGCTCACATTTTAGTCACTTTTCCCCACTAATTTCAGGGAGAAGTGGGGTGGAGGAGGTGCAGGAGCAGCAGGGAAGCTGCAGGAAACCAGACATGACAAGTACTGAAGCAGAACTTCTCAGCTCTCTAGTGGCTTCTCGCCAGATGAGATCACAGCTCCTATGGAATCTTGTCTGCTTTTATTTCCTTAATATTTGACTTTCTTGCTTCCTCAAGAAGCAGGAATTGCTCATCTTCAATCACTTGCTTTGAGCACTGTCTACATCTCAGACAACAGCACAAACAGAGCCAGAGGGGGGTGACTGACAAGGGCCGGTGTTTATGGCCTGCAATGGAATCCCTGTGAGCCTTTTTGGAGAACTGGCTGGGGATGGAGCCTGGATTAGCAGAGACTTTTCCAGCTCCCATCCTTGTGAATTTATGCTAAGACTGTTGAAAGGAAGGTGGGAGGAGGAATGCCTTGGCATGGCTGTTTTCTTGTGGTCAGCTTTCAGCACTGGAGATCAGCTCTGGGGTCTGGAAGGGGATGAGCATCCACCTCCTGAAAACTGCATCCCTTTTGAATGTCTGAGGTTAAAGATTTAAATCCTTTGGACTCCCAGCACGGACTGTGAGGCTGGAGCAGACTCTGTGGATGTGCTTTGTGCCTGACTGACACCGCCCTTGCAGCCACCAAGGGGATCCCATTGCCTTGCGTTCGGAGGGGCCATGCAGAGACGGGCAGGCAGAAAGCCTGGAGCTCTCTGTGCCCTGTGGAGAGCAGGGGAGACAGAGAGCAGCCACCCTGCCCGGAAACATGAACGTGCTGCGGGCAGGCTGTGCCTGCGGAGATCGAGGGAGACAATGCAACAGATAGCGAACAATGAGCGCTGTGACGTGCAGCCACAGAGCCAAAGTCACCCAGCGTGCTGCAGCACAGACAGGCTGTGAAAACAGCAGCCTCACCAGCGAGAATCCCTGCCAAGCCTGCTCGGAGGACAATCAACAAACCCTCCTCAGCTGGAAGATGGGCTGGAAAAGGGAGTAAAAGAGAGTGGGATGGAGGAGAAAAAAGAGGCATTCCCCAGAGGCACTTTGCAGGAAAAAGAAGAAGTACTCATCTTGCTTGGAGCTGAGCACACGGTTACAGCCTGGGCAGGGGAAGTCACTGGGGCTGGGAAAGCAGGGAAATGCGTTCCTTTCCTTTTTGGTGGATGGCCACGAATGGAACATGGTAGCAACAGGAACGACACGGGAACGGCAGCTGTGGAGCAGCTCCCGGGAGAGCAGCGGGGCAGGCAGCTCGCTGTGCCCCGGGAGTCCCGCTCATCCCTGGTGTCACACACGGCTGGGCTGCTCCGGGGCTCTGGGAAACGCAGGACAGGAGTGGGAATAGCGGCTCCAGCAGTACGGGCAAGCAGCACCCTCTGCTGCTGGCAGAGCTGTGTCCAGAGCGGCTCTGTGCTCCCCGAGAGGAGCCGGGGAAAGGCACCCGCAGGGATGCTCTCTGCGAGCCCAGCGCTGCGGCCAGGGCTGCTCTGTGTGCCGGACACTCGACCATGGCCGGCCAGGGCTGCTCTGTGTGCCGGACACTCGACCATGGCCGGACAGGGCCGCTCTGTGTGCCGGACACTCGACCATGGCCGGACAGGGCTGCTCTGTGTGCCGGACACTCGACCATGGCCGGACAGGGCTGCTCTGTGTGCCGGACACTCGACCATGGCCGGACAGGGCTGCTCTGTGTGCCGGACACTCGACCATGGCCGGACAGGGCTGCTCTGTGAGCCGGACACTCGACCATGGCCGGACAGGGCTGCTCTGTGTGCCGGACACTTGAGCCATAGCCAAACACAAGAGGTGCCCGGCGGCCGCTGCCTCCAGGACGTCGGGGCACTGAGAGAGGCTCCGGCTTCGTGCTGATTTCCACTGTCCCGGCGAGGACTTTGGCCGGTGCCGTTTGATGAACAGGACTCGATGCCCACAGAAAGGGAGCCCCGCTCTGGAAAGAATGAGGCGATGTGTGGTGGGAGACAGAGCTCCTGCGGGCGATTCCCGAGCTCAGGGGCTGAGTGAGAGCGGGCCCGGCTCCCCCCGCCGCATGGAGCAGCCGCAGGGCAGCGCCTGGCACGGAGCTCGCAGCGGAGCCGCTGCTGCATTGCTGCAGCACCCGTGCCAGCTCTGCAGGGGCTGCAACGCGCCCGGACAGCGCCGGGGGCAGCTCGAGTCGCTTCAGCTCCTGAAACGGGCTCTTGTCCGCTCTCTCCACTCCCTCTCCTCTCTTGCCCCTTTTAGGCAATGGCCACACTTTCAATCATCCTTTTTGGGGGAGAGGAAGGCAATAAAACACCTCCCTGCTGAGGCAGGCAATGAATCTGGAGGTACAAATCCTACTGAGGACTGCCCTGAGCTGTGGACAAAGCAGAAGGAGAGCACAGCACCAAAATATGTAAGAAAGTGTTAAGACACGGGAAGTTTTGCTCCTTTTACCACCTCTGCTCCCTGTGCTTGGGGGACGTTCACTGATTCTGAAGCATTTGGAGAGGGTTCCTGAAAAGCCCCACATCCCTGGCACTACAGCAATGCTCTGCTGCACCAGCAGCCCAGGAGCCCACTGCAAACCAGGTCTGAGAGGCAGAGCCCTTCCAGCTGCAGCCAGAGAAACCAGCAATTGTGAATCGGCAGGATTGCAGCAAGGAAACATCTGATTGAAATTCTCTCTTCCTCCCCTTGCCAGGAAAATGAAACCTTCCCCTGGGGCACTGGGATGGAACTGCTGAGCTCCTCCTGCCCTTCCCCAGGCACACTGGGAAATGTGAAATTTCTGTGGGATGGAGGTGTCAGGTGGGATTTTCCTTTGGGAATCAGCTGGAGGCCAGGGCTCCCCTCTTGGACCTTCCTGCCAGCCTGTCACAGCTCAGCTCGTGCTGCAACTTCAGCTGCAGCCTCTGAGCTCACAGATTCACAGATCCGAGTTAGAAATGCAGCTCTGTGAGCTCTGTGTTGTGAAGCACCTCTGCTCCATGGTGACAGTATCCATGGAAATGCAGCTCAGGGAGTAAATGTGGCTCAGGGGAGACTTTCCTGAGGCCGGGCCATCCCAGGACCCTGCACAGCATTGGGTGATTCCATCTTCTCACCTTAAAAGGGCTTTGGCTGCTCCTTGTTTTGAACAGTCCTGGCCTTGTCTGGATGAGACACCAAAAAAAGCAAGAGTCAGAGTGAGCATTTAATACTGCAGTGACATTGTCCACTTTGCACAACTAAAACCCTCAAACTTCACTCACCACAAGCACAGGGAAAGACCACGCAACTCTGGAAGAAATTAAAAGACACTTCTTGTTAAAAACTATTTATTTTTTTATAAATATAATTCTTCATTCATTAAAGAATCACAAAACTTTACTCATGGAAAAAAAAAAGATTTTACAATTTGATTTATAAAAGCTGAAGTGAAAAATGAATTATTTCCAGTGTTAGTTTTCTGTAAAACATGTAAATAATCACACCATTGAATTGTAGGAATGCACTTGACATTAAAAAAATTAATAAAAATTGGTATCAATAATCACTTATGGGAGAAACAGACTGCAGGAAGTTACTCCATGGAGCTGCCTTTGCAAAGAAAGGTTAATGCAAGCTCTCAAGAAGGTGCACACCTTCTATTAATAACTTTCACAAAATAAAAATAGCACTGCTTCCTTGGCCTGCAGCCCAGTGGATTGCTACCATTCCTCCTCATCAGATTTCTTGCTCATTTAACCTTTCTTCCCATCCAGTCTCTCTCTTTCCAGTCATAAATTTTGTATATTCAAAAATACTTGGTTTTCATTTAGCAAATGCTAAGTTTTAAAGAGTTTAACAGGAATTATGTGTGTGAAAAAAAATACACTTTTAAAAATTCCCCCTAACAACCCAGACAACTCCATTCACCAAGGAAAACATGCAGAAACTTTTAATGGATTTTAATAAAATCTAGGATGAATTTTGGGGTGACCCACTAGATAGATACTTCCCAAATAAACTCTATTTCCAGCTGCAAAGAACAGTAGCTCCCTGGGGAAAAACCCCATGTGCTTTACTTAAAAGTGCAAATAAACCTCTCAGTGTTTATTTCAAGAGGTGCCAGCCACATATTACCAAGCAAGTATGCAAACATAAGAAAACTCCAATGCCACATTCACCTCTAAGACAGGAATAAACTCTGTTATTGTTCTTACCAATATTGTTACTCTCACATAGGTCAATTTTTCATCAAAACTTGTTCCCTCACACCAAATATAAAAGAACTGGAATGAATTAATGTGGACATTTTTGTTTAAAAAGAAAAGATTTCTCTGCTAGCTAAACCTAACAATTCTCTGAGCACCAAGCTTTTCCCTCAGTAATTATTGCACTGCTGGCAAACAACAGCTCTGTGAGCTGCCACACTCCTCACCCTGTCCCCATTATTTTAATAGCCTGAAGATCAGTCTGTCTTCCTTCCCCATCCCCCGTGCTATCAGCCATCACTTAATGAACGTGGCTAATTACTGCTCCAGGCTCAGCCTCTGCTGCTGGGCAGTTTGCAGAGGCTCAGGGCTGCAGTGAGCACACAGATCAGTGCCAGCATCCAGGGGCCACCTGCCCCAGGAGCCAGAGGGTGTCTGAGCTGCCAGGGAAGCACAGCCACAGCCAGAGCCTGGCTCACACCAGGGTGGGCTGCATGGACAGGATTACAGCTTCATCATTGTACTGAGACAGCGACTCTGGCCCAGCCACACTGAGCAGGGCAGGGGATTAACCTGTTGTCTTTTAGCCTGAGAATTACAGAAAATTTAGAAGAATTTGGCAGGCAGTTGATTTCCCAAGTCTCCTGTAGAGCCTCTGAGGTAGTTACGTGCCAATAAGCATAAAGGCCTGACAGGGAAACTGAGGCACTTCAAGGTGAGCTCATTTATCCAAAGTCTGGTCAGAGCCCAGAGCAGAGCCAGAAATGCTGCCCTGGGCTCTTGGCTCCTCCTGAGCTCTGGACACTGAGCCCAGCTCCCTCCAGGCTCAAATGTCAGAGGGCTGCAGGCCACAGATCTCCCAGAAGGCTGGAGGTGTCAGGGATGAAGCTGCTGCTGGCAGCAGAAAAACATGGACATTGTGTAGGAAAATCCAGGCTGTAAAGGCCACGCAGATGAGGGAGGAGGGACACTGTGAAAGCATCACCCGAGCAGAGCTTCATAATCCACGTACCAGACCAGCTGGCCAGAGCTGGGGCTGACGCCCGAGATCGGCCACTTCCTGGGCTCGTGGCCCACTCTGCTGAGCAGGGTGGTGATGTCGTGCTTGCCCTTCCCCAAAACCAGCACGAACACCTGCCTGGCCCTGTTGATGAGGGGCAGGCTGAGGCTCATCCTCTGGTGAGGCTTGACAGGGCTCTCGGTCAGCACCACGGTGGGAGCCCCCTCCAGGCCGCTGTCGGAGTGGGGAAAGAGCGAGGCCGTGTGTCCGTCTGTGCCCACCCCCAGCAGCACCAGGTCGAAGCTGGCGTTGGCCACCAGGGCCACGATGTCCTTGGCATAGAGCTCGGCGCCGCCGTCCTCCTCCACGCAGAGGCGGCGCTGCAGGTGCACGGGCATGGGGTGGATGTTGAAGTAGGGCACCCTGACGCGCTGCAGGAGGTGCCGGTGCAGCCCCAGGAAGTTGGACTCGCTGTCGGTCAGGGGCACGCAGCGCTCGTCCACCAGCCACACGTGCGTGTGCTGCCAGGGGAAGCCAAAGTGGTGCCTGGCCAGCCTCTGGAAGAGCCCCACGGGGCTGGAACCGCCCGACAGGGCCAGGTGGAACTGCCCCGAGCGAGCCACGCTCCTCACGGCCGCCTCCTCCATGTCGGAGGCCAGCTGGGAAATCAGGTCCTCGGCCCACGCTGACACCAGGGGGCTCTGCCGGAATTTGGACTGGATTGCCCTGAAATCACTCGGCATTTGTCCGCTGGGGTTCAGCAGCTCCGCCGGCTCTGCCAGGGTGAAGGCCACTCCCCCACTGACCATTTCAAAGTCCAGCAGGTGCTGGTTCTCCACGCCCCCGGGGTAGAGGCGCGGCGGCTGACGGGAGGTGCTGTCCAGCAGAGGTGTCCAGAAGGCCCAGGAGGCCAGCAGGTTCTCCGTGGTGATGAAGAAATCCTTCCTGCCGTGGTAGATGTTGGAGATGAGGACAGAATATGCATCTCGCTCTTTCACAGGGCTGTACACATAGAAATCAGACAGTGGCTGTCCAAAGACGTGCAGGTCTGACCGAGCCTCTGCTTCTTTCCAGCTGTCTTTGGGCATGACGGGCTGGAAGAGGTTCCTGCTCACCAGCACCGCAGGGGTGTTGAGCGCACCATGCCCGAAGTGGAAGATGATCTGCTTGGGTTTGCACTGGCTGTGCCCTGCGTCCCTCAGAGTGCCACTCTGGGTGCAGTAGGCTCTGTTCTTGAACAGGACACGAGCGTAGCCCACGCGCTCATCCAGAGCCTTCCCAGAGGTGAGCAGGAAGGGGACCCCTTCCCAGCGCAGGCTGTCGCTGTGGATCAGCACACCTGCAACAGAGACCCCACTGCACACCTGAGCAGCAGCCACTCCTGGGGCATCTCCACCACCTGCCCATTACCCTCCCTCCTCAGCTCCTGGAAACCTTGGTAAGCACTGTGCCTCTTGCTCCACATTCAGTCCTTCCATGACTTCACTGCCCACCCAGAACTCGATGATCTTTAAGGTCCCTTCCCACCCAGGCCATTCTGTGATTCTTGCTGCTCTGCAGCTCCCCTGCTGTGCTCCCTCCCAGCTATCCCACTTCTTCAGCCTCCTTTCATCTTGCAGGAAACCAGTTTCTGAGCATGAACATCATTTAGACAATACTCTTCGTGTTCCCAGCATGGCTAGAGATGGCCTCATGGTTCACTCATGACAGAGCTATACCCCTCAGCTGCAGAGAGCAACTTGAGTTTATGAAAAAGCAAAGGAGTTTACAGGCAACTTCTAGAAATAATGCAGGGATTTTATAATAATGGGCTGTAGCTCTCACACTTCCCACTCCCTGGATCATTAGCTAACTGACACAACAGCAGCTTTATCTTGTCCAGCTCCCAGTTACCCACATCAGTGGATGCCTGGACACATCCCTGAGTCAGCAGTGAGGTCCCGAGCCATGGAGCTGGTACTGCATGCAAGGGCTCACATCTCCTGCTCTGCTCAGCTCTGACCGCTCCCCTCGCCAGGGCCCAGCCCAAACTCTCACCTGCAAAGGTTGGAGTGGTGCTGACGTAGCCCCGTGCCTCCTGCAGCTCCTCCTGCACCTGGCTGTCGTAGGCCTGGTACTGCCCCAGCACGGCGCTGCTCCTCTCCAGGCCCCACAGGGACTGGAACGCCTGCAGCTTGTGCTGCACCACCTCGTGGGCACTGCTGACGTTGGCAGGGAGCTCCATGATGAGGAACATGAGGGCCTCGGTGAGGTGGTTCTGCAGCACGTCCCGGATCACCCCGTACTGCTCGTAGAAGCTGGTGCGGCCTGGGCACAGCGAGGGGGCAAAATGCTGGTCAGGGGATGGAGGTGCCTTGTCTGCATCACAACACGGGCGCCAGGGACAGCAAAGCTCCCAGCTCCTCTCCTCCCCACCCAACAATTAACCTGAAGCAATCAAGCTCAGGGAAGCCGTGGATGTCCCATCACTGGGTGTGTTCAAGTTCTGGCTGGACAGACCTTTGGGCAACCTGTCCCAATGAAAGCTGTCACTGCTGTAGCAGGACTAGATGGTTTTCCTGTCCTCAGAAGGCTCTGGCTGAGCCATGCCCTTGGGAGACAAAATTTCATGCACAAAGCCATGCTTCCCTTTCCCTGCCAGGCTTCTCATGCAGGTGGGAACAGTGGGAGAAGGACAGTGCACTTCGGGAGTGACTCAAGGCTGTGTGTCACCAGCACCAGGCTGCATCACGACCACAGGCTTCCCCTGTTGACTGAGAATTTATCTCCCCTGCTCTAATCCAAAGGCACATTCATTAATGGAATCAATGCTGCAGACTTGCTGGGAGCCAGGCTGCCAGCTGAAGCTGCACAGGAGAAAAAAGACATCAAATGACAAGTTACAAAGTTGTTCAGAGAGGGGAGGGCACAGGGAGTAGCTGGGGCTGTGCACAGACGTGGCTGTTCTCCCCAGATGTCTGCAGTGCATCCCTGTCCCACATACAGGCTCAGGTGAGCTCTGGGCTGCCAAACCAAAGACTACTCCATGTTCGATAAAATGGCATTAATTGAGTTTGTGGTGGCACAGGGAGGGAAGCAGAGGTGGTATGAGCGGGGCAGCAATCCTGATGGTGCAGAACCCCGAGCACCTGCCGTGCCCAGCAGTGCTGCAGGTGCCAGCCCAGCCTGGACCTTTGTGCTGAGCACTGCAGAGGGGATGCTGCAGCATTGCAGGCAGGCAGTGCAGCCGTGTCCTTCAGCAGGAGACCCACACTGCCACTCTGGGCTGGGACTGTCCCTCTGCAGTGCTTTTCCTACTAGAGGGGAAAGAAACAGGCAGACAAACCCAGACTGAGTCAGGGACCAGAAACACCCAGGCAGGAGAAGCGTGAGCACCTCCCAAAGAACAGCACAAAGGCACACTCAGGGTGAGCCTGGGGTCTGACAGGACAGCAACACAAAAGGGTTGTTCTTACAACAACCACACCACTGCTGCACTGAGCTGAAGTGGCCTCAGACTGCATCAACCCCAAATCTAACGCTGTTTACCGAGAATTAGGATAGAAAGGTCAGCAGTGCCCTCAGAGCTCTGCAGCAGGAAAAGGTGGGGGGTTCTGCCCCTGCTCCCAGATGAATTGCAAATGGATTTTTTTCTTAGAGGCAGCAACACTACCTGAAGTGAGTCTCCAGCACAGGAAGTGTAAGACAGTCCCTCTCTGATTCCAGGAGCAACACAACATTCACCTGTTCCTTTTTCATTTCTGTACCAGCACCACCTCAAGGGCCACCTCCCCATAACTGATGAACCTGCCAGTTCTGCTCACTCACTCACCCTGCACACTCTGCACACTCGCCTCACCAACCTTTAGCATCCACAGTTTCCTTCAAGACAACCTCCACTCTTTCCACATGATGTTGGTTCCAGATTGGGTCCAGAAACTGTCGGTTCTGATCCCGAAAAGGCAGGATATGGGCCACAGCCTGTGAAGGAAAAAAAAATCAAAGCCCCAATAAAAACTCAGCAGATTCCCTCAGTGCCTCTGCCTCACTGCCCCATCCAGCAGACAGGCAGCAGAGCAGTGGGTCAGAGAAGAGAAAAGCAGCAGGAGAGCCTGCAGTGATGCACAGTGGGGTCACCAGTGACTGTCCAGAGCAGACATTAAAGCTCTGTCTGAGGCATTTTGAGGTTTCATGTGAAAAGGCTGAACTACAAACTGCAGAGCACTCAGTTTGTATCTGTCAGAGGACAAAGGGCTGAGTCAGACCATCCTGAGACTAATGTAAGTAATGATGAAATACATCAGTTCAGATGCTTACACCACTAAAGCCATCTGCTCTTTTGGGGAGACAAAATAAATCCCTAAAAATAAAACAAGAAATCCTCCCTCTTAGTGGACATGCTCTCCTTGCAGCTGGACATGCAACTTCTGAGTAAAACGTGGCCACAGTGCCATGGCTGGAACAGGCTGCCTTTGAAGTGTGGCATCACATTCCTGTGAAACAAGGATGGCATGTCCTTGAATGCATTCCCTGTGCACAGTGCAGCTCCACAGCCTGAGCTGCACCTGCAGCAGACAATGCTTCCAGCCTGGAGTGGAGCACAGGGGAGGAAGAAACCTTCCCCTAAGCATCCCACAGAACTACCACCCCATCAGCTCCTTATCATATCAAATGAAGGAGTGCTTCCAGAAGCCATGGCTAAGCAGAGGCCTATGTGCAATGAGATGGGAGCTGTGAGAGGACAGGTGCTGCTCAGTCAGCGAAACCAAAGCCCTGACCTTGGGGAGGAGAGCAGAGCAGTTCTGCATCTCTGCTCCAGGCACACAGAGCCCAGCCCCCCACCCTGGCCTCCCTCAGCAGCAGGGACCCTCATCACTCCCCCAGGAGGAAGCCCTGCTCTGGTCTGCACATTTCCTCTGCTCTCCCAGAGGATGGACAGCACCACAGCACAGAGAAACAGGACAGGATTCCAGGCTCTGGATCACACGGAGAGGCTCTGCCTGGATTTGGGAGAACAATGCTCTCATCAGATGCAGAACTGACTCCCAACAGTCTCCCATGCCTCTCAGCTCCTCAGCCTGGCAGGGGCTGTGCACTGCTCACCTGCTTGCCCAGGTAATGGTCCACCCTGTACATCTCCTCCTCCCTGAAGAAGCCAGCCAGCTCTGCAGCCAGCTGCTGGGCCGACTGCAGGTCGTGGCCGAAGGGCTTTTCCAGCACCACGCGCAGCCAGGCTCCGCCCGCGGGCCGGCAGCTGCTGTTGATGTGCCGGGCGATCTCCGTGTAGGCAAATGGGGGCACTGAGAAGTAGAAGATCCTCCCAGCCTCCTGCAGCCCCTCCTGGCGCAGTAGGGTCTCAATCTCTCTGTTCAGAGCTGTGTAGTTTTCGGCAGTCTTTAGCTGGTGGTACTGGCTCAGCTTCAGGAACTGGTCCTTGAGCACAGCACACCTGTTGGGAGCCTCATCGGGGGGACAGGACAGCTTCTTCAGCACATCAAACATCTGCCTCTGCCCTGGCTCCAGAGCTGCCAGTGCAGCCCCGTGGAATGTGAAGCTGTGGCCACTGCTCACTTGGTCCATGTAGAGCTGGAATAGACCCTGCCACAAATACTTCTTGGCCAAATCCCCTGTGGCTCCCAGCAACACCACAGAGATGTGGCCCTGGGATGATGCAGCTGGGGACGGGAGGGCTCCCATGAACAACACCGTGCACAGGACCCTTCCCAGCATCCTGAGGACAAGAGGTAGAGCCAGCAACGCTAGAGATCAGGAATAAAACCCAAAATCAATCCATGTTGTGGCACTGCAAAACACAACACAAGGTACCTGCTTTCCCCTGGCTGAAGAGCCAGGGGCTTCTGCCTGGATCCTCCACCCAACAGCCTCTCCTGCCCTCCACGATCTGAATCAAGGCAGTAATTTGGGTTCCTGACAACACTGCAGCCTCCTTCTGCACACCAGAAGTGGAAGGCGGTGTGTGCTGAAGGTCTGTGGGCAGCACATGCACTGTTCCCACAGCTGAGGGGGTGTCTGTGCCTTTGCACGGGGAAACTGAAACCCATTTTCACCCAAATCTCAGAGCTGGTACAAAGGGACACACGTGCCTGCACTCTGAGCACACGTGCCTGCACACTGAATCCTGCTCCCAACGTCCTGTTTGGGACTTTGCTCAAACAGAGCTGTGCTGCCTTGGCATGGCTTCATGTCAATATTGTCAGAGCAGCCCAGGGACAAACATGACCAATGGCAGTCCCAGGCTCTTCTCCTTTCACTGAAACCACCACCACTGAACTGGGTTCTAATGGCTACTGGGAGACTGGTGTAATAAAACAACCTGGAAAAGGAGTTTAGTTCTCAGACTGATGTGAGCCAGTCCAGATGCTGCCTCACTGTGGCCGTGTCTGTGGCCAGGTGACAACCAGTGGTTTTGTTCTGCCTCCACCACTGCAGAGCAGGTCCTGTTCTGGCTGTCTCCCCTCAATGCCCATCCAAACCACTGCAGCCAGGCCAAAAGGCCCCTTTGCCCATACTTATTTATCCAAAATGAAGTTGTTTTTAAGAGAAAAGGCACATTTAGCACTTACACAGAGAAACACAGCAATGACTTTGCATCTTGATGATGTAATGCCACTGAAGAGAGGTTTAGTCACTCCTGCATGGGTGACTAAACCCCTGTGCTGCTCTCATTACACCAGGTATTATTTCAGCAGCTCTCACACTGGCTACATCCTTCCCTTAATTTCATTTTCTGAAGCTGTGTTTAGTTGGATCAGAGCCTTCACAGCACACAAGGTTATTAACTTCTTTAAAAACTTTGAGCTCTGGTCAATAAATGATGATAACTAAATAATTACAAGGAACCTCTGGATATCTCTCCCTGTCTGCAGCTTGAGCTGGTCTGTAGAAATTTTGTGTTTCTCTCTCCAGCAGACTCACCTGTGACACAGGAGCTTTAGAGACCACAGTGGCAAAAGCAGCTGGAAGTTTTTCTCCTGCACAGCCTCTCCCAGCGCAGATCTCCCTCCTCCTGTGACTGGGTTTCTCTGATCAGAGGTTGGGTGAGCAGGACAGATAAGGCAGGTTGTTCCCTTCCTGGAAAACGGGAGGAAAGACCCAATTACAACAGAGAAAAAACCAAACATGCCCGAGCCAGCAATGTCCCAGCACATCCCAGCACGTCCCAGCTCTCAGTTCAGCCCCACTGGCTGTGCTGAATCCTTTGGCTCCCATTTGTGAGCAGGTAAAACACAGGCACATGTGGTAATTCCTGCTCCCAGAGAGCTGCAACACAGTGTCAGGCAGTCTGTAAGTTTAACTCCTCTCTCTCCAGCCCTGTTGTGGCTGTCTCCCCTCCCTTCCTCCTTTCTGTGCTGTTTGAGCTCCATGCACCCACTGAGGGAACCCAGCCAGCAGAACAAGTGTGGCTCCAGAAGCTCTGCCTGCAGTGTGAGTGATTATCTGGTTTCCCTTCCCCTGCTGTGGGGCTGTAACACGGATGACAAAGTTTCTCAGTGCAATAAAGTGGTGTTTACACTTCCTGAGCAACCTTTGTTCCAGGAACCAGAGGCACTGATACACTGCACCCTGGCAGCCCCTCAGCCAAGGAGCAGGGAATGGGAAGGGTCCGGGTGGGCTGTGCTGCTCCAGACCCACAGAAAAGACGGAATTGCCACCGAACTTCCTGGCAGATTCAGCCACAGTCACGTGTGTTCCCAAACCAATGGGAAGCCAGTTTCACAACCCTCCCAATTGCAAAATATTAAGCTACACTGCACAGAAGAAGCTCAGCAAACCCAGCAGTGTTTGTTTACTGCGTCCATATCAGCTGCTCACATTAAAAAAATAATACTCCAAAAATCCCCCAGCCAGCCAGAACAAAGTTACTCGGTCAGGCTTCAGGAAAAGACTCCTGGGCCTGATCCACATAAAACACTCAGGAGCCTAGCCCAGCAGTCAGGCTGTGCATTCCCTTGCACAGCCACTGGAGCTCCAGTTGGACAGGAGCTCATTTCAGGTCTTTATGGAAAAAATGAAAAATATATTTTTTGTTACCGTTGTATCCCCACTGAAAAATAATTACCAGATGCACAGCCAAAAGAGCAGGACTTTGATGATCCTCGTGGGTCCCTTGCAGCTGAGGATATTCTATGATTCTAGGATAAATGCAGCATGGCCTGGGGCTCCCACAGGGCTCTGCACAGGTAACACACGAAGGAAAGGGCTCTGAGATCTTCTGAGAACTGAGGAAACCATACTGCTCTTCTGTATTTGCAGACATTGGGGCAGAAATGAGCTCACCAGCAGCTTCTGGAAAAGCCCGAGGCTTAACGAGGAGACTCACATTAAAAGCAAGCTGAGAGATGCACGAATTCGTGTTCGGCCCTTCTGACTCTGACTCAGCCTCACTCCGTGTGCTCCGGCCCCGGCATCGTGACAACAGCCGCTCCCAAACCCCTGGAAAAGCAGGACCGGGGGGACCGTGAGGAAACCAGCGCAGTGCGTGGGCAGCGCACGGAGCCCGGGGGATGAGGAGCTCAGGAGTGACAGGGATGAGGAGCTCAGGAGTGACAGGGATGAGCTCACGAGTGACAGGGATGAGGAGCTCACGAGAGACAGAGATGAGCACAGCAGGGACAGGGGTGAGGAGCTCACCTGCGACAGGGATCAGCTCCCGTGTGACAGCGGCTGTCACCGCCCCCAAGCAGCGGGAGGGACCCGGAGCCCCGCCCGCCACCCCCGCCCCTGGCGCTGGAGCTGCCCCGGGCCCCGGGAAGGCCGGGCCGGGCTGAGGGGGCTGCGGGCACCGTGGGCTGAGGGGCAGCGGGGCCGGGCCGGGGCTGCCCCGAGCGCCTGTCCCTGCCTGCCCCTCGCCAAGGGCCGGGAGCACGCCCCTCTCCATGCCCTCATCGCCCCTCCATCCCTTCATCCCCTCTCCATCCCTTCATCCCCTCTCCATCCCCTCATCCCCTCATCCCTCCATCCCCTCATGGAGCCCCGGCCGCCCACGCGGTGCCGGAGCGGGGAGGCCGGTGCGCGGTGCCGCAGGACAGTGCAGAGCGGGGCCCGGGCTGATCCCCCGGCCCCGGGTGAGCCCTCCCCGGCCCGAGCCGAGCCCCTCGGCCCGAGCTGAGCCCCTCGGCCCGAGCTGAGCCCCTCGGCCCGAGCTGAGCCCCTCGGCCCGGCCCGGCCCCGCCGCCCCCCGCTCACCTCCCGCCCACCGCACCGCGCCGGCGGCGGCGGGCCCGACACAGCGCCCCGCCCGCCGCGCGCCCGCCCCGCCCGCCCGGCCCTGACTCTCTGGTTGGCGGTGGATCGCGCCGGGCGCCGGCGCTCGGGAGGGAGGAAAAAACCCGCGGGGCTGGGGGGGCTCTGGGGACACGGGGACACGGGGACACGGCCCCCGCACGGGGGGACACGGACGCCGCCCGGACCCCGCCGGACACCGGCGCTGGGAGTGCGCCTGGGCACTGCGCTCGCACCCTTTCTCCGCCGGGCGGTTGCATCAGGCGTGCCCGCATGGATGGGTGTGTGCGCTGCGTTCTCCTTTCGGGTGTTTGGGCTGGAAATGCCCGGAGTGCACCATCACAGCTGAACCATGACCGAAAGCAGCGCTTTGGTCCCTTCAGGGTCGAGTGTGATGTGGCAGAAGCAACTCGGCCGAGTGGAAGGGGGCTGGAGCAAGAGGAGCTTTCAGCAGCCCTCCAACCCAAACCATTCCTTCATTCTGTGACTCATTCCAAAAGAAAAAGTATCTGCTTTGCCCAGCTGACTGGCTGGAATGATTTTACACCTAGATGTGTAGGTATATTTGTCTACAGTCCTTGCACTGCTTTGTGTCCTGAAATGACTCTGGCATCCCCGTCCTAACCACAGTGTGCAGCCAGTCCTGGCTTTTCTAAACAAAGGAATTACCTCCTGAACCTCCTGGGATGCGCCTCAGACCGGCCCGGCAGTGCTTTTGGGCACGTGAGGTGCTGTGCAGGCAGGTGGAGTGATCAGAGAGGAGAGGAGAAAGGAAAGGTGTCTGCAGGCAGGTGTGGCAGCAGCGCGGAGCTGCAAAGCACACCCGCACTGGCAAACAGCTGCAGCTGCATCCCTGCACTTCCAGGATGGCTGGCGTTACATCCCATGGCCATACACACCGTTCCTGCTGCCTCCTGCACTCCAAGGCCTCCAATTATTTCGTACAAGTGAATATACTTTACAGGTGGGGAAACTGAGCTGCTGTGACAGAGCTGGGCACAGCAGGGGCAGCTTCTGCTGAGGCTGGAAACTGAGAGAGGAAATTATACCTAAGACAAGCCTTGCACTGTATTTGAGATATCTATCTATCTATCTATCTGTCTATCTATCTATATCTATATAGATATATAGATATATAGACATATAGATATATAGATATATCGATATATCAATATATCGATATATTGATATGTAGATAGATCTATAGATTGAAATCTATCTATAGATAGATATAGATAGATATAGATAGATATAAATATAGATAGATAGATAGATAGATAGATAGATTTTTTTTTGACCAATCTGGTCTAGTGGAAGGTGTCCCTGCCCACGGCAGAGGTTGGAACCAGGTGATATTTAAGGTCCTCTCCAACCCAGACCATTCTATGCTTCTACCACATAACTTTGAGTTTCCCCTGCTCAGGGGAAGCAGGGCTGGACCCCACAGCTCTGTGTTTAACCCAGGAATGGCAAAGCTCAGCTCTCAGGAGCTGCCCTGGGCCTGTCTGGGACAGGAGGTACCTGGGTTAGATTATTGCTGTAATCTCTGTTCTGCTCTGGAGAAAAAAGTGGGGTTTGCCACCTCCTTCAGCAGAAACCATTGAAGAGCAGATCTCCCTGCTTCATATTTCTGGCACATGGAGTGAGATGAACAGCTGAGGCCCTGGTCACTTCAGCTTGTTATTATTACAGACAGAGCTGGAAGCTGGGAGCAGCAGCAGTTGTTTAACATCTTCTCTTGAGAGACCATGTTTTCAGATAGTTACATGATGCCAAACTTTAAATATTGAGGCTGAAATTGTAGGGGTGGTTTGCTTTATGCAGTCATTTTCTGGAAAGCGGAGAAAAAAAATAGTGCAGCTATTTCTGAGCTGAAGGTCAGAAGATAAAATAGGTTTTTTGACCATGTTAAAAATATCTCAGCCGTTTCATTAAGGAGCTCTAACATCTCATAATTTGGGGCAAGTAAGATTTTGTGAGGATGATGGTTTGGATCAGAATGTGCTTTCATCAGAGCCTTTTCAGGCTTCCTCAGCTGTGTGTGCCTTTAAGGGAGGAAGGTCCAGTGTGACAGATGAGACATGTGATGGCAATAGAGGAATAAAAGGCATCTAGAAAGGAAAGGGGCATTAAGGAGACAGATGTTCTACAAGCAAATAAAAAGCTCTGTAGGAGAAAGAGCTGTTCTGGGTGGTGTTTAAAGGTGGTGTTTCAGAGGAGGGAGCATTAGGCTGGAGCGAGCAGCTTATCAATTCAGGGCCTCTGTAAACCCTGGGCAGAGGCTGTGTTTTGGCATTGCAGTGCAAATCTGTTCCACAGCAAGGGGTTCTGTTTTCAAGAGTGGGGGAAACAATGTAAAAAGTGATTTTGCTGCAGTGGGGCTTTGCTGCCCTTTGGTGTTGCAGCTGCAGGCCAGACCCGAGGTGTGGAGAGGGGACAGAGCTGGGCTGGGGTTTGCACTGCTCTGAAGAGGCAAAGTTTGCTTCAGTAGGGTGAGATTTTGGTGAGGTAACCTTAGAGGAACCTTGCCTGGTACCTGCCAAATTTATCAGCCTCTGCAAAGGCGTTTAGTGCCAATGAACTGTGGATGTGGCGGTAAATGACAGGGTAATTTCTGGGGATGCTTTAATTCCGTGGTTCTGTGAGCTGGGAGCCCTTTTGGTGCTGCTGCTGCTGCTGCAGGGCTGCTGGAGCTGAGTCAGTGGCTGTGCTGGGGGGAAGAGCTTCCAGGAAAGCTCTCGAGTTCTGGGCTATCAAGTTCACATGGCTTTGGGTAAGGCTGTTAACTTCTGCTGAGAAGCAGTAAAGAACAGCTGTACAGCAGCTGGAGTTCTCAAAAAATGAAATTACTGTCTGGTGGCTTCTCAAAAACCAGACTGCAGAAAGGATAACAGCAGTTCCTAAACTGGTGTGGGGGAGAATAAGAAAGAGGGGCTTTGTTGTGGGGCAAGGGAAGGACTTACCTGCTGAACGAGTTCTGGAGCTGGGGCTGGTTTGTGGTTGGGTGTGCTCAGCCTGACAGAGAGAAGCCTCCAGTCCGGTTTAAGAAGTTTAGAGTTAAACACTTTGGCCTGTTTGGTATTAAGCAAAGCCACTTCTGTGCATCCAAGCCGTGTTTTGAGGCTGGAAGGCTGATCCACACAGGAGCAGCATTCCCCAGGCCCCACTGCTCTGGTGTTCTGCCTGGCCAGCTCAGCTCTTAAAGAGCTTAGCATCAAAGTACAGCTGAGACACTCCAAGGTGAGGGAGCATTAGAGTAAAGCTGCCTCTTAAGAGCTTTTGTTTCTATTGTTTGTTGGCTTTCCTTTCTAGACTGTGGCTTTTAAATGACAGGAGCCACGTCCAGGGAGTGACAGGAACCTTGTCCAGGGAGTGCCACCCGGGTGTGGGATGGGGAGTGGGCACAGCTGCCTTGCTGTGAGGCTGGAGGGGATGGCACTGCTGGCTCCTTCCAGCCCCTCTCTGCTGCTTCCTCAGCCAGTCCTGGGACTGAAGCAGGACTTGGTACCCATGGGACAGCCCTGTCACTGCTCTGGGGGTGCAGGCTGGCACTGAAAACTCCATAAAATCAGGGGCAGGGGAAAGGAGCTGGGGATGGGGAGGAGGAGAGCTCATCCTCAGCAAGCACTGTGCTTGAATCAAACAGAACTGATCAATCCTGTGAGCTGTGCCTGGTTTGGCCTTTTGTTCTGAGGAAGGGATGCTCTCATCAGCCTGATCAGCAGATTAAAGATTGAGTGCTGGCATCTTCCCCAGGTGTCCCTGCACTGGGACAGGCTGCCTTCTGTCTCTTCCTCAGCCTTGGACTAAAGGAGGATGAAAATGGAGGTTAAAGGCTAAACATGCTGTTTCTTCATTGTGAAATGGGGAAACAGGAGGTTCCTCTTGTGCACGGGGGCAGAGCACACCAGGCAGCTTTGCCGAGCCAAAGGCATTGCTGGGCCCCTGAGGGCTCCTGGTGCATTCACCAAAAGAGACTTGGACTTGTCCTGGCTGAGAAAAAAACAAAAAGCAATGACTGGTTCCCATTGTTGTACCCATAAATATGCAGAGATGGGCTGAGATCTGCTGCTCAAGGAGCAAAGGTGGCTCGTGGGTGAAGAGTGTAAAGAAAAACCCTCCTTGTTGGTTCTCTGGCAGGAGCTGCCCTCAGTGTGGTCCAGACTGATTCAGAGCTTCAGCAGCTTGGGGTCTGAACCACAATCTGCTCATTGCCGTCAGAAAGAAGCCCAAGGTGGGTACCTGGTGCTGCTGCCTGGCTGGCACTGACAGCTCCTGACAGAAATTACTTTTCTTGGCTTGTGATGTGAGAGGTGGACACAAGACAGGCATGTAGGAAGTGCTGCCATCATTGAGGTAATTGAAGTTTCCCCAAATGCACTTGATTGGGGTTTAATAGTTACTGTACCTTAGATAAATATTGATTGATGAAGGTTGACACAATGAGTTTTGAACTTCCTAACGAGCATTGTTGTTCTGGTTATCAGTTTCCTGACCAATTAGTATTGGATGTATTGCCCTAGATTGGAAAACAAACAAAACTGAACAACGGCAAAAAGTGAATGGTTTAAAATGGTTCAAAATGTGAAGAGAAACATTCAAATACATGGAGGCTTCCTAGTCTGGGAGCACCTTGGCTCTTGCTTTGACTTTCACATCCTCAGTCCAAGGTTTTTATTGCTCAGAGTGGACAGTGCAGCCCTGAAAGGCAATGTCCACCTTTATACTGACCTCTCACTGAGTGATACAGGTTTTACTATTGCTGCAGGGTTATTTCTTCCCTTCAAGAAGTTTTGGAAACTGTAATAAAAATAAACCCCATGCCTACCAACCCCTTTGTGTTCTGACAGCAGCAGTGGTCAGGCAGTCTCTGACGGTGTAATGCTGCAGCAGAGCAGGGCTGCACTGCCTGTCAGAGCTGATCAGCCCAGGCTGCTGCACTCGGAGCACAAATGCAGCTGTGGAAAGTCAGAGGTTTTCTCTGAGCATCTGACAGCTGAATGGGAAGGCAAAGTTGAGAGGCAAAGTCCCTGGGCTCTTATCTCTGTGTCCTGTTAAGATTAGACTCACTGATAGAGCTTAAACTAAAACCCTTCATCCCAGCATCCTCGTGCTCCTACAGCAAAGCGAAATGCACCAAAATGCATGAGCAGGTTACTATAAATGGACTGTGGTGCAGCAGGGAATTGGTGCAGAGTTTGGGATGGTGCGTGGAGTGCGGTGCATTCCTGGCACATGCACCCAGCCCGGGCACTGGGGCTGCCAGATTCTGCCCCAGGGCTGCCAGGCTCTGCAGTGGTGCTGCCAGGCTCTGCCTTGGTGCTGCCATGCTCTGCACTGGGGCTGCCAGGCTCTGCCTGGAGCTGCCATGCTCTGCACTGGGGATGCCAGGCTCTGCACGGTGCTGCCAGGCTCTGCACTGGTGCTGCCATGCTCTGCACTGGTGCTGCCATGCTCTGCACTGGAGCTGCCATGCTCTGCACTGGTGCTGCCATGCTCTGCACTGGGGCTGCCATGCTCTGCACTGGTGCTGCCATGCTCTGCACTGGAGCTGCCATGCTCTGCACTGGTGCTGCCAGGCTCTGCACTGGAGCTGCCAGGCTCTGCACTGGTGCTGCCATGCTCTGCACTGCGGCTGCCAGGCTCTGCACAGCAAGCTGCCAGGCTCTGCCTTGGTGCTGCCATGCTCTGCACTGGGCTGCCAGCTCTGCACTGGGGCTGCCAGGCTCTGCACTGGGGCTGCCATGCTCTGCACTGGGCTGCCAGGCTCTGCACTGGGGCTGCCAGCTCTGCACTGGAGCTGCCAGGCTCTGCACTGGGGCTGCCAGGCTCTGCATTGGTGCTGCCAGGCTCTGCACTGGTGCTGCCATGCTCTGCACTGGGGCTGCCAGGCTCTGCACTGGGGCTGCCATGCTCTGCACTGGTGCTACCAGGCTCTGCACTGGTGCTGCCATGCTCTGCACTGGGGCTGCCAGGCTCTGCCCTGGGGCTGCCATGCTCTGCACTGGTGCTGCCATGCTCTGCAGTGGTGCTGCCATGCTCTGCACAGGGGATGCCATGCTCTGCATTGGAGCTGCCAGGCTCTGCACTGGAGCTGCCATGCTCTGCACTGGTGCTGCCAGGCTCTGCACTGGGGCTGCCAGGCTCTGCAGTGGAGCTGCCAGGCTCTGCACTGGTGCTGCCAGGCTCTGCACTGGGGCTGCCAGGCTCTGCAGTGGAGCTGCCAGGCTCTGCACTGGTGCTGCCAGGCTCTGCACTGGGGATGCCATGCTCTGCACTGGGGCTGCCATGCTCTGCACTGGTGCCTTTCCTCATCCTGCCTGCTGCAGATTCACTCTGTGCTTCTGGTTTGTGGGCTCAGTGGCCTTGAAATGCTGTGGAACACTTCAATAAATCAGTGCTTCCTAAGCCTTGGCAAAGATGGGTGAAATGTCAGTGAAATGTCTTTGCCATCCAGGGGAGTCTCTCCTTGCTGCTGGATTCAGCACACTTCAGGAGGGGTGGGCTGGGAATATCCTGCTGTGGATGCTCACCCTGCCATGCAGGAGCTGCAGCAGTGCAGGGCACAGGGAACCAGAACAGGTGAGCACCCAGGTTTGTCTCTCTCTGCTCTTCTGTGATGCTGTAAAACCGGAATTATTTATCATGTTACCTTAAGCAACAGGTATGAAAAACAAGAACTGATCCAGAGCTCTGCAGGGGGGGTGTGATGAGCTGTGCAGCTGATGAGTGTAAGTGGTCCAGTCAAAAAACTAATCTCCAAATGGAAAAGCAATGACAGTGAAAGAGAAGAAAAAGGCTCCAGGGCAGCACCAGGACTCTCTCAGATGCAGATAATCAGCAGATCTGAAAACTTGATCTGAAAGCTTTCAGGGGGGGGTGTTAGAAAAGGCAGGAATAAATTGAGATTGACCCCGAGGTACACTCGGTGTTTTGCTGTGATGTGTGTAGATGAAAAATTAGCATGTTTCAAAATTATCCCTTTGCAACTGTTGGTTCCAGAGTGAGAACGTTGCAGAGCTCTTGCCCAAATATTTTAAATGCTCTGTGCCCCTGGAAATGTCCTTCAATACCTTGAGCTTGAAGTGGTTTCCCCTCCTCAGTCTCACTGAAGACCAGACCAAGAGAATCAGGAATCCCTGTGCCTGGTAATTCCAGGATGTGAAGTCAAGTGTGTTCTCTGGACACTTGTTCCTCTGGACATTCCACTTCCATGGGACAGAAGGAAAATGGGCTGGTGCCCACTGTCTTTTCTCTGCCATGAAAATGGGCTGAATCCCATGGAATGCAGGGTCTGCACAGCACCATTGGCTGCAGCCTCCCAGGGCCTGGATCAATGGAATAGCTGGGGGTGAACTGTGCGTTTTGTCAAACCAATAAGGGGCAGGAATTACACAGGGCAAAAAGCAGCTCTAGGCCTGAGCTGGTTTAAAACAATGTGGTTTAGCTGAAGTTAGGGACAGGTCTTTGGATGAGGTGTTGCACTGTTCTGTGTATCAGGAAAAAAATGTCAGGTGCTAGGGGGATGTGTGAGCTTTTTGTTTGGGGTGTTTGTGGGTGTTCGTTTTATTTTTTCCAAATTTATTATTTATACCTGCAGCTTCTGTCTGAATTCTTGATGTGGTTAAGACCTCTTAGCAAAGCCGTGGAGAATGAGATTTCCCCTGTTCTTTCTGCCACCTCCCGTCCTCACTGGCACAATTAAAGTGCGCATTCCCCACATCTGACAGCGGAGGAGACACTGCTGACTCCTGAATAAGTTCCAGCCTGTTCCCCAAACTGAGACCAGCCCAGGTGGGAGCAGAGTGCATTTGAGAGGCTTCTGCAGATGTCTGGTTTGCTTTTCGCTCTTGCTCTTGGAAGAGCAGCATCTCCAGGTGAGAAAACTCGGCGGCAATGGAACGTCCGAGTCCCCACCTCGTTGGGAAATCCGGCTGCCCAGGGAGCCGGGGCCGGCGTTTCAGACCCGATCCTATAGGATCAGACTTCTTGCAGTGTCAGGGATTTCAGACTTTTTAACTCCCCCTCCCCCGGTTTTTTTTTGGTGGTTTTTTTTTTTTTTTGCTCGCCTGTCTGAGCAGCTCCGGGCTCTCCCGGCATCACTTCAGTGCAAGGACCCGTCTGACACCGCTCCTGCCAGGTCCTGCCTCCCTCCCCGAGCAGCGGCTGCAACTTTTGCTGCTCCGCACAGCGCTGCATCCCTGGGAACGCAGAGCTCCTCCGAGCGGATCTGGGGTAAGAACAGACAACTTGGGAGGGAGGGAAGGTTTCCTAACCCGGTTTAATGGAAGCTCTTTCCTTTGCATGCTCTCTTAGGAAGGGAGGTATTTTAAAGGGGCTGCAGTCCTTCCTCCTGCAGGGCTGTCTTTTATGATTGATAAAAGATTTAAAAGTGCAACTTCTGCCGTGTGCTTGCTAATTAAACTTAATTCAGTTCGTTCCCTTTCTGCCTTTAAAATTCTCCTTTTAAATTCTCCTCAAGATGAGGGAGGCTGAATCAGTGAAGGCTTTTTTTCCCCCATTCTGCTTTTTTAAAACAAGCCGACAAAACCAAATAAAAGAAAATAAAATAACAATGGAAAAAACAAACCCCTCAGAAGCAAACGCAGCACAGGGACTAACCAGGACCTGTGGTTTTGCGTGCTGGCTCGCAGGCAGGTGGTGGGGTTTTGCTAGCTGATGCTGGTGCAGTTGTGCTGCAGTCCGAGCCCGTGCAGGCTGCGGAGCATTGCAGGAGTGCAGCAGGACGCGGAGCATTGCAGGAGTGCAGCAGGACGCGGAGCATTGCAGGAGTGCAGCAGGACGCGCTGCCGCCCTGCAGCACCCGGGCACGGGAAGTTCCCGCAGCTGCCCCCGCTGTCCTGGCGCTGCCCCGGCCGTGTCCCCGCTGTCCCCGCTGTCCCCCCGAGCGGGGGGAATGCGGCGCTGCCGCTTTAAGGGTGCGGAGCTGCCCGAGCCCCGCTCCTGCCGGGGATCCGCAGAGCAGCATCCTCGGCCAGGCAGGGATTCCCCTTCCCGAGCCCGAGCTGCCGCCTGCACCCGCGGCTCTGCAGCCACAAATGATTCGCTTTTACCCCGCATTGCCGAGCGATAGGTTAAAAAAGCTGTTGTGCCTTGAAATGCCCAGGCTCAGAGCTCAGCTCCGGCACCCTCCTCCCGAAAGAGAATGTCCTTGTACCTGCCGAGTGAGCTCGGGAAGTGCGCTGGGGGAACCTGAGAAAAGCGGGCTCGTGACCTCCAGGCGTTGCTGCCTTTCCACAGTCGCCAAAAGTTGAATTTGCATGGGAATGTGTCAGCACAGCCTCTCACTGCAGAAGTTTAATCTGCGTTTTCTGGAGGCATGTGAAGTCTGATTTATTAATGGCGCAAGGATTGCCTGGTTTATTTTAACTATAAAGCGGAAAAAAACCCACTTTAACATAAATATCTGCTAGCAACTTGCATTTTGCAAGTATAAAAATATCTATTAATTGCAATGTAGCTTCTTAGCAATTCTTAGCAGAGTCTGGGGAATGGTGTGGGGCAAGGGGGAAAAATGCAGTTTGAGCAATTATCAATTCTGTTGCAATAGCAGTGAAGTCAGCAGTGCTGAAATCCCTGCAGATCTGGGTTTGATATTCCGTGTTTGAGGGAGGCTGCTCAGCAGTCAGGGCTCACAGCACATCCCGAGCCTGCAGCCTGCAGCTGATGCTGGATGACATTAGCAGCATCTGAAATGACTAAATATTTGCCTTCCCTGTTTCAGTGATGTCTCTTGACACCAGGAAGGGTGTTCTGGTCCCCGCTGAGGCTGAGGCAATTACTGGTGTCTGCCACTGTGTTTGAGAGTAGTGGTGTGTGTTTGCACTGATTAGATCTGTAATTGGGGTGGGCTTTTGTCATGTGCTTGCACAAGGACTAAGAGAAGGCACTCAGATCTGTAGGAAAGGTGAGTGTTATCCCTGGCACAGAGGAGCTGGGGCTCAAGTGTGATCTCTCAAGGTCACACAGTGCCAGCTGATGGTGGAGACAAGCCCTTGGCACCCTCAGCTCCCAGCTGTTCCTTTAAATTCAGTGAAACTTTCACATCTTCCTTCAGAGATGTCTCTGGCCCCGAGTCATGCAGGAACAAGGGGAGTCAGATGTGAGGCCGAAACCCTGAATTTCGTGTGATTTAATGCAGCCTTTATGCAGCACACTCACACCGTGTTACCTCTGTTCCTTACAATCTAACAAGCGAGGAGACTCAAATTCATTTGTACAGTGCTTATGCATCAGTTTGTGGCTTTTATGAAGAACTCTCTAATTGGTAGAATAGGAGCAAAGTAAAAGTAACTGAGTTAAGAGCAGGCTTGGTGTAAATCGTTGAGGGGCAATGAATGTGCCAGGGTGCTCCTACATCTGGGTGCTGTGGAAAGGTTCTCAGCATAAATAAATATCAGTCTCTGCCTTAAGGAAAAAACACAAAACTGCTGTAAAACTGAACAGAACAGACTCCTCGAGGGTGGCACAAGTGGGGGAAGCTGCTGCTTTCCCTGGAGTTCTGCTCTCCAGAAGTGGGCAGAGCCTCTCAAAAGGGTTCTCCTCGTGTCTCCCTGCAAACCTGGTGTGATGTCTGTCAAGCAGAGGGGAAATGAGAATGGGTGTAGGGGGTAAAAATGAGACAAATCAGAGAATTGTGGGTTTCTGACTGAAGCCCCTGTATTGAAGTGTCTCTGTCCTGGTAATCAGTGGATGTGTAAATGGTGCTGCTGTAGGGAAATCAGTGCAAAGGACCCTGCAGTGCTGGGCAGTGGCAGGAACAGTCCCAAAAGACAAAACAGCACCAGAGTGCAAAGGTTGGGGGTGGGGAGGATGCACTCAGTGCTGTTTCTCCTCTCACATTCCCTGCTACTCCAGCAGTTCTTGCTTTGCACACCTGGGAAGGCACCCTCAGCACACATCAAATCTTAACAGGAATTCACAGCACCTCCAGTGCCACCTGAAACTCCTGTGCTGTGCCTTGAGCAGCCCGTGAGAGACCCCCAGGCAGTGTGAACATAACCTCAGCCAGGTACTGAGCAGCCTGAGTGCAGATTCAGTGCCTCTGACACCTCGACTGTGCTGTGCCTGATGAAAGCCCATATTTCATCTGATTCCTTCCTTTAATGCCAGTCTCTGATCTGGAGAGCAGAGATCTTTTCCTGGCTGCCATAGTGAATTTTAGAGTGAGTTTTAGCATTTTGGGCTGCCTGGGGTATTCGCTCCTGCTGTAGTCTTTTATTTTAATAAGAGCAAAGTGTCTTGAGAAAGTAGGAGCTTTAGAAAATGTGAGGAGGATTATTCCTGGTGCTGATGAGCTTGCACAGAGAGATCCATCTGAAACCCTCTGGTTACAGCCAGCACAGCTACCAGAGCCTCAGATGACTCTGCTTCACCACATGTTTAAGGAGTGGGACCTAAATTGTGGTTTGCTTGTTGCTACTTGACTTTTCAGTTCTGTTTCTGGTATAGAAATGTTTTTGAAGGATCGGGTCAAGTGACAGCATGTATTTTTGGAGCAGGTCACGGATCCTGTGCCTGGTGCCCCACTGCAAAGGGCAGAGAGCCATTAAGTTTCTGGGTGTATTTGTTTTAACTCTTTGTGCTGCTCAGGCAGAGGCAGTGCAGTGCAGCAGGCTC